>JARHVA010000428.1:2717500-3917500 GCA_037957365.1 Torreya grandis
AGATTGGGTATTATTTAATATATCTTTTTTATTAATTTGGCATTAAATCCATGTAAAAATTTAATGAATAGCATGTCAAAAATTAACACAAGAAGTGATAAGGCCATGTGATTGGAATTTTTTTTAATATAGATTTTTTATTAATTTGGCATTGAATCCATGTAAAATGTAATGAAAAAAAATTGAAAATTAATATAATATGTGAAAATGAAGTGCATGATCCTATGTAACATATGGTATAGACATTTATTTATTGATCCCATTATGAATATAATACAATCAGAACATAAGGTATAAAGGGTGATATAGGAAAGTGTTTGAATGATTGTGTGAGCTCTCAAATATACTTTCTTGTTCACATATTAGTGTTAGCCTAATATTTCATATCATTAACTATATATTCTAGAGTTTTCCTATATCTCACTACCTCATCTCTGAGGGTATGGTGAGAGTAACATACCTGGGTGATATTCTCCTCTTAGGTACACCAAAAGTAAAATTCCTAAAGAGGCTTATTATGGTGTAAAAAAGAGACCCTAGTAATTTTCAATATAGATTGAGTTATATGGAAACAAAAATTCTTTTATAGAATTTTTTATGGCCCAGGTATTTCGAAATTATACCTCACTTCATGGTGTTAGTAAAATAGGTCACTACTTAGCCAAAAATGATAGATCTTTATGTAAATTTATAACTATTAGAACACAATAGCTAAAAACAAGCAACAAGTAATATAAAATAAAGAGAAAATAAAATTTAAAATATTTTTGTGTTTAGAGATCAATAAATTTCAACCCAAGGTTGAAATAAATGCTTTAATGTTATATTTTATCCAATGTGACAAGATAATATTTTCAATGTTCAAGTAAAATATGAGGTCAAATAATATTATCTCATGGTGTTAGATTTATATCTAAATTTTAAGGTTATTTCTTTCAATGTCAAAAAATTATATGAAATCTTAGGACAAAAATCAAGTAAATAAAAAATAATGTTCTACAAAAAATTATGGGTTTGCCAGAATGTTTAACTATTTATTTTGATTTAAGAATTAAATGTTATAAACATTAAACTATTTTAATTTTATTTACATTTATAGAGGAGACAAAATATAAATGTAAAATATAGTAAATTACAAAAATTGAAATGAGCTATAATTATTAAATTTTAATTAAATATGTAAACCTAGATCAAATTTGACTTGTGTTGATTGCGTATGTAAATCATTGATGTAGAACTAATTGAGAAAACATAATCTTGCAATGTACTAAGATAGGGTCACATTAGGTTGAGTAGGGGGACATTGTGATGACCTTATTTTTTTACTATGGTCATATCTATGTTAAATTTTTAAGTTAATTTTCATGTGTAGCTACTTATGCCTATTAGAGGTGGTCTATTGATAGCCTACAAGTTTTGAGTTGTCATGCAAAAGTGTTTATGCCTAAAAGCATATTATAATTGGTTCTTAGTGTTCAAAAATCACTACTCATTTTTGAATCTAGAGAATCTATTGCATGAGTTGTAGGTTGTGATAATCATGTTATATTTTATGGAATAGAGGCATAACAAGTATAATATTTCATAAATTTATATTAGCTGGTGGTTGGAAGCCATCATGGCTTAATAATTGATCTTTGATCTTGAAGATGATCAGTGATATTTAAAGTGAATTATGATGAAAACCTATGCCTAAAGCTAAATTGAGATGAGTATTCATAATGAATCTAATCTAAGGTGATTTGATCAAAAGGATCTAAAGGAAGGGTATGGAAGAAGAGAAAGGTGTTATTGATCTTTATTTCAAACATTATGACAAAGTTCCAATTTCATCTGAACATGCCTTTAACCAATGTATGAAATGAAGTAACCTAGGCTCAAATACTACCACACATTAGGCAAACATCTAAGGATGGTATGAAATAGTGCAAATAAGGACTAGGTTCACTTTAAATATTTACATCATTAGCACATATACAAGAAGAATGAATAAAATTAAGAAAACCTTAGAAATTTAAACTAATCTAGTATTAAAACAAATTAGCAACTCTGTACTTAAATATGCACATCCATAATTCATAATAACCATTCAAATCTAAAGAAAAGACCAAACAAATGATAGAGAAACCATGATAGCAATTCACACAAGTAAATATGGACAAACTTTGTATAACTCCTTACTTTGTATTAATTTTCTCAAAAGTTACAAAATAGTTTTTAGCTCCAAAAACTCTTCCCCATAATTCATAAGAGCCATTCAAATCTAAATAAAAGACCAGAAAAATGATAGAGAAACCATGACAGCAATTCACACAAGTAAATATGGACAAACTTTGTATAACTCCTTACTTTGTATTAATGTTCTCAAAAGTTACAAAATAGTTTTTACAATGGGAAATACCTCTTTATATAGGCCTTTTCATGAGGTATGTTGGTTATTCATGTCAAATATTAAGGTTAGTTGTCCTTTTACAATTCTTTGAGAACCTTTTTAGACATTTTAAAATAACTAACCTATAGGCAATGTGCTTTAAAAGTTGCACATGCCTTTACAAAATGAATATTATATTTTTGAAAATATACAATGTTTCTATACAATAAAATATCCTAAGTCAAGTAGCTTGAATTTGGGACCCTTGTGTTGATGCAATCTTCTACCTTCCTTGCAAGATCTTCATTCTATAATGATGTTCATTGATCAACTAGAGATCAATGATAGGTCTCATGAACAACTCCTTTTTTGATCTTCTAGACTCTTTAGATCCCTCTCAGCCCTTTACAAATCTTGTTTGATGCTCCTGACATCTCCTATATTTTCCTCTAATGATAAAAATAGGTCCATGATCTTTTTGTTATCAGCCCCTATTTTTCCTATTCCTTGACTCCTTATTTATTACATAAATTGAGTATTTTTATGATTGAACTCCTCATCAGTTATTAGGCCTAAGGGACTAATTATGGTGGTATATTTGATCAATCTATCCAAGATGTGTGACATTTTATTTTTTAGTTGTTTGTGGTACTTAGAAACATCTTCCATCTACTTGGACTAGCTACTTAAGGCCTTGATCTTATCAATTAATATATCCATAGCCATATTCAGGTGGGCTAGGCTAACTATCCTAAATTTAGGGATTTGATCTTTAGTCAAGACTTTGATCAAATCCTTCACTTGGTAGCTTAAATCCTGTTAGTGGTCAACTTAGCCTATAGCCATGGTGCTTTACTTATTCACTACCTCTTGCCTAGTCTTGACTAACTTTAAAGAGTTGAATAAATCAACCATGGTGTCCTCAAATTGCCTAAATCGATCTTCTTAGATTGACAATATGGCTTATTCTTTCAAGTTCTTATTCTGCTACAAGATTCCCTCGATCATTGTTTTCAATTGAACTAATTGAGCATAAGCCATTTCAAGAACATTTTCTTCAAATATTGGATCCTCTCTAGGATTTTATCCTCTAACTGGAGTTAATCCAACAAAAATTTCCACTTTTTGGAAAGTGAACTCCTCTCCACTAACCATGGCCTTCTTATTAGTTACCCTCTACAAGATAGCAGTTGTTGGGTCAAATTTGACACCAAATAAAGATTCTATTACTTTTAGAGATAGTCTCCACTTGTGCTCCACTTTATTCTCTTGGAGTAGCCATCCTTTTTCATCTTCCTTTTGTAGTGCTAAGATCCTTGGTTTTACCTTTTCATAAAGTGGGATATTGATTGCCTTCATCATAGCCCATGGATGTTGTGCACTTGGTACCTTTTGTAATTTTACATAGATGAACCATTCAATAATGGTTAGACCCTGAACCAAGTTTTCTTCATTGAAGAGATTGATTTCACTCAAAGTATGAATGAAGGTCACCTTGGGCTTCTTGGTTTTAACTGGGATAATGGCTAATTCAACTTTTTTTGGGGGGGTGTCTATAGGAACTATATCTAACACTTCCATCCCCTTCTACTCCTTTGTCTCCTCCATTTCTTCATCTTTAGACTCATAGGCTAATGATATAATTTTGAGGGCATTTTCAATTGTCTCATCAAGGTCTAATGTCAATATGTGAACTTCTTCCACTGGTGACCCTTGTTCCTTTGTTTGGGTTGAAGAGGATGTTATCTCACCATGCCTTCTCTCTTTTGGCCTATGTTTAACTTGTGCCTCAAGTCTATACTCTATTTTTAGCTGGGTTGGTAGAGGTCTAAAAGGTGTACCACTTATAAAATGGCATTGGCTTGGCCCCAATTGCCATTTATCATCTCCTCCCTTTTACTCCCTTTTCATTATAGCCTATAGATTAATGTTATGCCTTTTTAATATAATGGTGACCTCAATTAATGAAGAGGATTTTGTCTATATGGGGTAAAAAAGATCAATTTGGTACTCATAAGGCACATTTATTCCTTTGGCTTTCAAATCTTCAACTCTTCCATGTGGATCCCATTGCCTTAGTTTATCAATTTAAATATTGAAGGAGGCCCTATGTTTAGATGCTACCTCAATATTGTGCCATTGTGAAAACATGGTCCTACCAATGGTAATGGGGAGGGTGTGGAGCAATCCCTTCCTTTTGGTCTTGTAAAGACCATCTATACCATTATAAATTTGGTAAACTACTTCTTCCTCTACAAACTTATTTGGCACATGGACTAGTAATCTAAGTGGGGTGCATTAAGATCCATCAATGCTAATGATTTTATAATCAATATATAACTAGATGTCTCCCATGGCCTCAATTGAATTTTTGATCAAGTGGATAACTCTTGACATTGGATTTTCAATTATGGCCTCGGTTAAGGCTAGATACACATAATCACAAATGAAGTGAATGTGGTCCTTATACTTGAATATATGTAACTTGGACTAATACTATGAGATAATTTGTGTCCTATCAGGTGACCATTCCCTAAGGTTGGGGATCTTTATCATGGAAATCAAGGCATCAAAAAGGTATGACATCATTAAGAATTTCTTCCTAGTTCTCTTCTTGACTATAAAAATCTATCTACTTAAATAGGTGTTGATAACTTTTCCAAGAGGAAGGGTGAGTTGTTTCTCAATCATAAAGTAGACTAAGGGCACCTAAATTTTGTCCACATATGTAGTAGATGAATTTCCACATAACCTATTCATCATAGTCATGATCATTTTTATCCTAGGTCTGAATTAACCAATGGGATGTTGTTATTGAAGTATAAAAACACTTGATTCTTAGAGTACAACCATAGAGAAAGGATGCTCTTCAAATCATTGTCTTTGGTCCAATTATTGATTATAGTTTAGTCTACTTATGGTTTAGGTAGTTTGTAATAGTTTTAAAATGCTATAGAGAGATGTAGGTAATTTTATTGAAACTAACCTCATGAATAATCATGCCATTATCTATTTTTTCATCCTTCAAAATAGGAGAGAGAATGTCTATACAATGTAGTACCTCAGGTTTTGCTACAACATAGTATAGACCTATCATTTGAATGACAACTATGTTGTAGTAGAGCCTCCTTACAGACATATTTTTCTCTTCTTCTCTTATGATGGTATTTTGTTCCTTAATAGTCTAAAATAAGCTTGACCAATTGGTGTCCCATGTGTTTAGATCTATGACATCAAATTGTGTGTCCTTGAAAATCCTCCCTTCTACATTTGAAGTCAAATAGAGCTCCACATCTTCCCTTAAAACACCCTTTTTAGCTTCTATGAATGTGAAATTCCTAAAATTACTTTCCAGTGGTCTACAATTTAATTCTAGATCAAATTATACTCACAAAAATGACAATCCAATCTTCTTTTACTTGATTATAATGAGCATAGGGTCAAATTAGGTTTTTTTTACTTGTTAGGGTTTTCCTAAAGGTTTTTACAGTGCTTTAATGGTGGAAACTATTTGAATTTATGCGAGCTTCATGACTCAGATTGTGTCTAGATATTTATATTTATACCTTTGCTTTTTAAGCCCACAAGATCTTCAACTTGGCATATTATGCTTATTTATCTCTAATGTGGCATCACCATGGCATCCTACTCATTAATATTTAAAATATGACCATTTGTCACTTTTGGACACGTGTCAATATTTATTAGTTTTGGACCCTTTGAAAATTCAACCTCACCTCACACTATTGAATCTAATTACATAGATAAATTTGGTTCATTAATCTTGATCTGAGAACTCAAATACCATTAGTTATTTTCTATATTCCCCATGGTTATGACACTTGTCACTTTCGCATTCATCCTGACCTTTGTTAAAATATCAACATTGATCTCATATTGTCAGATCATATCTATCTAGATGAATGCACTCCATTGATCTTGATTGATTGGATCATGTTTATTGAGGTCAACATACCCCCATTTATAAAAAAAATGGGGACCCTTGTTTCAAATTGTGCAAATTTGTACCTTAAAATTGAAAATTGAATTGATTAGAGTACCACTAGCATGTTTGCACATTATATTTATTTAAAGATCATTCACACCTTCTTTGGTTGGTATATTTGTTCATGATTCTAATTTAATATTGCCTAAACTTTATAATATTGGATCTTCATGTTTTAGGTTATAACTCTAACAGAGTCCATTTGGAATGGGCAATGCCTAGGTTTCATGATTTTTTATATCAATTTGGATTGTTACTAGCCTTTGGTCTATCAAGGATCAAATTAAATTCATGATTGAGAATATTGAAATCCTTATTAAAATTACCCTAGCTTGAATCCTATTGAATTAAATTCAAATTTTCATGAGAGAAATTTACGTGGGAATGATTAACTAAGTCATAAACCTAGTTTAATTTTTACACTAAAACTTAATCATGTTTATCAACATGACCAAGCCTTAATCTAAAAATTTATGTTTGGTCCATTTTATTTCCACATGGTATAACTAAACTAAGGATCCATTTTACTATAGACTCAACATAAAATATTTACCCTAAAGTTTGTTATATTTATTAATATAAGAAAACTTGGGATAAAACTATATGCTATATCTTTTATTATTCATGGGGTCCCCTTTATCATGTTTAAAACTTAGATTAAAATGTTTATCCTAAATTCTTGCTCATGTTTATTAACATGAAATAAAATTATAGTCCAAAAACTTTATGCTATGTTCTTTATTTCTCGAGCACTAACTTAAATATCATTTTCATCTATAGGATCAATTATCCGTATTTGCTCAAGCTATCAAGATCCAATGGTAAAAGACTAAAGTTGAAAATTCAAATCCTTGGCCCTAAGATAAAGTTATAACATCTTCTAAAAATCAATGGTACATGTTTTCTTGGGGAATATTGATCTAATGATGTGTATTGAGTCAAGACTTCAATGGAAACATAGGACGAGTGAGAGGGTGACAAGTGTCACACTCATAGCCAAAGAATACTCAACAACCAATGGCATTTGACCTTGCAGATCAAGATCTAATGGAGTGCATTTGCTTAGGCAAAGATGATTAGATGGTGTATAGCAAATGTTGAAAAGTCCAAAATCATGAGAATAAATGTAGATTTGACACATGGCATAGTCATAAGCCATTAATTAAAGCTTGAGCATATTTTAAAGATAGATGGTATGTAAGTGATCATACACATTCCAATCAATACTCCATAGATAAAGAGGCATAATTAATAAAATCAATATATATATATAGTATGATTGATCCATGCAAACAAGATCAATGATGCAAGATTAACATTAACATTTCAATAAAGCTCAAGGTAAATGTAGAAGTGATAAGTGTCATAACCACAAGAAATGTACCAAACATCGAATATCATTTAATCTTTTTGATTAAGATTAATGGTCCATTCTAATCTAAGCAGATATATCCAATGGTGCAAGATTAAGGTGGAATTTTTAATAGATAATAGTCACTTTTAAAATATTAATGAGTAAAATGCAATAAAAATGACACAAGGATGCCACATTAGATCCACCTAAGTATAATATGCCAAGTCAAAGATTTTGTAAACCTGAGAAATGTAAGGGTATAAGTACACAATCCAATTGGGATCTAAGTAACAAAGCTCACACAAATTCAAATAGTTACATCCATTAAAGTACTATAAAAACCTTCAAGAAAGCCCTGATAATTACAAAACCCTTGATTTAACCCTATGCTCATTATAATCAATCCAAGGAAGTTGAATTATCACTTATGCAAGGATAATTTGATCCATAATTAAATTGTAGACCACTAGTAAGCAATCTAGAGAAGCCCACAACCATGGTAACCCAAAAAGGTGTTTCAAGGGAAGATGTAGAGCTCTGTCTAACTTCAAATATAGAAGAAAGGGTTCTTAAAGACACCCAATTTGATGCCATAGCTCTAAATACAGGGGAAAATAATTGTTCAAGCTTGTTTTGAACCATCAAGAACTAGAAGCCCATCACAAGAGAAGAGGAGAAGAACATCTTTGCAAGGAGGCTCTATTATAATGATCAAGGGCATCTTGAAATCTTGTCAATATAAGAAGATATATTCAAACTATATGAGGACACCATGATTTACTTATTTAATTCCTTAAATACAATCATAACTAAACAAGAGGTAATAAGTAAGTAAAATTCCATGACTACAGGCCAAGTTATCTAATGGCAGGCTTTAAGATATTAGGTAAAAGACTTGATCAAAGCCTTGACCAAGAATCAAGTCCTTGAATTTTGGATAGTCAGATTATTCCATTTAAATATGGTTATGGCTATATTGGTGGACAAAATCAAAACCCTAATTAGTTGGTCCAAGTAAATGGAGGATATTTCTAAGGACCTCAAACAACAAGAAGAGAAGATAATACACATATTGGATAGCATAATCAAGTAACCCACCTCACTTATCCCTCTGATCCTTATCATTGATGAGGATTTCAAGAATAGAAATTCTCAATTCATTTATGAGGTGAGGAACCAAGGTTAAGGGAAAACATGGGCTAATAATAAAAAGATCATGGGCCTACTATTTTCATATGAGGAGAAGATAAGAGATGGTGGGAACATCAAACAAGATTTGAGAGAGGCTAAGAAATATCTTAGTAACCTGAGAGATCAAGAAAAAAAGATATTCATAAGACTCATTATTGACCTCTAGCTGATCAATGAGAAAAATTATAGAATGAATATCTTGCAAGGTAGACAGAAGGTTGTAGGAGCACTAGGGTCCCAAATTTAGCTATATTAGGAATATTATTTTGTAACTAACATTGTATATTTTGGAAAAGGAATATTCTTTTTAAAAAGGAATTAATAGCTTTTAAAGTACATTTCTATAGAGCAGTATATTTCATTTATTCTATAATGTAACAAAAAAGACAACTGGCATAGACACATGTACACATGTAATTTGATATTACTAATCATCATACCTCATGAATGATCTATATACCTCATTGCCTATAGTTTTTGGAGCCAAAAAATTATTTGTAACTTTTGAGCAAATTAATATAAGCAAGGAGTTCTACAAAGTTTGTCCACATTTGCTTGTGTGAATTGTTATCATGGTTTCTCTCTCATTTATTTGATCTTATCTTCATATTTGAATGGTTCTTATGAATTATAGATGTGCATCTTCAAATACAGAGTTGATAATTTGTGTTAATGCTATATTAGTTGAAATTTCTTAGGTTTACTTCACTTTATTTACTCTTATTGCATCTAGGCTAATGTTATTTGCTTACATGGATAAAATTCTTAAAGTAAATCTTGTTCTTATTTACATATTTTCATACTTTATTTAAATGTCTACCTGATATGTGATAGGATTTGAGCTTATACTACTTCATGTTGTACATTATTTAAATGTATGTTCAGATGAAATTAGAAATTTGTCATAATGTTTAAAACAAATATCAACAACATTTATCTTTTCTTCCCTACCCTTCATTTTGCTCATTTTTATCATTTCACCATAGATTAGCTTCATTTTGAATACTCATCTTAGAATATATTTAGACTTAGGTTTTGATCATAATTCACTTTAAATAGCATAGATCATATTCAAAATCAAATATTAATTATTAAGCCATGGTGGCTTCCAACCACCAACTAATATAATTTTGTGAAACAATCAACTTTATCTACCTCTATTCCTCCAAGGATAATAGGATTATCACAACCAAAAACTCATGCAATGGATTTTATGAATCCAAAAATGAGAAGTGTTTCTTAAACACTATATGAACCTATTGATACATTTAGGTGCATCGACAAGAGGGAAATTGGAAATAGAAAGAGGGTGAGTTAAATATTTGAAAATTTAAAACATCTTTGCTAATTTTGGTGAATTATGTTCAAAGGTTGATGTATTCTTTCAATAGTTATGTTTATTTTAGCATATTTGTGTAAAAATCATTGATCTTACTGGTTTCAAACTAGTCTTTGTTCTTATTTAGACAAAGACAAATGTTCTTCAAAGTTTGATTTTTAATCATGGTAAAGATAGATTAAGATCTGCAAATCCAAGGTTTTTGAGGTTACTAATAGCTATTTTTTTAAAAGATCGATTGGATCTCTACAAATTTGAGTTTATTTGAGCTTGAAATGTGTAAATATAATTCATATTTACATGTTTGGACACATATTTGAGCTAATTTAGTTAAAGATTGATGTCATATGTCATTCTTATACATATTTTTGAAAAATTGGCTTAATGTGTAAGTTTGATCAACATTATTTCTAAATATAAGACTTACATATTGTATTTTAAATAGGTTTCAAATATCTCAAGCTAGAATTACCAAGGATAAGTACCAGGTCACATTTAGAGACAAGGGTTTCCCTTGTTTCATTGGAAGTCCATAGGAGAGCTAGGTGAGACAAAGGTAAGTGTAGACTTTCAAAGTCTAAACCAACTTCACCAATTCAAGGTGCTCCTATATTAAATCCCTATCAAGGTATGGCTTAGTTAGGTGGTTCTTTAATCAATATGCTAGGTGTGGTATATGACCTTCCTCATAATCCTGAAAAGTATTTACTTACTTTTAGTCCTAATGGTGTTTTAATTGATAAAGAACATATTAAATCCTTAAAAGCTACTTTAAGACTTTTGAATGTAGTTCATGAAGATGTAGCATACAAATTGTTCCCATTTACTTTCAAATATGTTACATATGAATGGTTCATTAATCTTACTAAAAAAATGCATAAATAGTTATAATGATTTTAATAATTACTTCATTGATAAGTTTGGCAAAATCATTAGTCCATGTGTCCTATACCAACAGTTTACCATAGCTAGAAGATACTCAAATGAACCCATAAGAGCATTTAATTCTATATTCTAAAAAATGATTAGCAAAACCATAGCTCCTTATAGACTTGATGAGGCTTTATCCTTAGATATTTACAAGGATGCTTTAGATCCCATGACTTTTATGTTTCTCAAAATATCTACTCAGGTTATTAACACTTTAGTCTTAGCTTATACTGAAGCTATGATCATTAATGATCAGATGCAACTACAAGGCCAAATAGAAAACAATATTCCCAACATTAATCCAAATTTTCCTATGTTAAACATCATCCCCAATGTTAATCAAAATATTATAGCCTTAAATCAGTTCCTAGTTCTAAACCAATTTCCTTTTAACCATGCACATCCTAGTCAAAACCTAGGATTGTTGAGTAATTCTACCAATGGATCTCATCCACAATACAAGATAAATTTGATACCTATAGCTAGTAGCAATACTAAATTCCATTATTTTGAGGCACCCAATAATGAGAATGACTCTATCTTAAAGATGGTTCAAAATCTAAGTATTTATTTTCTTTATTTTCAACAGCAAGTTGGCCATACTAGAGAAATCTCTAATAGGAACTTCTCTTTCCAAATGTTTAATAGGCCTTCAAATATATTTGTAAATAACAAAAATAGCCATAACAATGATTCATCCACCAATAATAATGAACCTGATATAAATCTTAGTGATGTTGCTTTACAAGACTATTATAGAGTTAATTATACTTCAAAGCATGGTGAATTATATTGTCTAGAGTTTTGCAATGCCTTTGAATATTTTCAAGAAGAGTTAGACACTTTCAAAGTTGTACCTAATAAAGACAATGGTTTAGGTACCTGAAGCTCTTCAAGGTCATCTAAATCTTTTGATCCAACTCTCATGGCAAGGACATTTGAGTTCCCAATTCAAGAAGAGAATGAGCCTAAGGATATCCTTGAAGATATTCATGATTTTTAGTAATATATAAAGAAGACCTATACTCTAAGGAATAGGAAGTATAAATAATCTTTGACTACCTCAACTCCACCAATTATTTTTGATACTCTTCTTGATACTACATTAGACAAAAATCTAGAGCCTCCTAAGGGAAGTACATCTAAATCTAATGTTGATACATCTAATTCTTCTAATAAGACTAGATATAATATAGTAAAGGACATGAAAAATATAAAATCTAACATTAATTTGCATGATTTGACTTAGATTATAGAATAAAGGGTTTTGTTGTTAGAATCTTTTTCTAAAAAGTCTAGCAACCACAAAAGTCTACACATGTTAATGTTGTAATACATAAAAGTAAGGTAGATATTCCATATTTCCTACTTAAAATCAAGATGTTTGGTAATAATTTACATAATTTTTTTTTAGTCTATGGTGTATCTAAAAATATTATGCCTAAAGGTATTTGTGAGCAATTAGGTTTGACTCCTATTACATTTGATAGGGTTGTGACTCAATTAGATAAATCGAGAGTCAAATTGATTGGTGAATTTTTAAATGTTCACATGGAAATTTATTATAAATTAAGGATCCAATCATTTATTGACATCCAAAAGGTGGATATTATTGATGCATATAGAATGTTGTTAAGCAGGGATTACACCAGATCATTGAATGGTTATATGTCACTTGAATATTCACACATATGGCTTCCATGGAAGGGAGTTTTAAATCATATCAAGATAGAAAGGGAGCCTAAAATGAAGCATATGATTATTGAATACAATTCAACCAATGAGAAGGTCAACATGGTTAAGTCAAATATAGTTATTTACACTCTTGATGCCATAAATTTATGTAATTCCAAAACTTCTCATGATATGCTTAGATTATAGAAGTTATATTTTGATGGTGCTAGATGAAAATCAAGTTCTAGAGTAAGAGTGGTATTAATCAATCCCTTTAGGAAAAATTATAATGCCTCTTACAAATTTTATCTCCCTTGCACAAATAATTTGGTTGAGAATGAAGCATTTATTCTTGGATTACAATTTGCAATTAAACATGAGTCCAAGAAGCTATTAGTTTTTGGTGATTTAGAACTAGTAGTTAATCAAGTCAAAATTAAATACCAATTCAATCTATCATATCTAAAGAAATATAAATCTAGAGTGTGGGACTTAATTGATTGTATTGATGCTTTTAGCATTGAGTCAATCCCTAGGGAAGAAAATAAGGTTTATTATGAATTGGCTTCAGCTATAGCCAACCTTATGCCCAATCAAAGTTCTAAGTTACAAAGCCTTAAAATTAAAGTAGTCCCATGTCCCTCAGTACCAAATAATGTCAACCAATTTCAAGTATTTATTTATGATCAGTAGATCATAGACTTACTAACTAGTTCAAGAGTATTTGAGGCTCAGATCATTTCTAAAGCTAGTGAAAATACACTTGATGATGACAAAGTTTAAAGTAAACTTGATGACAAAGTCATTTATTTGAGTGATAATGATATCCCAAAAGGGATGATAGCCTTAGAGAGACTATTTATTTCACACATACAAGCTAAGACTATCAAGATTCCTAAAGTGAATGGGAAGGACTATAATGCAATGGACCTAGGTTTCCAAGGTCAACTTTAACTAGTGAACATTAGTACAACCTGTATAAGAATTGAAATTGATAAAACCAAAGATATTATGACCAAGTATAAGGATGTAATATCATGGTCCTATGATGGCTTAAAGATCTTTTATCCTAGGTTCATAACCCACATCATACCTCTAAAGGAAGATTGTAATCCATTTAGGCAAAAATAAAGGCCAATTAATATTGTCCTAGAATCAATGATATACAAAGAGGTTAAGAAGTTTATATATGCTAAGATAGTGTTTCCTATTAGAAACTCCACTTGGGTAGCTAACCTAGTACCAATCTGGAAGAAAAATGGTGAAATTAGATTGTGCATTGATTTTATAAATCTGAATAGAGCATCTAAAAAGGATAATTACCCTTACCTCATCTTGACCAAGTAATTCAAATTGTTAATGTTTATACTATGATGTATTTTATTGATGGATTTTTAGGGTATAATCAGGTGCTATTAAACAAGGAAGATAGGATGAAGACTTCCTTTACTACCAAGTGGGTCACTTTTACCTAAAAGAGAATGCCCTTTGGATTGATAAATACAGGTTCAACCTTTCAAATAAAAATAGATCATGAATTCTAAGGCCTCATAGGTAAGTGAATTATTATTTACATGGATGACCTGACTATCATTTCAAATAATAGGGAAGATCTAATCATGCACTTGCAATAAGTATTTGAAAGGTGTAGAAGGTATGGAATTTATCTCAACCCAAAGATGAGCATTTTGTGTAACTGAGGGAAAATTATTGGGACACATTTTAACTAAAGAGGGGATCTCTATAGAACCAAATAGAATAAATGAAATATCAATTATATAACCCCCTAATAATAAGAAGGAACTAAAGTCTTTCTTTGGTAAAATCAACTTTGTGAGGAAGTTTATTTCTACTTTTGTAGAAATAGTGAGACCTTTGAATGACATGTTGAAGAAAGATGCTAAGATCACTTTGAATGAGGAGACCAAGAAAGGTTTCAAAAACATCAAAGAATTAATTTGACAAGCCCCTATGCTTATAAGTCCAAAATTTACTAAATACTTATATCTTTACTCTTTTTCTTTTGACCATACAATTTTAGTTGTCCTAACTCAAAAGATAGATGGATGTGATAATCCTATTGCTTTCATGAGTAGTAATTTTAAAAATGGTGAATTGAATTATTCTCTTATTAAAAAATAATTGTGTGCTCTAGTCAAGGTAATGAAGAAATTTAGGAATTATATCCTTAGAAATAAGGTACATGCAATACTACCAAACCCTACCACTAAGCTCATGCTTAGTTAATGTGAAATTGGAAAAAAGAGAGGTAAGTGGATGTATGTTCTCTAGGAACATGATCTAGAGATGAATACTAAAAAATTGGTTAGGTGCTAAGGTTTAATTCATTTGATTTCCAATACTAATCCCAAATTGAGTGTCTTGTAGGTAGAATAATAATTTTTTTAGCCTAATGATTGGTATGATCCTATTATTCATTTTATAATCAATGGATATTATCTTGGAGGGTTAATTAGAGATAAAACAAGAGCTTTAAGGCTAAAATCAACTCATTTTTTGATTAAAGATGGAGTGTTGTATAGGAAGAAATTTTAAGGCATTTATCTAAGTTGTGTTTCCAAAGAAAAAGTGACTAAGATCTTGAGCACTTTCCTTGAAAAATTAGGAAGTCCAGAAGGACAACATCCCATAAGATCCTTAGGGCTGGTTACTATTAACCCATTATCTTCAAAGATTCTCATAATCATGTGAGAGAATTCCACTTATGTCAAATATTCAACTCTAAAGATCCTAAGGCAGCCATGCCATTAAAGCCAATAATTGTTGATAAACCCTTTTCCCAATGGGGACTATATTTTATGGGGGTCATTAACCCAAACTCCTTTGATGGTCACAAGTATGTCCTAACTACCACTAACTACTACACAAGATGGATTGAAGCAATGGAAACCAATAAGTGCAAGACTAAATAGGTAATCATATTTATAGAAGAAAACATATACACAAGGTTTAGAACATTAGTATCTCTAGTTTGTGATAATGGATCTGCCTTTGTATCTATTGAGATGATAAAATGTGCATATGATAACAACATCATTCTCAAGTTCTCATCAAACCATTACACTCAAGGTAATGGGGTGTCTAAATCAAAAAATAAGAACTTGATGCAAGCCATAAAGAAGCATCCAATTGATAAAAAAATAATGTGTCACAAGTTACCTAATCATGCCCTTTGTGTAGATAAAACAAGATTCAAATAATCTCTAAAGGCATCACCATTCTTGATGTTATATGGTTAAGAACCTATATTTCCCATAACACTTAAGCTGCTAACATACAGGTTCATACAAGAGTACATGGAGGAGGACCAAGAATTTTCAATTTCAAGGCTACTTGACATCATATAGAGGGAAGATACAAGAGAGGATGTTTTTACCAACTTTAGTAGACACCAAAAAATAGTCAAAATCTGATTTGATAAACATTCTAAGATAAAGGTTTTTAGACAAGGAGGCATGGTTATTCTCTGGGACAAAGCCTCAGAACCAAAGGGAAAACATGGGAATTTTACACCTTTGTGGATTGGTCCATATCAAATTGTTGAGACCCTATGATATAACACCTTCAAAATGAAAGAATTACAAGGATAAAAGTTTACATTGCCCACCAATGGACAATACCTCAAGAACTGTTTCTCTTTTGTCCCACTATATATCTTCATGGAGTAAAATTTAAGACTAGTTAGAGTTAGTATAGGTAAGGCATAGTTTAGTTTCCTTCTTATTCTTTCCTTCTTGTCCCTTAGTTGTACATAGGGTTTGTATATATTTGTTTTCTTATTTTCTTTGTGTTTTATTTGTTTGCCTTCCATGCTTTGTTTCTTACTTTTAATAAGTCTTTTTGGACAATCCTCAACTCAAAATGAATTTATATGCTCAAAAGGAACTCCATAGTTCATGAATATAGGTATGTTTTCTTAGCATTAGTTGATCATGGATTATGGGAATATGAGCATAATGTTATAATTTAGAGAAACTAGTAAATCCTTATGGTTAGGATGATTATTCTTTGGGGTTTTGAGCATTATTATGATATAATCTTGGTTTTAATAAGGATTTAATAGGTAGGGTGAAATATTGAATTATTAGTATATAGTCATGTTTGCACTTAATAAACATTATTACCTAGGGTAAAGCTATAACCAAGGATGATTGTTTGAAGATTAAACACTTGACCAAATCCCTAAACTTAGCTAACTTGGCTTCCAACCTTTGATAAAAAGTCAAAATGATCTAAAATTTTACAAAAGTAAGATCTTAATGCAAAATCAAAGAGCTTTCTAAGCAAAGCTTATTCTTGTGACCTCTATCAGGGCTATAAATTCTTGGTTAGGAGTGAAACAAGGCCTTGAGTGGAGTCAAAGGTATCTTTTTTAGGGATATGGATTCCTAGCTAGCAACATAGTAATTCTAAAGCCTTTCTTGAGGTAAAGCATGGTTCTTTATGAATATCAAAACATCCTAAAAGTTAGTGTTAAAGACTAAAGTCATGAAATCTTGAAGTTTCTTCCTAAAATCCCACAACAAATAGTAATTGGAATAAAATCACACACACAGAATGAGTCGGCCTTGATGTTTCAACCTAATTCTACATGTCCAAGACTTGTTTCAACCATGAATTGATCTCAATGGTACTCTAACAAATGGAATGAATAAATTAGTTATTAGTTTGAACTAGAGTCTCTAAATTATAATATATTACTATGTTCCCCTATAAATTTCCATTTGTTGAGGACAACAGAGCCCCACTTCCTAAAAAATGGGGACCTTTGTTTCAAATTATGCAAATTTGTACCTTAAAACTAAAAATTTACTTAATCAGAGTACCTATAACATGTTTGCACATTGTCTTTATTTGAAGATCATTCACACCTAATTTTGTCATCATATTTATTAATAATTCTAATTAATCTCACCTAAAGTTTCTAACAATGGATCTTCATGTTTTAGGTTATAGTTCCAATGGAGTCCATTTGGAATGGGCAATGCCTAGGCTTCATGATTTTTTATATCAATTTGGCATTTTACTAGCCTTTAGTCTATCAAGGATCAAATTAAATTCATGAATGAGCATTTTGAAACCCTTATTCAAATTACCCTAGATCGGATCCTATTTAATCAAATTCAAATTTACATGAGAGAAATTTACATGGGAATGATTAACTAAGTCATAAACTTAGTTTAATTTTTACACTAATACTTAATCATGTTTATCAACATGACCAAGCCTTAGTAAAAAAAATATGTTTGGTCCCTTTTATTTCCACAAGGTCTAACTAAATGAAGGGTCCCTTTTACTATAGACTCATCCTAAAAGCTTTAACCTAAAGTTTTTTGTATTTATTAATACAACAAACCTTAGACTAAAACTATATGTTATGCATTTTATTATTCACAGGGTCCCCTTTATCATTTTTAAAACTTAGCTTAAAATTTTTATCCTAAGGTCTTAGCCATGTTTATTAAAATAAAATAAAACCATAGTCTAAAAACTTTATGCTAAGTTATTTATTTTTATGATCACTGACTTAAATATCATTTTCATCTATAGGATCAATGGTCCATATTTTCTTGGGTTATCAAGATCCAATGGTGCAAGATTAAAGTTAAAAATTCAAATCCTCAGCCCTAATCTAAAGTTTGAACATCTTCCAAAGATCAACATTATGTGTTTGCTCAGGAAATATTGATCTAATGGTGTGTATTGAGTCAAGACTTTAATAGAGCCCCAAGATAAGTGAAAGGGTGACAAGTGTCACACTTGTAGCCAAAGAACACTAAAAAATTAATGACATTTGACCTTGTAAATCAAAATCCAATAGAGCATATTTGCTTGAGCAAAGATGATTAGGTGGTGCATAAAAAACATTAAAAATTCAAAAATCCCAAGGATGAACATGAAGATATGGCATAGCCACAAGACACAAATTAAATATTGAACATATTTCAAAGATCGATGGTATGCAAATGAGCATGCACTTTTCAATAAATGGTTTATGGGTCAAGAGGCATGATTAAGCATATCAAGATCAATGGAACACAATTGATTCATGAAAATGAGATCAATGGTGAAATATTAACTTTAAAATTTTGATAAATCTTAGTGTGAATTTAGAAGTGACAAGCATCATAACCCAAGTAATGTGGCAAGCAACCAATAGCATTTGATCTTTCAGATTGAGATCAATGGTATGCACTAATCTAAGTAGATAGATCCAATAGTGCAAGGTCAAAGTGGAATTTTCAAAATACAAGGGTTAATTTTTAAATATTAATGATTAAAATTCCATGAAAATGCCTTAAGAATTCTATGATGATGTCACATCAAAGCCACATAAGTATAATATGCCAAGTCAAAGATATTACAGACCTAGGAAATGTAAGGGTATAAGTACATAATCTAATTGGGATCTAAGTCATGAATCTCAAACAAGTTCAAATAGATACCACCATTAAATCATTATAAATACCTTAAGGAAATCCCTAGAAATTATGAAAATCTTGATTTGACCTTGTGCTCCTTATAATCAAGCCAAGGAAGTTGAATTATCACTTGTGCAAGGATAATTCGATCTAGAAATGAACTACAAACCACTAGCAAGTAATTTAGAGAAGTTCACAGCCATGGTAGCCCAAAAAGGTGTTTCAAGGGAAAATGTGTAGCTCTATTTGAATTTATATAAGAAATAAGGGTTTTTAAAGACACCCAATTTGATGCCACAACTCTAAATATAGGTAAAAATAATTGGTCAAGCTTATTTTTAACCATTGAGAACTAGCAACCCATCACAAGAGAAGAGGAGAAGAACATGTTTACAAGGAGGATCTACTATAATGATCAATGGCATCTTGAAATATTATCAATCCAAGAAGATAGATTCAATCTATATGAGGACACCATTATTGACTTATTCAATTCCATAAAGTTAGTCATAACCAAACAAGAGGCAATAAGTAAAATTCCATGGCTATAAGCCAAGTTGGCCAATGGCAGGATTTAAGCTATCAAGTGAAAAACTTGATTAAAGCCTTGACCAAGAATAAAATCCTTGAATTTAGGATAGTCATCCTAGCCTATTTAAATATGGTTGTGGCTATATTGGTGGACAAAATCAAAGCCTTGAGCAGTTGGTCTAAGCAGATGGAGGACATTTCCAAGGACCTCAAATAATAGGAAGACAAGATGATACACATATTGAATAGCTTAATCAAGTATCCACCTCACTTATCCCTTTGATCCTTATCACTGATGAGGATTTCAAGCATAAAACTTCTTAATTCATGCATGACGTAGGAACCAAGGTTAAGGAAAGATAGAGGTTGATAATAAAAATATCATATGTTATCCATAATGACAAATCCTATGGAAGGTAAGGAATTACAAGACATATTCAACCAAAGTTTTCTTCCACCTTTACATGAATATATTATGTTTAAAAATTTCTATCATTCAAAAATTTATGCTACATAGTTAAGGTAAGAGAGGTTAAGTTATTAGCAATGAATAACCTAGAGTATGTATCCAAACTAGTTTCTAATTCTAATGTAAATAATCTAAGAAATACACCATACAACATGAGACTGAATGATAATAAGAGTGATCAAAATACAATAATGAATGTATTTTTAGAAGCTAATACATGTATTATATTATTATCTCCTCAAAGGAGACAATTTACCAAGTTGTTATAAGATCCTACAAGGTGTTACAAAAGTAATTATAATGTAACCTCATATCATCTCATCACATTATAGAGGTTGATGTAAGTAAACCTCTTAAAAAATGATTTTATCAAAATTATTTTTGTGATTTTCATAGAGTAATAGGTCATACTACCAACAAATGCATCAATTTGAGACATAATGTTCAAGGTTTTATAGATGAGAACATCATTGATGTGGGTACATATACTACTAGTAAAAAGTCACAACCAAGTAAGTGTAGAATAATGAATATATTCAATGATATTTTTCCAAAGCATACATGTCAAGAAATAATAGATAATTCAAAAGTGCATTACACTTATAATGCACACCCTTCACCAAATTAGTATCATCTTCATATCGAGGCATAACATACTTTGAATGAAATTATTGGTACATATCATGTTGTAGTTTCATCTATAAAACTTATCACATTTACATATCATGAGATATATGATGATGTTTTTCATTTACAATCTTTTCTCATTTGACGATACATTTAACATCAACCTATATAGAGTGTCATGGTTGATAATGGTTAAGGTGTTAATATGTTCACTATCACACTTATCTCACATTTTAGATACATATATAAGGATATAATTCCTACAAAAATAGTAATTAAAGGATTCAATGGTCATGTTTAGAGTTCTATTGGTGAGATCACATTACCACTATAGGTTAGTCTAGCACATGTGGCCACTAAGTTTATAGTAGTACCCAGTGTAAGAGTCTTTGATATATTATGGGGCATCCTTGGGTTTAAGAGTTTCATGCAGCACCTTATACAATACATAAATGTTTGAAATAAAAATTTTTTAATGAGGTTATAAAATTTCATGGTATTTCATATGAATACCCCATCCAATCCAATAATATTATTCCTACACTGCACATATCAATTAAGCAACCTAAAAAGGTTCAACCCACCTAGATAATTTAGATATAATTGACCAAATTTGTAAGGAAACCTATCTTTAAAAACCACTTAATCACCAATTTATCATAGATTATAGAGATCCACTCTCTACTCCAACACATCCTAGATTGATATTACAAGGCATTAAGAGTATTACACAATGAACACCAACACATATTTATTATACTCCATGATCGGTTCCAAAGAGTCCTAGAGTTGAAAATGATAAACAACATACACAACATACTATAAATTATCATCATGATATGGGAACTTATGTTATAGATCCATATCAATTTTTAGATTATGAGTTAAGACCAATTATTTCACAATGGCATGATACTTTCCATTCACAAGAGGTCATACTTCCTATGTTAGATATAGGACCTATTGATTTTGAGGAGTTTATAGGAGTCATTTGTTAGTATGTTCCTTTTGAATTGTGTATATTCAAATAGAAAAAAAATAGAATATTATAAAAATTCTAAAAACCATGACCTATGCATGATTTGTGTAGTTCATTTACATCAGTTGATTTATGATTCAATATATGTATTACTTATCTATATATTATTTTATATTACATATGCTTCACAAGTGTACTCGAATGAGTTTCAAAATATACATGTCGTCACTTTTAGATTCAGTTGCAGGTGGTGATATTGTCTTAGCCCTAGCAAATTTACACAGATAAAACTACTCTTTTCTAGATAATCACACATTGTTCTCATCTTAATAACACATGATCTAATTTTTTATATCCAAAATAGTCCAAATCCTTATATAGATTATTTGTATCTCAACAAGTTAATTGGAGGCATATTTTACTTAGTTTTTATCACTTTATAACTATTCATTTTGTTCTTACGATAGTACAATACATTACACAAAATATTTATATATTTTCTCACTTACTTTCACATTGATATATTACTAGATACCTAAGTTATTGAATATACTAATGTTATAAATTGCCTATGTAGATAAATTTCACTTATTCATGCATGCTTATCATGTTTGATTCTTTGATTCATGCTTTATGTGTATTCATTGTTCTGAATTATGGACATTTAAACATGTCCTTGTTTTAATCTATAAGTCTTATTATTTGTTTTTATGTGTGTGGTGACATTTAAACATGTCATTTTTATGCAACCCCTTAGCATTATTACTTGTTTTGTGTGATTTTACATGTGATCTTTGTGTATGTGTCATGGACATGACTCTTGTTTATCTTTATTTGCTTATTTTATGATTCCATGATAAATATCATGCATCACCCTAGTTTTTTTATGCCATGATCAATATCATGTGTCTTCCCTAAGTAGTTCTATATCAGTTTCAAGTACTTAGTTTTGATCATTTATTCACTGTGTCTAATTACTAACATCTATCTAGACATGACACTATGTATGTTTGGTCATACATGTATCATACATTATTACTTTGCTCAGATTATCAATATGATGTAATGATTTCCCATGTTATCATTATTTCTCTAGGTTTCAATGTTTTCTACAACATCATTCACAATTTTTTTTCTTTCGAGCCAAGTCATTGGACATGTTTCACAACTCACCTCAAAAGAGGGGGCATACATAATGGATTTGTCTTAGAGACTAAGATGAAAAAATATATTATGCAAATAAAAAAAGACATTACTTGATCAATTGATCACACTACATACTTAGTTTTTACCTAAAAATCATATTCAGATAGTGCCATGCCATTTAGACATTAAAAAATGTTGTAGTTGTCCAATAAAATGTACATTCATCCTAAAATTAAAAAAAATCATTTTATAGATTTCTCAGAACTATAATTAGTATATAAAATAGTTTTTAGTGGTTGCTCAGAAATAGTTTTAATATTTATACAAAGGTTATCACATAATTTTGAAAATATTGGGGGCATCATGAAGGGCATGTGTTTTAGAATTTTACATAGTTTTACTCAAAATTTTAGTTTATTTTACTTGGTTATCAGAATCAATATACTCAAATTTCATATTGGGAGCATGCACATGACACATGATCACCTTATTGCTCAATTTTTGTACCAATTTTTGTAGAAGGAATGACAATTCATGTCATTTTATATGTTGTATACACCACACTCAAATCATAATATTTTTTCACCATTTTTTCAATAGAAATGATTATCATTTTTTTTTTAGTGGTTGATTCAACTTTTTGCACTAGTTTTGCACCATAATAATCTATTAGAATTTATATATGGATTACAAGCTACTATACTACCTTGAGTTGTGTGATGATGGATTGAAATGCATATTTATTTCTTAAGCACATTCTCCTACCAAAGAGTATTGGGGCATACACAATCTAGTCCAAGTAATTCAACAGAAAAAATATCTAAGGGTTTCACCCTTTCTTGTCACCAGTTTTGCAATAGAAAACACAATGGTTTATGTACATGAAAAGGTGTATTCATTCCTTATTATTTGATTTATATGTTTATTATATTTACTTTTAAATTTAATTCTTAATTAAGGACTGATTTATACATGTTTTATTTTAGGGTTGTATGAACTTAGTTTAACACATGGTTTGCATCTAAGCCTCCTCAATACAGGCAAGCTCAGATATAAAAATATTCATTTCACTCTTATAATTTAAATTTTATAAATTAATATAATAAAGGAGGGGGGAAATTTAGTCAATAAAATTAACATTCAATGTTATAAAAATGTGTTTGTGACCATCTTTTATGCACACTTAGCTTATGTTGCATTTTATAGTTCTAAACCACTATTCCTCTACTTCTATGTAGACAATCCTCTATATTTAATAAATTTGGATACTAAACATTCATAGTATTAATTCCAAGTAACATAGACTTACTATTATACTAATTCACAGTTTTATTTTAGCTATCTCTGCTCTTTCGACAAGGAAGCTCTTTCATGACAATCCTACTCACTAGTAGTGTTTGAAGTTATCAATTTCATCTTCCCACTAAATAATTTCTAATTAATTAAATTTAAATTCACTTAATGAGTCATCCCACATGTTTCACAATTCCCATATGAGTAAAATCCCAAAATACCATTATATAATCATAATTTATATTTATTTATTCACTAGTTGGAAAGACGCTTCCATATTGCAAACAAAATACTTATTCTAACAACATATTAAGTGGAAGAAATTTATTCTTCCCAATTATTAGTCCATAAAACCCAAGTAACCCTATGATATGACATCTCCAAGGTCACATTTCATTGTTGAAGCAGATTATTACACTAAGATTTCACCAACATAAAACATTATACCAATATTTCACACACCCCATTTTAGCATGGGAGAACTACATGGATCTTCATCCCTTTTCAAAGTATTGGTATGTAGGTAGTTCTCAACATAAGGGGTGTTAAGGTTAAGCAACTCATAACCATTTTTTACCTAATTGTCATAATTTCTTCTTCATTATCTATCGAGCTAGCGTTTCAAATGAAGTAGAAGGTGTTTAACCCTAAAATCTAGATTAAGGAATATAGGGTTAAAGGGGGTAGAGATATTCAAGGGAAAAAAGGTGATACAAATATCTCTATATAAGTCAAATTAATTTTCAAACTTAGATAAGCAATATTTTTAATTTAAATACTAAGATATGATAAAAATAACAAGTAAAACCAATTATTGATATTGTAATAAATGGAAAAGTAATAGTACTTATATAGATTACTATGAGTATTCATATATGATATGGAATAGACTAGAAATAAAATGCATCTAGATTCTATATTAGTTGTTAAATTCTATAAATTTGGTCTTTATAACCTTAAACACTTACATTGACCACAGATGGTTGCATTAACACTTCTATCTAACCTAGACTCAGGTGTCTAGTATGGAATACCTAGTAGAACAAGATGTGACCAACTAAAATGTTTTGGGTTCTATGTCCCCTTCACTCTGGTACATTCAAATCTAGCTCATGGATTGTTGCTCTTATCGAATAGCCAAAACCGTAGTTATTAATCTTCATAGTGACTATGGAAAAAATGGGTTAGTGGGATCATGGTGTCAAGCTAACACTAAATACCCCTATATTAGTGGGTGATACCTACATAGCCACTAATCCAAAGAGGTCCTCAAACTCATGTAGTTATCCCCTATATGTGGGCTTATGTGTGCATAAGGATGAAATATTTGATAAGTAAAATAATGACCTAGCTTATAACTTGGTAAATATGGCTCATGGTCTACTCCTTCAGTACTTCAAACTTATAGATGTGTTATCCCTATTATTTATATGGAAATAGGGGAAAATAGGTAAGTTTTGTTCACTTGAATTCTTTATTAAATGTTTTTGATAAGTTGTCTTGTAAGTTATTTGGTCTGTGTTAGGTGAAGAATGAATGAAGATTAATAATAGATATATAACAATCCTTCTGGATAATATCTAACTTTAAAGCACTTAGACTGACCATAGGGATATATTTCATTCTAAAATTAGATGAATTTAGGGAACTAAACACTTGCAATGAGATAAGACACTAGTGTCAACTTAGGCATTTAACTGGGAAATAAGTGTTCAAGCAACTAGAAAATAGGCACTAGTCTAAAACTTTAAAAAATAAAAGATAATAAGGTTTATATCATTTTAGGCATGATAGAAGGTTTGAGACATCAGAATAACATTGTTCAGACTAAGAGATAAGAAATAGGTACATAGAGATAGAAGAAGTGAGCATTTTATTAGTGGAAAAGGTTTAGAACTGATAGGAATAGGCAAGGTTTATATTTTCCAAGTGTAAAATATTGAGGTTATATATAATTTATAAATAGTGTCTACATTTCCCTCCTTTAATCTAGTAATGAAATTGCTAGTTTAAAGGAAAAGAAATGCATACCTAAGTGTGTATAACACACCTTGACTTTGAATAAGCACAACTTGAGTGATTTTATAGTGACTGACCTATAACTAAGAGCATGTTATATTATATAATTAGTTCATATAATCTAAAATATAAAGCATTGAAATATAAATAGAAAGGTTTATGAGTACACTTATGTATTGATGCAATGACCTTGCCTTTTGGTAACTTGATTTGAAAAGATGTATCATTATGAACCATTATAGATGAGATTGATAATAATATAAAATATATAAATTGAATAAATATATAAATATTGGAGGAAACATGCCCCCAACCTTGGATAAAAAGGTGAGTTTTCATTCAATAATTAAGATTAGCTCAACTATACAACTCAATCATACTTATAACCTAGTGAGTATGAGTTGATCTAAGTCAACCCACACTATAAATCTAGTGAGGTTAGATGATGTAATCAAGGCCAACCTATAAAATTGGAAAGACTAATTTATTTCATCACCTCAATCATATAAAAAATTTAACCAACTACTATAGTAGTTAGCTTAATATAATATGTAAAGTCCAACCTAGTGAGCTAAAGTTCATAGAAGTGTTTGAAATCTAAAAGTTGATTTGATTTTACAATTTTAGGTGTTATTTTGTATTAAAAAATTCACCTTATGTATGTCTAATGCTGAAACTTGGGAATAACAATGGTACCAATGTATATAATTCTACCACAAATGTGTATCTGAATCATATAATTATGCAATTTGGCCAATCTATAACTGTGTAAGTGTTAAGACCATGTTTCAAAAACATGCCCCCAAAAAAATATGAAATTGAGAGATGGTATAAGTGTGTATAATATGTATCCACGACATGCCCCTAGTATATATATGAAACTATAAATTGTGATATATTTGGAGAACATATTTATATAACATGCCCCCACTATATATCTAAGTATGTGAACTATGAAAAATGTGGAATCCATGTATATATGACATGTACTCACTAATATGACCCCCCTTTAGGTGATTTGAAGTGTAACTTACCTCAAAAGGATAAGGTAACTATATAATATGTGTATAAACTATGTAGTATATAGGAGTAACATGTCGAAATGGATATATCAATGAAGTACATAGTGTGTGATCACATCAATTACTAAGATACATGATGTTAATAATGGAAATGTGTATATGGAAATAATATAAGATCAAAAAGAAATCAACCAAAAACACAAGAGCACTCAAAATAAAATAAAATGACAATGGTCGAAAGAGACCTTGAATAAGGGACATTTTAAAATGTTGCATAATCAAAAGGACATGACTTAGTCAAATGTATACAAAGCAAGGAATGACATATTTAAATGTACATACAACAATAAATAACATATTAAAATGTAAAATTAATTAAAAAAAGAGCATATGGGCCACAAAAAATGGAACACATTCAAATACTCAACAAGCAAGACAAGACACTCAAGGAAGTACAAAAAATAAAATCATAAGCAACCAATATAAACATAAAAAATAGCCCATGAATATATATGTTATCAAAAAATGTCAAGTACATAACATATCAAGTACAATATGAAATATAAGCATGAATAAGGCATGTGTAAGTACAAAATATCAAACATGATAATGAAGATTGATCATAGAACCATATAACCCATGTGTATCGAGATGAAAGAATTAGATGCCCCCAATGTCTATATGACATGAGTATAAGTAATATCCAACATTCATATAATGATAAATCATGTATCTATCTATGCCTATATCACACTTAAATGATGTTTGAAACACATGTGTATATAGAAAGGACTAATATGCTACTTACTAACATGAAACCAACAACATATATGCCAAGGAGCTAATAAAACATGTAAAAGCTAAATGTATCTTTGAATTTTTGAATTATTTAATTTTTTTGGTATTTTTAGAATATTAGATATGAAAGGAATATCCTATGATCTTATCTAATTGATGATCATATGTATCTCCCCATTTTAAACCTAGTGCAAAAAACTAGTGGTACTACATAGGAGCATGTATAGGTGAAATATCTATCACTATGGTATATGTGATGCTTTGCATATGTATAATAAGATTCTATGCTCATGAATAAATAATAAGATAATAGGTTTATGGAACCCATTTATGAATGGTGTATGGTTTAAGTTGAATAGTAATAATAGAAACATGTGTAGGTGTTCTATATATCTTAATATGTTGTGTAAACATGGATACGAATTCCATGGAATCCACTGTGTGTCTCTAGTATAATGAACCAATCACTATACACCATGAAATTTGGTTGGAAATATGAAAACTTGGCTATAATGATCATTTGGTAATGGAACTTATGGTTTTATTTTTATCACTATATTTAATGTATCTATATACATAATGCATGTATCAATAGAAATATCACATGTACTTATCTGATCTTAATCTATACGTGTCAGTTTTTCTACCCAAATATGTTATGTGAATTTTTGAGTAAGCTATATTAAATGTGTGTCCTTGACTTATCCACACATCCCTCTATCAAAATCTTGATCAACCAATGGTTCCTTTGTAGAATCAATGTGGGAAATATTAGTCTTGTAAAGTGTACACTAGGAAAAGGAATTATACTAGTGGTAATTTTATAAAAGGTCAATGGATCATGTGTTATTTAAAAGGAACAACATGGGATGTCTTGAACCTCTTAGAATAATTAAGGGATATAGGTCTAGAAGTATCTTTTTTAAATGCAATAATTTCCTGATCTGCCAACTGCATAAGATTTTGTTCAAGAGAAAAGTGATCATTAGCTTGGTACCTATTTATACCATGGTGAGTGCAAAAGTGTTGTCCTTTTACCTTTTTTAATATGTGTGGTGGGTGATGAGAATTAGAAGGAAAGTTTTATCATCTATTTATCCAATAGTATACATAGTATATCATGTGGTTTATCTCATTACCAATCAAACTAAAGTGGCTACCTTTTTGTAAAGTAATATGGTTTAACTATAGGAGGTATTCTGTAAGTATGTTCCTTTCATTCGTTGAATACATTTACTATTTTTTCTTTGGTATGTATTGGTAGTTCTAAATAAATCTTTGGAAGTAGTTCATGAACCTTCTTATTTTGTTTTCTTTCTTTGAAATCATTGTATATACCATGTTTCCCTTTAGGTGGGGACATAAGTAATTTAGTTTTAGTATTCATTAAATCACATGTATACTTATGCACATCCTAATATAAAGTTTCTAATAAAGCAAAGGGTTTGTGAAATGCTCTTTCTCTGAGTGGAGAAAGAAGACCCATAATATATATTTCACTTACAAATCCAAGGGGGTATAGTTTAATAAGTATAATATGTCCTTAAATCTGATAGCATATTCTTAAAGGGATTCATCCTCATTTTGATTTAAGTCCTAAAAATGTTCTAATGGTAGCTTGGGTATTATGTACTTATGGATATTAGATAATAATACATCCTCAAGTTTTTTAAAGGTTGATAAGGAGCCATTTGGGAGTGTACAAAACTAATCAAGAGCCTCTTGAGCTAAAATTCTATGGAAAGCTTTTAATAACAAACACTCATATTTAGCCCAATGTTCAAAGTAGTGTATATATTATTTCAAATTATTTTTAGGGTCTCATTTTATATCAAAGGAATAGAACATAGGAATGATAAAGGTGGAAGGACATGGATAGTAAAAAAACATCTCTAGTAAGAGGTTGGTCCTCTAATATATTATCATTAAAAGAGTCTCATGGGAGGAAATTTTCAACTAAAGAAGAGTCATTTGTTATTGAATATCTCCCATGGTAATCATTAGAGATAACATACTACTAGGAGGTGTTAGTAAAGAGGTTGAAAAATTATATAGAGTTTGTAATTTTCCATCCATATAGAACATAAGAATAATCAGATCCTTATCAACTTCATTGTTATTTAGGACATGATCATCATGTGGTTTGTAAAAATTAGGTAAAAGGATATCCACATTTCATGATGACTCAAGAGAGATAATTATATCATTTTAGATATCATGAAATTTGATATTATTATAATTTCAAAGCACTATATTACATAAAATTTCATGACATGTAATATAAATGGGAGAAATAGTTTCACTTGTAAACACATGTTATTTTTTAGTAGAAAATTCAAAGAAGGGAGGATAAGAAACATTTTATAATTAATTTTAAATATCAAGAGAGTGAAATATGCAATGTTCACTTTATTTTTTACTTTTCAAATAAGGGAGAGAAAATCAAATGCTACTTTCTAATTTTGGTATATCATTATCATTGGATAAAGAGACATTAAATGCAACATTTTTCCTTTTTTCCATGCAATGAAATTTTTATTTTATTTGATTTATATGACTTGATTTTTTAAAGAGAGAAATAAAATTAACTTTGTAATTAAATTATACCCCCCAAAAAATACATCTTTATAGTATCTTTCTTAGGACTTTCATATGCATTTTCATTGTTCCATTAAAACAAGATAGGATAGGAAATAATGCATTCATTTTGATCATTTCAAGTTAGAGAAAGAGGAGTGATTTCATTATTTTTATTTGGGTGTTCTAAAAAAGGGACAAATCATTCAATATTATCATTTTTCAACGAAGACACACAATTATTTCACTATTCATATAATTGGAAATAGAAGGAGAAAAATTAATTGTTTCAACATTTGTATCATTTCATGCCAAGTTCGCAAAAATTTTAACCCTAATATTAAAGAATATAGGGTTAAAAGGGATAGAGATAGCCTAGGGAATAAGGTTATAAACTATCTCTACAATAGGCCAATTAATTTGTAAATTGAGATAAACAATATTCTAAATTTAAATACTAAGATATGTTAAAAATAGTAAGTATAACTGATGATTGGTATTTTAGTAAATGGAAAAATAATGGTACTTATTTGGATTATTGTGCACATTCAGATCTAATATGGAACATGTTATAAATAAATTATATCTAAATTCTAGATTAATAATCATATTCTATAATTTTGACATCTATGACCTCAGACACTTGCATCGACCTCGAATGGTTACATCGATGCTTCTATCTAACTTAGATGTAGGTGTCTAGTGTTTCTATGCTAGATTCGCTTTCACATTCAAAGAGAAAATAAGAAACTAAGAGAAATGGTCTAAGGCTTGTATGTACCTGGATGAAGTCATGCGCACCATAATCCAGATGTCGTGAGAACTCCTCTTTGGTTGTGGAGGATGACACCTACAAAAGAAAGAGACTAAGACAAAGAAGGCATTAGATGGATAGATGGTGGGTTGCCAAGCAAAATCTTGATCCCAGAAGTACAATGACTTCCTTGAGGGATGTCAACCCACTGATTGATAAAAATAAAGTCTGATAAATAGCAGAATGATAAAATACTAAAATGATTGAAGATAGAATGAAAAATGGAAGTAAATTCTTACTTGAATGTTGTTATCGGCCTGGTCACAGTCATCGGCATCGGTGGTCCTATCGGTGTCAGTTGTAAAGGTCTACCATCATTGGTTAGTCTGTCGACGTCGATTAGGGCAGTGGTCTCTATGGCTAGCGTCGGTCGGGGCAGTAGTCTGTGGTCAGGTCTGTGGTTGGTAGATAGGTCTAAAAAGGTGTCTAGATGGGTTTTCATGCTATTTGGATGGTCTGAGAGAGTCTGGTTTTGGTTAATGGTCTGTACAGAGGTAGTTTGAGGGTCTGGGTCTAAAGTAGTCTGAGGGGGTCAAATGGACAGAATGTTAAATGGATAGAAGGGTAGAGGAGGCCAATAGGGAGACAAAGAAATGAGGATTTGGGTCTGGTTTGGTTAACAGTCTAGTCTGGGGGGGATATTACTAGAAAGCAATAACTAAAAACATGATAAAAACACACACAAGATACTTACCTATGGCTTGCAGAAGGAGTGTTGATGGTGTTGTTGCTTATGCTGTTGATGAAGGTAGAGTCCCTACTATTGCTGTAGATGGTGTTTGTTATATAGAGGACCTGTGAAAGAGAGTGAGAGGTCTAGTGGATACCTGTAGTGAAAGGGTTAGCAGTCGGGTGCCGAGGATATTGAAAGATTGAAGATTGAAGGATTCAAGAGTCAGATCAAGAGCAAGGGTGAAGGGGAAATAATGGATGTAGAAAACTGTTATGAAGGATGCCAACACCGGCAATATCACTGACATCGGTCGACAGTTGACTGATGTCGACAGCTAGAAGGTAGGAAAAAGGCTAAAAATAGCCTTTCATCCATTTTCCCAACTGTCGGGTCAGTGAGTCTGAAGAAGAAATGGTCGAAGGTGATTAAAATGGATGAGAGGTTAAAGGGGAGAAGTTGGAATGGGGGTCTAGGCATTAATATTGGCCATGTGGGGAATGAAGGGAATCCAAAGAAGGGTATCCAAGGGTGGTGAGGTGGCATGGGGAGAGAGAGAGGGAAGGAGAGAGGACCAAGGGGTAGACACGATTTTGGTGTCTACATTTGCCCCTTTTTGTCTTGTTGGTTGTTCTAGATGAATTGCAAGAAAAAAATAGGAGTTGGTTGCCCCAAGTGTGGGATAAGGTTGATTTCATCTTGTTGGTTGTTCAAGTGAACTGCAAGACAAAAACAAGAGGGTTGGTTGCCCCGATTATGGATGAGGTATTCCCCCTTAAAGCAGGAGTTGAGGGAAGGGAACCTGAAATCGGGTGCTGATTTGACAAAGAGTGGATGAAAAGGATGGTGTGAGCGTGAATGCTATAAAAGTTGTGATTGCACATATACCACTTTACGGGATGGTCAGGTTAAATTGTCGCAGGTCAAGGGTCAAGGAGTGCCAAAATTGAAATAACCAGGCCCCCGCATTAGTCATAGCTGATCAGGTTATTCAATCTAAGTTGAAGCTCTAATGGTCATCATGTTCCAGGTATCCTAGGATCAGGAAGTGCTCCTAGAAAACATGAAAATGTCACAAGTAGTGGGGATTAACCAACTTGCGATCCAATACTTGTGAGGGTCAAAAATAGTCTATGCATAATTTTGCTAACCATTCGTGAGGTAGCATACATGCAAAATCAACCAAGGCAATGTTTGTCTTGGAAGTGGTCATGATCGAGGTGGATGGATGGATGAAAGAAAGTGGCTGAGCTAACCTCAGAAGACTGGGTGCTACCTACATAGCCCCTATGGTTAGGGCCTCAGGCCAATGTAGTTCTCCCTAAAAGGGAGGAAGAGGGTCGAAGGTATGGATTGGTCTTGGTCGAGGTCAAGGTCATGGTCAAAGGATAGAATGGTTTGTCCATCAAGGAGATGAACAAATGAGGGTGGTCGAGCTAACCTCTGAAGACGTCATGTCATCTGAGTGCTACCTACATAGCCCCGGTCTTAGGGCCTCAGACCAATGTAGTTCAGATGAATGGTCAGAATGGTTGATGATTGTTTGTGGTCATGGTCAAAGGAAAGAATGGTTTGTCCATAAAGGAGATGAACAAATGAGGTTGGTCGAGCTAACCCCAGAAGATGGTCATGTCATCTGAGTGCTACCTATATAGCCCTGGGTTTAGGGCCTCAGACCAATGTAATTCAGACAGGGGTAAAATGGTCGATGATTGGTTGTGGTCATGATGAATGATGAGGGGAAAATGATGTTGCAACCTTTTCCATATTGTGTGATGGTGTATTCTACAACATTGGTCGAGTGGTCTTTCATCCCTAACAATTTTCCATATTCATGATGGATGTATGATAAAAATGAATTGAGGTCTATTTATGCTTCAACAAGTATTGGTTTATGCTTAACATAAATTGTGTCTGGTCGATAGTTTCCATGTGTATTGGTGTCCATAGAAACTATGTGAAATAGACTAGGTCATGTCGGTGGTCTGAAAATGTTTTGGTTTTGATTTGGGTTTGGTTGGATAGATAATGATTGGGTTGAATGCGTGACCAAAGTGTGACAAAAAGTGAAAGGCAAATTACTCTTTCATTGACAAGGACCAGAATGATGGCATAGGTAAGGGGTTTTTAGAAACAAGAGACCCATTCATGCATTGCATCATTGACCAGTGGTTGTGTTAGAGAAGCAATCGAATCAGTTGACGTTAAGTGAGCTCGAAATCCCTTGAGTATGCAAGGGTGATAGGTTTGAATATGATATGGATGGAAGGGGGAACCCTTTTTGGCAGGAACAATTTTTCCCCTTTTATAGGTGACCCCAAAAATGACTATAGACAAGTCCATGACTCTAAAGTTTTGTCAGTCAATTTTTTTTTTGAAGGCAAACTGATCGATGCGGGAAGCCTGCGATGGGATGTTGTTTTGCTTTGTGGTCATGTCGTGAAGCTGATCAATGCAATTCAAAGATAAGAGTGTTGTGTATGTAGCAAAATTTAGGCATAGCCATCCTTCAAGGGAGTGGTCTATATTCTGCTTTATATGTTTTTGATATGACTTTGGCCTAGCTGTCCTTCAAGGGAGCATTCTAGTAAATACAACAATGATGATTCAGTTGTCCTTCGAGGGAGCAGTCTAAATTTATAGTTTTATGACCTTGGAATATGAATCCCATTTTTATATATATTTGATGATTTTTTTGATTGGAATTTTGGTCATGGACTTGACTATAGAGGTTTAGAGGGTTTCCCTTTTATTGGGACAAAGCATTCATGCTTGATAAAAGGGTTAGGATTGAGGGTTGAAGGAGATAGGAATGATGGTGACAGGGACTTCTCAAGGGATCGAGCTCAAGTTAAACATCAAATAAATAATTACTTTACTAATAGTAGACTAGTCAAAGATGCAAGGCATAAAGGGGCTCAGGTTCTGACAAAGTCCTGACCCATGATTATGTTATGATGCAAGGTCCGAGTCAATTGGGAGCAAACTTGCCCCATTTGATTCGTTCCAAATTGGTCACATGTTGATTGATGTTGAAAGAGTTGGTTGATGTTTGGTCGAAGGTTGGGGTCAATGCTGAAGAAGTTGGTTGATATTTGATCAAGGTTTAATTGAGGTCAGTTTGAATGTTTGGTCGAAGATAGGTTGAATGTCTGGTCGAGGTCGGGTCGACGGTCTGGTTGAGGTCGGGTTGAATGTTTGGTCGAGGTCAGGTCGATGCTTGGTTGAGGCCTAGTCAAGGTTTAGGATTAAAAGAGTGATTGATATTTGGTCGAGACTGAGTTGAAAGGTTGGTTGAGGCGTGGATGAAGGTTGAATTCCCCCAGTGGCTAGGGAGAATTTTTGATAGATTGATCAAGGTCAGTTGAGGCTTGGTGGCCAGATTGACTGTGTTGATGTCGAATAAGGGGGTTAAAGGTGGTAAAGGGACCATAATCGGGTGTGGAGATCCTGATTTAGGTGATGAGATTTGAGAATCATGGGTTGGTGCTGATGATTTGTCGAAGGAGTGGTCAAGAGGATCCTTGATGAGAAGGGAATCCTTATTTCGGTGTTGACAAATGACAGCTTTAAGAGTGCAGTAGCGCTCAGTGTCATGTCCCAGAGTGTGATGATAATGATAGAATTTAGAGTTGTCAAACCAAGATGGTATTGATTTGAGATTTGATGAGTGGGATGGTGTTGAAGGTTTGCTGATAGTATGGTTGAGAAGAAGGGTGTCATTCTCCAAGCATTGGTGAATGACAACCTTGAGGGCACAACAATGCTCAGTGTCATGCCCAGGCATGCGATGATACACACAAATCTGAGTGTCATCGAACCAAGGCAATTTTGGTCTGAGGGATTGATATGGTTTAAGAGGTTAGAGATTGATGCGAGAAGATTGCAACAAGTGCCATAACAGCAGGGCATAAGAACCTGCTAATGGGTATGTGTGTCTTTTTGTAGTGGGAGTTGATGACTTTGGTTTGAGAGGTGCAAGAGGCATTGGTCATACCATCATTTTCGTGGGTGGTGTAACCATGTGTGGAGATGGCACTTTGGTAGTGATAGGTTTTGGATGTTTTGGAGGAAATATATGTCTGATGGGTTGAAGGGATAATGAAGGTGACTTGTCTCTGTGAGGTATGGGAGTAGGAAGCACCCATATTAAAGTGGATGGATGTGGGCCCAAAATTGAAGGTAATGATGAAGGTGGGGGAGGAGCCCTCTGGTGTGGTTTAATGGCCTTCATTGGTTTGGGGTGAGGGCCACTATTGTGCGAGGTGAGGTTAGATACAGGTTTGGGTTTGGGTGTGGATGGAGGCGAGTGAGATGTAGCAATCTCAGGCAAAAGACAAGAGGAAACCATGACTAGGTTTTCCTCAATCAAAATAGATGAAGAGACTAATTCTTCTCTTGGTGGAGAAGAAATAGGAGAGTGTGGCTCTGTAGTTGGATAGAGTGTAGGAATGGTCATGGTCTCGATGTGTGGTCTAGGCATGGGGAATGTATGATCCCCCATTGATGACAAAAAGGATGAGGGTGAGGCAGCCGGTGTGGGTGCCATCAAAGCATCCTCCAATATGAGAGAGGTCAATGGAGGACTAATAGGAGAAGAAAGTTATTCATCCTATGGAGGAGGAATAGGGGAAGAAGGGTCTTCCACCTGTGAAGGATATTGGTCAGAGATCAGAGAAGAGACAGTGTCGACCATGTGTATATCATGGTCTTGAGGGTCATTGGTCATGGTCTGGACATTGTTTTGAGTAGGCAGGTGATTAGGAAAGGGTTGTTTAAAGATGTCAAGGTGTTGGTTGGGTGGGGTGTTCGGGTTGTCCAAGATGAGATCACCCCTATCTAGCATGTCTTGGATGATGTTTTTGAAGGTTTGACAGTTGTTTGTGTCATGGCCTTTGACACGGTGATAGTTGCAAAAGTCATTCTCCCTTTACCATGTAGGGATAGGTGTTGAGGGGTCAAATTGAAGTGGTCAGATTGAAGGGAGATTGAGGACCCCCTGCTTGACAAGTTTATCCAAGACAGAGGCATATGACTATCCAATTGGAGTGTATTGACGTTGTATAGATCATCGTTGGAAGTGTTTATTGATGTAGTCTGATGTTGAAAATTGAGGTCAGCTAGTTATTGTTGAAGATGATGGTCTAAAGATGACAGTGTTTGCCGACCCCTTAGACTGGGAGTGGGCAGAAGAAGGTTTGGATGAAAAAGGGTCATTAGATTTTGCGTTGTTATTATGCAATTTGACCTTGTTTTCATCGATGGCATAGAGTTCAAGCTTTCTTTCCATGGTGAAAGCTTCATCGAAAGTGCAAAATGTTTGAGTTTGAAAGGTAGAAGAGATGTGCCTAGCACATGCTTGAGAAAAGAGCTCAATGAGCTCAAGTTGAGGCAAAGAGAAAGAGAGCTGGTTGATCAGGGCTCTCCAACAGGCGACAAAATCGACTATTGATTCGTTGTCAAGTTGCCTGATGGAATAGAAGTCTGTGATTGAGACTTGTTTAGTGATGTTGATAGAAAAATGGTCAAGAAATAATTGGGTGAGTTGAGTGAATGAAAAGATAGAATGTTTGGCAAGAGAGCTATACCAGTCAAGGGCAGGGCCAAAAAGTGACATGGGGAACATGCGTAGAAGTAACACATCGTCATGGGCTATGAGATAACAAGCGTGTCTGAATGCTCAAAGATGTTGTTATAGGTCTTCCTTACTTTGAAAGCAAGTAAATTTAGGGAGTTCCCACTGGTTGGGGTATGGTCGAATGGGCACAGAAGGATGAATGGGTTTGTTGCAAATTTGTTCATATGACAGAGCATTTCTTGAACTAGAGATAGAGGTCTCGAGACTAGACATTTTATCCATCAGCATTTTGATGAGATCTGTTGACGGATTGGTGGGTGGGGCACCCCTTAGGTTGAAGGGTACCTGGAAGGTGGTCGAAGAAGCGTATGATGTACTTGGTTGTGCTGGTGTAGGTGCAACATAAGGGTAGTGTGTCATAGATGTCGTGGTCAAAGGGGCTTGTGCCATGAAGTTGGAGGACACAAGTTGATTGGATACCGCCATAGGTGGTTGAGTGGTGGCATTGGTAAAAGGATAGGTTGTCACTCCTGCATGTATAGGTGCAAGAGTGGGTGAGGTTGAGACAACCAAGTTCTGGTATGGTGTAGAACTTGATTAAATTATGTGAATTTGAGGGGGCAATGAAACCCTGATGGAGGTAGGTTCGAGAATAGATGAGGAGGCCAAACTTTGCATATTAGCCATGGTCAAGTGACTAGTCGAGACAATAGGCTGAGTCATGATGGGTTGGGTAGCGGATGACATCGATTTCATTGCCACTACAAGTGAAAGGTCCCACATTTGGTTTCTTGTGAGATAGTTTTGGAGGGCTTTGACATTGAGGTCCAAGAATCTTTTGAAATCTTGGTCCCCTTCAAGGAAAATGGGGGTCTGAGTCAGGGTTGGTCAAGTAGGAGTTCTTTCGGTCTCTGAGTGGAACTCCATTATAGGACTGGTTATGGACGGGGAGGGTGGAAGCGGTTGATGCCTCGCATGGTCAAGAAAAGCCTTGGTTTGACTACGTGTCAAAACCATTCAAGGCAAGAAGGGTCAGGTTTCAAAAACTATGTTTTTTCAGTTTCAAAAACTCAAAATGTGGTTTTTGGCAAAAAAGGGGTCGGGTTTTAGGCTGCTATTTTGAAAAAAGGGACTGTGACAATGACCGACGTCAGTTGAAAAACTGATGTCGGTGATATCAGATGGACGACGTCGGTCAGATAACCGATGCCGATGAGGAAGGGTTGCTGACGTCGGTGATAAAATTGATGCTAGTGACTGTGTTTTCTAAAACCCCAAAATATTTGAGAGTTTTTGGAAAAAGGGAAGAAGAACGTCCTCACTAGCTCAAACAAGTAGATAAGAACAACAAAATAGAGATGGAGACAGGCAGACACTAAGCGTTAAATCCTAAGAATCAACTTTTAGAATCTTGTGGCTTATGCCTTAGAGTGATGTTTGGGAGGTTGGCTATCAGAATGGGTCCTAGAAGAGGTAGTCTATGGATGGTTTCAGGTTTGTTTAGGCCCTCAAGAGTCTGGGTTAGGTTTGGTACGTGGCCTAGTGCTAAGGAGCAAGCTCCCCTCACTTCACGAGCCTAGTGATAAGCTGGCCTTGCTTAGCCAAAATATACCTTCCCTAGAGATTATCCTCCACCAGAGAATGAAGTGGGCTTTCCCCTTGGTGATGAAATCCAAGTGGGATTACCAGGGAGGGGTAAGGTATCTGATGGGTGATGAAATCCAAGTCGGGCCTTATCTCAAGTATTGTTTGATGTTTGATTTAGTGTAAGTGGTTCGGTTGTGTAACATAAGTGTGATTAATTCATGATGTGGTCTAATTACTAGATGTGGACTAAGAAATGCAAGCAAGCAGAAATGAAATGTAGTGTGTTTTAAGCCCAAGTCGAAATGTTAGTTCATATGAAGACAAGTTTAAAAAGGGTGAAGAGTATGATTTTGACTAGTTTGAAATGCAAGAAAAGAAAGAAAAGTTATTTTTAATCCTGCTTATGATGTCTTTTAGAAGAGAAGAAAGAGGTGAAAAGGGAGGAACCTAATGCACTTAAATGAAAAAAGAAGGAAAAGAACCCAAGGAAGGCCCTAAGGTCCCACCGAGCGTGCCAGAATGTTTCTATGCTAGATTCGCTTTCACATTCAAAGAGAGAATAAGAAACTAAGAGAAATGGTCTAAGGCTTGTATGTACCTAGATGAAGTCGTGCGCACCATAATCCAGATGTCATGAGAACTCCTCTTTGGTTGTGGAGGATGACACCTGCAAAAGAAAGAAACTAAGACAAAGAAGGCGTTAGATGGATAGATGGTGGGTTGCCAAGCAAAAGCTTGATCCTAGAAGTATAATGACTTCCTTGAGGGATGTCAACCCACTGATTGATAAAAATAAAGTCTGATAAATAGCAGAATGATAAAATACTGAAATGATTGAAGATAGAATGAAAAATGGAAGTAAATTCTTACCTGAATGTTGCTGTCGGCCTGGTCACAGTCGGCGGCGTCAGTGGTCCTACTGGCATCGGTTGTAAAGGTCTGCCGACGTCGGTTAGTCTGCCAATGTCGGCTAGGGAAGTGGTCTCTGTGGCTAGCGTCGGTTAGGGAAGTAGTCTGTGGTCAGGTCTGTGGTCGGTAGACAAGTCTGAAAAGGGGTCTAGACGGGTTTTCATGCTATTTGGATGGTCTAAGAGAGTCTAGTTTTGGTTAATGGTCTGTGCAGAGGTAGTCTGAGGGTCTGGGTTTGAAGTAGTATGAGGGGGTCAAATGGATAGAATGTCAAATGGACATAAGGGTAAAGGAGGCCAATAGGGAGATAGAGAAATGAGGATTCAGGTCTGGTTTGGTTAACAGTCTGGTCTGGGGGGGATATTATTGGAAAGCAATAACTGAAAACATGATAAAAACACACACAAGATACTTACATGTGGCTTGCAGAAGGAGTGATGATGGTGTTGTTGCTTATGTTGTTGATGAAGGCAGAGTCCCTATTGTTACTGTAGATGGTGTTTGCTATATAGAGGACCTATGAAAGAGAGTGAGAGGTCTGGTGGATACCTGTAGTGAAAGGGTTAGCAGTTAGGCGCCAAGGAGATTGAAAGATTTAAGATTGAAGGATTCAAGAGTCGGATTGAGATCAGGGGCGAAGGGGGGATAACAGATGCATAAAACTGTTATGAAGGATGCCGACACCAGCAATATCACTGTCGATGGTTGGAAGGCAGGAAAAAGGCTAAAAATAACCTTTCATCTATTTTCCCAACTGCCAGGTTAGCGATTCCAAAGAAGAAATGGTCAAAGGTGATTAAAATGGATGAGAGGTTAAAGGGGAGAAGTTGGAATGGGGGTCTAGGCATTAATATTGGCCATGTGGGGAATGAAGGGAATCCAAAGAAGGGTATCCAAGGGTGGTGAGGTGGCATGGGGAGAGAGAGAGGGAAGGAGAGAGGACCAAGGGGTAGACACGATTTCGGTGTCTACATCTAGTATGAAATACTTGATGGATATAGATGTGACCACCTATAATGTTTTGGGTTATTTATCACCATCATTATGTTGCATTCAAATTTGGCTCATAGACTATCACTCTTGTTGAATAGCTAAAACCCTAGTTCTTCATATTCATATTGACTGTGGGAAAAATGGGTTAGTGGGATCATGATTTTGAACTAACACCAAATACCCATTTATCATTGGGTGCCTACATATACACTAGTTAAAAAAGGGTGTTAGAATCATGTAGTTCTCCCCTACATGTGGGCTTGTGTGTGCATAAGAATGCAATATGTGATAAGCAAGTACATTATTAACCTAACTTGTAACTTAGAAAATATGTTTCATGGGATGTTAATTAAATACTTAAGACATATATATGTGTTTTACCTATGAATGATATGGAAATAGGGGAAAATAGGTAAGTTTTTCTCACTTAAATGCTTGACTGAATGCTTTTGGTAAGTTTCCTTATGAGTTTTTTGGTCTATGCCAGGTGAGGAATGAATGAGGATTTATCATACATATAAACCTATCCTTTTGGATAATATATCACATTAAAGCACTTAGGAAAAACATAGGGATACATTTCATTTTAAAACTAGATGACTTTATGTAACTAGACACTTGAGTTTTGATAGGACACTTGCATTGATGTAGGCATCTTCTTAGGATGCAAGTGTCTAAGCAGCTAGAAAATAGGTAAAGGTCCAAAACTTGTAGAAAAATAAGATAAGAAGGTTTATAGAATTTTGGGCATGATATAAGGTCTGATTCATTGAAATAAAATTGGTCAAAATAAGAGATAAGCAATAGTCATAAAGATATAATGGATGCAAGCCTCTCAATAGTGGGAAAAGGTCTAGAGCTGAGAGGAATAACCAAGATATATATTAATCAAGTGTAAAAGACTAAGGTGATATATAATTTAGAAATAATTTCTATATAAGGTACACAATGTCTTTCATAGTGAATTCATGTCTTGATTACATAAACAATACATATCGTGAAGGTACACTAATCTAATTTTATAGAGAGGGAAAACCCCTATCAAAAATTGATAAATATTATAGATGATAGTACATACCAACCTTGTCCAAATTCCACATCCTTATCCCAGATTCAAATAGATCCTTGTTCTTGATTCACAATGATCTCACATATTCCCACAGTCGATCACATTATTTGTTGTAGTCCACCAGATCTGAGTGCCAATTAAGTTATTTGTCTTTAGTACTTCCCACTTTTAGCATTTTTTTATACATACAAAATTCCAAATCAGTATTACATATTTATTAAATATTTTATACATTCTAATTTTGATCAATAGTTTGTCATAATTAGATTAATATTTTTTAATCCCCAATTTTGTTAAAATAACATAGAATTTTAATATTATTTTACAAATTAAAATAAGTATAATTTCTAATGTAATTGGTTGTGAAACAAAATATTGTTATTGAGTTATTTTATATTATAAATAATTCAATTTCACTAAATGTGACATCAATAAATTTAATATACTCAATTAGCCATTCAAATATATGTATTTAAAATAAATACAACAACAATATCTAGATAATTATTTTACAAATCTAGTAGTAGGACATTGACATATGGTTTTTATACTCAACATTTAATAATATGTGAGTTGGTGATAATTGACTTAATCTAAACCTATAAATGTGCACCCATAAGTGTTAGTAAGCTTACCCAAAAGTATGGATTTGATTAGGGGTATATGTTAGAAGCGTTAAGAAGCTTTTGACATATGACAAGATGGGTCCATAATGAGTTGACAATTATGGTCATCTATTATTGATATTAGGTAGTTCCTCAATATGATATGTGTGTTATGATACAAATAACCCTAAAACAAATTTTATTATCCTTGTCTTAGAAGAGTATCAATATATAAAATTATAGGAAAATAACATAAGTTTTAGAGGCCTTTATTGAAGATTAGTGTGCCTAATAAACATCATCTAATTATTAGACCCCTAAATAGTGGAAACAACATAAAAAAATATGTCACAAAACATTGAATTACATAAATAAAAATAAATTTAGAGATATAAAAAAATATAGCTTGTGTGCCAAAAGTGCTCCATGGTAAATACTATCTTTAGATAATGATAAATGCCCTAATGATTAGTTGATTTCTATAGAATGTTAATGAGTAATCAATAATGCTATATGAATGTTTAGTGTATTTATTAGTGTTGAATGAATTATTATGCTTGTGTATTTATAGATATTTGAATTAAAATTAGGGCCATATTAGCACACAAACTAACATAAAATGGTAAAAATTGAAAAGATATGATATAGGGGAAGGATGCACTGTGACTTGACAAAGACAATTTTGAGACCAAGGAATGTTAAGGAACTTATAACAAATGTTATAAGTGTTAGGACACTTTTAACATAAATATATAGGGAGGATAAATAAAAAGTGAAAGAGATAAAGAGTTGAAAAGCTAAGAAGAATAATGAAAACCATTTAAAATCCAACAAATGTGCCAATAACACTTAATTTAGACTAGTAATTGATAATTTAAAAAGTAACTTGAAATCATGCTAATTAACAACTAATAAAATACATGGGTTTATTTTTTAGGTGTCTACATTTTTCATAATTTTTTAGTCTGTACAAGCATATGTTTAAAAGTAGAAAAGGAATATATAAATAAAATATAATTTCATGCTTAGATATATGGGACTAGAACAAATGTGCCTGGGAACCTGAAAAAACATTTTTATTTTTATTCACACATACATTGGTAAGTGCCAAATGTTAGAGTTACAATCACTAGGAGGGGGTGGTGAATTAGTGAGCCCAGATAATCCAATTTCAATTTTAATCCTTTCAAACTCTTAATCAAATATCATAATCATTCATGAAGTAGACACATCATTCATAGCAATGAACAATAAAAACAATGTAATATCAAGCACATAACACATAACATATGTGGGAAACCCTCTTGGGGGCGAAAACCCACTGAAACCTATTATTGGAATACTATCCTATAGTAATAAGAACTAATTTAGACCAGATACAACTGATCAAGGAACTACTATCCCTTATTTAGTGAGACTACAATCCCACAAGGTGCTACCACACCTATCTAGCTACTAGATTTTTAGCAAGCTTTACCTTGCAATGAGGATATAACCCCATAGATGTTGAGAAGCTAAAACAACACCTACAAACACAATATCTCCTAAACATTGATTTCCTACCAATCTAATAAGATACAAATTATATCAACTCTCTTCAACTCTGTACACTCAATACATCCAAAGCCACCTTTTGGATCACCCTAGACCTCTTCGCTCATCCTCAACCTACAAATACACTATTCTAACATCATAAATATGGACCATATGTCATACACATAGTCCTCAATATACTTTACTCATCAACTCATCTACTGATAACTCTCACTCTCCTTTGATTTACAATTCTCACACATAAACCTCTTCAAAAGTCTATAAACCATCACCTTTGGTTTCACTATTTATATAGCATTCATGAACATCACTATCTTGGTCAGCCATTAAACATGATTTATCCCTTAATTCTAATCTCACATAAATACACTACTCAAAAACAATCTTCATAGGTTGGTCTTATCATCTATGGGTCACCCTTAAGTAGTTACACCTTTTAATTAGGCCCTTGTAGCCCTTATAAGTCTCATGGAGACCTATTCACCCATTTAGCACTTCATCAACCAAAACAAGAATATAGGACCAATTTATAATTACATAGGTCCAATCCAAATGACTAATTTGACATTCTCAAATTCTTACATTGATCATTTCACTCTTCTATGTAATCTCAATCAACTCAAACAATAGCCTTGTTCATAAGGACACCATGAATGAACACACAATTAAATTCTTAAGCATTATCCATACTCAAGATAAATTTATCACACCTATAAAATACATGGAGATTATCCTCACAGATTATAAAACAAACTCTAATATATATCTCACCTTTTAACATTGATATACCAACAACCAAAACTCAATTATTCTTCTTGGGTTACTTGTAAAGCATACACAAAAACAAAGCCAACTTTGAACCTTCATAAATTTTATTGTACATACTTTAAAATATTTAAATATATATTTATAGATGTGCCTTGGAGTCCTATACAAATTATATTTTTACACCATGATTAAATTCTTCCTTTATCAAAATTATGGCCCAAAAACCAAAATCTGGTCTTTCCTTTGTTAAATTCAAATATTTGAATTCAAACGATCATAGTTAAACTTTGGTCACTTAAAATTCATCTCTTTCCCTTAAATCTCAAATTAAAAACACACATAGATATTCTTAAAACTTTTACTCATATTTTACCATTGCCCAAATGTTAAACTTTAAATAATTGACCTCTTCCCATACAATCTTGCAATCTTGACCACATACGCTCCGTTAATCTCTTTGAGATTATTCTTGCTTTAACAATGCTAGATAACTATCACTTTGACCTCTTGAATTTAATACACACCATTGATCTCCATTATTAAAAATTATAATTCACTATTTATCCTTGGAATAATATTGATCTTTATCTCTGCTCAACATTAAACATCGAACACTTAGCACCATCTTTCTACATCTTGACATCTTGGAATAAACACACTCCAATATTCTATAAGCAGCTTGATATTTACCTTCATTAACCATCAAACACTTTGACCCATTTAACTTGATAAATTTAATTATATCAATTTTTATGATCTCTCATGAACTATTGGATCTTCATTTGGTCCTGATCTTTATCTCTTGCAAAATTGACTAAATATGGGAATCATTGCAATCGGCTTGGAAGACCAACTTTGAACTCGATAACTTTTGTTCTAATTAGATGCATGATATAAAATTTATCACATAAAAAATAGTTACATAAATAAACAAAATATATGATAAATTCATTCTAAAACTTCCACACATGCAAAATATGACTACAAAAAAATGCCTAGTCAACTTTTCTTGTCATATGCAAATTTGACTAAGTATGAGAAAACACTGTCAAACTTCCTAGGAGCCCAACTTTTTACTTGCATATAATTTATTTCACTTATTCACATGACCTAATATTTATTTCATAAGATCTTCTCTCATAGGGTAATTCATCCATATATCAAGATGTTTCTTAAAATTTCATATGAGCAAGATATGACATCACCAAACTACTTACTTGGCTCTATTTGAACACAGAAAACACTATCAAAATGCTTGAGAGCCCAAATTTGCACCCACATATCTTTTAATATGATTCATCACATGACTTGAGAGTTTTAACATAGAAAATTGGGACTAATTTTATCAAATTCATATTACTAACTCCCTTTAACTCATCCACACATGGTAATTATGATGTCATCAAACTTCCTACTTAGATTTTCTACCATTGGACCCAAAATGTTTATATGAAAACTATGGACTACCAAATGAATTCTACCTATGCACACAATCTATCTAATCACCCTTTACCTCTGATAGTATCTCTTTCATATTCTCAATACTTTAGACCCATCCCTAATCATCTCTAAATAGACAAACTCTGAAGATCAACCAAGCCAACTTTAAGCACACTAGGACAAACACATTGCATACTTTGTCATTGTCACTTAGACTATCAAGGCACTTAATCCACTCCCATGTAAACCTATATGAAATCACCATGACATGAATTAAATCTCTCCAACAATCTCCCCCTTTTTCATTGATGTCAACACCTATTATGAAATAATATACAACTCACCTTCCTTCTCTCTCTTCAAGCACTCTCATAATAGGAATCTTCTCCCACATTGACATAATGACTAAGTGGGTACCAATTTATCTTTAGGAATTTAAAATACCATAAAAAAGAGAGTACTACCTTATAAATATGATACAAACTCCCCCTTAACTTGAGCCAACCTTTTCTTGTCTTGACAACTTCTTATTGCTCCATGCCAATACTCTCTTCAACCAAGCACTAAAATTAATGAAGAAAGAACTCACAAAACATTTAAATAGGATGGAACACTAAAATAAACATCTGAGAGGGACTCCCCCTAATATATACAATCTATTGCACCATTTTATCATCTTCATATCTCCACACACCATGAAGAACCACCACACATGCTTACTAGCCTTCTCTCCCAAGATACCTCAAGGACCACCAAAAAAATTAATGCCACTCACCAAATAGGAAACATGATCTAAAAAAATCTGATAATTCTTCATGAAACATACATACCTTTCTCTTTTGGAAATACTGAGAAAAAACATCAAATCTTCATACTAGGCTTGTATAGACTCCTTGTAGCTCTACCTAGAACTTATAGAGCCCAAATGTTTTAGTAGACACATCTTCAGGACCTAAAACTTCATATCTAGATCACTCTCATATTCCCCTTCAATCAAACCAATTTGAAACACCTAGATTATCCTCTACAATATACTTTCTTCACAAACCAACTTACCAATTAGGCCTCCATCTTGATAAAAACATGAATAACTTGAAAACCACAAACCTTAAAATATATATGAAGTTTGATTTGAAAACCCATTTGACCCATTAAACCTATTAAGAATCCTTAGATCTAAAATCATAAGGCAAACCACTTTTTTAGTAGAGCCCAAAACCCTAGAATCATAAAACAAATAAGGTCAACAAACCTCCTTTTGGTCAATGCCCTCCTCTAAAAATTCTTGCACACCTAGAGACAACCATCACACACTTATAGAACAAAATTTGAGCCTCCATACCTTTGGGAAATTTGAATTCCTATAACCCATTTTAGGCTTGCTTATCCTTAAGCCAAAATTGAGAAAACTAAGAGCACTCACAAATATTCAATTGGCAAAAATAAGATCATCAAGACACCAAACTACCTGGAACATATCACAAAGAAGTACATAGACCTTTCTAAGCATCAAAATCTTATTTAAATTGCATCAATATCATTAGGCCACCTATAATCACTCATTCTTACCCTATAGACACTATATATATATAACAACACTTACTTCTCCACTGGAAGGATTCTCTTAAGAAGTATAGACAAAGACACCCTACTTCACAATGTCTTAGAGTAGTGTGAAACTAGGAATTGCCCACAACTCCTCATATAACTTCTCCTCTTTGGTCATCTAATACTTTTAGTTCTTCTTAATCTTAGGATTAAGATAAGTAGCATGCTCAACCACTACAAAAATCTTCCTTTCTTCTAGGATTAGATTGAAAACACATGGAGACAATAAATATTTATGACATACCTTTTCATCTGAATAATCTTTCTTGCAATTTAGAATGTCAACACTAGGCACAAATAAATGATGTTCTTTGTATGAAACATTCTCAAAAATAGTAGTGTATTCACTTGAATCCATAATCACCTTAGAACTAGCCTCAACTAGTATCTTGGTCCTCTCCTTTAGCTCAGTCTCTTTATCCACAACATGAGCAGACAATGAGAGCCCTTGACACTCTTTAACTTCTATAGAATTCTCCACCATAATAAATAGATTACTTGGACTAATATAACCATGACCCATACTTACCACCTTTGGTTTTAATGAGTTAACTTTCCTTCTTCCTTGCACTCTAGAAGCCTAATGGAACTCATTTTGACTTTATGACCTCTTTTTGAAGAATCTAACAATGTGACCAATCTTCTCATAGTTGTAGCAAGCCATTCTTTTTGAAGTGAACTCAACTTGACCTACTTGATATGGACAAAATCTTACAATGTGTCCTATGTCATAACAACTGAAACAAACTCTTTCTTTTGAAGAAGACTCACCTTACCTTACCTTATTTGGACACTAGTTGGCAAATTATCCCTCATCAAGACAATTGCAGTACTTAACTTTGTTCACACCTTTTGAACGATGACCCACATCATAGTTCCATTAAAACTCATTTCTAATAGGTCTCTTACATTGTCTATCTCTATACCCAAATTGATTACATGTGTAATGGTAACCATTAAAACTTGCATACCTCATGGTATTTGGTTGTCTGATCTAATTTGTCTTCAAATTCATATTGTTCTTGTTCACATTAGTCTTCATCTTATCTTGAGTTGCATTCTCTAGTTCTTATTTGTATTTAAGACCATTTATATCACTTGCATGCTTTTGATCATCAAGAATATTGTCTATATCACTTAAGCTCTTTTCAAATCTCATAAATAACTTCACCTTACTAGATGTCTCCTCTAACTTAGATTGTAATGACTCATTTTCAATTACATACCTTGAACATTCATCTTATTTGGATTTAAGGCTTGTAAACAAAATTTCTAATTGATAATTGAGATGTTTGACCACATCTTCATACTCCTTGGTGTCTTCATTCATTCTTGCTTCATACATACTAAATTTCTCCTCATAGTCCTTGATTTGTGACTTCATCTTCTTGTTAATCTCTTCTCAATCTTTAGTTCTTCAAGGGCATTCATCAATTTAGTCTCATAGTCCACCTCATCTCTATCAACATCTAAATCACTCTAAATAGACTCATTTTGATATGATCAAATTCCTTCCTCAACCATTAAAAGGATTCATCTTCAATAGGACCATCATCTTCATAATCATATTATGAGTCACTATCTTCACTCTCATCTAATGAGCTACAATCTTTATTGGTGTAGAGACTCTTCTTATTCTTGAAGGACTTCTTGTTGTTTTCAAACCTTCTGAAACATTTCTTCTTATATGTCTTCTTGTCTTCATCTTGGTCTCCATCATGTTCTTCCTAATCATGCTTATGAGGGCACTTTATATCACAATGTCTTATTTCTCCATAATTGAAGCATTTGATGGGTAGTTTACCCTTATACTTGCCTGACCCTATTTTCAATTTCCTTGTAAATAAATTAATTAGTTCATCTTCATCAATATCAGATGTGTCATCCTATTTGGGTTTATTACCTTGGAATTTCTTCTTTGACTTCATTTCTATTTTGAATTTTTCTTCCTTCTTTGGTGGTATATCATCATTCTCCCTCATCTCATAGGCAGTAAGGATTCCATTAAATTCATCCAACTTTAGCTAAGTAAGATCATGAATTTCTTCTAAAATAGATACTTTAGGATCAAATTTGAGAGAGAGGGACCTTAATACCTTTTTATCTATAATATATTATTCAAGGTTATTTACAAGACCTATGATGATGTTCATAATCTCATCAACTCTCTGTAAAAAAGATGCCACATAATCTTCTTCCTTCATCTTAAGACTTTCAAATTGTCTTTGGTGAGTCTACAACTTTTCCAACTTAACTTCTGAGTCTCATTCATAAATAACATTCAATTTATCCTAAATTTACTTGGTAGATATACAATGGATTACCTTGGTGTATTTAATCTCTAAAATACCACAAGTTATAGCATTCACCTTATAATTTTTCTCAAATAAATTCTTACCTGTAACATTAGATGAAGGAATAGTAGGTGCAGAATAACTATCCATAATAAATTAAAAAATGTTAAACCCTAGGGACATGATTTACATCCTCATCTTTTCACTCTAAAAATCATAATTATATCTATTAAACATTGATGATTTTTTAGTATATAAACCTCCTTGATGACTACCCATATTGTACCTTGGATCACCTTCAAGCTATCAAGCCTTTACCAAAGGACATTCTTAATACTAATTTTTAGAGGTACAATCATTGAGAGGGGGGGATGAATCAATGAGCCAAAATAATAAAATTTAAATTTCAATCCTTTCAAACTCTTAATTAATTATCACAAGCATTCATGAAGTAGACACATCATTCATAATAACGAATAAGAGAAACAGTGTAATATCAAACACTTAACACATGACATATGTGGGAAACCCTCTTGGGGGAGAAATTGGAACCTATAATTGGACTACTATCCTATAATAATAACTAATTTATACCAAATATAATTAATCAAGGAACTACTATCCCTTATTTAGTGAAATTATAATCCCACAAGGAGCTACCACACCTATCTAGCTGAGCAACCATAACAACTAGACTTTTAGCAAACTTCATCTTGAAATGAGGTTACAACACCCTAGATGTTGAGTAGCCATAATACCACATATGAACATAACATCTTCTAAAAATTGATTACTTTCCAATATGATAGAGATACAGAGTATATCAACTATCTTCAACTCTACACACTCAATACATCCAAAGCCACCTTTTGGATCACCCTAGACCTCTTTGCTCATCCTCAACCTATAAGAGAACTATAATAAAATTATAAACATGAACCATAGGTCATACACATATTCCTAAATATATTTTTCTTATCAATTCATTTAATGATCACTCTCACTCTCCTTCACTCCATAATTTTCACACACACACCTCTTCGAAAGTATATAAACCATCACCTTTGGTTTCACTATTTATAGAGCATTCATGAACATCACTATCTTGGTCATATATTAAACATGAATTAGCTTTTAAGTCTTCTCTCACATCAATAAATGATGAAAAAATAATATTCATAGGTTGTTAATAGCATCTATGGGTCACCCTTAAGCAACTACACCTTTTAATTAGGCCCTTGTAGCCCGTATAGGTCTCATGGAGACCTATTCTCCCATTTAACACTTTATCAAGAAAAATAAGAATATAAGACCAATTTAAAATTACATAGGTCTAATCCACATGACCAATTTTACAATCTCAAATTCCTACATTCATCATTTCACTCTTCTATGTAAGCTCAATCAACTCAAACAATAGCCTTGTTCATAAGGACACTATGAACAAACACAAAATAAACTTATTAAGCATTATTCATACTAAATATAGATTGATCACACCTAAAAAATACATATATATTATCTTCATGGATTATAAAATATACTCCAATAGCTATCTCACCTTCAAACATTGAGATACTAACAAGCACAACTCAATTACTCTTCTCGGGTTACTTGCAGAGCATACATGAAAACACAACCAAATTTAAAACTTAATAACTTTTAATGTAAAAACTTTCATATCTTTATATATATATATATATATATATATATATATATATATATATATATCTTTTATTCCTCTATAAATTATATTTTTACATCATGAGTAAATTATACTTTTATCAAAATATATGGCCCAAAAACTAGACACTGGTGTTTCCTTTGTTAAATTCAATTATTTGAATTCAAATTGTCACAATTAAAATTCAGTCACTTAAAAAAAATTCATTCCCTTGCATATCATATTAAAAACACACCATAAAATATTTGACCTCATCTTGTCTAATATTTTAATCTTGACCACATATGCTTCATTGATCTCTTCGAGATTGTCCTTGCTTTAATAATGATAGACAGCTATCACTTTGACATTTTAACTTTAATACACACCATTGATCTTGATCACTAAAAACACTCACTCAAATTTTATCCTTGGAAGAAGGTAAATATTTATCTCTACTCAACATATATATATATATATATATATATATATATATATATATATATATATATATATATATATATATATCTTTTATTCCTCTATAAATTATATTTTTACATCATGAGTAAATTATACTTTTATCAAAATATATGGCCCAAAAACTAGACACTGGTGTTTCCTTTGTTAAATTCAATTATTTGAATTCAAATGGTCACAATTAAAATTCAGTCACTTAAAAAAATTCATTCCCTTGCATATCATATTAAAAACACACCATATAATATTTGACCTCATCTTGTCTAATATTTTAATCTTGACCACATATGCTTCATTGATCTCTTCGAGATTGTCCTTGCTTTAATAATGATAGACAGCTATCACTTTGACATTTTAAATTTAATACACACCATTGATCTTGATCACTAAAAACACTCACTCAAATTTTATCCTTGGAAGAAGGTAAATATTTATCTCTACTCAACATATATATATATATATATATATATATATATATATATATATATATATATATATCTTTTATTCCTCTATAAATTATATTTTTACATCATGAGTAAATTATACTTTTATCAAAATATATGGCCCAAAAACTAGACACTGGTGTTTCCTTTGTTAAATTCAATTATTTGAATTCAAATGGTCACAATTAAAATTCAGTCACTTAAAAAAAATTCATTCCCTTGCATATCATATTAAAAACACACCATATAATATTTGACCTCATCTTGTCTAATATTTTAATCTTGACCACATATGCGTCATTGATCTCTTCGAGATTGTCCTTGCTTTAATAATGATAGACAGCTATCACTTTGACATTTTAACTTTAATACACACCATTGATCTTGATCACTAAAAACACTCACTCAAATTTTATCCTTGGAATAAGGTAAATATTTATCTCTACTCAACATTAAAAATAAAACACTTGGAACCATCTTGTTGCATCCTAACATCTTGGAATAAACACGCTCTATCGATCTTCTGTAAGCAGCACAATTTTTACATTTATTAACCATCAAACACTTTGACCCATTTGAATTGATACATGCCATTAAAGCAATCTATATTATTTCCTATGAATCTTTTTATCTTCATTTGGCCCTGATCTGTATCTCTTACAAAATATACTAAGTATGGGAACCATTACAATCTACCTGGAAGACCAACTTTGGACCTCAATAACTTTTGTTGCACTTAGATGAATGATCTAAAATTTAGAAAAAAGCAAATAGGCACATAAATAAATAAAACCATATGATCAAATTTTTATAAAACTACCAAAAATGTGAAATATTACTACATAAAAATGCCTACTCAACTTTTATTGTCATATACAAATTTGGCTAAGTATTTGAAAACACTATCAAACTTCTTGAGAGCCTAATTTTACACTTGCATATATTTTGTTACACTTAGTTTAATTATTTAATATTTATATAATAATATATTATATCATAGGGTATTTCATACATATATCAATCTTATCCTATAACTTTCATACGTGTGAGATATGATGTTACAAAACTACTTACTCGACTCTATTTGAACATAAAAAACACTGTCAAAATACCTGAGAGCACAACTTTGCACCCACATATATTTGACTACACTTCATCACATGAATTGATACCTAGACCATAGAAATTTTGGACTAATTTTATCATAACCATATGACCAACTCCCCTTGACTCATCTACATGTGCAAATTATGACATCATTAAACTACCTACTCAGATTTTCTACTACTAGACCCAAAATGTCTAGATGAAAACTATGGAGTACCAGATAAATTCCAATTATGAACACAAGTTATATAATCACCCTTGACCTCTAATAGGATATATTTCATATTCTCTATAATTTAAAATCAATTCTAATCATCTCTAAATAGACAAACTCTGAATATTAACCAAGCTAACTTTAGACACACTAGGACAAACACATTGCACACTTTGTCATTGTCACTTAGACTATCAAGGCACTTCATCCACTCCCATGAAAACCTATATAACATCACCATGACATCATTAAAAATTTTACAACACCAAATAATAATAAATACTAAAATGGAAATAACTTATTCTACCGAGAAAGATGTGAAGATGAATTGGAGTTAGACACTGTTATCAAATACAAGCCTCCACATCTAAATTAAATATAACTTATTAGATCTAGGAACCTTATTAGATATGGAATTTACCCTATTTTTATATTATTATGAATCATAGTAGGCTAAAATTTTAGAGTTAATTTAGATTTTAATAAATGGAAATTAAACACAAATTTAAATTTATTTGATTGAGATAGATCTAATAATGCTATTTGATATTTATGGAAAATAATAAGGAGGTCAAGATACTCATATTTAATTCTTGAGTGATTTAATATTACTATGTTTTGATAGTGGAAACAAAATGGAAGTAGGCTTGTGATTCATCCATATCTATAACTAACCATGTATGTGCATAGGGTCGATATTATCAAGTGTAGATAAAAATGTCAACAATATTGACTGAGGCTAACATTACTATTTTATGTAGATTTATATCTGTATGATTGAAAAATATAGTGCACCTATTTAACATATATTTTTATGTGTGATATTTAACCCTTGAATACATGCAAAGATAAAAAAATTAGCTTCCTTCTCCTTGAAACCCTAGGTATGCCTGTGAAAGATGAAAACCTATAAAAAGTGAGGAAGTGTAATTTGGTGAGTTGACCCAAATATCCCCTATTGGTGATTGACCATTGACTACTTATCCAATAATCCAAATAGGGAATTCAAGCCATAGATAATTTTTCCTCTTAGTGTGAATTTGGAATCATGATCTTTCACTATACAGATGCATCTAGAAATATGGATTTGATCTTGACGATGTTGGAATTTGACCTAGCTTGATGTGTTTAAGACATGGTTGATGACTAATACTAATAATTGATTTAAAATTTGGGAATAATATGGTAGATTTCTTCAATGTGTATTAATATTCTTGATAGGTACTTGAGAATGCTAGATAGTGAATAACATTGACCTTGATTTTTATGTATTTACACTTAGTTGGGTAATTTACCACTCTATTGACACATTAGGTGAATGGGTTGACTTATAGAATGATTTGATTTTGAAAAATAGTAACTTCTAGGTGAAGGATGGTAACATCAACCTCAAGATAGTAATGTTGAAATTATTATGTGAGTGTGATGTTACTATTTGGGAGACATGAATGAAAATATGATGATTTATAAATATCTAAGTAAGATATTTAACTAATTTAGCACAAATTATAAGGATCATGTACGTGACCATAGAAATTTATGATGGATTAGGCTCAAAACTAGCATGAAGTTGTGTGGGAATGGTGAGTAATAATTATTTAGATACACATAATTTATATAATATAAGCACATGTCATTATTAACATTTACAAGTATCAAATACTATATTTTAGTCTCTACAAATTTCCCCACTTTATTCTATTAATTTAATGCAATGAAAATACTAGAGTAAAATAATAAAGATTTATCTAAGTTTGTGAAACACACTTTGTCTTTGGGGGAATAATCCAAATATGGAAGTTACTATAGGAAAAACTTGTAATTAAAATTTAGCAGTCAATGTCCATAAAATAAAATTTGAAATATAAATTATACTTGAAACATGAAAATTGAAAGAGCAAGGAAGGAGTACACATGTATGTGAGTAAACAATTTTTCCCTATTACTTGTTGGATAAGATGATTACTTATCAAATCATTGGATGATATTGATTCCTTTCTAAAAGACATGGTGAACATGATAAAATTGAGGGTGATCAATGCATAATTTGAAATTTTGACTACAGTAAGGGATGTGGAGTGGGATATAAATACCCCCACCCATATGTAACTAATCCATCACTGATATTGTAAGCTAAATATGATAATGTGAGAACCACATAATATGTTCACTATGGGTAATTCCATGTCCACTGAGTGTTTTTGAACCACAATGTACATGACCTCAAAATCATGAATCAACTATTGCAAATGGAATTATAGATTTAATTTTGATCCATAATTGAAAATATGGTAAAGGTGAAAATGTTTAAATATTCATGAATCAACATCATGCCCTGATTAATTGGTGCCAATTATAATCTATCATAATGTGCATAAACCAAAATTATTCCCAACTAAATATGAAATAATGTATATCTGTGCATGAACAAACAATATGGCCAATGGAATATGTGCTATATAATGCAATACATGAGCCTTGTTCATACCCCTGAATGTATTTGAATTTATATCAAACTAAAAAATTTCACTCATCAAGTGTTAAATGGAATGCTTATGTCCCCATTTTTTCTAAAAACCACAAATAGTTATCCTAATCTGATACCTAAATCACATCTAAACTTTGTAATATGAATCCTATATGTAAATATTCTCATGGAATATTTAGTATCAATGATAAATCCCACTAATATTCTCCCATTTTGAGGTGAGGGATGGATCCTACAAGTCACTCATCTCAAAAGAGAAGTGAATGGTATCATGTCAAGTATAAAGATAATATCATGTAAAATCATGTCAACATGTGGAGAGTATGTCACTATAGTATTATATATAGCATACATACATGTATGTAACATATGGAATGCAAGGGAATATAAGTGGTATTCCAAGATATATTTATATATGAAACACACAATAGTAACTATTGTTGTTTAAGACTACATAATAAAGAAGTACATGATATAAATCATGGCACAACACTCAAAGGGGAGGTATGTGATATGGACCATGAAACTTAAAAATATAAAAATAACATAAGTAAAATAAACATTAAATGTCACACAATAGCATAAAATTTCACACATAATGTTTAATGGATACAATATGAAGGATCTAAAGATGTCACTAGAAAATAATGCTAAAGAGACACAAATAAGGGACATGATTACCACAACAATAAATTCTAAGGAACCATAAAAAATGGTCACAAATACTATAAAATAAAGTCTAAGGAGCCAAAAAAAAACAAAGGGGTCACACATAATAGACAACAATGACTATCCCATCATGTAAAAATAATAACATCAATGAAGCATATAAAAAGTGAAAACTAGTCTACACTATCCATATATGTCAGTAATATAACATAGAAAAATAGCATATCCATATAATATTGTGTTAAAAATGACTAAAAAAAAATGCATGTGCAAGTCATTTTATGTATCTCATCATGGGAAAAGGTCATTAAATATATAATATACATTAATGTAACCTGTGGAAGTAGATGCCCCCATCATTTGCATGGCCATTGGGTATAAGAAATGTCTAACATCTGTGTATCCATGTATAATATGTATGTATTTCATCACACTCATATGCATTATGAAATTCATGTGTATGAAAATAATATACCATATAATAAACATGTTATAAATAACATACCTAAATAATTTAACTTAGAAACTCATGTCATGCTCAGATCTTGATTTTTTTTTTGATTTGTTTGTCTTTTTGAATTTATTTTAATATGCTTAAGTGAAATTCTAACCATTTATCCAATCTATGGTATGTTCATATAAAGGCCCTGTATCTCTCAACAAACACTCATGTCTATTATGAGCTGAGTCCTTTGCTTTATAAACATTAATTAGATTTTCTTCATTGTTACTATAATACCAATTGTCAATATCATCAAAATTATTATATTCATCTTCTATTTTTATAGTAGGGTAAGTATAACCAAATTCACCATATATGGTAATTATATTATTGTATTTTTGTTTCTCTTCAATATGTTCATCATTATCAAGATCTTGCATCTCATTTAGAACTATAGAAGGATCAAATATCATCATTTGAGTACTATGAAGAGAAATGGTTTCTTTTTTTTAATTCTTGACTTGGAGATTTAATCATATATTTTTAGCATTGCATTTATAATTTTTATCTATGCATTATTGATATATATTGGTTGAATACTTAGAAGCCATGTTTAAATGATTAGTCTTTTTAGGAACATATTGCATTCAAAATTACTTTTTATGTACCACTTTTAGTATTGCCTTTATCATTTTTATATATGCATGAATGAGATATAGTGGTTTAATACTTAGAAGCCATGCTTGTATCATTAGTATTTTTAGGAACATATTTCATTAAAATTTAATTTTTATGTACCCATATTTCAGTTGCACTTTATTATTTATTCATCTTGTATTTTGTATTTTAAGGTATAAAAACTATTCATATGATGCACATTCATTCTATTATAAGCACAATAATATTTGGATTTTTGTGTAGGATGTGAAGAAGGCAAAATCATCAAATTTTTAAGAAGCATATTCCTTAAAGTTTTACTTTGAGATAAATTGGCCTTATGAGAAGTGTTTTACCTATTGATTATAATCTTTTCTTGCTTTTAGACCCATATTTGAGATGTTTTAGATGGAAAATGAGATATGTAATTGACACTAGTATGTATGGAATTTGTGATATGCATAATATTATCTTCAAGTGATGTTATCACTAGACATATTTTCTCTAGGGACTCTATAATATTCATTTGATCCAAAATAGTTGTATTAGATATATTAGGTTAGGAATATCCAATATTCATATAATGTTCATTAAGAGTAGGAAAATTATAAGCCATGTATACTTCTAGATTACTCTTGTATTCTCACATATATTGTTATTAAAAGGGATAAAATAATATATTTGATTGGACATATCCATTAGGTTCTACTATATATTTACTATTTCTTTTTCCTTATATCTAGTATGATTCATTTTAGACTTATAAGATTGCTTATGTTAAGACTTTGCACTTAAATGATTAGAGACAATGTGAATTTTGTTTATGGAAAGGAGATTAAATTCATACTCTTTTATTGTATGCATCAAAAAATTAAAACTAATTAAAAATATTTGATTCATGGAATGGATCCAAAAAAAATTGTTTGAATATGTTTTACAACTCCTTACTAGGCATAATATTTTCCATCTTAGCAAACATGGTATTATAAAAAAACACATATTTGTGGATAAGTTCATTGGTTTATTTATTAATCTTTGAAATATGATCATAAGATAAATTTTCACCTATGTTGACTTAAAAATTTGCATGAAATTGGTCAGCCAAAGGTTGAAGGCATGCATGGACTAGAAGGAAAGATTATAGAATCATTTTAATGGATAATATTTTAGACTCTTAGAAATAGTTTAGTTAATAACTATTTTAAATTTTTAGGGATTATGTATTTTAAGACCTAATTTTTTAAAGGGTATGAGTATATTAAATTAGGGAAAAAATATGTAATAAATACAACCACTAGTTTGTAATAGAATTGACTTACTTTAACCTTTTTGAAAATAGCAATAAATAATGTAAGCAAGTACTTAGTTAGAAATTGACTAAGATGGGAGATATGGAGGATGAAAAATAGGACATGAGATATTTTGAGTGTCATGGACAAGACCTAGGTGTTAAAACCCTTCTTGAATAGTAGAATCCTAATTGGAAAGTGGTACCATGTGGTGCTAGTGTCCTTTTTATAGAACTATTCCAAACTTATGGGTGCACCTGTGTCTAGGTCTACCAAGTCTATTCTTGTGTGCATGAATTATAGATATTTTTAGATGACCTATTTTGATTAATTTCATATACAAAACCTAAGCCTCCATGCTAATAACACATTTGATTAGCATGAATAGCAAAGTGTGTTGTTAGTAGGATAGGTTGGACATCCTCAACACTACACTATGATGAGAGTTTTCTATATAAAAATAGTTTGAAGAGGGATCAAGCCTGATGTAGTTATCCCCACCTAAGTGTTGGTGCAAGTACAAGTGAAGCTAGTATGAATTCCAATTTGAGTGCTTTGAATGTTATTGAGAATAAAAATCTAAGTAATCAAAGCTTATTAATGCTATAGATGGATATATGTATAAGTAAGGTAGAATAGGTATTGATAACCTTGATTATACACAACTTATTTAGAATTTGTTTTTTTAATTTGTATTTGATTTCCATCTAGTGGATAAAGGGCCAAAAGTCATGTATATATATTATTACAGTACTTTTTTGGGTCTTAAAATAGGTCTAGGCTCACCCTAGGTGGTTTTTTATTTGAAAAGATATCCATTGGTAAAGAAAGGAGGAAAAAAAGATAATAGTGCCTAAATCGGGACACTAGCACCATAGGGTGTTATTGTCTAAATTATGGTGCCAATGTCTAGGTGGTAGAGCCTAAGGCACTAGGGTCTAGGATGTTAAAGTGAGGGTCAAGGATTATTTTATATTTGATTATGGATGTGTGTGGCCTAAGCAAAGACTAGATAAATGTATAAAAAGGCCCTAAGATAGATCTAGGGCTAAGCTAGATGAGTGGTCTCAAATAACACTCTTAGCACTCAAGTGTCATTTTTAGATGTTTACATTCCCCCCTCCTTTATGTTATAAACTTAGAAAATTGAAATTAATAGGAAAAAGGAAAAATATCCTACCTAGACTTACCTAAGAGGTGAAGCCTATGAATCTAGGTTTGAGTGTGTGAAACATGCTCTATTGTGTGTCATCCAAAGAAATGTGCATAGATCAGTCCTTACTTAAGAGATATCAAAATCAAAAGACAAAATTGATTAAAGAGATAAGAGAGGACATAAACCTATGTTGATGATTTTAATTACCTCATAGGTGCTCTTCAGTGTTGATGAACACTTTTCATTTTAGGATTCAAAGAATCCAAGGCATGAATTGTAGTTTGTGACAATTCTATGATGTTTGTGGTGGAATATAAGTAGAGTATGGGAATTATCCATAATATTTATTTAATTTGGTGGTTGGGAATCACCAGGTTCTATATCTTTGTGATAATTCTAACCAATAAGTTAATCTAAATGGATATTAACAATGATCTTTAAACTAGGTGAGTTTTGATAAAGAAAATAGAAAAATGAAGGGTAAGGTAGAAAAGAGAACATAATTACAAATTCTCCTCTCAAATATTATGACAAAGTTATAATTAATTTTAGATTACACAAACCAATTTTTGTTATAAAATAGTATAAACTCATATTACATCACAAACTAGGCAAACTTCAAAGGAGATATATAAATCATAAGTAAGAGCCAAGTTTACTTTAAAAGTTTGTTGTTGTAACTTGAATAACATATGCACATCCAAATGTAGATAATATAAAATGAAGTATAATTAGGATCCTTTTATTTAATCTAGCATTAGCACAAATTACCAACACTATGATGGAAAATGTAGCTCAAAATGCAAAGAACCATTCAAATTTAAGACAATAACATGTAATTGAAATATAACATTGGCTTTCAACAAACTATTCAGACAATCTTTTCAGAATTCCATAATTGTATTAAATGCTCTTTTGTATACAAATTATTTGGAGTCTCTACATTTACAAAATGATAACCTTTGCCTATTTATAGGAAACATAGGTAGTATACCGGTTATCTTTTCAAAATATCCATGGCATGGTAAGGAAAAATATTCTTAATATAAAGATTACAATACAAAAGGATTTCTACGCCAATTTTGACAAAAGGACTAATATATGCTAATAGACTAGAATATATATTACAAAAGAATATTCTTTTATGTTGCATTGGTGGGTCTCTTGGGTTACTGCTTGAGGATGTTCTTCACCTTAGTATATTTTTCTCTAATTAGCTCAAAATCTACTATAGGCTTCATCAAATAATCTTCTTCTTGACCTACCAATATGTTAAATTCTTTGTCACTCTTAGATTTAAGTTCCTGAATGCATTGGGCCCTTGTAATTTTCTTCCTTGATGTAATGATGATATCAAAGACCTTCTAATTTTCCTTAATAGGCTGGCCTTGGTTATCCTTGATGTTCTAGATGAAGTTACAAACCCTTTGCTTGAAATCTTCATCATCCATCAAGCATGTGGCATTGGTCTTAGAAGGGTTTACCAATAGTGTCTTTAAGAGCTTCTCCATTCTTTCTATCAAGCCTTTGTCCTCCTCTATGAATCTATTGGTAGTTTTCTTAGTTGTCACCCTTTCAAATCCAACTGTATCTAAATTATACATGATAATGGATACTAGTTTAGAGGGTTTGGGTGTCTCAAGGGTTTCAATCCCAATTCCACTCGATGCTCTTGGGTCTTTTATTTTCTTGACACTTTCTTTGGCTACTTGAATAATTTTTCTTACTCCTTCATGAGCTCCTTGATCCAAGTTTTGACATTATCAAGGGGATCTCCACCTATAGAGCTAGTAATTACCAGTGAGTGTGATTGGGAAGGAACCTTTTAGATTTTCCCATATATGAACTAGTTAGGAATGATAGGTCCATGTATGGGTAACTCATCAATAAAAAAATTCAATTCACTGATGGTATGGGTCCATGTCACCTTTGATCTTTTAGAAGACCTAGGGATAAGGGCCAACTTAGCTTCCCTCTTCTTTTGTGTGATAGGGACCAATTCCATGACACTTCTTTTCTCTTTTCGTCCTCACCTATTTGAGGTCCTTTAATTTGTGTCACCTTAGTTTTGGCTCCCTCATCTTCTTGATCAAACCCAAGGAATATGAAAGTTCCTTAAATAATTCTTCCACTGTCTCATATGGTTCTAGGGAAACCATATCAAAGTGTTCCACTAGAGAAGATGGTTTTAGAATTTGGGTTGATGATGAAGGGCCTTCTCCTAGCATTTATTATAGTTTATTCTCACCAAGTCCTTGAATTTGGAGTGCTTACTATTTTGGTTAACTTAGAAGTGCATTAGAAGTGGAAAACTGTAGATGATACTATAATGGGTTCATTTTCCATCTCTCCCCAGTTGGTTTCTCCTCTCTTTGTAATTTGTGTTCAAGATTGAAACCATATTGCCTACATATAATAAGGACTTCCTCAAAATATGTAGCTTTGGTGTAAAAATGGTCATATGAACCAACCTTGTGATCATAGGTTGATTTGGTTAGTTGTTTTGACTACAACTAAGGGACAACCTTGTTATTGGGATCCTATTCATTTAGGTCATCCTTCTGAAAGTAGAAGGCATCCCTATATCTATACATGATGTCAAATTTTTTCCAATCCCAGATCAAAGTTATCTTGATCAAGAATGGGAAGGGACGTAAAATTCCCTTCATCTTCTCCATGTAAACATTATCAATTCCTTGGAAGATTTGGTGAGCAATTTCTTACTCAGCCAACTTGAGGGGGACATAGATAGGCAACCTGAATGGTTGGGTCATGATCCCTTCTATTTTGATAACAATACAATCTAGATAGTACCAAATATCTCCCATAAGTTCAACATACTTCTTGACAAGAGGGTGTATCCTAGGCATTGGGTTCCCTATGATATTCTTGACCAAAGTAGGATATATATAGTCATAAATGAACTGCATATGAACTCTATACTTAAAGATGTGAAACTTCACATAGTGATGAGAAATGGTAATTTTGTTATGGGAGGACCAATTCTTGACACCATGAATATGAGTGGATTCCATTAATGAGTCCAATAAATAGGACATCATGGTGAATTATTAGATTGTCCTTTTCTTAATGCCATAAAATTTTCTCCCCAAGTGGATGCTAATTAGCTCTCTAATAGGTGGATTTAACTTCTCTTCCACCATGAAATATATGTAGGAAACCCATTTGGTATCAACATAGATTATGGTGGATGCCCTTAAAGCTATGAAAAATAGGGTCATAATGATCCTAATCCCTTCTCTAAATTGAATGATAGTGATTTTACCATCATGGTTCTTTGCTACATGAGTTCCTTAGATTAACTAAGGTCTTAGGATACCATCTATATTATGTTGGGTAGTCCATTATTTGATGGAGAAGAGGTCTATGTGAGCTCTAGGGAGCTTATAGTAGCTTTCAAAAACTACTGGGGCAATGTAGACAATTATACTTGACCCTCCTTTGATGATCTAGTCATTATCTATTTTATAATCAACAAATAGGGGTGCAAAGATGTCAATACAATGTAATACCTCTTGTTTAGCAATAACTTGAGGAAGACCTATCATTTGAATTGTAGTTAGGTCATCAAAATTTATCTTGGTGACTACCACCATTTTATCATTAGATGATAGAGTTTGAATTTCCTTAATTACGAAGAAAATCTAGGACCAATTCTTCATGCCATTGGCCAATGCTCCTGTGTCCAATTTGATATCTCCAAAGCTTCTCCCTTCATGATCTATAGATAGATACATATCTATCTCTTCTTTTTATTATTGCCTTATCACTACAATTATCTCAATTGCCTTGGAATACAACTAGTCTTGATGCTCAAGATGACACTTTGAGCTTGCTTAATGCAATTGTGTCATTAACAATCAAGTTTTGAGGCATTAAGTTGAGGTTTAGGGCTTTAATCTAGTTTGGTAAGGTTTTTGAAGCTTTAATGGTGAAGGTGACAAATATAATAAATGTATTCATGTCTTAGATCTTATGGATGGCACCACTTATGTAAATATTGTCTTCTTAGGTATGCCAAATCTTAGGATTTTCCTTTAGGGCTTACATGGCACTTACGTGGACCTCCTTAAGCTTGTTCCTATGGCATTTCCATGGGAATCCCTTTTAAAATTAACCATTGAATTTTAAATAAATCATTTTACATCATTCCATTGGATTAAGATTCTAGGATGAATGTGAGATTTTGATTAAGATCTTGGAGGTCCTTTTGGATTGGTCATTTAGATCTTGAATTACCTAGTTATGCCAAGTGGCACATTCTAGAAACTTTGGGAAATGACTAGATTCGGTTCATCCACATGTCAAGATATCAAGATTTGGGGTCTTTGGTTGAAAATTACACCTTCACTTCACATAATTGGATTAAGATCAATGATGGAGATATATCCATTGATCATGATCCATGAGTTCAAACTTGATTGGTTGAGAGGTTAGATATGGTTAAATTTGACAGTCTCACTAACATAAAAGACATCTTCATGAATTTAAAATGATAGGAGTGTGAATGTCAAATTTAATCTCATGAGGTTCCTTTGGCTAAATGATAGTGTGTCACATGTTGTGTTCTCATTGCTCTTGGGACTTCAGGGTTGATGTGGTTCATTGGATCAAGCTAGGTGATGAATGTGAACCATTGATCATGATCTGAGAGGTCTTATATGATTGGCCCAACTTTGGGGGCTATTTGATCATGTGCCATTAGATCAAGTTCATCGAGTGAACATGGATAGTCATATCCTAAAAGATGTACACACATTAAGTTAGTATGTGATGTACATAGGCTTAAGCTGAGGGGTTAACCTTATATTAATAGTATTAAAAAAACACTATGTTCTAAGTTTTAATGTCATAAGCCAAAGGTTTAAACATTTAGAAGGTACCCCTTTGGACTAAGGATAAAATTTTGGATGGGGTTTATTTTAAAGGCCTCACTAAGTTTAAAGACATCCTCACAAAAATCAAATGATGGGAGTGAGGTCATCAAAATAAATGTTGTAGAAAATTTTATAGTGAGTAGGGTTTAGTGTATAGTTCATCTTAGGATGATCTCATGCCATTGGATCATGATTTGAGGAAGTGAGGACTATTAGATCTGTATCCAAGTTAGAACATCAAATTAGAGCATGATATGTGTAATGATTCAAACTAAATTTTAGGATCCTTGAGGTGTCATCAGTGTTAAACAAATACCAAGACATTTTAAGATTAAATCTTAGGCTAAAAGTTGATAAGGTCTTAGTCTAAGATGAAAAGGGGCTTATGGTCATAACAATTAATGAGGTTAGGAGGGATTTAAAATGGGGAAGGAACATAAAAGAGGGCTTAAGTACAATTTTATTTCAAGTTTTGGGCATGTTTGAAAACATAACCTAGCCTTAATATAAAATTAAACTTAGGGTATTTTTTAAAAGGACCAATTCCCACTAAATTTTCTCCCATAAAAATTTGAATTTGAACCCTTAGGGTTTTTTCTCAAGAACCCTGCCTTCCTCCATGAAACTTGCACTTAACCATCCAATCATAAAGAATAATTGAACATGCAAGGACCTGTCCCTTTTTATGTGGATGATCTTCAAATTCTAAAAGAATAACCTCATAAAAGCTAGACCAGGATATAGATGTTTTGAAACATTTACATGGGTCCCTTTTTCAAAGTAAAATAAAATGAGGTATGTTGGTCCCAATAAAAATGGTGACTTACAGGGGAAACATAACAATATGTTAGAACCTAGAAACTCTAGTTTAACTAACACATAATTCCCTTATCTCCTTTGATCCACATATCATTACTTAGGTCAATTCAAGGTTGAAGCAAGATTTAAATGTGTATAATTCAAATCCTCATGTTAAGCCTAAACATTTTGTGTGTGTGATTTGATTATACTTACTATTTATCATAAGACTTTAAGGAACAACATCCATGTTCATATCCTTTTGATCATTGCATTTGAATTTGAGAATATTTAGATATTCTTTTAGGAATAATTGCTCTTAGTTTAGGGGAGGCTTGGGCATTACTTTGCTACTAGCCAGGCATCCATATCCTCCATAAAGATACCTTTAGCTTCAATCATAGCCTTGATTTACTACCATCTAGGCATCCATATCCCTAGTGGAGGTTTCCTAAATCACCTTTGACTTTGCATCTTTGATTTAGCATTAAGTCCCTTTTTTGTGTCATTTTGCCTTTTATCAAAAGTTAGGAGCCAGGATAGCAGGTTTAAGGATTTGCTCAATTTTTTTAGCCTTAAGATAATCATCTTTGGTTTAAACCTTAATATCAGACAAGGATGTGTTTTAAGTGTAAGTGTGCATATGCCGTAACTTTTGAATTCTCCTTCCACATACATAATTCTTCTTACAATAGAGCTTTGGTCTTAGGTAACATTTTAGATTCTAGGGGGGTAAATGAATTCCATGTGAGTATTTTTAAATTATATATATTGTAACACAATTTTATATTATATCCTTAGGTCCTCTTGTGTAGGATTCATGCCCTCACTTGAAAAACTTGAATCTTGAGCAATTCTTAGCAAGGATAGTCTACGAGATTTGATTAAAAAAAAGGAACACAACCAAAAAAAAAGGACAAAATGCAAAACAAATAGACAACAAGAAACAAACAAACATAATCAAACAAATATATATAAGCCAAGTAGGAAAAAAAATCAAGAAAGGAAACTAACTAGCCTACCTACTCTAACTCTAAGCAATCTTATAGATGTTATTCCATAAAGTCCTTTAGTGGAGTAGTAGTAAAGTAATGCTTTAGGTATTTCCCATTGGTGGGTAATGCAAATTATACTCCTTTAAGGTCTTTTAACTTGAAAGTGTTATTACCCAAGGTCTTTGAAATTTGGTATGGGCCAATCCACAATGGTGAAAACTTACCATGCTTGTCCTTAGGTTTTGATGCCTTATCCCAAAGGAGGACTAGGTCTCCTTGCCTAAATACCTTCACCTTGGAACTTTTGTCAAACCATCTTTTCATAGTTGCTTGATGCCTAATAAAGTATGTAAATGCCTTTTATTTGGCATGCTCTATATGAATGATGTCTAATAGCCTGAAATTAGCAAGCTCTTGGGTTTCCTCCATGTATTCTTGCATGAATGTGAACATAAATAGTTTGAGGGTGATGGGGAAGATAGGTTCCTGACCATACACCAACACAAATGGTGAATCCTTAAGTGCCTACTTGATCCTTATTATATCATCCCATAATGCATACTTAGGGAGCTTATGTCATGTTCTAGGCTTATCTACAGCAAAAATTTTGATGGCCTTCATAAGATTCTTGTTGGTAGATTCCAAAAATTCATTTCCTTGAGGAATGATTAGAGGAAAACTTCAAAGAGATGTCATTATCATAATCCCATTTAGTCATTTCAATGGATATGAATTTAGATCTATTATCACAAACTAAGAAAATTGGGATTCTAAATTTAGTGAAAATATTTTCTTCCATGAAGTTGATCACTTCCTCCATCCTACATTTTTTGGTGGCTATAGCTTCAGTCCACCTTGGGAAATAATCTATAGTAGTTAGGACATACTTATGGCCTTTAGAGGAATTGAGATTAATAACTCCTACAAAGTCTAATCCCCACTATGTAAAAGGTTTGTCTACCATCATAGGTTGTAAAGGCATAGCTACCTTTGACTCTTTTGTGCTAAAAATTTAGCATGAGTGGCACTCTCTCACATATTTATGAGCATCCTTGAAAATGGTGGGCCAATAATACCTAGCCCTAAGAATCGTATGGGCTATGGTTCTCCCTAAAGGATGTCCACTACCTAAATTTTCATGAAAAGTAGACATTATTTGAGAAGCCTCTTCTTTGGACACACGTGTTAAGTAGATCCCTTCAAAGTTCTTCCTATAAAGGACTCCATATTTGATGAGTTAATGGGATGTTATGAGCCTTAAGTCCCTTCTTTGTTCTCTAGAAAGTCATGTAAGACAACTACCTCTGATGAGAAGATGTATTAAAGAGTCATACCATTCATTAGGTTAGGAGTTTTTTTGATCCACTAGTATGACATGGAGTTTGGGATTAACATTGATAGCCATCTAGACTAGGCCCTGACATTTCACCAATTTGTAAATATTCATCTTTATATCATACACTTTTAGTATTTCCATCCACTTGCCTCTTCTTGCCCTATGTTCATTCTAACTTAACATAAGCTTTATGGTTGGGTCTAGTAAGATGGCATGCAACTTCTTTCTAAGGAAGTAATACTTAAATTTTTTCACTACCTTCACTAGTGCATAGGCCTACTTATCAATCAAGGAATAGTTTACCTCTAAATTTTTGAAATTGGTGCTCATGAAGGATATAGGGCGGTCATTTCCATCCACATTTTGAGTCAAGATTATAGCCATGGTGTGGTCAGAAGCAAATGAATACAAGTAAAAGTCCTTTGAGAATTTAAGACTTATCAAGACTAGGGCTTGACTGATTACCCTTTTGATTTTATCAAAAACTTTCTTAGATTATTCATCCTAAGAAATTTTAGCATCTTTCTTAAGCATATCATTCAGAGGTTTGACAATCTCAGCAAAGCCTGAGATGAACTTCCTCATGAATTTAATTTTACCAAAGAATGACTTCAGTTCTTTTTGACTGTTGGGTAGCTCAATCTTGAAAATTTATTCCACTCTCTCAAAATCTATGGAAATCCCTTATTTGGTGATGACATGCCTCAATAATTTTCCTTCAGTGACATAGAAGATCATTTTCTTAGGGTTGAGAGATACACCATACTTCTTGCACCTTTCAAACACTTGCTTTAAGTGCATAAAATGGTCCTCTCTATTCTTGGAGAACATTGTAAGATCATATATGTATATAATGATGCATTTTCCAATTAGACCTTGTAAATCATGGTCCATATCCCTCTAAAAGTTGGCTCTTACATTAGTCAATCCAAATGACATTCTTTTGTAAGCATATGTTCCCCACTTGGTGGTGAAAGTTGTCTTCATCTTTTCTTCCTGAGAAATAAGCACTTGGTTGTATCTATAAAATCCATCCAAAAAATACATCATGGCCGATATTGAAAAAACTTGGATGACTTGGTCAAGAGAAGGTATGGGGTAGTTGTCCTTTTTAGATGTTTTATTTAGATTTCTAAAGTATATGCATAATATTATTTATCCATTCTTCTTTTTTATCAGGACTAGGTTGGAAACCCAAGTGGAGTGCCTAATAGGAAACACAATCCTTGCATCCATTAGCTTCTTGACCTCTTTAAATATCATGAGTTCTAAGATAGGGTTGACTAGCCTTTGTTTTTATCTGAAGGGTTTGCAACTCTCCTTGAGAGGTATAGTATGATTAATAACACTTGGATCAATTTTTTTTAGATATTCATAGGACCATGAAATTACATATTTATACTTTATAAGTAGCTCCCTAGCCTTTATATTTTCCATTTTAATGCAAGCCTTTCCTATGTTTACTTGTTGGGGTTGATCATGTGAGCCAATATATATTGTATGATAGTCCTTACCATTTACCTTGGGCACCTTAAGTGTTTTATAAATCTTGTCATGATCAAAGTGCCTTTTTAATGAAATCATACATTTAGTTATCTTATTATCATTTAGCTGGATGATTTTACCATTAAGCTCCCTTTCAAAATAACTTTCATTAGCTTCATCAATGATGTGAGCTTTAAAGGCCCCAGAATTGATCAAGAAATATAGAATTTGTTGATCATTTTTGAAGACTTTAAAATGATTCACATTATCTAGGATTTAGGGGCATGACACTAGCTCAATATTAAGGTTAGGGGAATCATGATTGGACCTAAGGTTAGCTACAATAGAGGCCAACTCATCAGTAGCTTTGTTTTCTTCCCTAAGGATAGACATGATGTTGAAAGCATTAAAGATTCTATCAAGTCCCAAACTCTAAACTTGTAACTCTTAAGTTAAGATAGCAAACACTGGTACTTGTTCCTTACTTGATTGACCACTAGTTCAAAATCCACATAAACAGTAAGTTCCATGGCTTTATGCTTCATAACAAGTTGTAATCCTAGAATGAGAGCTTCATACCCAACCAAATTATTAGTACATTAGAATTTTAACCTATAGGATGCATGATATTTATTTTCTAGAAGGTTTATCAATAAAAACTAGCCCCTGATCCTAATTTGCACCTAGCAGCATCAAAATATAACTTCCGTAGGCCAAGTATAGGAGGAGGGTCTTTGGAACTAGGATCTTTTGTAGTCTTTAAAGTGAAAAATACTAGATCAAAGTTAAGGAAGTTTACCTTTTCATTGACCGGATTGTATTATGTTATCATGTGTCTCATCCTTGGTTATCTTTCTGCCCTTATTTTATTTGTCACACCTTTCTCCATAGGTGGGAGAAAATAGTAGACATGTATCCATTCAAAACCTTAGTCCATTCTCTACTCAAGAGAAATCCATAAGCACTGGGAATATCCATCACTTGTATTTCAATGAATTGTTAAACCCTTGGTTCATTAACCAACTACATATATACATTCAATAACTCCCCAATGACTTTGACTCTTGACTTATCTAATTATGTGACCACCCTATTAGACTTGATTGGGGTCAACCCAAGTTGTTCACATATCCCATTAGGCACAATGTTGGTTGAGGCTCCAAAATATAAAATAAAATTATGGACATTCTTCCCAAATATCCTAAATATAATCAATAAGGGTTGGGAATATGCTTTAGTTACTTGCATAGTCACATTCACACTATCATTCTTAGGAGGCTTCCCAGGTTTCTTGGACAAGGATTCAAAGAGTAAATCTCTTTGTTCTATAATCTGAGTTAGCTCTTATAGAGTAATATTGGCTTTGATCCTTTTCATATCTTCCATAATATCGTAACCAATTTTACATGAAGGTTCAGTAGTAGATTTGGAAGAACTGCCCTTAGGTGGTTTAGGATCATTCCTTGATGTAGTGGTTGGGGGAGTCTTATAATTATTATGGGGAGTATAAGTAGTCAATAGTTTATTTTGTTCTCTATTTTTATAGGGTATGTCTTCAAGAATTATTGGAATGATTGAATCCCTTTAGGGATATTCTTAGGCTCATTATCCTCTTAGAAAGGGAATTGAAATGTCTCTACCATGTGCACTTGGTCAGATGGTTGGGATCTAGAAGGACTTATAGTAGTATATCTATTTGGGACTACTTCAAATGTGTCAAGATCTTCTTGAAAAGATTCAAAGTCTTTTCATAACTCAATGTAATCAACCTCACCGTGTTTAGAGGTAACATGCACCCTACAATATTTTGGCAAGGCAATATAGTGAGATTAATATCCATGGTCTTCTTGTTAGAGGAAGGCTTGTTGACTTTATTATTGTAGAAACTATCATTCTAAAATCTACTTCAAATCCTATTAAACTTTTAGAAAGTGAAGTTCCTCCCAGAGTTGTCATTAGCATTTCCAACTTACTTTTACAATTACAAGAAATTTATGTTGAGCTTCTAGACCATCTTTAGTATAGATTCATTCTCATTCTTTAGGGTCTTAGAATTTTATACTTGGTTATTTTTAGTGTCATTGACTATTACTAAATCCTTTTGGTCATTGGTTTGAAATCAAATAGTAAATTGATGACTCAATAAACTTAGGTTCTGATTAGGAGCAACATGACTAGTAGGTAATACATTTAGAGTAGGTAGTTGGTTTAATGCTAGAGCATTTTTGTTATTATTTTGTAAAAGGTTTAATGTATAAATATGATGAATAACATTTGACAAAGAATAATCCATCTATCCTTAAGGTTGTATTTGGTCACTGATAACCACTACTTCAGAATAAGATTGGGCTAATGTGTTGATAGATAGGAAAGCTCTTTTTAGAAACACATAATTCATGGGGTCTATTGCATCTTTGTAAACTTATAGGGATAAAGCCTCATTAGGTTTGTATGGATCCATGGTCTAACTAAACATCTTTTGGAACCTAGAATTGAAGGATCTAATGGGCTCATTTGCATCTCTCTTAATGGTTCTAAATTGGTGATAAATGACATAGGGGCTTATTATCTTCCCAAATTGATTAATAAAGATAGTGTCAAAATTATTCTATGAGGTAATATAATTATCAATAAAATTGAGGAACCATTCATATGCAACATCTTTGAATGTAAAAGGAAATAATCTACAAGCTACATCTTTATGGATGACATTTAATAACCTTAAGGTAGCCTTGAAAGATTTAACATGTTCTTATACAATTGCAACACTAGTTGGACTAAATATTGGTAATTAATTTTCAATATTATGAGGTAATTCATGAACTACACCTAGAACATTAATGGGAGAACTTCCAAGTCATGCCATATCTAGATGAAAATTGAACATAGGAACCCCTTTTAAGGGTGAAGATGGTAGAGACTTGGAATGCCTACATCTTCCTGTATCTTTCCTACTTCTTTTTTGGGTCTCTATCTCGAGAAAGGGCTCTCTTATCTCTGAATGTCATTTAGTCTTGATCCTTGGCAATTTCAGCTTGAAGATTAAGGATCCTATTTAAAATATGGTGTAACAAGTTAAATTTCACAAAGAACTACAATCAACCTACATAGTAAGCCTATTTTGTTGAATATTTTCTCATAAAGGGATAAAGGACACTAATATTTGACTAAGTAAGCTCAAATATGTGCTAAATTATGCAAAGATAGCCATTCTTTGTAACTTGTGACTCAAATAAACTCAAGATTCACAAAGAATTGTTAATCTTCAACCAGAATAAACCATTCTAATTTCAAATACTATGAATTCTTAAATCCTAAAGCTATCTTTACCATAATTTAACTATTTCCTTATAGAGAACTAAGATCTTTGCCTAACAAAGCATAAAGATAGGTGAGAAACCACCTAGATCAAGGATCTTTGCACTTACAGTGAAGAATCACTCATAAGGGTTAAGAATCCTTTAAATTTAATGCATAAATTATTTCAATTGATCAATCATGCCCTCCTTCTAGTGCTAGTGAGAGCTTCCTATTGATGCTTCTAATTACCTCATAGTTGCTTTTCAGTGTTGATGAACACTTTTCATTTTAGGATTCAAAGAATCCAAGGTATGAGTTCCAATTTGTGATAATTTTTTGATGTATGGGGTGGAATAGAAGAAAAGTATGGGAACTATCCACAATATTTATTTAATTTTGTGGTTGGGAGCCACCAGGGTCTAGATATTTATGATAATTCTATCCAACAAGTTAATCTAAATGGATATTAACAATGATCTTTAAAATAGGTGAGTTTTGATAAAGAAAATAGAAAAAGGAAGGGTAAGGTAAAAAAGATAATGTGATTGCAAATTCCCCTCTCAAATATTATGATAAATTTCTAATTAATTTGAGCATACACGAACCAATTTATGTTGTAAATAGTATAAACTTAGATTACATCACAAACTAGGCAAACTTCAAAGGAGATATATAAATCACAAGTAAGAACCAAGTTTACTTTAAAATTTTGCTACTGTAACCTAAATAACCTACTTGAAAAAGAGAATGCATCTTATTGCATGGGATAACATTTGCAAACTGGTTAAGGATGGTGGATTGGGTATAAGGAAAATAAGAAGTATGAACCCTGCCCTTTTAGCTAAACAAGGTTGGAGGGTCTATCAGGAAAATAAAGAATGGAGTAAAATATGGAAGCATAAGTATTTATTTAAGGCACAGTCAATTCATGACTTCTTTACTACTCCAGATATTTCTCATCCATCTGCTATCTGGGGGGCAGTCCAGGGAACAAAACATGTTCTTGAAGAAGGTAGTGCATGGAAAGTAGGTAATGGTAAAAAGGTGAAATTCTGGGAAGATACCTGGGTAAGAGGTAAACCCTTACAGGAAGAAATCCAAAAAAAAGATGTAATAGAAAGATGTAAACAAAGAGTGGGGATAATGGTTAATCAATACTGGCAGAACAACACTTGGGTAAACCTCACTGACTATGATCAAGATCTCAAGGATATTCAATTATCCCTAAATGCTATATCCCTATATCCCAATCAAGAAGATAAAATTGTTTGGTATCAGGAGCCAAGTGGACATTTTAAAGTCTCTTCCATCTTCATATCCAAGGGAAATGGCAGAAAACCGTTATGGACAAGAGCCTGGATCAAGGGACTCACTCCTAAAATCAAGTTCTTTTACTGGACCCTTCTCCAAAATAAAATTTTGACTCTGGATAATTTACAGAAACACGAAATCAATATTGTAAACAGGTGTATTCTGTGTAAGAGAGACCTTGAAGATAGAGATCATCTGTTTGTGAATTGTTCCTTCACTCAGCTTGTTTGGAAGGAGGTTCTCAATCTGTGGGGCATTACATGGATTCATCAAAAGAATGTTGAACTTTCTCTCAAAAGCTGGTATTGCCCTTCAAATAACCCTGAATTTCTATTCTTATGGAAAATTACTCTTCCCCATGTCTGGTGGGGAATTTGGAAGGAAAGAAATAACTGAATATTCAGAAACAAAGAGCTCCCTGGATGGGTGGTTGGCCAGAACATCATTAGAGCTCTAAAGGAAAAATTTTCTTCTCAAAAAAATCCAAGTTCTAATCTCAATGTGGATAATCCTCTGAGGAAGGATATTATTCTCAATGAACCTAAAAACCCCAGATCAGGTGTGACTTGGATTAGTCCACCTCAAGATTGGATTAAAGGTAACTTTGACGGTGCAGCAAAAGGGAACCCGGGAAATGCTGGTTGTGGTGGTGTTTTGAGAAACCATGTGGGAAGGGTTATTGATGCTATTGCAATTCCCATTGGTATATCTAATTGCCACATTGCCGAAGCTACAGCTGCCCTCCAGAGCCTTAAATTAGCTGTGGACTCTGGATATTCCAAATTGTGGCTTAAAGGGGACTCTCTGAATGTTATAAATATCCTTAATAATAAGAATATTGTGTCTTGGACCATAGAGGGTAAGGTAAAGGAGATGAAAACATTATTGAACAAATTTGAAGAAATAAAAATTACCCATACCTACCGCAAAGCCAATGGAGTTGCAGATTGGCTTGCCAATTGTGATGTCCGGGAAGGGAAAAAAGCGACGTGGGATGAAACCTTAGTAAGGAACATGGATTTAAGGGCTATCATTCGTCTCGATGCCACACATGTGAAAGAAGGGAGGATTGGAGTGTAATGAAATCCTAATGAGTAGGAGGAGTGGTAGCACGGGGAAAGGAACCCAATTATTAAAAAGCAAGGCCCTCTATAGGGAGAAGCAGATCCTGAAAAGCCAGAAACAAATTCGATGTCCCAATCAACTTGACAGTAGGAGGATCCAGGGTAATATCCACAGTAATCAGGTTTCAAAGAAAATGAGTATGGCGCGAGAAAGAAAGGGAGAACCCCGTAAGCAGGAGCCCAAGAGCTGTACAGAATGGAGAGATAAACCCCAAGTCTAGAAAATTATGCAGAAAGGAAATGTAACTAGCTACATGGAAAGACTCCACGGCTCTAAGCCGCATATCACGATGGCCTTCTTCAAAAATTGGTCCGACGACAGGGTCACCCTACATGGTATAACCGTAAATTTAACTGAGGATTTTCTTGCTGAGGTTACAGGGTTGTCAATGGAAGGAATCAAATTTTCAAAGCAGACTAGCATTTCGAATGAAGCATTTTGCAAGTTCCCCAAAACGGATGAGGAGGAGCAGAAGTTGGTCAAAAATGGGGACTTTTATGAGCTAGATCAGATTAAAGGGATATGGAGGGACGTCCTAAGCTGTATAAGGGAGTACTTTATCCTGGACAGTAGAAGCAAACGAGTGCATAAGTTCCATTTTGTCTTCCTCAACCACTTCAGGCATAAGGTCAGCTTGTCTTTTCCTTTCTATCTTTGCTACTCCCTGATTCAAAGTCTTTATGCTCATAGAAAAAAGGATTTGCGCCCTATTCTTCATGAAGGCCTAATCCTGCTTATTGAAGGCTATTGCAAGAATAGGGCACTGGTTAAGTATCCCAAATAGGGGAAAAATAAGTTGCCAGGGAATAAAAAGAAAGAAAGTGTAAGCAAAAGAGGAAAAATTAAGACCCCTAGTCCTAATAAACAAAATGCAAAAGAAAAAAGGGGTCAGGAGAGACTTGAAGAACCTGAGAAGGAAAAATCGGAGGATGAAGATGGAACAGAGAGTTGGGAAACCAACTCTAGTAATGATGAAGAAGGATCGGAGGAAATTGAAAAGGATAAAGTCAATACTGAGGAGGATTTTGTTACCAGAACAGAAGAGTTGGAGGAAAACCAAAAAGTGGTGGAGGAAGACACTGTACAGGAAGATCCTGGTGAGGACCCAACTTCTAAGAAAGAAAAGGAAATATCTGTCCAAGAAGATATTCAAAATATGGAGATGGAAATTGAAGAAGGAATCAATGAGCGGGAACAAAAGAGCAAAGATGACCTATTTGAAGAAGATAGGAATAGCCTGAATAAAAAATCTGAGGATTGGAGAGGAAAGAATCAGAATGAAGAAATTTACACTCCTATGACTTGGGTTAACAGTAAAGCTGAGTCTTCCTCCCAATTAGATTTCTAGCTGTGTAGGGAGATCATTGAACTCAAGAAAAAAGTGGAAACGTTGGAAGAGTCTCTGAAAGTTGCTTGGAACAAAGTAAACAGCATGGAAATTTAGCTAAGTGAGATCCCTGTGAAGCTCAAAGCTTACGAAATCAATCTCTTGGAGTTAATAAAGGATAACAGAAAGAAAATGGATGAAGTAACGTCTAACATTTGTGCAGCAGCTATCAATATAGGTAAATGAGCCAATGAGGAGACCAAAGCACTAGAGGGTCCCAACAAAAGGACAAGGCAAAGTTCCAGAAAGAAAGATACACAAAAAGGAGCTTTGCTGGAGGTTACCACACAGGAAACTGCTTTGAAAGAAAAAGAAGCCACGAACTTGATTCTGGAACTGGATGAATAATCTGGTCCTTCTTGGTGGTAGAGAAACTGGTACAGTTCTTTGTTTTTCACTTGTTAGCTTTTGTATGTTGTTTCTCCAGACTTCTATATCTGGGTTTTGATCGGAAGTATCTCTGATGGTTTCAGGACCATTCAAAACCTGATTTTGCTACTTCTCTGTAGTGTTTTTTAGGCGTTGCCTATGGGCGTTGTTTTTTTATGTTTTTTTTTGCTCTTTGTTAAAGGGTTTCGGGGCCCCTTCAAAACCTTCTTTTACCTCTAATCTAAAACATATGCACATCCAACTATAGAGAAAATAAAACAAAGTATACTTAAGATCTATTCAATTAATCTAACACTAGCACAAATTAACAACCCTATGATAGAAAATGTAGCTCGAAATTCAAAAAACCATTCAAATTTAAGACAATAACATGAAATTGAGAGATAGTATTGGCTTTCAAAAAAAATTCAAACAATCTTTTTAGAATTTCATAGTTGTATTAAATGCTCTTTTGTATACAAATTTCTCAAAGTCTCTCTCTTTACAGAATGGTAACCTTTGCCTATTTATAGGAAACATAGGTGGTATACTAGTTATCTTTTCAAAATATCCATGGCATGATAAGGACAACTATCCTTAATACAAATATTATAATGCAAAAGGATTTCTATGCTAATTTTGACAAAATGACTAATATATGATAACAGACTAGCATATATATTACAAAAGAATATTCTTTTATGTTACATTGGTAGGTCCCTTGGGTTACTACTTGAGGATGTTATTCACCTTAGTATATTATTCACTAATTAGGTCAAAATCTACTGCAAGCTTCATCAAACAATCCTCTTCTTAACCTACCAATGTATTAAATTATATGTCACTCTTGGCTTTAAGTTCCTAAATTCATTAGGCCTATATAATCTACTTCCTTAATGTAATGATGATATCAAAGACCTTTTTATTGTCCTTAATAGGATAGCCTTGGTTGTCTTTGATGTTCTGGATGAAGGTACCAACCCTTTGCTTAAACTCTTCATCATCCATTAGGCCTATGACATTGGTCTTAGAAGGGTTTACTAATAGTGTCTTTAAGAGCTTCTACATTCTTTCTATCAATCTTTTGTCCCCCTCTATGAAGTTGTTGACACTATCACACCAGTTGCTCAGGCCTAATATCTTATCTTCAATGACTCCTTGGAGGGCATACAAATGCTTCAACTTGATGATCTTGACACCCTAAATCTACTTAGTGTTATGGACATTAATCAATTTAGTTTCCTGATCTCTAGAGTCTAACATTGAGTGATTAAAGCATGTGCTTTCCCAATTTTATGGGTCAAGGTGTTTGTTTGAGATTTAAGGCCTTCAGCCTTTCAAATGTGTCAAAGGACTTATTTATTAGTTTCATTATATCTTACGGGATTTAAAATATAACCTATGATTCCAAGTCTTTCTTCTCCTTTTCTAGATTGGTGATCCTCTATTACATCCCCTAGATTCTAGCCAAGGTCATTATTTATTGGGCCATCACCAAACTAGCCACATCCTCTTGATGAATGGGATGCTCCCCTGCTACCTACCCTTATATAGAAATTAGGCCTACAAAAGGTTCCACCTTTTGAAAGGTTAACTCCTCAATGCCAATGGTAGTTTTTTTGGTTATTACCCTTTCAAACCCTACTATATCTAGATTATATATGATAATGGATACTAGTTCAGAGGGTTCGGGTGTCTTAGAGGTTTTAATCCCAATTCCACTTGATTATCCCATGTCTTTTATTTTTTTCCACTTTCTTTAGCTACTTGAACAATTCTTCTTTATTATTTCTCCTTTATGAGCTCCTTGATCTAGGGTTTGACATTGTCAAGGGGATCACCACCTATAGAGCTGGTAATTTCTAGTGACTGTGATTTGGAATGAACCTTTTGGATTTTCCCATATATGAACTAGTCATGAATGATAGGTCCATGTATGGGGAACTCATCATTGAAAAAATTAACTTCATTGGTGGGATGGTTCCATGTTACCTTTAGTATTTTGGATGACTTACAGACAAGGGCCAACTCACCTTACCTCTTCTTTTATGTGATAGGGACCAATTCCAATGCCACTTATTTTCCCTTTTCTTCCTCACCTATTTTAGGTACTTTAATTTTTGCCACCTCAGTTGTGGGTCCCCCATATTCTTGATCAGATACATAGGTATCTACAAGTTCCTTGAAGAATTATTCCACCTTCTCATATGGTTCTAGGGAAAAGATATCAAAGTGTTCCACTAAAGAAGATGGTTTTAGAGGCTGGGCTAATGATGAAGGGCCTTCTATTGACCTTTCTTCTCGTTTATTCTCACTAAGTCCTTAAATTTGGAGTGCTTACTATTGTGGCTGATTTGGAGGTGCATTATAAATGAAAGACAATAGATGATACTAAAATGAGTTCATTTTCCATCTCTCCCCAGTTGGTTACTCCTCTATTTACAATTTGTGTTCAAGCTTAAAACCATGCTACTTGCATCTAGTAAAGACTTCCTCAAAATCTATAGCTTTGGTTTAAAAATGGTCATATGGACCAACCCTATGCTCATAGGTTTCTTTGATTAGTTTTTTTGACTACAAATAAGGGACAAACTTGTTACTGGGGTCCCATTCCTTTAGGTCGTCCTTCTAAAAGTAGAAGGCATCCCTATGTCTAGACATGATATCCAATTTTTTCCAATCCTAGATCAAAGTTATTCCAATTAAAAATGGGAAGGGATAAAGAATGCCCTTCCTCTTCTCCCTAAAAACATTAATTAATTCTTTAGAATATTTGGTGAGCATTTTCTTGCTCATCCAACTTGAGGGGGACATAGACAGATAACTTAAATGGTTAGGTCATAATCCTTTCTATTTTGATAATGATGCAATCTAGATAGTACCAAATATCTCCCATGAGTTCAACATACTTCTTGACAAGAGGGTGCATCTTAGGCATGGGGTTCCCTATGATATTCTTGACCAAATTAGGTTATATACAATCAAAAATGAACTGCATATGAACTATGTACTTTAGGATTTGTAACTTTGTATAGTGATGGGAAATGGTAATTTTTCTATGGGAGGACCAATTCTTGACACCAATGTTAAGAACGAGATATACTGAGAGGGGGGGTGAATCAATATATCATATATATTAGAACTATTTTCCTTAACCAAATTTCACTTAATCAAACATTCAAGATATGTAATAAAACTCAAACAATAAACACCACACAAGATAGAGAGAGACACTAGATATAACGTGGAAACCCAATGTGGGAAAAACCATAGAGAACAATCTCAAGTATATGAATGAGCAAAAACCCAAAAATTATTCGCAAGCTAAGCTTTTAGGAGCACCATACCCCTTTGCCGAACACCAACCCAACTACTATTCATGAGCACCAACCCACAAGAGCACTACACCCCTTTGTCGAGCACCAACCTAGCTACTATTTGTGAGCACCAACCCATAGGAGCACCAACCCATTTGCCGAGCACCAACCTAGCAACAATTTGTGAGCACCAACCCACAGGAGCACCAACCCCTTTGTGTATACCACACACCTATCTCTCAATGTTGCTATCTCAACAAATGATAGATTAATACAAAATCTTCCTCTCTCTCACCTTTGCTCTTCTAAGCTAGATATAACAAATACAAATCATATTCATCTCTCATAATTTCTCTTCTAAGCTAGATATTACAATATCAAATCAACCTCTATCTTCCATATTTACAAATGGCTTCTCAAGCCTTTATTTATAGCTTTCCAAATGACCTTTAGCCTTCCCCCTTTGTGACCCTTCAATCCTCATGGAAAATGGCACCAAACTTGTATGACCCTTCATATTCAAGCCTTTGAAAAGTCATGTGGTGACCATTCATGACCAAAAACGTCCTTCCCACTTTTGTCCTTATCTTTGGTGACTTTTCGTATTCCTCAAAGTGTCCCTTCATGAGAAACTATGCCTTTACTCTTTTGTCTTCACTTGGTGACTCTTGGTATTCCCCAAGATGACTCTTCATGGGAAAATGTGTCCCATCCTTCTTTTGTCTTTACCCTATGGCTAGTCAACTTCTCCATGGGCCCTTCTTTTGTCTCATATGCAACCAAAAATATATTTGTTAATATTAAAGAAATATTAACTCATATTAGCTAAGATATATTTATTACAAACAACATTAAATGCAATGGGGCCTTTATCACCAATAATGCTAGACATTTGACATCAATGACAATATTTCCAACAATCTCCCCCTTTGTCATTGATGGCAACCTCAATCCTGAAATTGCCACATCCTGTCACCTGCACATACTATCATCTAAAAACATACAGTAACTCCCCCTTGCTGTAGTAACTTGTACCTATTCCTTGTACCTATTTTCTACACCTGTACCTATACTTGTTATTCTCCCCCTTTGACATCAATGGCAAAGGGCCTACCTAGAGCTAACACTTAGATCCCCCTCAATTGATGTTGAACATCAATGGTAAGAAGTAATAGAAATTACTCCCAACTCCTCTCACCGATATTTGAATGTATCCTTTGATTGTGCCTTTGAGAAGATATCTGACAATACATATACATTGTTCCCTGTCCTTTGAGCATCTGTAATCAACTCATTTGAATCTTTTATTATAATCTCAAAACCTTTTGCATGAAGATTTAAGGTGTATCCTTGATCACATATTTGACTTACACTCAATAGATTATGCTTACAAAACATTCTTAGCTTTGGTTCTACTAATATCCAAGCTTAAAATACCTTTTATGGCTATCCTGGAAGTGGTTTTATCTTCGAATTTCACTATGCCATAATTGATCTTCTTTACTCTTATCTCCTATCATATGCCTCAAACATCCACTATTAATGAACCATGGCTAATATTTATTTCTTACATGCAATGTTGTTTGCACCAACATAAAATCTTTAGGTTGTTTCTTCTACCATGAACACAACTGAACCTTCTTCCTGATGAATGGAGCTTTGAAACTCTGATCCTTCTTCATTGAATCTGCATGAGTATTCTTTTCCTTCTTTCTGAAACTGTTAGCTCTTTTTCAACATTCTAATTTCTTGTGACCATAATCATTTTAAATACTTTAAAACTTTTAAACACTGCATATGCAAGAATCATTCTAATAGCCTCAAACCTTAATACTGATGCAAAATTTTATTTAAAAATCTATTCCCTTAAAAGACATATAAATTAATTTTTAAACTCACCTTCTTGTCATGCAACATAGCCAAGACCCAATAGCATCCACCATGCTTCAATTTTTCTTAAAAGTGTCTCCTTGAAGCCTAGAAGAGACACCCCACACAATAGGGTTCTAAAAATAAATCTCAGGAGATTCCCACATCTCCTCTGTTTCTTCCTTGATCTTCTTATGTTTTTCTTTTAGAATCCATTTAAGCATGTCTAACCTTTTTGACTTACTAACCTTATCATTTATGATGTTTTTATTTTTCTTAACTTTTGCAACTATCTTATCTTGAAAAAGCTCATGCTCAAATGTAACAAGAGATTCTGCACAATCCTTCTTATCTGATTCTTTATCTACTATAGCAAGTAATTCATTTTCATTCTTAAACTCAACCTAATCAACCTTTATTATTTTAGGTCTTTAAACCTTAATTTGACTCTTCTCATATCTTTTAGGGGCTCTATAACCTTTGACATACTTTGAAGATCTCTTTACTTGTTTTGGACATAATTTAGCAATATGGCCAACCTTATGACAACAAAAGCAAACAATATTTCTCATACCTTTTTATTGAATGTGACTGAGATCTCCCTTTGACTGATTGCTTCTCCTCATATAGTCTCTTGCCCTATGACCAACATGATGACAAACAAAACAACGGCCATGAAAAGAATTTGAAAACTTGAAAGCATTGGGTTACCTGAGTGACTTCTTTGCTTTTCCTTCAAAACTTGCATCCTTATTTCTTTAGACCAATATTACATGATCTTTCTCAACCTTGATTATAAGCTTCTCATGATTATCCTTTAAAGAAACTAAATCATCCTTCAACTGATTACACTCTTCTTCTTTTCATGTTAAAATTGAATTTGTAACCTCTAACTGATTCTTAAGATCCTAAATAAATATCTTATTTTCTTTTACTTCTATAGCCAACTTAGAATCCAAGATACACACCTTTTCCTTAAGATCCTCAACCATAGATTTCAACTCTTGATTCTCCTTCTTTAGCTGCTTAGCCATCTTATGCTTTTCTTTTATCTACCTTCAAGCTGTTAAACCCTTTTTGAAGGAACCTGCTCTGATACCAATTGTTAAGCATGAGATATACTGAGAGGGGGGGTGAATCAATATATCATATATCTTATAAATCTTTTCCTTAGCCAAATTCCACTTAATCAAACATTTAAGATATGCAATAAAACTCAAACAATAAACACCACACAAGATAGAGAGAGACACCAGATATAACATGGAAACCCAATGTGGAAAAAACCATAGAGAACAATCTCAAGTATATGAATGAGTAAAAACCCAAACAATATTCACAAGCTAAGCTTGTAGGAGCACCATACCCCTTTGCTGAGCACCAACCTAGCTACTATTAATGAGAACCAACCCAAAGGAGCACCAGACCCCTTTGCTAAGCACCAACCTAGCTACTATTCATAAGCACCAACCCATAGGAGCACCAACCCCTTTGTTGAGCACCAACCCAGCAACAATTCACGAGCACCAACCCACAGGAGCACTAACCCCTTTATCGAGCACCAACCTAGTAATAATTTGTGAGCACCAACTCATAGGAGCACCAACCCCTTTGTGTATACCACACACCTATCTCTTAATGTTGCTATCTCAATAAATGATAGATCAATACAACATCTCCTTCCTCTCTCTCACCTTTGCTCTTCTAAGCTAGATATAACAAATACAAATCATATTCATCTCTCATAATTGCTCTTCTAAGCTAGATATTACAATATCAAATCAACCTCTATCTTCCATATTTACAAATGGCTTCTCAAGCCTTTATTTATAGCTTTCCAAATGACCTTTGGCCTTTCCCCTTTGTGACCCTTCAATCCTCATGGAAAATGGCACCAAACTTGTATGACCCTTCATATTCAAGCCTTTGAAAAGTCATGTGGTGACCCTTCATGACCAAAAACGTCCTTCCCACTTTTTTCCTTGTCTTTGGTGAGTTTTCGTATTCTTCAAAGTGTCCCTTCATGAGAAATTGCACCTTTACTCTTTTGTCTTCACTTGGTGACTCTTGGTATTCCCTAAGATGACTCTTTATGGGAATATGCATCTCATCCTTCTTTTGTCTTTACCACATGGCTCTTCGACTTCTCCATGCCCCTTCTTTTGTCTCATATGCAACCAAAAATATATTCGTTAATATTAAATAAATATTAACTCATATTAGCCAAGATATATTTATTACAAACAACATTAAATGCAATGGGACCTTTATCACCAATAATGCTAGACCTTTGACATCAATGACAATATTTCCAACAACTAGGAATATGAGTGGATGCCAGTAATGAGTCTAATAGATAGGACATCATGGTGAATTATTCGTTTATCCTTTTTTTAATGCCATTAAATTGTCTCCCCAAGTGGATGCTAATCAACTCTCTAATAGGTGGAGTTAACTTCTCTTCCACCATGAAATATATGTAGGAAACCCATATGGGGTTGACATAGGTTGTGGTGGTTTCCCCTGAAGCTCTACACAATAGGGTCATAATGATCCTAATCCCTTCTCTAAATTTAATGATAAGGATTTTACCATCATGGTTCCTAGCTACATGAGTTCTTTAGATTAACTAAGGTCTCAGGATAACATCTAGATTATGTTAGGTAGTCCATTCTTTGATGGAGGGGAGGTATATGTGAGTTCTAAGGAGATTGTAGTGTCCTTCAAAAGATACTAGGGAAATATAGGCAATTCTAATTGACCCTCCTTTGATGATCTAGTCATTGTTTATTCTAAAATCAATAAATAGGGGTGCAAGGATGTCAATGCAATGTAATACCTATGGTTTAGTAGTAGTTTGATGAAGACCTATCATTTGAATTACAACCAAGTCCTTAAAATTTCTCTTGGTGACTACCACCCTTTGCTCACTAGATGATAGAGGTTGTAGCTCCTCAATTACAAAGAAAATATTGGACCAATTCTTCATGCCATTGGTAAATGCTCTTGTATCCAATTCAGTATCTCCAAAGCATCTCCCTTCATGGTTTATAGATAGATACATGTCTATCTCTTCTTTTCATTATTGGATTACCACTATCATGATCTCAATTGCCTTGGAATATGACTGGTCTTGATGCTTAAGATGACACTTTGAGCTTGCTTAATGAAGTTTTGTCCTTAATAGTCAAGTTTCAAGGCTTTAAGTTAAGGTTTAGGGCTTTAAGCTAGTCTGGTAGGGTTTTTGAGGATTTAAAGGTGAAGGTGATATATTTCATAAATGTATTCATGTCTCAGATCTTATGGATGGCACCACTTATGCAAATCTTGGCTTCTTAGGTGTGTCAAATCTTAGGATTGTCCTCTAGTGCTTACATGGTGCTTACATGGACCTCCTTAAGCTTATTCCCATGGAAATATCATGGGAATCCCTTTGAAAATTAGTCATTAGATTTTAAATAAAGCCTTTTACATTGCTTCATTCGATTATGATTATAAGATGATTGCAAGCCTTTGATTAAGATCTTAGAGGTCCTTTTTGATTGGTCACTCAGATCTTGAATGACCTAGTTATGCCAAGTGGCACATTATAGCTTCCTTAGGAAATGACTAAATATGATTCATCCACATGTTGAGCTATTAGGCTCTAGGGTCATTTATTGAAAATTCCACCTTCACTTCATGCTATTAGATCAAGATCAATGATGGAGTGAGAACCATTGATCATGATTAATGAGGTTGAATTTCATTGGTTGAGAGGTTGGTTATGGTTAAATTTGATGATCTCACTAACGTCAAAGACATCCTCACAAATGTAAAATTATGGGAGTGTGACATCAAATTTAATTTCATGAGGTTCCTTTGGCTAAATGATATCATTCCATGTATCATGTTCTTAGTGATCTCAGGACTTTGGGGTTAACAAAGTCTATTGGATCAAGCTAGGTGATGAACATGAACCATTGATCTTGATCTGAGAGATCTTTTTTGATTAACCTAGCTTTGGGGGTTCTTTAATCTTATGTTATTGGATCAAGGTCATTAGGTGAATATGGATAGTCAGATCTTGGAAGATATATGAACTTTAATTTAGTATGTGATGCACATAGGCTTAAGCTGAGGGGTTAACCTTACATTAATAGTATTAAAAAAAAATTATGTTTTAAGTTTTAATGTGATAAACCTAAGGTTTAAATGCTTATAAGGTCCCATTTTGGACTAAGGATAAAAGTTTAGATGAGGTTTATTTTTAAGGCCTTGCTAATGTCAAAGATATCCTCAAAAATTTCAAATTACAGGAGCGAGGTCATTAAAATAAATGTTTTAGAAACTTTTATAGTGAGCAGGGTTTAATGCATAGTTCATCCTAAGATGATATCACACTATTGGATCAAGGTTTGGGGAAGAAATGAATATTATATATGCATCCAAGTTAAAACATAAAATTAGTGTATGATATGTGTAGTGATTCAAACTAAAGTTTAGGATCCTTGAGACATCATCAGTGTTGAATAAACACCAACACATTCTAGGATTAAAACTTAGGATAAATGTTGATAAGGTCTTAGTCTAAGATGAAAAAGGGCTTGTGGTCATAACATTTAAAAAGGCTAGGAGGGATTTAAAAGGGGAAGGAACATAAAAGTGGACTTAATTATAATTTTATGTCAAGGTTTAAGCATTTTTGAAAACATAACCAAGCCTTAATGTAAAATTAAACTTAGGGTCTTTTTTAAAAGGACCAATTCTTGCTAAATTTTCTCTCATGAAAATTTGAATTTTAACCCTTAGTGTTTTTGCTCAGGAACCCTACCTTCCTCCATGAAACCTTCACTTAGACATCTAAGGGTAATCATTAGTAGGGTTAGCTCATAAAGCATAATTAAACATGTAAGGACCTATCCCTTTTTATGTGGATGATCTTCAAATTCTAAAATAATAACCTCATGAAATCTAGACTAGGATATAGATGTTTTTAAACATTTACAAGGGTCCCCATTTTTCAAAGTAGAAAAAAAAATGGGGTATGTTGGTCCTAATAACAACCTAGTGATAACTTGTATGTGTGCATATAGATAGTGATCAATCAGTGAATAACTTATATTGATCTAATGGCTTGATCAATCCTCATGTATAGGTGGCTTAATAACTAAATCCAATTTTTACTCTATCATTTCCCACCCTTGCTTAGTAGATCATGACCTGTGAATAACTTGGATTGGATTGATGGCATATCCAACCCTCTCATGTAGGTGGCTCAAGAACTCAAGTAGACTATTACTCCATCATTTCCTACCCATGTGTAGTATATTCATTTGAAATTGAAACTACATGATGTAATTGAAGATGCGTAACTATAATTAAAACTGTATATGTTATCTCTATAGCCACTCAAAAATATTAGGTAGCTCTAGGCCACTTAGAAATGACAAACACTATAGATGGAGTAAGTCATGAATATAGTGTGTAACTTGGAACATGGTTTATAATGTGTATAATGTAGATAATGACATGGAATTCATCATTCATCTAATCAATTGGTGTATAAGTGAGAATATAGAAACAATGTGTTATGCATATACCCTTAAATATGATATCTAATTATATGGATTCTAGATTGAGTTATAATAATCTATATGTAAGTATCTAAACTAAAATGGGAATGATAATGCCATGCATGATTCCCCCAATTTGAACAAATTTATATGAATATGAGCTAAGCTAAGCCAAAAATGGTAATCTATAGCTATACTTGTGCAAACATGCTCTGTACCTACTATTTATTTCTAGATAATATAAGCATAATTTTTTAGTGTATGATGCATGTTAGATCTATAATTCACAAGGCTATCAATATAAATATAACAATGTAGATGAAAAAAAATCTGAGTAATAACTGAGTAGCTACCTAGGGGGATGGGGAATGATGTCTATCATAACACCCAATTAGGAAGGGGAGATGCATGAGGTCCCTCATGGAATCTAAAACTAGAGTGTGTAAAATTAAGTAAAAAAGTGTCATGGCCATAACACATACAAGAAAGCATATATACAACACACATGAGGCATGCAAAGTAGGCCAAGGGGCCATAATACAAGGGACATGGTTACATGCCACTAAATTTGAGATAATAAAACATATAAATACATTTTAAAATGTCTAAATATGAAAAAAATAATCAAGTTAGCTTAGAGACACATACAAAGACATGTTAAAATGTTCACATACACAATAAGGAAGGCACACACAAGGACATGAGAACATGTCCAAAGTATACATATAAAGAAAATAAGTGGCATAAAGCCATAGAACAATGACATATTCAAATTCCCTTGAATATAAGAAGCATAAATACATAATAAATTTTAAATTTTGGAAGCCATAAATGAAAGTATACCTAAACATGTGACCTATAAACCTGTATAAGAGCTAAGATGTACATAGGTTAAGTATAGAGTAGTAGTAGTTGGAAAAAAATATGAGTAGGTGTAAGATGATCAATATCAAGATATAACAATGATAAATATATGATGTAGAGTTTATAAAGATTTAACTTGGAAATTAAAACCATGTATAATATGCCCTAAATGGATGAATGAATTTAATGAGTAACATATGTATTTGTGTATATGGCCCTAGTGGGTAGATAGTAGTAACTCTAGATTTGTGTAGTGGATCTGGGTCCTATAAGTAGATGAAAACACTCACCAAGGACTAGTGAAGCATGCATGTGTGATAACAACTAACTATGATAAGATAGATATCATATTTAGTAACTAGAAAGTATAAGAAGTGTAAACATGGCAATGCATACAATCTATCATTTGTATTTTCTAAGTAAATACTTGCATGTTTTTGTGTTTTGGCATATTATATTATTTTTTTATTTTATGGATATAACCTATGTAAAATTAACATTAAAATGAAACTATATACAAGGATAAAGAGTAAATGAGACTATATACAAGAAGAGAGGAACATATTAACTGATGAGTCTCATGGGACACTCACTATCAATGTGGCTTGTGTCAAATAAAGGACAAATAATCATGCATGCTATATGAAAAGGTAACTAAGGTCCCATAATATATTTCACTAAGTGATTTATAGTTATAAATAACTTGTGAAGTGGTGATAGGAATTTTTGAAGCTAACTGGGGTATCTTATGAACTTTAGGGGTCTTAGGGACCCATTGGGTAGAAGATGCTATAGCTAGCATGGGTTCCCTATGCTAAGAACCTTGAAAACTCAATAAAAATGATCCCAAAATGAAAGGTGTATAAAGAGTCCATTTATAATCTATAACATATCTCTGACACATGGCTCACTCTAATAAGGGTCTCTAATGGAGATAATGCATATATGGTAACACTGTAGGAGTAGACCTGACCTACACTAGTGGCCTAACTAAAGTTTGTGGTGTACTAATGGAAACTATGCTTAGAATTATAACTGGTAGTTGTGGTCTAGTTGGTATTATAGTATGATACACACCAATGATATTGTATAGGGGTTGTACATCCTCTATCGTAGTGTGATAGGATGTTGGTGGTGGATGTGCTTGATATTTATAGTGAACACCTAAAGTGTTGCTTATCTCATTAGTTATATGTTTTAGAAATGGATCTAAAAGAATTTTAAATGCCTTATATTCTATTTTTTAAAATTTAGGTACATTTATGGGAATGCCCACATCAATGATGTTGGCCTCTATCAGATCTTGTATCTTGTGCTTCAAGTTGATGAATTTATTTGTAATATGGCCTGGTGACCTATGATAGTCTTAGAATGTAATAGAATCATAGTTTTTTAGAAGATTCCATGTCATATCAACCTCTTATATGAGAGGGAGAGATATGACATTGTATTCTAGGAGATATTATAAAACATGTGTTAATGATTCTATAAGGTTGGTAAAAATGTTCGATGGAAGAGCTGATAAAACCAAGCGAGGAGGTGGCTCTAAAGCTACATTAAATCTATCCTTTGAATCACTCTTTATTTTAGTGTCCCTTACTTTCTATGAAGTATTATTATAAATATAAGTAATTGATTCTAATCCACTTGGATATTTTAATTTTCCCATAGAGAGAAGCTTGACTTCCCTTTATTTCATTATGTGGCATAAATAAGTGAAAATTGTAAATTTATTGAATAATATAACTTCATGAAATGTTGTTAGTAATCTCTATTTTAATGTCTTATATATCTCTCTCTACCATGGGGATATTAATCTTTTCCAATATAGTTTTATATCATAAGACATATTCTGTAATAGGCTCATTATATTTTTACTTAAGTTGTGCCACTTGAGCATATGAGATATTGTCATTAATGTTAATTGAAAAGTGTGATAAAAACATATCTAACAATGGATTGAATGTGGTGATAAACTAATTTATAATATTATAAAACCAATATAATCCATATTAATTTAGACTGCATGGGAACAAATTAGAAAGGAGATCATCATTAGACTCATAGTCCAAACATGCAGTGTGAAAATCTTGTATATGGTGATCTGGGTCACCCTTACCATCATACAAATTAATCTTAGGTGCTATAAATCTAGATGTAAAAAGAGTTTCCACTATGTGAAGTGCCAATAATATATGTAAAAGAACTTGAGAATCCAAGGCATTTGATGGCCAAGGAGAACCCTACTCAATATTTAACACCTTATCATGCAAATAATGAATCTCATGCATAAGGGATTTTATATCTAGAAAGGAGGAACTAGCCATAAAAGGTTTTTACATTATTGAATATTTTTGAGGTAAAATGGGTTATTTTTGAAAATGATTTACCCCAAAAGTAGGTATAATAATATTATTATCTAGGGTAGTATAAGATTGACAATTATTTTATTTTTTCTTTATTTCCATTATGGTTTGCATAGTCTATGCATGATAATGGGGATATTTCCAAATTCTATCTCTAAAACTCTATAAAATCTCATCCTTATTGACAATAAGATTTTCATTGTTAAGTGGGGTGAGAGTGTCATGATTCCCATCTTGTGTATTATTTTGCTCTTGATTATATTATTCATCTTAAACTTTATGATTTGGATATGAAAGAGTGTTAGGCATAACTTTATTAGGTGTAGATGCATATACATGATGAACACTAGCATATTATAAAGACTCTATACATGTAAATTTATTTGCCAATAATGTGATCTTTTCACTTTACAGATGATTTTAATTGTACAATTCTAATATCAACTTGATCATACTGAAAATTTGATCCCTTATAGTCTCATAAGTGCAAACCCTAGTTGCTTCTGATTGAATGTGTAGGCACATGCCTTGTAGGGGAGAGGTGGAGGCATGTATATGCTAAGTATGGGTATTAATAACAATAGTATAGGCTGAATCATGTAGTGGAAGAATGATAACATGAACCTAGTTAGAGTAAAATTAGCTATCAACCTCATGGATATGAGGAGGATAATGAGATTCTTTCTTTTGCAGAAGATATGACACTAAAACTTGAAACTTGGTTGTTAGCTTATGTAATAGATCCACTATGTATGTAAGGATTTGTTTCTTAATTAAATTTTGCATAAAAGAATAATAACATGCTAGAGATAGAATGAAATATGACATATATTTCAACTTATATAAAACATCATGTGCATATGTGTTTATTTCATCTTTAAATTCATTCCAAATGAAAAGAAATAAGCATGCAAAAGCAGCTAGAAAACTTTATATTAAAAAATGACAAATTTCATCTATCATTATTTTCATGATTTTATGAAATGTAAATTAGAAAATATAGGGATCTAAAATTTGAATGTGGGCCCTAGAAGATTGAAAACATAAACCCTAGGATTATTTAGATTTAGGGTTTATGTAATATTTGAAGTAAGTCAAGCTCACCAATTTTTTTAAATTTTTTAGGGTTTATGTAGTTTAAGCCCTAATTTGTTAAAGGGTCTTAGTATAGTAAGTCAGGGTAGAAATATGCAATAGATATAACCACTAATTTGTAATAGAATTGAACTAGTTTGACCTTTATGAAAATAGTAATAAATAATGAAAGCAAGTAATTAGTTGGAAATTGACTGATATGGGATATTTAGAGGCTAAAAAATAGGAAAGGATATATTATGAGTGTCATAGATAGGACCTAGGTGTTAAAAACCTTCATGGATAGTAGCACCCTAACTAGATAGTAGCACCATGTGGCACCAATATCCCTATTTTTTTGCTAGTGTCCTCTATGAAGAATTGTTCTAATATTTTGGGTACACTTGTGTCTAGGTATACCAAGCCTATTCTTGTGCACATGAGTTTTGGGTATTTGTAGATGACCTATTTTGACTAATTTTGTATGCAAACCCTAAACCTCCATATTTCTAGGACATCCAATTATCACAAATAAAAAGTGTGTTATTAGTGGGGTAGGCTAGACATCTTCAATACCCCACTATGATGAGAGTTTTCTACATACCAATACTTTGAAGAGGGATCAATCCCAATGTATTTCTCTCCACCTAAGTGCTGGTGTAAGTGCAAGTGAAAATAGTATGAGTGTTGGTTTGAGTGTTTTAAATGTTTTTGAGACTAGAAATCTAATTAATCTAAGATTAGGAATGTTGTAGATGGTTGTATGTAGAAGTAGGGTAGAATAAGGATTGATAACCTTGATTGTGCATAACTTATTTTGAGTTTGTATGTGTAATTTGCAACTTATTTCTATACAGTGGATAAAGGGCCAAAATTCATGCATATATATTAATCTAGTGCTTGTGTGAGTCTTAAAAAATGTTTAGGCCAACCCTACGTGGTTTTTGATTTGAAAATATATCCATTGGTAATAAAAGGATGTAAAAGGACAATAACACCCAAACTGGGACACTAGTGCCATGGGGATCTATTGTCTAAATTATGGAACTAGTCTCTAGGTGGTAGAACCTAAGGCACTATGGGATAAAATGTTAAAGTGAGGGTTTGAAACTACTTGAAGGATGTTTATGGATATGTGTGGCCTAAAAAAAGGATGGATAAGTGTCTAAATAGGCCCAAGATAGGTCTAGGGTTAAGATAAATTTGAATGGTCTCAAGTAACACTAGTATCACTCAAGTGTCATTTTTATATGATTATAATAACTTATCATTGGATACATAGTCCAAACATGCTATGTGTAAAAATATGTGATGCTACTTTGGATCACTTTAATATTATATAATGGTAGATTATGTGATTAAAAATCCGTGGGTAAAGTATAGGATAAAAATTCTAAGGATAATGGTTTATTTAATAAATAATGTGAATCTATAGAATGACTAGTTTTAACGATACCTTGCTCTAACTTCAACACCTTATCTTGAAAATTTGTAATAGTCTATTCATGGGAATGTGTAATAGGTGAGGTTGATGATGTAATATGCATAATCATTTTAGGATTGGATCAAGTCATTTATTTAGGAATATGCATTGAAATATGTGGGAATCCTTGTGTTTCCCCCACACCTTATGTGAACATCTCATGGGTAAGTAAAGGTGTTGTAGCAATATTAACACCTATTGTGGGGTTTGTGAATCTATAAGTTTTATTATAATGAACATTTTTAGATTAATTATGCATATAAAATAAATTAATATGATGTTTTGGAGGTGTAAGGGGATGAGGAGGAACATTTTGATACCCTCCATTGTGTATTATAGGCACATATGAAAGTAATTGGCACTCCACACTCATAAAAGATGTGTCATTGATATTTAAGAATTTATCATTATTAATTTTAGCCTTATTTTTATTGTACATTAATGTTCCTAATTTCATTAAATTATTATGAAATATATTACATATATTAAGCTAACAACATATAATTATGACAATCATTACTTAAATTACAAAATATACGCTATAAATATCAATGAAAACCAACATATAAAGTGAAAAATAAAGAACCAAACATTTGTGGAAAACCATAGGTAATTATAAAAACTAAAAATAATTTTTTAACAAAAATAATTATCTAAATGAAACCCATTAATTATTTTTAAAATATTTACACCCTTTGATCTTTAGATGGAATTTACTGAAAATAGTAAATTGTGAATACTAGAAATTTACACATTATTTTGAACAAAAAAAAGGTTTTTATAATCTAAATTAAATTAACTAAAACATCTTATAATTTTGATATTTGGCTAATTTTGAATAAAATATTATCTAAATAAGTTTTAACCCTAATAGAAGGAAGCCCTAATAGGAGGATAAACATGAAACCCTAAGGAAAAAGGGAGACATCATCATATTTGCACCTATAGAGATGGAATAAAATTAGGAATTATGTTTGAAAATAAAACCCTAAGGTATAAATATTAAAACCCTATAAATAAGGATGAAATCCTAAGGGAAACCTAGGTTTTTTCAATGTTCAATAAATATACATGTTCACCAATATGTTTACCCTAATATTATATTAGTGTGAATAAAAATATATTAAACTCTTAAAATCAATTTAGATTGTAATATATGGTAATAAATCATGAATATAAATTTAATTGATTGATATAGATATAATAATGAAATTTTATATTTATGGAAAGTATTAAGGATATAAAGATACTGAAATTTATTGCTTGACAATTATTGCATTTTGATAGTTTGAAGAGACTGGAAGTAGTCATGTGATTTGTTCATATCTAGAATTTACTATTTTTGTGCATAATAATGGAATCATTAGGATTTGATAGAAACATTGACAATATTAAGTGAGGCTGGCATTATTATCCTAAGTATATTTGTCTCTCTATGACCATATAGTGTGGTGTACCTATCTGATATATCTATGTGTGTAATTTGTAACCCTTGACTACACGCACAATTTTAAAAATCAACTTCCTTCTCTTTGAAATCCTAGGTCTACTTATGAAGGATGAGAAACTATAAAAAGTGAGGGCATGTAATTGGGTTGAACTAACCCAATCATCTCCATTGATGATTGATTATTGCCTACATATCTAATAATTCTAAGAGAGGGGTCAAGCCACACATAGTTCTTCCCTTAAGTGTGAATGTGAAATTATTCTTTTTTAATATGTGGATTCACCTATAAATCTAGATTTGATCTTGAAAATGTTGGAACTTTACTTGGCATGGTGTGTTTTAGACTTGGATGATGAATGTTTATAGTAATTGATTTATAATTTGGGAAGAATAGGATATGTTTTCTCAATGTACTATAGTATGCTTGATAGTCACTTGAGAATTCTATATGATTAATAAGATTGAATATGATTTGTATTTATATGAACTTAATTGGGTAATTTACCATGTCATTGAAAAACTAGGTGAATGAGTTGACTTGTGGGAATGATTTTATTTTTAAAAAAAAGTTGTTTCTTTGTAAAGGAAAACAAGATTGACCTTATGAAAATAAAATTGATGTTATTATTTGAGTGTTACATTATTATCTAAGGGGGAATAATTAAAATATGATGATATTTAAATTTATTGGTAGGATGTTTAATTGATTTATCACAAACTGAAAGGTTCATGTTGGTGACTAAAAATAACTTAGAATGGGTCATGATCACAACTAGCATGCAAGTGTGTAGGAATAGTGATTGAGAGGTATTTGGAGTTTCACAAGTCATGTAGGATAAGTGTAGGTAAATATTGAAATTTCAAGTTTCAAATACTATATTTTAGTGTCTATATATGGGCCCCCAAATGCACCATGTTGGATATGATGATGCACATGGCCTAAAAGTGTGACTCTATATATAGTCACTCGGATATATTCTTTGATTTTGAGATGTGGGATTAACCTCTATAAATTTTATCTCAAAAGAAAGATATTAGTTATAACATGTATAATATGTAATGTATATAATCACAATGATAAAATATATGACATTTAAGACTATGCACCATATAAATTTCCCCATGTTTCCCCAAAACGTAGATCAAAGAGTAACATATCAACATAGAAAATCATAATAGTGAGCTATTAGTCCTCAAGATATAATAAATAAATAAATAAAAAATGTGATTTTGTCCTAGTAATTACCCCAAGTACATGCATGATAAGTATCATGGTCACATAATGGAGGTACAAATATAATTGATATATGTATAAACATAATAGGATGTACAAGTGTTATATAAAGGATGCCAACCTTACAGAACAAAGCACCAGGGCAACTCTAATTTAAATATATTATATAAATAAAATCACTAGTGTGGATAGAATGAAATCACCTTGAGCTTGGCAAATTGAAATGGAGAAATGAAAAGATAAATAGGTGTGTACTTGATTTTTTATTTACCTAAGATATGATAGTGATGGATGATGTTTAAATGTAGGTTTTGGAATAGATCAAAAGAGACTCAATAAAGTAGACAAGGATATGAGATAATGACCATTTTCACATTTTTTTTAAAGAGTTAGTAAATATAAAATAAATTTTAAAGTGATAACTTGGTCTGAAAGAGGTCATGTAAGTCTAAAAATGGCTTTGTATATCCCCGAGGTATGAAACTTAATAAAAACCTTCATCAATATAAAAATTATAAAATCCTCTATCTGATAAGCATAATGACATGAAAAATTATTAAAATAATCTCTCCTTTGTTTTAACCCCAATCTAAACTAATATATACCAGTACATTCAAGAGTAAAGGAAATATGTAGAGTAAGAGGCTCAATCCAATTGATGTGAGGTTTACACTACATATCACTTTTGAGAATAAAAACTCATGTAGTTTTATGGGAGTGACCCATCCCAATGTGATATTAGGCCTTCACCCTCTCTCCATATGAAAATAAGTATAAATATATTATATTTCACTAATGTAATCATTTTTTTGGTACAAGTATGAAGCCACAAGACTTTAGTAGATGATAAAGGCCAAGTAATATCAATTTGAAATGGATATGATAAATATATGAGATCCTAAAAAATACTTGTAATTCATTTGGACCTCAAATTACATATGTTTATATATAGATATATTTTAATTAAAATTGAAACATATTTGTGTGTAGGCTGACCATGAAAAAATGTGAAAGTTAACAACCAAGGCACAAGATAACATGACATGATGGAATAAAGGACCCAAAAACACCTTGACCAATTTGTTTTTAAATATTTCAATACCAGTTTCAAGATGCTCTAAAAACTATCAAAACAAAAAACCCATGAAACAAAGACAAAAATGAACTACATGATAATTGGTGAATCCTGAGGTAGATAAATGATAAATTTGAAGGTGTTCATGATAAAATGTGGATGATGAAATTATATGAAGTGATAATGTGAAGGTAAAGTTTAAAAATAATATAATAATGTGAGGAAATGAATTAAATGTAAAAAACATTGTTGGTTATCATAACTGCCCCTTATTTCATCTCAATACTTGACAAAGTAGCTTGTCAATTATTCTCTATAAAATTGCTTATGAACAAGGTAAAGAACAAGGAGGAAAATATCTAATATAAGGTTTAATATTATGATGTCAGGGTCTAAAATCTTAGGGGGATTCCCATACAATCCAACAAAACTATGATGAAATTGCCTCAACATACACACTGATGTCTAGCTAATGAATGCAACTCATAATACTTATTGGTATTTTAACAAAAGGTGAAATATATTTAATTGATAATCACACAATATATAAAATAATGACATAGGCCTAAGTATATGATAAAATAGTAAAATAAAGTTTAGACCCAACCTTATGTGCTAAACACAATAAACATTAAAATAATTAAAATTCAGAGAATAGGTAAGGAGATAGACGATAATGATATGGATCTAGAAATAGTAAAAGAACCCATAAATTTTATAAAATAATAATGGGAGGTAGAAAAAACTTTAAATTACCTCTATTAATATCAAACTTAATTATAATTTCACCATCTTCATTGTTTGTTTACTTGCTATTTTTTGTTTTTTCTATATATTTGTAGCATTATTACAACCAAGGTTATAATATAATTGATTTAGATTTTTTATCATGTTTCTTGGTTTTTATTGTTATATATATTTATATTATGTGTATAAGTGTTTGGGTACTTTCAAAACCCCACTTTAACCATAGATTAAACAAAAAACATAAAAAAGGATAATGATGAATTGACAATTGAACTTGAAAAAATGAAAAATATGGTGGACTAATCACACCTTGATGATTTCTAGTTTTTTAATGCAATATGAGTTGTGAAACCCTGTAGCTAACTATGTGCCATATTTGAAGTATTTACTATATATAATCATTGATGAAACTTTCACCATTCATGTCTACGGTAGGATCATTATTGACTTATTTTGACCACCATTTATGTCCTCTTTCACTAATTTTGTGATCTACTTACTTTCATATTTTGTATTTTATTCTTAACTCTTTGTAATTGGATGTTGTGCATGTATGTACTTGAGATTATTTGATTTGATAGATATAAATATATAAATTTTGTATTCTTCATTATTATTAACCTAACTTTCCATCAACACATAAAAAAATAAAGCTATGGGCAAGGCAACCATAGTGGGAGTTGCACTACATATCTCACATGCTAGAATTTAAACCTCACATAATTTTACATAGTGTGAATGGAATATCGAGTAAGACCTTGTACCACATATTTCCTAGATGTGAATATGCAACTACATGCAATTTACATAAGGTATTATTTTAGTACAAGAGCGTGATGCACAAAGGTTGAAGTATCAATGGATGACTTGGTCTCAAGTGTAATAATAGATATGGTAAGGGTTAGCTCAACATTTAATTATGGAGTAGGATTTTCCATATGATAGATAATTTATTTCCTCTCTCTCTCTCTTTCCTTGTCTTTGTCTTTGTCTCTCTCTTCCTCTATTTTATATGGCTTGGGATGACTTGGCATAAATAAGATGATCTAGGATATAATTCACACTTAGGCTGACTCTATAAATAGTAACAAGTGATAATAAAGGCAAATGGAGCATGATAAAAGGAAAAGTGACCCAGATAATGATAAAGGACCATATGTTATAATTGATGAGACTATCATTTCCATACCAAACAAATAAAGGTGCGATAGTTGAGTAACAACATAAAGATGTGTGTCAGTAGGCTCAAGGCTAATAAAAAATATATTTATAGAATTATTGCATAAATTTAGAGGGATTAAGGTCTAGATGAATATTAGTGTGGGTAATAAAATTTATAGAGATAATCAAATATATACAATTCTATCAAACATGATAAAATATGGAAAAGGGTCTTGTACTAAAATTAGGTGTCTACATAATGCCCCTACTTTGATGTGTGTATGTGAGTGAATGAATAAATATGTCAAAGTATAAATATAAATAATTGAATCACGTACCTCCACTTACCTAGGTAAGGGTCAAAGGATCAAATAATTTTCAAGATAATATTCATTAATGTTGATGTTGACATGCCTAAAAATAATTTCCATTTGCTACAAGTAGTCAATGTTGTAATAATGAAAAACTTTGAAATTGAAATTGAAATGATCATTAAAAATAATACATATACTATGTATCAAATCAAATCTTATCATAAATTTAAAAATAATGCACACTATTACATTCATTGTGTACAAGTACAATACAAAACCACCACTTTTGATGGAGTTTTTTGAAGCTAACCACTTCTTGATCAAGGAAGTAGATAATGATTGGTCCAAGTATATCACACAAACTTATAATTAGTAGCCTTCAACCAATAGCATATAAAAAATTCTCTAAAAATGTTTTGATATATTCCCATGTTTTGAGGAGAGGGATTGAGTAACATATGCCTACAATCACTCATCTCAAAGGAATATAGTTACAAACACAATGCATAATGAGATTGTATATCATTAACACCATTGCATAATTTCGTAAGACATATATAAATATCATATAATGTCACATGTAAATATCCATATATAGGTATATGGTATGTGTAGACACTAAAATATGTTATTATACACTTGTTAATGTCAATCCTAATCTATCTTTAGCTTACATGACTTGTCCATACACATATGACTATTTCACACCCTTCTCTCCTATCTATTTACCTTTTATGGGTTCAACCTTCCAAATTGATATCAATCACCTATAATAATAACCTAGTATATGCCTAATATAATTATTATATTTACCATCTCCTGATCATTAGATCAATTTTTCTATATTTCTAGATGCCTCTAGTCATGCTCAGATGGATTTGGATACAACTATCCACCTATATCAAAATTGTTTATACACCTAGAAATGATTGTTTTACAAACTCAAATCATTATTATGGGATAGACCAAACCTTCCACATGTTGTTGGTGTGATAATTTACCAAAAGAGTCATCTATTTATACATAATAGGTCTAATCCTATTCCCTGTTTGACACTCATATAAAAATTATCTATCTATCACTTAAAAATTGTAAAATATTTCTTAAATATCCAAAATTAGAAATAAGTCACAAGGAAAGATCTCTTGCCAAGTCTAAATCACTAAATCTGGTTCAATGTTTCCACTATCAAGTGTTGAGAGATAAATTATAGGTTTCATCCATACCAAATGAGCACCATTGCATAAATACACCTAACTAGGAGAAGTATGTGTAGTTTTAACTCTCTTTAGAGTATGAAAATTTAGGTAGTGCTCAGTCACTCAATGGAAGTTGTTAAGGTCAGCTCAACCCATATTTATTTCCCTTTTTTAGGGCCAAATGTAGTGTTAAAAGTGGAGCTAATAATTTAAAGTGGAGACAAGTTTTATGGACTTGTACACATAGTGAGCTTATGATATCACACATGATGATGATTTATTAATAGGTACAATGATTTTTTTTGAAATAGTTGGGCACATATTACAAGGAAATTTCTATTAGACATCATAAACCTATATATTATGTAGGAATCCAAGGGTTGAAATACTTGTCAAGGCATGTTTAGATAATTTATTTCCAAATCTGAGTGACTCTAAATTGAGTTTCATACTTATCTGTCACTTGCACATAATCTCATAATAGCACAAATTGGTAAAAATATAAGTACCCTAATCCTTTTATTAATTTCCATAAATAGTGTAACTAAACATATTCTTATAACATTGAATTTTTTATAATTTAGATAAATCTTAGATAATATAAATATTCAAAAAATTATGCTTGTTTAGATAATTAATCTATAATAATTAATACATGTTGGTGAACCCATTAATTATAGTGAACATGCAAGACCTTGGTTTTCCCTTAGGGTTTCATCCTTATTTCTTAGGGGTTTATAGTTTTTGTCCTAGGGTTTTAAATATTATTTATGAGTTCCATGTACATTAATAAAATAAGTATTTTTCATCATGGCCCTCACCTTATACATATTTTCATGATTTTATTTAATTACCATCTCAAAAGGCTAGATCCTTCATCCCTCTAAGGTGAAGCACTAGGTTAAGTGGTGGTGAAATTGAGCATTATTAGATTCTATTTATTTAAAATAAAATGGATAAAATTATTAAAATGAACATGCCTTACTCTTCTTGTTTTGATGAAAATGTTAACAATGAACATATATAATATAAGGCCATAATGTCAAAGATAAAATGCATGATCTATAAAATATTAATGAAGATAATATTTACTATCAAGATAGAATCCATATTAATGACATTAATGATGAGTATCATCCATTATCTTCATTTAATTGACTTTATTTAGTTAAGGCATATCAATCTAGGGTTGGTGTCCAAAGACTATATGCATTAAGGAACATATTACTTCCAGGTAATAGTTATTTCTACTAGCACACTTGTATAAATTTAAATTACATAAATCAAATAGGTTTCTAGAATGGAAAACACACTTTCATAATTTAAATTATAGGAATTGAAACACACATTACATAAAAGAAACTAAGCAGATGTTGGTATATGATTCTAATTAGTTTATAGGTTATATGATATTATAAAAATAAATAAACATTCATAAATGAAAATAAAACATAAATATCTCTAATATATAAATACCAGTACAATATTTCCTTCTTCCTTAGGTTGAGTTGGTCCTTTCTCTACCTTTGGAATAGGAATAAAAATAATAAAATTTAGAAAGACTCAAATACTTTATTCAATCCAACTTTTCTATCAAAAATTGCATAATAATACCCTAGATGACAAAATGATGTGAAAAATTAGGATAATAATATAAAAATAATAATATTCACTAATTTATAACTATTGTATTTTGGAAAATTACTAAAAATAACAAGGTGTCATGAGTAGAAATTGTATATATGGGAGAAATCAGAGTTTGCAACATGTTGTGTAAGGAGGTCTAATGATTAGAATTAGGAATGAAGAAATGGATATGGGCCTAGACAACAATGTTTGGAATAGGAAACTTTAGGGGGTGGCATTAATATCCAATCTAGGGGATCTTATCACTTATAGTAAGGGAATCAGGGTTTCAAGATTCTATATCTTCATCTATAGAGCTTGCATTTGGTGTGGGAGCTTGTGATCACTTGTAAAGGACATTGTGTGACTAATTTTACTTAAAATCCCTAGATATTTAAAATTTGAATACAAATTCAAATAAATGTAAAAAGGGGTCAATGATTAAATTTTGATGAGACCTCAACACCCCATGTGCCAAAAATTACCTACATACCAATTCTTTGAAGAGGGATCAAACTTCATATAGTTCTCCCATGCTATGGTGGTGCGTGAATAATTGGTTCAATACACTATATTTTAGTGTAATATTGATGTGATTAAGGTCCTTAATATTGAATTGTGACCTATAAAATGTATTCAATATTGATCTCTAGGCTACTAGGGTTGTATGCAATTAGAATTGGGAGAAATAAGTGCTTTGATCTCATTGTAAAATTATGATTCTGGGGATTTTCTATGTGGAAGCCTCTTGTTTGAAAAATTGTCTTAAAGTGTTTATATAGTCATATATTTCAAATTCCTTTGAATGGGGCTCATTAGGGACATAGGCTAACCTTCCTATAACTTTTGATTTTGTAAATTAGCCATTATTTGGTGGGAAGATAAGAGAGGGGAAAAGGACACTAGATTGGTGTGCTATAGTCCCCTAGGGTGATATTCTCTAATGGGTGTTTTGATCATGTTGAGTGTTAGGAAGGGACTAAAATATGCCTAATTCTGATAGGAATAGAGATGAGTACATTTAAGGGTCATTTTTTAGCTTTGAAGAGTGTGCAAGGTGGTTGAAAGTGATAAAAAAGGGCCCTATAATAGGTTTAGAACTAGGTGTGTAAAAGAGTGGTCATATATTAAATGTTAATTTATGTGTTTACATTTACCCCATTTTATTAAAATTACTAGATTAAAAGGAAAGAAAGTGTGAAGAGGATTCATGGATGTAGGCCACAACACTAAACTATGCTTTGCATAAAAACATATAATGAAACATGTGTAATATAAATATTTACTTAAGATGAATATAAAAAGGTGAAATATAATAAACTAAATAGGGAAAAGGAAAAATACATATTATTGGGTGCACAAATTGGTATGTTTTCCTAGTGCAAAAATTTATGAATGTAGCAGGTTGTACCCTTGGAGTTTTCATTGGTGTTGAATAGTTTGGATTAGACTGTGCATGCCCTAATCCTCATCAATGTATGAGTGTAATTAATAACTCAAGGTGTTATTTAATCCATCATAATATACCTAAATTATTGAATTAATTTGGAAACCATATATGAATCATAATAAATAATTATGGTGCAAATACTAGTGCAAATATTGATGCAAATACTAATGTAAATAGAGAACCAACCACTAAAGATGGAATAAGGTTATTTTTTTTTGAAAAAATATGGGGAAAATGGTGCAAATACTGAGTATAATATATGTTCTATGTATATAGTTTTGATAATGACATGATTTTTCCATTTCATATACATGACTAGTGCAAAAAATTAGCAATGAGGAAGTAATGTATCACACACATGCCTCCAACTAATATCTTGTGCATATAGATTTTGAGACTAAGTAAAACAATGGTGATTTTTGAGAAAAATTATGTGATAGCTTATAATGACATGTCATGCATGATTTTCCCCAAACTAGGCAATCTGAGACAAAACTAAGTAATAATAAAAACTATTACTATAAAACTATTGAATACTCCTCTAAGTAAACTGAGGTTATGATAAATTTTGGAAATACCTATTTTTTTGCATTCTGATAATATCACCATGAAGAAAACTAGAGCATCACTCTCTTATCCGATGTGGAAATCTTGTCCAAAATTACTTTATATGTATTTTTAATCTTGAAACTTTTTATCTTTGTAATCACTAATAAATCATGTTTTTTATACTGATCTAGTAAGTCTAGTCTCTAAAAAAAATCTCTATTATTTACCCCTCTTTTTAGGTGAGTTGTTGATCCTAAATAATAACTTAAATCAAAATAAAAATTTATGTAGTAGGTTATTTTTATGTAAAAATGCAAATCTCAGTGATATTGACAACATATAAAAATCATGGCATCATCATGTATGTAAAATATGCATAGTAATAATGTAATATGCATGTGGAAACAAGCATTCATAGTAAGTGTGTCTAGATAGATGTGACAATTAGTCATGTAGAAAACTAATCACCTGAGTATATAAAGATGAATAAGACTACTTAGGGAGAAATGCATGATATCCATCATGGTATTGAAAGGGTTGGGTGGATGCATGATGCCCATCATGACATCAAAATATAATAAAATAAGAAAGAAAGGTGTCATGTCCATGCCACACATAATCAAAAAGTACGTACACAATGAAAAAAACACATAATAGAATGCCAAGGGGCCACATACAAGGGAGATGTTAAAATGTCACTCACTTGAATATAAATTGCATACGAAGACATGTTCAAATTCCCACACACACATAGAAGAAAATAATCAAGGATTAGAGCCATATAGAAGGACATGTTCAAATGTCTACACACACAAATGAAATACACACATAATAACATGTTCAAATGTACTCACACACATAAAATTAAAGACATGAAGGTTAAAGACACTTAAAAATGACATATTCAAATGTATTAAAAGAAAACAGAGAATGTACACAATATATGAAGCTAGGAAAATCAATATAAAAAGGATGCATGATATGCAATTTGATCAAAAAGAGTTAAGTTGTAACCTAATTATCATATATCATAATGTTTGTGAGTGAGAAATATCAAAAGATATAATGTTATATAATGATCTAAGATGTGGGTAAGCTAATGTAGGTAAAAAAAAAGGATACAAATTGTCTATATCATGTCCCTAATGACCTAATTTATGAATGTACATGTTTTAGGAAGCCTATTCATAATCTAGAATTGATTTTTAATATTCTAATCTCACTAGGAAAATAACAAGGTGAGTTACACAGGATCAATGATCTCCTATCCTCAATAATGCACCTATCTAAATTAAGTTTCTAAGTGTGTAACAGTTAAATTACCTATGACTAAATCTAGGATTGATATTCTATGTAATCTACAATCACTCATGTACACTAGTGAGGCATGTATGATATAAAATTAGATAAAACAAGTATATAATATTGTGCACAACTAAAATGATGTATGAAAAAGTACCTATAAGCATGCATAGGTCCTAATTTTGCTATTTTCTAGCATATTTTACTATTTTTGTATCTTTTTTAGGTGGCTCAATTGAAGATTTTTGTGTGGTAAGAAAATATATCTATGGTAGAGGGTAATCATAAGGGATACTTGAAACTATAATTACCTCATTAACATTATGTATTCCCAACATTTATGAACTATATAAGTAACTACATGAATCTATTGAATCTAAGGGCATCCCAATAATATATCAAAGACCATAACATTAGGTACTAATTTGAATTTGGTGGCCACATGTGTAGGAAAAACCTATAATGGTAATTTAATCTCACTAATTAAGATTTAAATGTGACCATTGAATCCTTTATGACCATAACGGTGGGGAACATATCCTAATATTTGTGTCCAAGGTGATAAATAAGTGTGTTTTCACACATATTCACACTTTAACCATTATCAACCATAACACTCTAAATATGCTAGTGATCAATGTGAGCATGAACAAAGAGTGGAAATCTAAGTCATCATTGACTATTTCATGCTCTTAAAATGCAATAAGTACAATAGATGGTACTAAAGTATGATACCATTTAAAGGATATTTTCCTCTACATGGTAATGGTAAGAAACTAGTGGAGGGTGTGAATTTTATGCAAATTATATGCCTAATGTATCTATTATCTCATTAACTATGTGATTAGGAAAAATTTCACTGATTTTCATTACTTTACTTTCAATTGGTTGTACTAGTGTAATTTATATTGGTGTGCCTACATCAATTATGTTTGCATCTATAAAATCTTGAATCTTGTATCTTAAACTAATGCATCTATTAGTAATATGGTGTGGTACTATATGGTAATCACAAAAGACATTATGGTCAAAACATTTTGGAAGAGGTTGATTCACATCAATTTATTTAATTGGAGGGAGAGATATGACATTAGATTCTAATAGTATTTTAATAACCTTATATGTATCCTTTGTTAGATTAGTAAACTATCTTCTTGGAGGAATTGATAAGACAATACATGGAGTATGCTCTAAAACTACATGGATTGTTAATTTTTGATCATTCTTATTATCTGTTGGCCTTACCTTGAATGGTGGATTTTTTGAATTATTTGTATTAACACTTGAATTGGTTTTTTAATTAATATTGTTCATTTCTAGTAACTTATCTTGTATTTCCTTTACCATATGGCACAAATATATGAATGAGATAAACTCATTAAAAATAATGGATTTGTGAAAGGATGGAAGAAAAATTTTCTAGTTTGATAAAAAAAACTTCCTGTAATTCTTTAGCAGCCACAGGATTTTTCATTTTGGATAACATGGTCTTGTATCTTAAGACATATTCTATGATAGGTTCATTAGATTTATATTTGAGTAGAGTAATCTGAGAATAGAAAACCTTTTCATTGATATTGATTTAAAAATGTGCTAGAAACATATTGGTCAGTGGATTGAATACATACATTGATTTATGTGGTAAATCATATACTCATTATAATACATAGTCCTTAAGACTTCTTGGGAATAACTTAGTCAATAATATATCATTAGACACATATTTAAAACTTACTGCATGAAATTATTTGACATGTTGTTCAGAGTTACTCTTTCCATCATATAATTCAAGCTTGGGTTTCACAAACCTTTTAGGTAGATGATATACTACTATATGCTATTTGAATGGAGCATGTAATAAAACATGAGAATAAGGTGCCAGATTAGGTTTCAAAGCATCTTTTTTCCATATGTAAAACCTTAGTTTCTAGAGATTGAATCTCTTACCTAAGGGATTGTACATAAGGATAGGAGGAATGTGTGGTAACCAAAGGTAGTGTTCCTAATGGCATAATAATCTATGATATCCCTTGAGTTTCTCCCATTGTGTAAGGTGGTACAAAATTTATATCCTAAGAAGATTATGAAATATTTCAATTGTTGATAACCAAAAGAGTTTTCAAGATTATAGTATGATCAAGAGGTTGATCACAAAGTATTTTTATAAAACTCTACATAACTCCCTCTTTATTTAATTCAATTTTTTCATAATTTATAGGAGGGGGTATATCTTGGTGTCCATATTAGGAACCAATTCTATCTTGATCATTTTGCTCATGTTTAGTAGTATCATTGAAGTTGACATGTTCATCATGTGTAGGAGAATTCATAGGTGTGTATATACCCTTGTTATTATCCATATTATGAATTATAATTAAATTAATATGAGTATACTTAATTGGAATACCACCTAATCAATAAAATATTCTTAAAGGAGTAGAAATAACTTATTTAGAGTGTATATAATAAGAAATGGAAACATGAAAAATTGTTGTTATAACTAAATTTAGTAAATATAAAAACCATAAAACATCAAATAAAAATAAAAATAAAAGGATAAAAACCTAATAACACCTATGATTAGATTTGAATAATAAATAAATTTCACCAATATATTTTATCAAATTTGGGCTAATAATATCCTAGATGAAAAAATGTTATGAAAAATCAAAAGAATAATATAACAATAATATAATTCATTAATTTATAAATAATGTATTTTATAAATTTACTAAAAATAGTAGTGTAATGAGAAACAAAAAACTATCTAGAAACTATATACATGGGATGGTTTAGAGGTTGAAACTTGTTGCGCATGGATGTCTAATGACTAGAATAAAAAACAAGATCAAGACTTGGACAATAATTTTGGGAACATGACACTAGAGGGGTAGCACTCATGTCCAATCTAGGACACTCATATCCTTTTATAATGAGGTGACTAGGGTTTTTATGTTATTTGTGTCTTCATCTACATAGTTTATATCTAGTGTGGGAGCTTGTAATCACTTGTGGAGACCACTGTGAGACCGATTTTCATTTAAAACACTAGCTCTTTAACATGTGAATACCCATGAAAATTAATAGGGAAAAAGGGGTCAGTGGTTAAGTTTGGTTATGGTTAAGAGATTCAAGTAATTTGATGAGTCATGCCATATAGTTAGGGATCAAGAAGTTAAACACATATCTATGAATAATCTAAAGCCTGTGGTTAATCCTCCAACTACTTTAGCTGCAAAGTTTCAAAGCAAACCAAGTTACAAGGACAAAACAAATGATATTAAAAATGAGACAAAATTAAAATTTACTAAAATATCATATCCTAATAATTATTTTATCCTATCTACTACAAAAAGATGGTAATTTTCATGATTAAATGAAATTCCTCATAAGCTATTACAGAAGTTAATTGAGTATAATACTATATCTATCCCTCCACCAAAAAAGGTTAATTTGAGTAGCCCTATACCTAAGGTATAAAAAAATGTATATTTTGATTTTCATTAATGTGCTAGATTGTTTAACCCTAAATTGAAATGTGGGGTATCTAGGGTTAATAAGATAGAGTAGTCTAGGTCACAATGGTGATACACTACCTCTATAGCAAAACAATTAATAATAAACTTAGAAAAATAATATTCTTAATTTATAAAAATAATATTAATAAAAATATTAAAGTATAATTATTTATAAATATTTCAATAAATTAGAAACAATGATACTTAATTGATTTACTGTGTGCATATAGGTCTAAGTAGGAATAAGCTAGAATTAGATTGAATGATGATCCTACAACAATCATTAGTTTTTGGAAATATATTTTTGTGGCCTCAAATTCTTGCAATAAATATAGAATTTTTCATTGATGCAAGTGTCTAACTATTCCATAGGTGTCCTATATAAAATATTTACTAGATCTAGATGTGACCAACTAGAGCCTTTTGAGTTTTTTGTCACCTTTATTTTGATGTCTTCATATCAAGTGTATAGGCTATCACTCTTTATAAAATGATCAAGCCCTATCTATTCTCCCTTATAGTGACTAAAAAAAAATGGGTTAGTGGACTCATGTGTCTAACTAACCCAAAAGATCCCTTTGTCAATAGGCACTGCCTACATAGCCACTAATTCAAATAGGTCCTTAGAATAAAGTAGTTCTCTCCCATATATTGGATGATGTGTGCACAAGGGTGTGATATGTGATAAACAAAGACATGCAATGACCTATATTATAACTTGGAAAACATGGATTATAAGATTCTCTTTTAATGTTTCATGCCTATATAAAGATTATTCCTATGACTGATATGGAAATAGGGACAAAAAGGGCATATTTTATCACTTGAATGCTTGATTGGGTGCTTATTGGTATATTTCCTTATGAGTTATAAGTTATGGTTAGCTTAGGAATGGATTTGGGTTTATATTATATATATACCAATCCCTTTTGGAAATATCTCACATTAAAGCACTTAGGCCAACCTTTTTTGATTGAAAATCACTTTTTATTAATTAACAAGAAAAATTAATAGTACAACACTAGTATTAAAAAATGGGTGGAAAAGTCAAAACCCAACCTTTTTGATATGTTTCTTGTATAAATTTGATGAATTTTGAGCACTAAACACTTTTTAGGGCAATGGATATTTGCATCAAAAATTGTGTCCACCTAGGACATAAGTGTATGGGGAGTTAGAAAATAGGTACAAGTCTAGAACTGACAGTAAAGGATAATAATCATATTTTGAGTTTTTGGAATAATTTATAAGGCCTAGTTCATTGGAATAATAATTTTAAAACTAAAATATAATCAATTAAGCATAAAGAGATAGTGAACGTGATCCTTTGGTAGAAGGAAGGTCTATAACTAAAAGGTACAACCATGATAAGTAATTCCAAAGTGTTCAAGACTAAGGTACTATATAAATAATATTTTAGTATCTACAACCCACCCACTTTAATTTAGTAATAAAATTTATAGTTTAAAGGAAATAAATGTGTACCTAGATGTGTACAACACACCTTGGCTTTGTATGAGCCCACCTTAAGTACTTTACTAGTGATTGACTTGTAACCAAGAACATGTTATAGTATATAATTAGTGTATGAAATCTGAAATTGAAATAATTTGAAATTCTTGAAGTAAGAAGAGAAAGCTTAGGATTACACATATGTGTTGATGCAACCCTCTTTCCTTTTATAAATTTGATTTGAAAGGATGCCTCATTGTGAAGAATTGAAGCTAAGATTAGGATAAATATGAACTTGAAAGTGCATATATAGAGAGAGATATTAGAGGATGGAATGCCCCTAATCTTTGTGTAAAGGTGATTTGAAATACAATCATTGATATTGTTTCATCTCAATCATGAAATTAAAATATGTACATAACTTAGTGAGTGTGAGCAATTTCATCAACTCACACTATATATCCAGTGAGGGTTGGTGATTCCATCAAATCCAACCTATAAGTTTGGTGAAGTTATAATATTTAATAAAATATAATATATAATTTTTTTAAGATTAAGAAATTTAATCAACCCAACCTTCCAAAGGTGAACCAATCTACTGGGCTCGATAACAATCCATACTGGGTATGTTAACTATCCATAATAAATTTTAAATCTAGAAAATTATTTGATTTTTTAATTTTTATGTTCTCCTTTCATGGCATAAGCACCTCATATATGTTTCAAGCTAAAATATAGGTATAATAACACTACCAATGTATATAATGCTACCAAAAATATGTATTTAAATAATATAACTATAAAATCTAGTGAATTATAAAATCAGTGCAAGTATGGAGGATATGTTTCTATGGCATGCACCCATTAAATCTAGAGAATATAATAATTATTGAAAATGTGGATAAAATGTATCTATAACGTGCCCTCACTATAATTTGAAACTATGAAAATGTGTAATTCATGCCTATATGACATGCCCCCCTTTTGAGGTGAGGGGAAATAGAATCTGGTAGTTACCTTACCTCAAAATGACAAGATAACTATATAAGGTGTGTATAGATCATGTAACATATAGGAATAGAATGTCTAGGTAAATATAACATTAAATCACATAGTATGTGATCACGTCAAGTCCTAATATGCATGATATATATCATGGAAACATAAAGAGACTAACATTACAAGCTCAACAAGAAATTAATAACACATACACGAGAACTCAAAATCAAAGAAAAATGAAATGGTCCAAGGAGACCTCATACAAGGGGCATGTTCAAATGCTTCACAATACAAGGGACATGACTTAGTCAAATGTCCACAAAACATATAGTGATATACTAAAATGTACATATAAAAAAAATGACATATTCAAATGTCTAAATAAGCAAATAAATTCATGGGGGGCATAATAAAATGAGCATATTCAAAAATTTAATACAATGAAATAAAATAACAATCAAGTAAAGACACCCATGGAAGTGTATAAATGAAAGCATGGAATAAAAACAACCAATATAGACATAACATATTAGTTATTTAAAATGTGTTAACAAAAAATGTTAAGTACATAACATATCAAGTACACTATGAAAAGTCATGAACATGGATATAAACATGTGTAAGTATAAAATATAAAACATGATAATGGAAAGTGATCATTGAATAATATAACCTAGGTGAATCGTGATCAAAGAAGCAGATTCCCCAAACATACTTATAATGTGAGTAGAGGGAAGGCCTGACATTTGTATGTGCATATATCATGTATATGGGTATGATATATCACACTCAAATTATTCATGAAATATATGTGTATATATGAAAATGAATGATATGATATTTAATAACATGGAACAAACAACATATGTATAAGAAATAGTACAACTAGGAACATGATAAATATTTTTGGTATTTATGAATTATTTAAATATTTGTAGTTTCTTGAGTATTTTTTTTGAATTTTTAATTAAGTAACACAAAAACTATGGACAATAAAAATGTGTTACTAGAATCTTATGATCTCATAAAGGGAATGCCTTTGTGAAAGCCATGTATCATGTGTATCATATTCATATGCTACATAATTAATATTGTCAAGATCATACCAATCTTCTATACTATTAGGATCATAATCATCAATGTAATAATTATTATAGAAGACATGTAACTTCTTAAGTTGTTCTTGAACTTGTGATATATCATTTTGAGTAGTTGTGTATGAAAAACAAATTACACCATAGATTGGAGTTTCCTTCTTAAAATTTTGTTTTTATTGAGTATGTTCGTCATTGTTAGCAGTGTACATCCCATTATGGATTAGAGAAGAGTAATGTATCTTTGATTGAACAATAATAAAATGTGTAATTTATGTTTTAACCTCTTTATATTTTTATAACCTATCTTATTATATATTTGCCTTTTAAATATTTTCTTTGTCTAATTTTTCCTTTTCAATCTTTTCTTTCTCAAATTTTTACATTTGCAATTGTTTGTGTTCTGAATTATCCTTTGGTACCTAGAATTGTTGTTTTGGCACTTGTGGTTTAGGAGAGGTATTCATAATGTGAGTGGGTTTCTTAACTGATGTATCAATGGTATAATCACCACTATCTTTAAGACTTTATATTTTGTTCTTCAATGCAAAACAACACTCTATATGATGCCCATGCATTCTATGATATGCACAATAGTATTTTGACCTCCTTATAGGTTGTAAAAAGGGTAATTCAATAAATTTGTTTAAAATAATTTATCTTAGGATTTCATTTGGACTTTTATTATCCTTTTTTTTCACTTTTTTAAACACTTACTTTGGAGGTATTATGTTGCAATTTTTCATTTAGATATGAAACATTGCTACATGAGATACAAACACATGATTAAAACTAGTATATTTTATATTATACATGTATGTAATCTAATTTTCCAAGGATGTGATCTTTGAACTGAAATACTAAATTTGCTTTTGTAATTATTCTATTAACTTGCTAATAGTGATGTTTTGATATTTTAGGGCTTATGTAGACATTATTTATTAGTTATATAACACCTCAATATTTTACACTTGGAAAATACATATCATGGAAGTACCTTCAACTTCTAGACCTTTCCCATTACTAAAAGGCTTGCATATGCTATCTCTTTGTGCCTGATTTTTTATCTCTTAGTCCAAAAAATGTTATTATGATGACCCATTCATTATAACTTTCCCATAATTTTGTAAACATAATTATCTTCCATCTCTATAAGTTCTAAACATGAAAAAAATTAACTTCATGAACACTTGCATCCCAATCAGATGCTTATGTCGATGCAAGTGTCTTATTCAAACACAAGTCTCCAGTTGCCTAAAGTTATCCAATTTACAAATTAAACCTATTCCTATGGTTGTACTAAGTGATTTAATATGATATGTTCTCCAAAGGGATTGGCATAAGTACAAGGTCAATCCTCATTCATTTTGAACCTAGCATAGACTTAGAAAATACAAAGGCAACTTACAAAAAATACTAAATCAAGCACTCAAGTGAGAAAATCTTCCCTATTTTCTATTATTTCCATATTAGTCATAGGTAATATATATCTATAGGTATAAATTACTAAAGGATCATTCCATGAGCTAATTTTTCCATGTTACAAGATAGTTCACTAACCTGATTATCACACATTACATGATTCACACACAAGCCAACATGTAGGGGAGAAATAAATAAATATGAGGCCCTCTTCAGAGTATTAAATATGTAGTAAACTCATTAATAGAGGGGCATTTGGATAAGCTAGACACTATGTCCCCACTAACCAATTTTTACCACAACCACTATGAAGATAAATAATTAAGGTTTTATCATTTGACAAGGAGCGACAGTCCATGACCTAGTTATGAATGCATCAGAGTAAATGTTACATATAACCCAAAGCCATCTAGTTGGTCTCATCTAATTTCAATATTTATTCTATACTAGACACCTACATCTAAGTTAGATAGTAGTGTCAATGCAACCATCCCAAGTTGATGTAAGTTTCTATAACTATAGATGTAGAATTTCCAAAATCAGGTGACTAATTAGAATCTAGATCTAGTCTAATTTCTACCTATTCTAGATCAAGATCTGTATTAGTATTAGAAATAAATATCTTGTTTTCATTATCATTACAATATTTAACATAACTATACTTTCTATCTTTAGCATCTCAATATAATAAATTTAGTATATTTTTGTCTAAGTTTCAAAAATAATTGGCCTACTTTATAGATAGTCTACCATAATTGTGTCCTAGGTTATATCTAACACATTTAACCCTAGATCCCCCACATTTATATTTTAAGGTCAAGCATTTGGTGAACCTGACCTTTTGTTTATAAAACCCTAAATATCAATCTAGGGTTTATTGATTCCCTATTTTTGATTTTTGATTTCTGATTTAACAAGAATTTATGAGTTAAAAATCAAATTTCATTTTATATTAATATGTTCAATATAGATGCATGTCAAACTCATTTTATGTTACAATTTATAATTATAGTAATAATTTTATATTGTACTATGTTAATTCAAAGTAACATACATATAAATAAGTAGATCTATCAATATAATGAGAGGGTTTTAAAATAAAAACAAAACTTAATCTCTCTTCAAAATTCCTTTTGTAATACTATATAACTAGTATCTAGATGCCAGCGTGCATGTTCTCAACCATGTTTTCTATCTAGACCTTATTAGAGTGACATATACCATCTCATACCCATTATTCAACCACATATTATATTTTATTCATGATCCATGATATCACTACTTGAAAAGGTAAAGGAGTTTAACCTAATTTTCCACCCATTAATATACAATAAGTTCCTCCTAATCTAAAACTTGTGATCAAATCTAAGGGATATGACCTTTTTGACCGATTGAGTAACACTCATACTGATATTTTCATCCTTAAAATTCTAAATAAATATACTATTTATAAGGATATCCTATATGAAACATTACATGAAACCCAAGTTTCAAGTGATATTAAGCCAATTTACTCTGTGGATAGCATGCAAGATCTCAAAAACAATGTAAAACTCATCACTTTTTATCCAATAGATTTACCATATAAAGATGTTATTGACCAAGAGTTACTTTTATTCATACAAGTAACTATGCATAGTAGTGGCATACCAAAAAGGTCACAACCATAGTATGGTACAGTTCCTTATTCATATATAGATATTCTAAATGGTATATCACATGTTCAATAACAACCTATTAAGTTATTTATAGTACTACTAATATAGAAGATTGGTATGATCTTGATAATAATGATTATGTAGAATATGAATATGACACACATGATACATGGCCTCCACAAAGGCATCCCATTGATGATATCCTTGGGTTATAGTAGCATTTTTAACTATACATGATCATAATACATCTAGGTTAGCATTTAAAATTATCATGTTTGAGCTCATATATGTAATTACACATGCCTTTATCCATGCTTATATCTTTTTTAGTGTACTTGAGATGCAAAGCACTTAACATTTTTTGTTAACATATATGATCCATAGGCTATTATGATATGTTTATGCTAGTTTCTTATTTATTCATTCATGCACTTCATTGAGTGTATTGCCTTACTATTGTCTTTATTATTAGATATTTTGAATATGATCCATTGTTTTTGGGCCTCATGCCTTTGTATGCCTATTTAAAATTTTAATATGTCATTGTTTGTTGTATGTTGACATTTGAATTTATAATTTATTACTTTTTAGACATTTGACTAAGTTAATGCCCTTTAATTGTGTAGAATTTTAACATGCCCATTACTTGAGGTTTCCTTAGACCATTGTCTTTTAATTTGATTTTGAGTTCTCTTATGTGTGTGCTCAATTATTTTTTGATCTTATACTATTACTATCTATATGTTGACATGATCTACATGTTGATACTTATAAATGTACCACATGTGACCTTAGTGTTTAGATAACACTTCTCATTTTATAATTTATAAAATTTAGAGCATAAATTATAGGTTTTGATAATCTGGTTACCTATGATGAAATAGCAGTAGAGTAAGACAACTATTACATAATATTTATATAATTTGGTGATTAGTAGCCACCTTGTCCCATTCATAATGAATATTTTTTAATGCTTAGTGATTTACATTCCTACTTTAAGCTATAGACTAATCTAAGTGGATATTTATAATTTGGCTAAAACTAAAGTGGTCATGGTGTAAAAAAGGAAGCAAAGAGAAGGGTAGGGTATAAAATAAATGAGTGATTACCAATTTGAGTCTGAAACATTATGAAAAAGTGTCAATGGTAACTCAATACACATTTAAAAAATATATAATGCAACATAACCTAAACTCATATCTCAATATATATCAAGCAAACTTCAAGGAAAACATTAAGAATCACAAGTAAGAACCAAGTATGCTTTAGAGATTTACCACTATAATAAAATAGAAATTGCACATCTAAATACATATCAAAATGAAATGAAGTAGAACCTAAGATCTTTCAACTAATCTAGCATTATCACATATCATAAACCTTGTGATTAGAGAATGTTATTCAAAATTCAAAAACACTATTCAAATTCATTACCTCTACTAACAATTGAGAGAAAAGCTACATTAGCAATTAACACATCAAAATTGATAATCCTTATAGAATTCCTTGATCTTATTAATTGATTCAAGTATACAAAATTTGCTCCAAAAACTCTCTCTTTTTACAATGGTCATACATACCTTTATAGGAAGACTAGGCAGTATACTGGTTAGTAATAAAATATAGGTGTACAAATATAGGGACAACTATCCTTATAAGTTATAAAATACAAGTGATTTTCCAAATTGTACTGACCTAGAGGAAAATATGCTAACAAACTAGCATATGAATTTACAATGGGATATTCTACATCGAAATGTTGCAAAACTTTTACAAAATAGAATATGCTAAATTTGATTGTAGGGCCTTTAGCTATCACTACTGGAGGATGCTCATGGTTCTCTCATGTTTTTCATCAATTAAGTCTAGGTCCACAAAAGGCTTCATTATCTATTCTTCCTCTTTATCTGCCAGGTCATCAAATTATTTATCATTTTTGTCTATGGCCTCTTTGATACTCCTGGCTTCATTTATTCTTTTCTTTACATTGAGTATCATGCCAAAGATTTTGTTGTTTTCACCCCCAGATTTGCCTTGGCCTTTTCCTTTGATTACATGGGTTACCAAAGTAGCCCTATGTTTAAATTCCTCATCACTAATGATCCCAAAGGCATTGGGTTGTGTAGGATATGTAAGCATGGTCCAAATAAGTTGTTTAATTCTTAGAATTAGTTCCTTGTCTTCTTTTAGGACCCTTTCCATGCACTCAAACTCTGAACCTTTTCAATAATAATTCCCATAATTATACACAAATGCCCTAAACTAATGATCTTGAAGTTTGGGATCTACTTCTTTGCTTGAATATTTAGGAGTTGAGCTATTATATCCTCAAAGGCTTGTCACTGGGTGATTAGACTCTTAACTAGTTCACATTATCCTTATAATTCACCTTGCTTTAATTTAATTGACTTAAGTGCCTCAAACATGTCATAAAATGACTTTTCAAGCAACTTGATTATTCTATATGGCACTAATAGAATTGCCTATTTTTCTAAGTTTTCTTTCTATGTTTTGGATCCTTTGATTTATACCTTGGACTCCAGCTTTAGCTTATGCTGAATGGGATTTAATTAGACTTTCCACATCTTCCTCATGAATTTTCACCTCTCTAAGCTACTGGCCACCCACTGAGGTTAGTCATATAAATGGTTCTACCTTATAAAAGGTGAATTATTATATCCCAACCATAGTTGTCCTGGTTGTTATTCTTTCCAACCCAGTTGTCTTAGGGTTAAAATGGATAGTAGTGACTAGTTATTTGAATTGGGGAGGTTTTGGGACCTCCACACTTGAGCTAGTATATGATCCTAGAACATCTATCTTCTTGCCCTATAGCCCTTAAATGATGGCAATTTTTATTTCTTCTTTCTCCTTCATTATATCCCTTATCCAAGGCTTCATATCATCTTGTATTCCCACATTAGTGACCCTTGTCATGGCCCAAGAATGAGAAAGAGAGGGGATCTTTTACAATTTCCCATAGATGAACTAGTCATGAATGATTGGTCCATGGATTGGGAATTCATCATTAAATAGATTTATTTCACTAGTGAGATGAGTGAAATTGAATCTTAGTCTCTTCTTTAGTCTTATAGGGACCAGTGCTAGTTCTACTTTTCTCTTCTAATGGGATGTTATTAGGACCAATTATTTCCCTATGTCTTCCTTAGGCTCCTCTTCCCTATCAAAGTCATAAGCCTCTATAATTTCCTTAAGATCACCCTCAAGTGTCTCTTCCATTTCTAAGGTTATCATGTATATGTGTTGAATTAGGGAAGGTGGCCTTTGGAATAGTGATAAAGATGGAGGCCCCTACCTAGATCTTTCTTCTAGCTTGACTTCTCCAACCTTCTCTTTCCCTTTGCCTTGTTAATCTTGAAATTTTTCATCTTATTATTAGAGTAGTGTCATATCTATCAAAGGTTGTTTATGGGATGATCCAGATGGCCTAGATAGTAAATGGTATTGCAAAGGTTGTATTTTCCATGTTTCCCTAGATGGATTTTTGTCCATGACCAATTTGTTCTCAAAATTAATGTTATGTCCTTGGATCTTGACCAATACCTCTTCATAGTTCTTAGCCCTAATATGTATGATGTCATGGAAATGAAGTTGATGTCCATATTATATACTTGAGAGCTTCTTGTCCCTTAGATGGTTACCAACTACATTTTTTAGATCCCACATTTGGAGCTCATCTAACTGGAAGCCAAATGAATCTCTATGTATGGACATAACCTCCACTTTCTTCTAGTATTTTATTATGGTTTTCCAAATATTCAAGGGGAAGGGGTGGAATAGGCTCTTCCTTTTATTTTTTCAAGCCCTATCAATGTTTTGGATGAGCTAGGAAGCAATTTCCTACTGTAAAAGCTTATTTGGAACATACATTGGTAGTTTGTAAAGCTGAGTCATGATTCCTTCTATCCTAATAACTATGTAATCAAGATAATACCATACATCCCCTATCATTTAAAAACATCTCTTGATGAAGGGGTGATGCCTAGGCATGGGAACACCTATGATGGCTCCACTATAATAGGGTAAACATAGTCACAAATAAAATACATGTGATTCCTATACTTGAAGATGTGTAGCTTGAAATAGTAGTGTGAGATGGTTATCTTGCCCTTTATTAACTAATTCCTAATCCTAGGGAAGGTGGTTAAGGCTATAAGGGTGTCAATTAGGTATGAAATCATAAAGAATTGATTTGAAGTCTTTCTCTTGATGGCATTCAATTGTTTAGTTAGGAAAATATTGATTAAGTCTCTAATTGGAGGGGTAAGTTTTTCCTCTACCATGAAGTGTACATATGGGACTCAGATATTATTCACGTAAGTAGTTGAATGGGTATCAAAGGCTCAATTCAATAGGGTCATTATTATCATAATGACTTCTCTAAATTACATGTTAGGTATTTTTCCATCAAGGCTTCTAAAGATGTGAGGTCCTGGGTATAGCCAGGCTCTAAAGATAGAGTCTAGGTCAAGGTTATTGGTCCACTCCTTGACCTTGGAAAGCTCTACATGTGGAAGAGGGAGGTTGTAGTAATTATTGAAAATAATAGGGGAAATTTAAGCTACCCCTTTTGAGTTTCCTTCCCTAATGATCCATTTATTATCTACTTTGTAATCAACAAATATGGGTACAAGGATGTCAATACAATGCAACACCTCTAGTTTTGTCATGGCATGATGAAGGTCCACCATTTGGATAGCAACTAGGTAATAGTGTCACCTACTTATTATGGCATTCCTTTGTTCTTCTTATGAAATGGGTTTCAAATCCTCTATCATGAAGATCTCAAACAAATTCCTAATGCCCTAGATGTTCAATGTTGTGAGGTCCAATTCTATGTCCTTGAATATCTGGCCTTCGCTGTCTATTGTCAAATAGAGCTCGATATCTTCCTTCAATTGATATCTACTAGTTTCCATGGTTTTTATTACTTGCTAATTGATCATGTCAGATTGTAGATGACCTTTATGAAATATATCTTGTGCTAAAAATACAATTAAGTTACCCTTTGATTGAATTGCAACCAATTGAATCCATTTGGGTTGCTTTTATCTAGGGTTTAGGGTTTTGGAGCTTTAATGGAAAAATATATCTAGGCTTTGGTTTACATGTGTTCTCAATTTGATTTAGACCTTTGCCTTTATACCTTTGTGTTTTCGAGCCCATGAGATCTCAAATTTTGTCCTTTTCTACTTATGTGACATTGGTCTTGACCTTTCATGGAATTTTTCATGTCATTTGAACACTAGGTGTTGGTATTTAAAAATGCCTCCTTTATTTCACACCATAGGATCAAAATCCAATATTATCATGAGACATTTATTATAATCTGGGCCCTTGGATGTGATTAGGTTTTGTTATTGTAAACTCCATGATCATGACACTTGGTGTTTTACATGCCCTTTTTCATGCTCCAAATATTTTGGTCAGTCATTAATTAAATGAGTATCGACCATGTGACAAGCTTATGGGCCTTTGAAAATTCACTAGTGCCCTCATGCCATTGGATCAAATCTAATGATAAAATGACAACCATAAATCTACAACAATGCTTGAACATTAAGCTAGTTTATTATTAAAGTCATTATATATGCTTAAGTTCATTAAGCTAAGGTTTGTTTTGTGTTTATTAAGAACAAAATAAACCTTATTCTAAGGAAGACATGCCTACGTTACCTAATTTATAATGAAGGTGGAAGGGTTTAAATAGTTTATTCTACCACATATGAAAGCATTTAGTTAGCTTACACTCCATGTGACAAAGGTTTCCATTTTTAACATAAGACTTAGCATAAGCTCATAGTTTAAGGTTGATGACAAAATGCCATGAGGACCCTTACATATGAATTTAGACTAAGTATTTAGATTATAAGACTATTTATATATTTTTTAGGTTGAAGGCTCCCATTATTGAACATCTTTTGAGCATTTACTTTAGATTATAAAGCCACTTATGAGTTAAATTAGGATTTTGGAATGCCATTTGAACACTAAGCAAGATATTTCATTGGGTTAAAATTGATGATCTCATGGATGTCAAATGCAACCTCATAGGTGGTAATTGATGGTCATGTGGATGTCAAGTTTAAACTATTGAAGTTTTAATTTTGATGGGCTTGAAGTTGATAGTCATGTAGATGTCAAGTTCATCTTTTTAGAAATTTAGATGATAGTAGCATGAACATCAATTTTAAGTTCATTAAAATATTTAGTGTCAAATGTGAAGATGCCACTTGGAATTTTTGTGGGGCTTCCCAGGGTCTCAATGTTAATTCACCTTATTGGATCAAATGCCATGATAAATTGATAGTAGTAAGATCTTGATCCAAGGACATACTATTGATTGGTGGTCATGTCAAGTGGGACCCTTTCCTTTTAATCCTTGAATGCAATGGTGTTGTATGTCCATATTTTGAGATTATTGCATCCTTTTAACTTTTTAATTATGATTCACTCCATTTGATCAGGTCCTAGTAAGCGTGGATCATTAAATCACCAAAGATGTATGTTATTTTAAGCTAAAGTTCAAGTTATCCTTATGTTTTTGGATCAAATCTTATGATAAAGTGACAACCATAGGATTATGTAAAGTATGAGGAAGTTAATGTTAGGACCATGGAGAAAATAAAAACTTATGATTAAGGTCCTAAGACTAAGGTTATAATTTTATTAATTAATACATCAGGGCTTTAGTATTAAAGTCTTAGGCTATGTTAAGGAATACAAAGGACCCTGTACGATGACATTTAGTTAGGTCATAAGGAACTTTAGAACAGGGGGAAATAATGAAGGGAATCAAGTTTCTTAGTGAAGTTGTGTTAAAAAAACTTGACTAAACCTAGAATATGTGATTATACTTAGGTTTATAAATGGATTTTAAAATTGTTCCCACCAATTTGGTTCTTGCCTTTATCCAAATTTGAACTGAGGGTTTTCTAGGATTTTAGATTATAGAATTATTGGTGACATTCACCATGGAACTTGAAAATAATAGTCAAACTAACTTCATTAGCAATGTTAGTCTAGATTAAAGTATATTAAAACCACATAATCCTATCTCTTAACAAAGTGGATGATCTTCAAAATATATAAAAGACCCTGACATGCTAAAATGGCCATGTTTTATTTTGAGGGCTTCTTAAGGGTCCTAATTCAAAAGAATGGGGTATGTTGGTCCCAATAAATGGTGAATGATGGTAGGAACATATCAATATGTTAGAACCTAGAGACTCTAATTAGACAAATAATTACATCATCTACTTTATTTTATCAATATCATCATCCAGACTAGGCCATAATTGAAACAAACCTTGGACTTATGGTTTTAAGGTCAAATGCCAAGACATATCCACACTGTGGTGTGCTTTGATTCCACTTACTATTTACCATGGGGTCCAAGAAATAACTTCTAGGTTTCATGTCCTCAACCACTTATACTGACTTACAGTATTTTAAAATGTTCATCATGAACCACACTTTTAACTTAAGGAAGGCTTAAGAATTTCTCTTCTATAAACTAAATGTCCATAGCCCTGATAGAGATGCCTTTGGCTCCACTCACAACCTTGATCCACTACTAGCCAGGCATCCATAGCCCCAATGGAGATTACCAAAATCACCTATATCTAAAAGCTTTTATTTTTGCATCGTATCCTTATTTTTATATTTTCTTAGATCTTTAAGATTTTAGTAAGGTTGGGAGCCTGGATAGCCATGTTTTAGGATTTGGTCAAGCAATTGATATTTAGAAAATAACCTATGGTTTTAAATCTTATCCTAGGAAAGGATGTTAATTAAGTGCTAGTTTTGGGTATACCCTGATAGTTTGAGTCTTCATCTCATAAGTGAAAGTCCTCTTAAAACTAGTTTGAGTTCAAAATAATGGTTAGGGTCTAAAGAAATGATTTCCATTTTCATTGGTCTTTATCAGTTTCTCTAAGATATAACATCATGATTTATATTTTAGAACCATGGTTAGTATATACGTGGGATTCATACCCTCATTTTTGAATTGGGGGGGCATGTTTTTAATCAAACTTCATAACTTCTGAGCTTAAGATTGTCCCTATGGACTTATTGGAATCAAGTAACCAAGAAACATAAAAGAAACACATATCAAAAAGAAATACAACCAAGGAAAACAAAAAAACATGTACATGCCTACACACAAACAAGGGATAAAAAGGAAATAACATGGAAACAAACTAACTAGCATACCCACACTAATCTAATCATCTTATAGTTTTACTCCATATAGCCTCAAGAGGAGTAGAAAAGAAATAGTGTTTGAGGTATTTCCCATTGGTGGGAAATGTAAACTCTACTCCTTTTAAGTCTTTAATCTTGAAGGTGTTGTTTCCCAATGTTTCTGCAATCTAGTATGGGCCAATCCACAAGGGTGTGAATTTACCATTTTTGTCCTACAGGATAATTAGGTATCCTTATCTAAACATCTTAATTTTGGACCTTTTATCAAACCATGTCTTGACCATGGTTTGATGCCTATTAAAATATGTAAAGGTTTTCTCCCTTGCATCTTCTATCTGAATTATGTCCAACAATCTAGAATTGGCTAGTTCTTGGCTCTCTTCCATGTATTCTTGCATAAATTTGTATGTAATTAATTTGAGAGTGATGGGAAAGATGGGTTTTTGTCCATACACCAATATAAATGGTGAGGCTTTTAAGGCTTGCTTGATTCTTATCATATCATCCCAAATTTCAAATTTAAGGAGCTTTTGCCAAGTCTTGGGCTTATCTTCGATAAACTTCTTGATTGATTTCATTAGTTTCTTATTTGTTAACTTAGAGACTCCATTCCCTTGGAGATAATAATTAGATGAAAATTTGAGAGTGATGACATTATCATAAGCCTATTTAGTCATCTCTATGGATTTGAAGGTAAACCCATTATCACATACTAGAGATACTGCAGTTCTAAACCTGGTATAGATGTTTTCTTCTAATAAGTTGATCACTTCCTCAGTTAAGCATTATTTGGTTGCTATAGCTTCAATCCACCTTGTATAATAATTCATGATAGTAAGGACATACTTGTGTCCTTCAGATGATTTAGGGTTCATTATGCAAATAAATTCTAACCCCCATTGAGTAAAAGGTTTATCAATCATGATTAGCTATAGATGCATTACTACCTTTGGCTCTTTACTACTATAGATTTGATATTAGTGGCATTATCTCACATGTTTGTAGGCATCTTTGAAAATATTTGGACAATAATAGCTATCTCTAAGAATATTATCGATCATGGTCTTCTTAGATGGATGTCCACTACCCAAATTTTCATGAAAGGTACTCATGATTTAGGTCACTTCTTCTTAAGAGACACACCTTTAAAATTCCTCCTATATAAGACACCATTATTGTTCAAGTAGTGGGCTGAATTTAACCTCAGAGCCCTCTTTTTCTCCCTAGATAGACCCAAAGGACAAGTACCATTGATTATTAGATGTATGATTATATCATACCACTCACTAGCTTACTAGTTTTGTTAATCTACCTACATAATACTTAGCCTAGGGTTAGTATTATCAATCAGTTGAATCAAACGTTGGCACCTTACCAATTTTACTATTTTTACTTCTAGGTCATATTCCTACAAGATTGACATCCACTTACCTCCATTTTTCCCCAATTCAGTCTAACTTAACATAATTTTGGTGGTAGGGTCAAGAAAGATGGCATGCACCTTATTTATAAGGATGTAATGCCTAAATTTATTAACTACCTTGACTAATGCATATGCTTGTTTATAAATTCAATGAGTAATTTAACTCAACATTATTGAAATTAGTGATCATGAAATCTATTAGGTGGTCACACTCTTCAATTTGTTGAGTTAACACTACAGCCATAGTGTGATCAGATGTAAAGGAATAAAGGTAGAAGTCCCTTGAAAAATCAAGACTTATGAGGATTAGAGCTTGACTGATGGCCCTCTTGATATCATTAAATTCCTTTTTGTAATCCTCATTCCATGCGAATTTGGAATCCTTTTTCATGTCATTTAGTGGTTTGACTTTTTCTACAAAACTAGAAATAAAATTTCTTAAAAAATTAATTTTACAAAAGAATGACTTTAACTCTTTTTTACTATTTAGAGGCTCTATTTTATATATGGCCTCCACCCTTTTAGGGTCTATAGAGATCTCATCTTTGGTTATAACATGACCCAATAAATTTCCTTCAGTCACACAAATGATACTTTTTTTAGGGTTTAAGGAAATGCCATACCTTCTACATATTTCAAAAACTTGTTGTAAATGAATGAAGTGATCTTCCCTATTTTTAGAAAAATTTGTTAGATCATCCATATAAATAATGATGCATTTACCTACCAGGCCTTGGAAGGCATCATCCATAGCTCTTTAGAAGTTGGATCCTACATTGGTGAGCCCAAAGGGCATTCTCTTATAAGCAAAGGTCCCCCACTTTGTGGTGAAATTTGTCTTCATCATGTCCTCCCTATCAACCAATACTTGGTTGTAACCTAAAAATCCATCAATAAAGGACATCATAGTTGATCCTGAAACAACTTGAATTATTTGGTCTAGGGAAGGAAGGGGGTAGTTGTCCTTCTCTGATGTTTTGTTCAAATTTTTGAAGTTTGTCTATAGAAATTCTAATATCACCATTATTATTCTTGATTGGCACCAAATTAGCCACCCAAGTAGATTAACTGATGGGGAATACTATCTTAGCATCTATAAGTCTCCTAACCTCTTTAAAGATCATTAGTTCTAATATAAGGTTCATAGGCCTCTATTTATACTTAAATGGTTTACAACTCTCTTTAAGGGGTATGGTATGTGTGATGACTCTTGGATCAAAGATATTTAATTCATCATAGGACCATGCTATGACATATCTGTATTAGGCAAGGAGATCCTTAGCTTCTTGATCTCAATGTTTGTACATGCCTTCCGAAATTTACCAGTTAGGGATTATTATGAAGGCCTAAATCAATAGTATTATAGTCCTTCCCATTTACCCTAGAAACCTTATAAGTATCAATAAGTTTGTCATGATAAAAAATTCTTTCTAAATCAATCATCCCCTTGGGAATTTTGTTGTCATTTAACTAAATGACCTTGCCATCAAATTTATCTTCCCTAGATGTATTTTCATTAGCCTTATCAATAATGTGAGCATAAAATTCCCTACAATTGGTTATTAAATCCAATATCTATTGATCATAAATGAAGAATTGAATGTTATTAAGGTTGATAGGCACTAAAGGACAAGGGATCAACTCAATACTAAAATTTGGAGAATCTTGGTTGGGTATGAGGTTGGCGGCAGTAGATGCCAACCCATTAGCAATTTGGTTTTGTTATCTTGGGATGGAAATGATGTTGAAATAATCAAAGGATTATATCAAGTCCCATACCCTAAAATTATATCTTTTTAAGTATTAGAGTTTATATTGGTATTTGCTTCTTACCTAGTTGACCACTAATTCTAAATCCCCATAAATTAGTAGTTCCTTGACCTTATTTTTTATCGTAAACTGTAAACGTAGGACAAGTGCCTCATACTTAACAAGATTTTTAGTAAAATATAATTTGATCCTATAGGAATCATGATACTTTTTATTAGTAAGATCGGTCAAGACAACACCAACCCTTGATCCAACACTACACTTGGCACCATCAAAATGCAATTTCCATAATCCAAGAACAACTTGAGCATTATTGGGATCATATATCTTATCAACCTCTAGGGTGAACACCCCTAAGTCTAAATCAATTATGGTGACCCTCTCATTTAAAACATTGTACTCAGTTATCATATGCTTCATTATTGGTTCTCTCTCAACCCTGAATTGATTGGGGATCCCCTTTCAAGGTAGCCACAAATGTGAGTAGTTTATAGACATGTAACCATTTAAATATTTGGTCCATTATTTGATTAGTAATATTCCATAAATTTTAGGTATTTAAAAAACTTTAATATCAATGAATTGTTTCATCCTAGGCTCAAAATCCATTTGCATATAAACATTCAATAATTTTCCTACAACCTTAACTCTAGATTTATCTAATTGGGTGATAACCCTGTCAAACTTTATAGGTGTTAAACCAATTTACTTTCATATACCTGTAAGCATGATATTTTTAGATGCTCCTGAATCTAATAATAAATTATGTAATTTCTTACCAAACATCCTGACAATGAGCAAGAAAGGAGGAGACTCAGCTGTGGCTTTATGCATAATCATGTTGGCATGATCAGTCTTGGGTAGAGTGTTATGTTTATTTGACAAGGATTCCAACAAGAGGTATATTTGATATATAATTTGTGTGAGTTCATGCAATAAAATATTAGCCTTTATCTTATTCATGTCCTCAACTATGTTATACCCAATTTTACTAGAAGAACTAGGAATTTCAACATTGGTTTTAGAAGTACTCCCTTTTGGTAGTTCTAGATTATTGTTTGGAGAGGTATCAAAAGAAGTTCTAAAATTATTTGGAGGTATTGAGGTAGTCAAAGGCTACCTCTACTCTCTATTCCTTAAGGGGTAGGTCTTCTTCAATAACTATTGAAAGGCCTATACTTCTTCAACGATCTCATCAGGCTCATTTTCCTCTTGAAATGGGAAGTCAAAGGTATCCATCATGAAGGCCTGCTCAAATGGCTTAGAACCAGAGGGACCTAAACCAATTTATTTATTATTTACTACTTCAAATTTATCCAAATCCTCTTTAAATTCCTCAAAGGCTTTGAAAAATTATATACAATCAATTTCCTCATGTTTGGCTATGTAATGTACCCTTTAATAGTCAGGCAATGCAATATCAATAAGATTAATGTCCATATTCTTGTTACTACAAGATGGTTCATTAACCTTATTATTGTGAAAAATATCATTCTAATATCTATTACTTGGCTTGTTAAACCTTTAAAATGAGACATTTATACTAGAGTGCTCTCCAGTATTGCCTACTTGTTTCTGCAACTGAAGGAAATTAGTGCTTAGTTTTTTAACCATTTTCAAGACAGACTCATTCTCATTTTTTGGAGTTTTAAAATTATGCACCTAATTATTGTTAGCACCTATATATATTACTAAAGTTTTTTGATCACCTACATTAAATATATTTTAGGATGACTCAAGAATCCTAGATGTTGATTTGGGGCCGCTTGACCTAAGGACAATTGATTTAAGTTTGAAAGTTGGTCTAAGGCTTGGAGGTTTTGGTTATTGTTGGGGAACAAGTTCATCACATGCATATGTGGGTTCACATTTGGAACTAAGTAATCCATTTTACCCTAGGGATTCATTTGATCATTAATAGTCACTAATTCAAAGTAGGCTTGGGCCAATGAGATTGATCTTTTTAAGGATACATAGGTCATATGATCCACTACATCTTTATAGATATCTAAAGCTAGAACATCATTAGGCTTATAAGGCTCTATACTTTTGCTATACATATTTTGAAACCTATTATTAAATGACCTAATAGGCTCACTAATGTCCCTTATAATAGTGGTGAATTGATGGTAAATAACATAGGGACTAAAAATCTTACGAAATTGATTAATGAACACATTATTAAAATCATTCCAACTTGTAATATAATTATCAGGAAAGTTTTAAAAACACTCATAAGATACTTCTTTAATATTAAAATTAAATAGCCTACATGTTACATCCTTGTGTATGACATTAAGCAGCCTTAAGGAAACTTTAAAGAATTTATATGTTCTTTGGTAGTTATTATTCTAGTTGGACTAAATGTAGGTAGATATTTCTTGGGATTCCTTAGGAGATCATGAACTACCCCTGGTACATTAATCAAAGAATCCCCCAATCATGCCATACCTAGATGAAGGTTGAAGGAATACGTAGTTTGAAGAGGTGAAGTTGGAAGAGACTTGGATCTCCTACATCTACCTTTATCATGTCTAGCTCTCTTATGTAACTCAAGTTCAAGTAAAGGCACTCTAGTTAATGAGTGTGATCTTGTTCTGATCTTGAGCAATTCTAGCTTTAAATTCAAAGATCTTGCCTAAAATATGATGTGTCAAGTTAACTTTTGTAAATAACAAGAGTTAGACCTACGCATTGAGCTTATTTTGTAAAGGTGGTATAAGAATTTGCAAAAGGATGTTGATCCTTTATTGAGTTACCTCAAAGGTGCTCCCAAATACATAAATATTGTCTATCTTTACAAGTATAAGACTAAAGGAACTCAAATCTATGAAAGATATTCCCACCTTTGATCAAAATGAACTGTTATAATCTCAGATATTGTGGATTTTCTAGTTTAAAGCTAAATTTTCTAGAACAAGCACCAATTCTCAAAGAAATTTAAAGGAAATACAAAGGGGTGCTAGAAACAAAAAAGATCAATGATCCTTATAATTTTAAGCAAAGAATTCACTCAAAAACATGAATATATATTGATCTTTAGGTGAAACAAGACTAAGATCAGTAAGGATTCAAAGAATTTGGCCCTCCTAGTGCCAATAGGAACTTTCCTATTGATGCTTATAAATGTACCATAGGTCCCCTTAGTGTTTAGAAAACACTTATCATTTTAGAATTTATAAATTTAGAACATGAGTTATAAGTTTTGACAATCTGGTTGCCTATGGTGAAATAGTAGTAGAGTAAGATAACTGCTCCATAATATTTATATAATATAGTGGTTGGGAGCCACCTTGACCCATTATTCATGAATATTTGTTAATACTTAGTGAGTTACATTCCTAATTTAAACTACAGACTAATCTAAGTGGATATTTATAATGTGGCTAAAACTAAAGTGACCCTAGTGTAAAAAAGGGAGTAAAGAGAAGGGTAGGGTAGAAAATAAATGAGTGATTGACAATTTTAGTCCTAAACATTATGACAAAGTGTCAATGGTAACTAAATACACATTTAAAAAATATATAATTCAACATAGCCTAATCTCAAATCTCACTATATATCAGGCAAACTTCAAGGAAAATGTTAAGAATCACAAGTAAGAACTAGGTTTGATTTAGGGATTTACCACTATAATCAAATAGTAACTACACATCTAAATACATAGTAAAATGAAATGAAGTAGAAACTAATATCTTTAAACTAACATAGAATAGGCCCAAATCATAAACCCTATGATTAGAGAATGTTATTCAAAATTCAAAGACACTATTCAAAAGCAAGACCTCTACTAATAATTGAGAAAAAATCTACATTAGAAATTAACACATCAAAATAGACAATCCTTATAGAATTCCTTGATCTTATTAATTGCTTCAAGTATACAAAATTTACTCCAAAAACTCTCTCTCTTTACAATGGTCAAACATGCCTTTATAGGAAGATTAGGTAGTATACCGGTCTATCATAAAATATAGGTGTACAAAGATAGGGATAATTGTCCTTATAAGTTATAAAATAAAAGTGCTTTTCCAAATTGTATTGACCTAGAGGAAAATATGATAACAAAGTAACATATGCCTTCACAATGGGATATTCTACTTCAAAATGTTACAAAACTTTTAAAAAATAGAATATGCTCAATTTTATGGTGGGGCCTTTGGATGCCATTGTTGGAGGATGCTCATGGATTTATCATGTTTTTCATCAATTAAGTCTAGGTCCATAGCAAGATTCATGATTTATTAGTCCTCTTGATATGCCAGGTCATCAAATTCTTTATCATTTATATCCATGGCCTCTTTGATACTCATAGATTCATTTATTCTTTCCTCTACATTGATTATCATGCCCATGATTTTGTTGTTTTCACCCTTGAATCTGCCTTGGCCTTTTCCTATGATTTCCTAGGTTACCAAAGTATCCCTATTCTTGAATTCCTCATCAATATTGATCTCAAGGGCATTGGATTATGCAGGATCTATAAGCATGGTCCCAAGAAGTTGTTTAATTCTTGAAATTAGTTCCTTGTCTTCTTTTAGGACCCTTTCCATCTTATTATGCCATGCAGTCACTCTAAACCTTTTCAATCACAATTCCCATAATTTTACTCAAATGCCCTAAACTAATGGTCTTAAAGTTTGGGATCTGGTTCTTTGCCTGAATATTGAAGAGTTGAGTTATTTTATCCTTAGAGGCTTACCACTAGGTGACTAGACTCTTGGCTAGTTCACATTGTCCTTATAATCCACCTTCCCTTAATTTCATTGACTCAAGTGCCTCAAACATGTCATAAAATAATTTGTCAAGTAGTTTGATTATTATATCTGACACTGATAAAATTGCCTATTTTCCACATTTTCTTTATTTCTTTCCAAGTTTTGGATCTTTTGCTTCATACCTTAGACTCTAGCTTTAGCTTGTGCTGAATGGGCTTGAATTAGACTTTCCACATCTTCTTCACGAATTGTATCCTCTCCAAGCTACTAGCCACCCACTAGGGTTAGTCCTCCAAATGGTTACACCTTTTTAAAGGTGATTTTTTCTATCCCAACCATAGCTATCTTGGTTTTTATTCTTTCCAACCTAGCTATCTCAGGGTTGAAATGGATAGTAGTGGTTATTTCCTTGAATTAGTGATGTTTTAGGACCTCTAAACTTGAGATAGTATATGCTTTTAAAGCATCTATCTTCTTTCCCACTAGCCCTTCAATGACCACAATTCTTCTTTCTTATTGCTCTTTCATTATAACCCTTATCCAAGGCTTCATATCATCTTGTATTCCCACATCATTGACCCTTTTCATGGCCCAAGAATGAGAAAGAGATGGTATATTTTGCAATTTCCAATAGATGAACCAGTTATGAATGACTGGTCCATGGATTGGGAACTCATCACTGAATAAATTTACTTCACTAGTGGGATGAGTGAAAGTGAATCTGTATCTCTTATTTGGTCCCACAGGGACCAGTTTTAGTTTTACTTTTCTCTTCTCATGGGATGATATTGGGACCAACTATTTCTCTATGTCTTCCTTAGGCTCTTCTTCCCTATCAAAGTCATAGGCCTCTATAATTTCCTTGAGATCACCCTCAAGTGTCTCTTCCAATTATAAGGCTATCATGTCTACATGTTGAATTAGGGAAGGTGGCCTTCAGAATAGTGGTAAAATGGAGGCCTCTCCTTAGGTATTTTTTCTAGCTTGAATTCTCTAACCTTCTCTTTCCCTTTGACTTGTTCATCTTCAACTTGCTCATGCTATTGTTGGGGTAGTGGCTACTCTGTCTGAGGTGGCTCACGGGCTGCTCTAAATGGCCTAAGTAGTAAATGGTATTACAAAGGGTCCATTTTCCATGTTTCCCTAGATGGATTTTTGTCCTTGACCAATCTATGATCAAACTTAATGTTATGGCCTTGTATCTTAGCCAATACATCTTCATAGATCTTAAACCTAATATATATAGTTTCATGGACACTGAGTTGATGTGCATATTCTAGATTTGAGAGCTTCTTGTCTCTTAGATGGTTACCAACTACATTCTTTATATCCCACATTTGGATCTCACCCAATTGGAAGCTAAATGAATCTCTATATGTGGACATAACCTCCACCTACTTTTATTTTTTATTATGGTTTTAAAAATATTCAAAGGGAAGGGGTGGATTAGGCCTTTCCTTTTCTCTTTTCAAGTCCTATCAATGTTGTGGATGAATTGGGAAGCAATTTCCTGCTCTACAAGATTATTTGGAATATACATAATAGTTTGTAAGGTTGAGTCATGATTCCTTTTATCTTGATGATTATGTAATCAGGAGAATACCATACATCCCCTATCATTTAAACATATCTCTTGATGAGGGGTTGGAATAGGCATGAGAACACCTATGATGGCCTCCACTATAGCAAAGTAAACATAGTCACAAATAAACTACATGTGATTCATGTACTTGAAGATGTGCAGCTTGGAATAGTAGTGTGAGATGGTTATATTGACCTATATTGACCAATTCCTAATCCCAGGGAAGGTAGTTGAGGCTAGAATGGAGTCAAGTAGGTATGAAATAATAAAGAATTGATTTTAGGTCTTTTTCTTAATGGAATTGAATTATCTAGTTAGGAAAATACTTATTAAGTCTCCAATTAGATGGGTAAGTTTTTCCTTTACCATAAAGTGTACACATGGGATCTAGATCTTACTCATGTAAGTAGTTGAAGGGGAACCAAAGGCCCAATTAAATAGGGTCATTATTACCCTAATGCCTTTTCTAAATTTCATGATAGGGATTTTTCCATCAAATATTCTAAAGATGTGAGGTCTTTGGTGTAACCAGGGTCTGAGGACAGAGTCTAGGTCATGGTTATTGGTCCACTCCTTGAACTTGGAAAGCTCTACATGTGAAAGAGGGAGCTTTTAGTACTTATCAAAAATAATAGGGTAAATGTAAGCTACCCCTTTTGAGTTCACTTCCCTAATGATCCATTGATTGTCTATTTTGTAATCAACAAATATAGGTACAAGGATGTAAATACAATGCAATACCTTTGGTTTTACCATGGCATGATGAAGGCCTACCATTTAGAAAGCAACCAATTCATAGTATCACCTGATTATGGTGATATTCCTCTATTATTATTTTTAAATGGGTTACAACTCCTGTATCATGAAGAAGAGATCAAACCAATTCCTAATCCCCTAGATGTTTAATGTTGTGAGGTCTAATTTTGTGTCCTTGAATATTTGACCTTCACTATTTATTATCAAATAGAGATCAGTATCTTCCTTAAATTGATGTCTATTAGCTACCATGGTGTATATTAATTGATAATTTATAATTCCATATTATAGACAACCTTTGTAAAATCTCTCTTGTGCTCAAAAAAAAATTAAGTTATCCTTTTATTGAACTGTAACTAATTGAATCCATTTGGGTTGCTTTTATTAAAAGTTTAGGGTTTTGAATCTTTAATGGTGGAAGATATCTAATATTTATTCTATACATGTTATATATTTTATTTGGATGATTTCCTTTATATATCTATGCTTTCAAGCACATGAGATCTCTAATTTTATCCTTTTCTACTTGCATGGAACTTATGTGGCACTGGTCTTGACCTTTCATGGAATTTTTCATAAATGTCATTTGAACACTAACTATTGGTATTTAAAAATACCTTCTTAATTTCAAACTATAGGATTAAAATCCTAGATTAGCACAAGCCATTGATTATAATCCAGGCCCTTGGACATGATTGGATTTCTCTGTTGCAAACGCTGTAATTGTGACACTTGGCATTTTACATGCCCTTTTACATGTTCTAAATATTTTGGTCTATCATTCATCGAATGAGTATCAGCCATGTGGAAAGCTTAAAGGTCTTTAGAAAGTCATTAGATCAAATCTAATGATAAACTAATAACCATAAATATGCAAACAATGCCTAAACATTAAGTTAGTTTATTATTAAAGTCATGATCTAGGCTTAAGTTCTTTAGGCTAAGGTTTGTTTTGTGTTTATTAAGAATAAAATAAACCTTAGGCTAAGGAACATATGCCTAAATTTCCCAATTTATAATTAATGGGGAAGGGTCTAAATAGTTTAGGCCACCACATATGAAAACCTTCGGTTAGCTTACACTCCATGTGATAAAGGTTTCCCTTTTTAACATAAGACTTAGCATAAGCTCATAGTTTAAGGTTCATGAAAAAATTCCATGAAGACCCTTCCATATGAATTTAAACTAAGTATTTAGATTATAAGACCATTTCTATATTTTTTAGGTCAAATTCTCCCATTGTTGAGCATTTCCTTTAGATTATGAAGCCACTTCCAAGTTAAAATAGGATTTTGGAAGGTCATTTGAACACTAGGTAAGATATTTCATTGGGTTAAAATTGACAATCTCAAAAATGTCAAATACACCCTCATGGGTGTCAATTGATGGTCATGTGGATTTCAAGTTTAAACCAGTAAAGTTTTAATTTTGTTGGGATTAAAGTTGACGATTGTGTGAATGTCAAGTTCATCTTTTTGGGTGTTTGGATGATGGTCACATGAACATCAATTTTAAGTTTGTTAAAATATTTAGTGCCAAATGTGAGGATGCCACTTATCATTTCCATGGGGCTTCTTAAGTTTTTAGTGTTAATTCATCTTATTGGATCAAATGCCATGATAAAGTGATAGCCATAGGATCTTAATTTAGGGACTTGATATTGATTGGAAATCATGTCAAGTGAGCCTCTTTCCTTTTAATCCTTGAATGTGATGGTGCCACATGTCCATCTTTTAGGCTTCTTGCATCCTTTTTATTTTTTAATTATTCTTCAATCCATTTGATTGGATCTTAGTGAGTAAGTGTGGATTGTTGGATCACCAAAGATGTATGCTATTTTAATCCAAAGTTTGGGTTATCCTCGTATCATTGGATCAAATCTTGTGATAAAGTGATAACCATATGATCTTGAAAAACATGAAGAAGTTAATGTTAGGACCATGGAGACAATAAAAACCTAGGCTTGAGGTGTTAAGACTAAGGTCACAATTGTATTAATTAATACATTAGGGCCTTAGTATTAAAGTCTTAGGCTAAGTTGGGGAATATAAAAGGACCCTACATGATGAAATTTGGTTAGGCCATAAGGAACTTTAAAAAAGGGGGAAATAATGAAGGAGATCAAGTTTCTTAGTGAAGTTGTGTTAAAAAAACATGACTAAACCTAGAATATGTGCTTTATACTTAAGTCTATAAATGGATTTTAAAATGGTTCCCACCAATTTGGTTCTCATCTTTATTCAAATTTGAACTGAGGGTTTTCTAATGTTTAGGAGTACAAAATTCTCAAGGATATATGCCATAGAACATATAAGTAATAGTCAAATGAACTTTATTATCAATGTTAGTCCAAATTAAAGTAGATTAAAACCATATAAGCCTGTCTCTTAATAAAGTGTATAATCTTCAAATTTTATAAAAGGCCCTGACATGATGAAATGTCCATTTTTTATTCTAAGGGCTTCTCAAGGGTCCCAATTCAAAATTATGGGGTATGTTGGTCCCAACACTAAATCATGCATATTAGGACTTGGTGTGATTAGATTCTTTATGATTTAATGATATGTCTACCTAGACATATGCTACATGGTACATTCATAGTTTACATCTTTATCTTATCCTTTAGAGGTTAGGTGACTTCTAGATTCAACTTACCCTCGCATGTTATAACCCCACTAGGTTGCACAATGGATACACTATTTTTTTTTAAAACATAAGGTACACTTATAATATCATTTTTAACTATTTGTAAGATTAATGTTTGACTACTAAATACATCCATAACATTAATTGTATAAATGTATTAACCCATTGGCAAATTATATGGTTAATTTAGTTTACAAACATAATAAATCAGATTACAATATGAATATAGCTCATTAAATGTATAGTGGAAAGAATAAAGTATAAAAAAAATTAATATAATCCAAATTTTAGCCATAAATGAGCTTAAATCCACTAATATCATTATATTCATAGTTAATTAAAAGTCTCATAGTAGAAATGAGCTTCATATATAGTTTGATGATATATAAATATAGCCTAATTTTGATCCCCAAATGTTTGAAACAAATGATAGAGGGAGAGCATCATTTGAGTGCTTTACTTCCAACCATAGACCAATGGTATCCTACATACCTCCCCACTTGTAGTGACCCTATCCTTCATGGAGGGGAAAAAATAATAATGCAAATATAATGAAAATAACCATAACTTGTGTGTGTAAAATCACTAATACATGCATCAATCAAGTATACCATGGAATCCAATCTGGTATCTACTATGGCATCAACATACTCATGTAAATTAGAAATTATTATGGAATGACATTGTCTCAATTATAAAATTACTTTGGCTAAAGTTTTGATTATATAAATCAGATCTAAAAATCTAAGTCAATTCCACTCGCATAAAACTCTATTCTATTAAATCATCATTATCAAATGATATTAGGGGATATGTATATGAGTTGCCTACTAGTACCATCATAGATATAGCACATGTTATCCAATAACAAGTCTAATATTTTTCACATAAATATTCAAGAGGAATAAATATAGATTATAACATACACTCAATCCAACAGTAATACAAAGTACAAGCAACCATAAATCTATAATCTTATTATTTTCATTCACTAAATCCACAAGAATTATATACATAATTTTATCAAATGAGCTATGTTAAAAATATATATGTATAGGAGACTATAAAAAGAATCAAATCATTCCAAAAATATAATCCATAAAATTTCTAAATAAATAATACACAGACTCAAGTCTATAAGTTTCCTTTATACATATTTCACCTACTTATTTCATCATGTTATATTGTATGAAAAAATCTCATTAATATAAGGTTTAAGCATGTTCATTATTTATAACTAGGCTTCCCTATTGTTGACATATAAATAAGGGTCATTATAAATTTTAAGATAACTGAATATGCGTGTATGAGACACATAAGTTTTCTCTTCAAATTAATATAGTCTATTGAAAATCAACCTCATTAATACATAATAAAAAAACTCTATTTCCTTTTTCTAACCTACAAATCTTCCACACTTTGACAAGGGATGAGTCTATACTCAATTTTGACATATATAAATACATACATAGAGATCTCCTATTGTAACTATCATAAATTCATAACCTATAAATGTTTAAAAATAAGATTTATCCATATAATAAAATGCCATTATAATAATATAATAAGTGTAATTAACATTCATAATCTACTCAAAAATATACTATTACAAATTATTAAAACATATGGACAGCCATTCCCTTATATAGTCATATAGTTAATCATGCATTATCATGCTTAGAATTCCTCATCATAACCTACAACTACTCAAAAACACCTAAAAGAAGACTAGTTTATGGTCAGGATTTATATTCCTATAAAATTTCACTTTTTGGTATGGTTGAGATGATTAAATCACTTGATATTTCCAAGTTTATAGGTTGGACTTGATTACATCATCTAGCCTCATCAAATTTATAGTGTGAGGTGATTTGGTTCACTCACACTCACCAAGTTATAAGTATGACTAGGTTGCATGGTTGAGCTAATCTCAACTATCAGGTGGCAACTAACCTTTTCTCCAAGTTTTGGGACATGTGTCCTCCAATATGTCTCTCTATATAATTGGATATATGCACTTTCTAGATTTATATTTGTCCTAATATCAATTTTAGTGATTCATAATGATACATCTTTCAAATAAAATTTCTAAAAGGTAAGATGGTTGAATCAATATACATGTGTACTCATAAACCTTGATCTCTTTCAATTTCAATCATTTATATACTTTTAATTTTATATTATATGCACTAATTATATATTGTAACATGTTCTTAGTTTTAGGTCAGTCACCAATAAAGCACTAAAGTTGGACTTAAGCAGAGACAAGGTGTGTTATACATACTCGGGTATGCATTCCTTTTATTTTAAAGTAGAAATAACATTACTATAATAGAGGGAAATGTAGACACTATTTTTGAATTATATAACACCTCAGTCTTGTACACTTGCATGGATGTACCTTTAAATTATAGACCTTTACCACTACCAAAAAGATTGCATACATTATCTATCTATGCCTAATTACTTATCTTTTAGTCCAACTAATGTTATTATGATGACCCAAGGCTTCTATCTTGCCCAAAATGTTTTAAAACTAATTATCTTCCATCTTTACAAGTTTTAGACTTACACCTATTTTCAACCTACCCAGACACTTACTTCTTGATCAGATGCCTATGTCAATGCAAGTGTCATAATCCAATGCAAGTATATAAATCCCTAAATTCATCTAATTAACAAATGAAATGTATTCCTATGGTCAACCTAAGGGCTTTAATGTGAGATATTCTCTAAAAATATTGGTATAAATACAATATCAACCCTCATTCATTCCAAACCTAGCATAGACCTAAAAAATACCAAGGAAACTTACCAAACAAACTCAATTGGGAAAAATTATTGTTTTTCTCCTATTTTCATATCAATGATAAGGAAAACATATCTATAGTCTAAATTACTGAAGGAGCATTCCATGAGCTATATTTTCCAAGTTACAAACTAGGTCACTATTGTACTTGATTATCACATATTTCATGATTCACACACAAGCTAATGCATATGGGAGAACTACATAAGTCTAAGGTGATATTCAAAGTATTGGATATGTAAGTAGCACTCATTAACAAAGGGGTATTTGGGTAAGTTTGACACTATGTGCTCACTAACCCATTTTTACCACAACCACTATGAAGATGAAGAACTAGAGTTTTATTATTTGAGGAGCAATAATCTATGACCTAGATCTGAATGCATAGAATGGAGGTGACATAAAATTGATAATAATATACAATGTTTCATATAATTTTATTATGTATTCTATATTAGACACCTATGTCCAAGTTAGATAGTGGCTTTAATGCAACCATGCCAAGTCAACACAAGTCTCTATGGATATAGATGTAAAATTTATAGAATCAAGTGAATAATATGTAATCTAGATTTAATATAATTTATATCTATATTTGTATTAGCATTAGAACCAACTAAGAATATTATTTTCATTATAATTGTAATATCTAGAATAGATGTACTTTCTATCTTTAGCATCTCAAAAAAATAAATTTAGTATATGTTTTATCTAAGTTACAAATAATTGTCTTGATTTAGATATAGTCTACCATCCTTGTGTCCTAGGCTATCTCTAACCCATTTAACCCTAAATCCCCCATATCTAGATTTTAGGGTTAAATAAATTCATAAGCATAAACCCTAGGTACTTTAGATTGAATATGCATACACATATCATTTGAAGGAGATGTAGGAGGTGGAGGGGTTTGAGGAAGGACATATTGATTATGTTTATTTGAAACCATAGGATGGGCCACCTTACCCCTTGTAAAATTGATATCCAAGACTTGGTTAGAGGGATGTGAACTATCACCATTGTTAGTGTTAGGTAGAGGAAGAGGTTCATTTTTATCAGATTTAAATGTTCTAAAGACTAATAAAGAGACATAAAAATGATACAAAATATTCCAAAATGATATGAAAAATTATATCAAAATAATTTATACAATCTAAAACCATATAAATATGAAAACCATAGGGTAATCTAGGTTTTACATGATAAGACAGTGGTTGAATTTAACAAATATTTAGCCCAAAATTGAAAATTAGGGTATCTATGGTTAATAAGATAGAGTTTTCTAGGGGAAAAGGGTGATAAAATACCTCTATAGTAGGCTAATTAATACAAAACTCAAACAAAAATATTTTGAATTTATACAACTAAAATTACTAAAAATAGTAAAGTACTACTATTTATAAATATTGTAATAAATTAGAAACAATGGTTCTTAGTTGGGTTATTGTGTGCATACATGTATGAGTAGGAACATTATGTAATTGGATTGAATTATGATCTTAGAATAGTCATCAATTTCTCAAAATATCCTTTTTGTGGCCTCATATACTTGCATCAGACTTGATCATTCATGTTAGTACAAGTGTCTAAATTTGTTACATGTGTCATATATGAAATATTAAATGGATTTAGCTACTACCAAATGGAACCTTCTAGGTTTTATAACACCTTTATTTTTATATATTTAGATTGTACACATAGGCTATCACTATTTTTCAAATGATAAAACCATAGATCTTTGACCTTGGAGTGACTATGGGAAAATGGGTTAGTGTGATCATGGTGTCAAGCTAACCCCAAAGATCCATATGTCAATGGGTGATACCTACAAATCCACTACTCCAAAGAGATCCTTAGTCTAATTTATTTATCCCCCATGTGTTAGATTATGTGTGCACATGGATGTAATATTTGATACAAAAAATACATGAAATGACCTAGCTTATAACTTAGAAAATATGGCTAATGAGATGCTCTTTGAATGCTTCAAACCTATAAAAAGACTACTCCTATGACTGATATAGTAATATGGATAAACAAGGTATATTTGATAGCTTGAAATCTTGATAGAGTGATTCTTGGTATATTTCCTTGTGATTTTAAGTGATTACTAGGTTAAGAATGATTGAGGGTTGATCTTATATATATACCAATCCATTTTAGAAATATATCATATTAAAGAACTTGGGTTGACATTTTGGATATGTTTATTTTGAAAATTGGATAAATTTTGGTCATTAGACACTTTTTAGGAAATTGGACAATTGCATCAACGCATGTGTCTTCTTAGGACACAAGTGTCCTGGGAGTTATAATTTAGGTACATGTCTAAAATTGTGATTAAAGGATAATAATCATGATTAGATAGTTTTACATAATATAAAATTCCTAGGTCATTATAATAACAATGGTAAAACTAAGAGATAAGTAATTAGGCATAAATACATAGTGAACATGAGCCTTTCGGTAAAGGGAAGATCCATAACTAAAATGTACAACCATGATAAGCATTTTCCAAGTGTACAAGATTGAAGTACTATATAAATCAGATTTTAGTATCTACATAGATATTATAATGATAATTTTTTTTGTTAATACATAATATTTAGTATCTCATTGATGATAACACTATTGAGCTTAAAAATATTAGTACACATATGTCTAGTTACAAACCATAACTTAATGGGAATAAAACATTGAAAATATTTCCTAACCATGTGACAATAAAAACTAAGGCTGACCTTGAGTTGCATATGACTTAAAATACATAGCTTTATCTACTAACATATTTGCATCCATTGAATGGTATTATTGGTACACTTATAAGCATCTTTGTAAAATGACATATAATTACATTTGATGATAATGAGATTGTGGATGATTATTCTAGTTACACATCATTATTTTTTATCACATATGTTGATTCAAAATCTATACATAGTATTATGGTATACATTGGTTCAAGTGAAAAAAAATTCACTTTGACACTTCTTAATACTCTTGTATATACACATAAGGATTTGATGGATCCAACCAAGAAAGTTAAAGGATTTTACAAAAAAGATACATAACACTTTAGGGAGTATTGTGTAATAACTTAAGGTGGGTCTTGATATAATTGTGACTTTATTCTTAGTTTAACGAAGTATAGGGGCATTTGACATGTTGTTAGGATATCCTTTTATATATAAGTTTTATGTAGTACCATATATGGGTGAAGTATACACATGGTAGCAGGGTGTTTATAATTATGAGTATTTTACATGAATATCCTATTCAACTAAAGGCATGTTATCCTCCACCCCACCCATAACATAGTTATTTATATAACATATAAAGGTTAATTATATGCAAACATTTCAGAAGAAGGTAATAAAATTCCTTAGAGACTAGTTATTCAATTCCCATTACATCATAAATTTGTTTAGCACTAATAACAAACATTAGCCACTCCATCACATCCTAAACTAGTGTTATGAATAGCTCAATGTGTTTCACAATAAACATAAGAACATGTTTATAATATACAATGAATTACACAAGATACTATGGATACAAGGGTTACTAAACATACACATGATCCTATGAGTCATGGTGATAGTGATTGATATACTACAACACAAGATTAACTCTCAAATTTTTATATAGATAATATAGGACTACTCACCCATGAAAAGTGGCCATTATGATGTTTGATATGGGACCTCCATATGAATATCCCATTGATGGGATCATCAATTAGTAAGTACATAGTCAAAATATATATAGAAAGATAAACAAATTAAAATATTCCATTAAAAAAATTAGGACCATGTTTTACTAGTTATTACATTGATTTATGTAATTTATCACACATTTGGTAGATTACAAATCCTTTTTCAAATGCACATACATTTCACAATATATATGACTAAGATTCAAGACATACATGTTATGCATGATACATGGATGTATAGATTCAAGGCATTCCTACACCTAGGAGCCATGCCAATGTTGGGGGCATCTCATTTTGTAGGTCACATTGTTACAAGCTATATCTTTGTATGACCTTTCCATTTATCATGTTGATCTATATTTCTTATATATGCCTTTTTCTTATTTATATTATTTATGGTGCTACATTTGATCAATATTCTACTTTACTATGTTGTGATATTGACATATATTAATGGTGTGGACTAATTTGACTTGTTTTATGCTTCATTATTTCTATTTAATTTAAAATAGGCTAGTGATTGATTATGCTTTGTATGGATCTTGACTCAGTATGTGAAATTACTCGATTGAGAGTATCATTATACAACTCTTTCTTTGTGTGGCCCTTGCATAATTGTGCAATATTAATTATTCAAACTATTGCATTAATTGTTAATTAAGTGTGTTTCTTTCCTTGTGTGACATTTCTTGATTAAATGAATCATTATGTGACTCTTTTTTTGTGTGTCACTTGCCTTGTTGAATTATATTGATTGTTCATAGCATAACATTGACTAATCATTGTGTATGTATCTTCCCTTGTGTATTCATTGAATGTATTGTGTGTGTGTGTTTTATTCTACTTGACATTGAGTGCTATTGCACATGATTTTATTTTATATCTCATAGTTATGAAATTGTGTGATTATGAGTAGACACATATATAATTGCTTTCTAAGTTTATGGTATCTTGATACATATCACACATGTTTATAATTGTGTGTGGGGATATGATATATCATGATCCTTACTATGTGGGTTACTATTTAATGATTATATATGTGATGATCACTACCAATTCTTAATTTTTATATCCATCTTAATATGAAACTTTTATGCCTTAGGATACATGTTTCATAAATGCTTTGAATATCTAATCATACTATGATGACATATTATCCACATGTCATCAGATGATTTGACATGTTTAGATATTTGTATATAGCATGGCATGTTTAACTATTTTATTTTGAGATGACTAATTCATAAGCTATATTACTCACATGAAAATGGAGCATATTAGTGGGATTATCATAGAGATTTAAGCCTCCACACACATATAGTTTAGATTTTGAACATATTACATGATGCAGAAGGATATATTATCATTTTGTTCATATTATGGGAAAAATATTTATAGATTGAGAAAAATTTGGGGGCTTATAAAATTCATATTCAGACATTTTATATACCTTTTACATGTATGTGAGTGACTGGTTATCATATTTATCATATTGAAGGTAAAGTAACATATATATTTATAACATTATATATCAATTTGAGACAATTGGTTAGATTATTGGGTATGGATGTTATTCATGCATGTACTTTAATGTTTTACATTAGTACTAAAGGTAGCATTATAAATCTAAAATCTATTTAGAGTGGTTGATTTAGTCTATTCAAATTTACATACAAGCTTAGCATGCACATTCAAATTCTATTTTGAGGTTTTATATTAGTTAAATAAGTAATGTAGTAAATATTTTAAATTTATTAATGGAATAACACTACTCCTTCATGAGGGTTTGGGTATTTATCCTTATAAACCATAGTTTCAAAAATTGCACTCAACTTGGGGAATAATCACCCCAATCTCTAATACTTCAGAGGGAAATACAGCTCCCCCACTTATAGGTGTAGTCCTTTATTCGTAAAATTTCAAATGTCTCATTGATCTAAGTTAATTTAGATTTAATATCATATAATGGCATTGATTTATACATTTTTTTATTATAAGTTCATGGAGCAAGCTACACACTTGAAGCATTCTCATAAAGACAAAGTGTGATTACACACTAAGGAAAACAATCTATTTATCCTTATAGTATAGCATTTTCATACTAAAATAAAAGTGGGGAATTTATAAATAATAAAATATGATATTAAACACTTTGAAATGTTATTCATAACCCATATTTACCTTACATGAATTTTATGAATTTTTTGTACACATATGACTCTTACACACCCTTCTCTCCAATTCATTTTTATTTTATGGCCTATGCCTTCCCAATTTAATACCAGTAATATACAAGAATTTCTTAATATGTGCCTGAGTTTATTATTATCTTAATAAAATTATTTCTTGATCATCAGATCAATGTTCATGTCTTTCTGGACAACTTCTATCATACTTAGATGACTCTTAATTTATGAAACCATCTAATGTTCGCGACTTGTTGTGCACCTAGAAACATTCATTTTATAAACTAAAATCATCTTTATAGGTCAACTCGTACATTTAACACATCAATGGCATGAAAATTTACCCAGATATTGATGTATTTATAAGTAATATGTATAAGCCTATCTCATACCTGGAACCCATCTAATAATCATATATTTATCACTTGCACATTTACAATAACAATCTTAAATCTCCCAAATTAAAAATTAGTCACAAGGAGAATAACCTAACCAATTCTAAAGCACCTAAGCTAAGTTAATTTTATATTTTAAAGTGTCAAAATATAAATTATAGGTTGTCTCCATACACAAGAAGCACCATTTCACACATATACCTAATTGCGATAACTACATGTGGTTTGAACCCTCTTTGGAAATATTCAAAATATATGCAACACTCAATCACTCAATGGTGAATGGTTGGGGTCAACTAATCTAATATTTCATTCCCTTTTATATCCCAAAACTAGTGTTATAAGTGGATTTAGGATTTCAAAGTGAAGGAGACAATTTTTTAGACTCACAACAAGCTTTTGATATCACACAAGATAATGGTTTACAAATAGGCATAGTAATCTATGCCAAAATACTAAGGCACATACCATAAGGACATTAATGTCATAATTTAAAGCACCTATGTCTTATTCAGGTGTCCAAGGATTGATTAAATTATCCAGGTAGGTTCAATATAGTTAATTTATAGAGTCGAGTGACTCCAGACCTAGTTTCACTCTTCTCTACCACCTACACATAATCTCATACTAGAAAATATTGTTAACAAGATAAGTATCATAATCCTCTTAGTATAATATTAAAGTGTAATTGAAAATTTTATTATAGTATTCATATTTTCTTAATTTACACATATCTTAGATAATATGAATATTCAAAATTTATGTGCTTGTTTATAAAATTAATCCAAATTAAGGTGAAGAAGTATTACCTAAGTATTGTGTTTCATAATAAAGATAATAACATGTAAAACTCATATAAAATGGTATGTTATCCCATATGCCATATCAAGATAAATATAACCAACATGATTGAATTTAGTAACTATGCCCCTAGTAGAGATAGATATATTAATGAGAAACACACACAAGTAGTGTCACCCGTAGATACATGGTAAGTACCATGGAAAAACATAGTCACCAATAAAGTATACTATAATATATGTGCGTGATATATATCATGGAAATAAAAATAGTATATTAATATGCATGGTAAGTATCTATTTTACTAAATTTATGATTAATTTGATCCAAATAAGATAAAACTATGACAATATAGATTTTGTAAAATAGGGAATTAATCCTATATATATATGATTTCTAAAAGGATACATTGATATTACACTTACTATATCTAGAATTGAAAAGTTAAGAGATAATATATGAACTTATCTAATTTATAATTTCCATTTCTCACTTAATACATCATTATCTAAAAATGTTGTAAGTCTTCTCTATTATTACTCAAATTAGGAAACATGGACTCAAAACCCATGTGGACACTATTGGTGAAGATCAAACCTCTACGATGATCAGTAATAACCAAGTTCTATTGGTACTGTCCTAGTTGATTGTGTGTTATTCCCTAAACCTATAGTGTGTATAGGGATGGGTGGTTGATCTCTAAATAACATAAACTTTTACCATATCATGTCACAATTCTCTATGTTATCATATTATTAGTAGGGTTAACCTATGGAGTAACCATAGCCTAAGTAGTGCATATATAGAAGGTATTGGCTAGTACTTTTGGATCATATTATGAATTTTGTTCTTATTTCATGGTTTTGGAGGTTTCCCCTTTGAAGTGACTTAGTTTCATATTTCTATTATTCTACTTTGTTTTCAATTCTTGGTGTGGATTTATGTTATTCTACTCTTAATTATTGCAAACTATTATTATTTTTCTATTGTTGATAATTATATTTATATCCATTTTTATGAATTGGATTAATCTATCTAAGTAATTTCATTACAATTGGTATCAAAAGCTTTAATTTGTGAAAGGTTATATGGTGCAACTTTTTAAGATATAACATAAAAAATATTCTATTGGCCTGTGATATAAAAACATTAATTGAAATTTTTTTTTTAAAAAAAAAAATTAGTTAGCTCAGTATTGATTGAGTTTTTTTTTAAATGATTCACATCTTTGTGGAAAATAATATTCATTATATTTCTCTCAATGAAACGATCACAATGGTATAGTTTTATGGTACATGTTTTTTAACACAAAATTCTAAATGCTATACCTTAAGCTTAAATTATTTAAACTGACACCCTATAGTTCATGCATGGTTATTATTAACACTAGAATCCATTGAAAATGGTAAATCTCTCTAAGAAAATGCCTAATAAGAAAGAAATAGAATCAAAAAATACTAATAGAGGGGTTTCTAATTTGGTTACCCAACTCTAGGTAAATGTGAAAATCATGGCTAAAAAATAATATTTGGATGGGTTCAAAGGTAAATTGGACACAATGAAATGAACTTAAAAAAACATCAATATGACATTAGAAAATATCATGTCAACCTTGGCTATTATAAAATAAACACCATCATCCAAATTTTTTACACCACACCAATCAAGTTCTCCTAGTTAGGACAATCCATGTTAAAATACAAGTTTACAAAACATGATACTAATAATTTACATGTGAAATTTTTATGATAAGGATCTAGTTACTTGGGCCAATCAAATGGAAAATTTATTTGGCTTACATCAAAACCCATGTACATAGAGGGTGGTCATGGCATCTCTATATTTGGAAATAGAGAACTTTATTTAGTATATATTGTTATGCACTCAAATTAAAAATAATGGCCTTATTATTACTTGGTCAGTGTTTACTAATGAGTTATATATTCATGAATGAAATCATGTAATACATAACAACTTCAGCCAATTAGAAAAATTATAAAAAATAGGGAATATCAATAATTATTTTCAATATTTATAGAACCTATCCTTATGTGGAGGATATCATAGAGGAAAACTTGATTGATCTATTTTTGGGTGGGCTTAAGGATAACATCTAGCTTTATTTTCACATCATTAATCTAAGTTTAGTATCATAGTCTATGGTATTTTCATGCAAGGTAGAGGAAATAGATCTGGTAAAATAAAGGGAATCCACTTCTATAAGGGATCAGATTACTCCAACACAATATTTTACTCAACCTACTAGAGTGCCTTCTCAATAAATTGAATAGAAACATGCAAAAGGGTTATGTTTCAACTGTGACAACAAATGAAACAAAGGACATAAATATGTTGAAAATAAATTGTTCTACATTAAAAGTGCCAATAATGAAGATGATTATGAAATAGAAGGTGAGGGTGAGGATGAGCTAGATGAGGAATCAAAAGATACCCAACCAACTATCTCATGTTATGCACATTAAAGCATTAACACCACATAAACTCTCAAATTAGTGGATTTTCTAAATAAACAATAGGTGACAGTGTTTCTTGACTTGGGGAGTACATGTAAATTCATCAATAATAATTTAGTAACATGATTGAACTATTGTATTTATCTAACTCCAAAATTTTAGGTCATGATTACAGATGGTGGCACATAATTTTTGGGGAAATGCCATAATATAAAAATTTCCATTTGACATTATATATTATACTATCTTATGTTTGATATTCCCATAGGTGAGGCATGAATAATTTTGGGAGTCCAATGGATCACAATCTTGGGAATTATAAATATTATTTTCCAAGAGTTATTAATTCATTTTCATTTTAAAGGTAGGACATCTAAATTTTGTGGATTACATGAAAAATATCCACAACTAGTTAGTTTTCAACAAATGTTAAGGATACTCAAAAAGGGGGCATAAGGGTTTGTAGCACTGTTATTTTTCTTAGAATTAAAACCAAAAAATATGTCTACACAACCCAATCTATAGAATATTATTGATTGCCACTCAGTCATTTTTGGAGCAATTCTAGAAAGACTACCATAAAAAAGTGGAACATGATCTTGCCATTCGAGTGTTTCTAGGGAGTCAATATTCAAACATCAAACCATATGTATAAAAGAGGTATATTGAATATATGATACAAGATATGTTGGAGGCTGGTATTATCATACATAGTCAAAGTGCATATTTATCTTGAATGGTAATGGTTCATAAGAAGGATGATACCTAAAGGATGTGCTTAGATTATAAAGAAATCAATAAGTACACCATCAAAGATAAGTTCCTTATTTTAGTAATTGATGATTTACTAGATGAGTTACATGGTGTTGTCTACATTAAAAAATTGGATATTCATTTAGGTTAATCTCAAATTTGGATTATAAATGAGGATATATATAAGACATCTTTTAGAAATCATGAAGGCCTTTAAGTTTTTGGTAATGCCTCTTGGTCTCTCAAATTCAACTTCTACATTCCAAAGTTTGATGAACACTATATTTCAACATTTTTTTTGGAAATTTGTCTTTGTATTTTTTTGAAAACATCTTAATATACATTAAGACATGGGAAACACACTCACATTGTGTGAATTTGGCATTGATAACTCTAGAATAACATCATTTTTACTCAAAGCCTTCTAAGTGTGATTTTGGAGTAAAAGAGGTGTACTTGGGTCACATTATTTTGCATGAAGGTGTTAAAAGAGACCCTCATAAGATTAAGTTCATGATAAAATGAAAATTTATAAAAAAATCCTCAATAAAATTTAGGACTTCTTAGGGCTGATAAGTTACTATTATCATTTTGTGAAAATTTATGGTAGCATAACATCACCACTCACATATTTGTTGAAGAAGGAATATGTTTTACCATAATGTTATATTAATGTGAATCATAATAAGAATATATAAATAGTATGTTTAACCCTAAATTGATTTGGTATGTGTTAGGGTTAATAATATATAAATAGTTCAAGCACAAGGGTGATAAACTAATCTATAATAGGCTAATTAACTACAAACTCAGATAAATGAATATTATGAATTATAATATTGAGATATGATAAATATAGAGAGTACTAAATTTTAAAGGTGTTCAATATTACAATACCAAATATAAATTATAATTAGCTGGGTTTACTATGCAAAAGAAAATATAGATTGAAAATAGGTGGAAAGTATGTAGGATCAATATTCTAGACTAGTTGTCAAATTTTTAGAATTACACTTTTATAGAAATAGAAACTACAGTTGGATCTAGACACTACTATCAATGTGAGTGTTTGATAGTGACACAAGTGTCCAATATGAAATAATGACTTGATTTCAATGTTACCAATTTCATTATTCTAGGTTTTCTATCACCTTTCTATTGATATATTTAGATCTAAGATAAATGTTGTTTCTCTTTTCCAGTTGATCATACCCTATCTCCTCACCTTATACACCCTTAAAATGAGTTTGATAAAAATGGGTTAGTGGGGTCATGGTGTTGAGATGAACTTAAATACCCATCCTTTAATGGGATTACCTACATAACCAATACTCCAAGGAGGGCTTCAAAATTATGTAGTTCTCAACTATGTGTGGGAATGTGTGTGCACAAGGGTATAATATGTTTTATGAATATGCATGTTTTAATCTAGCTTGTAACTTGAAAAATATTTCTCATAAATTAATCTTTAAATGCTTCAAACTTATAATATGACAACTCCTATGCTTGGTATGCAAATAGGATGAATAGGTAAGAATAAATTGGTTGTGTAGTCGATTGATTGAGATTTAGTAGGCATTTTTTGGCATTTTCTAGATGAGGAATGAGAATGATTAGACTTATGTTTATACCACACCTTTTGAAAATATCTCATGGTAGGGTTCAATAAGAAAAATAGGTTGAACTATAGGTTTTGAAACATTTATAATTTGGATGAATTTTGGATATTTTACATTAAATAAGGATCTAGAAACTACCATATGTAGTAGTGTTCCTCTATAGCCAGTAGTGTCTAGAAGGATAGATAATAGGTATAGATTTAAAACTAATAATGAATGATGTTTATGATATTTTAATATTTATATGCAGTGCAAGAAACCTAGCAAGAAACCTAGGTCATCATAATGATATGGATCAAACTAAGAGATGATAATTTAGGCATAATGAGATGGTTAATGTGAGACTTTCAACATCAATAAAGTCTAGAACTGAAGGGTAGATCCTTGATTAATATTTTTCAAATGTATAAGGTTTAAATGCTATATGTATTTAGTTTTAGTATCTATATAATAAAAAAGGTGGAGTAATTGGATCACATTGTGTTACATGAAGGTGTTAAAGTATACCCTCATAAGATCAAGGTAATTAAAGAATGGAAATTTATTAAAAAAACCTCAATAACCTTTAGGGTTTCTTAGGGATAAAAAGTTACTATCATCATTTTTTTTAAAATTATGGTATCATAACAAAACCACTCATTTATTGAAGGACTATGTTTTAACATATTTTTAGATTAATGTTAATCATAATAAGATAAAAGTGAATGATTGATTCATATTATAATATATGGAAATCAAACATAAATATGAATATAATTGATAATAAAATTTACTATATGTGTAAAGTACTAAGGAGAATAAGATAATTAACTCTACTAATTGAATGATCGACTATGACTATGTTTTGATAGTGGAAATAGACTGGAAGTAGGCTTATGATTCACCCAGATCTATAACTATGATTCTACATGTATAGGGTTGGTAATATCAAGCCTGGGTAGATCCATTGATGTTAATGATTAAGCCTAATATATTAATAAATATTATCTTTTTATAACCATAAAATGTGGCATTTATATTTAATATTCTCTATTTATGTTATATGTGACCATAGAATACATGCATAACTCAAAAAATTATATTCCTTCTCCTTGAAACCTTAGGTTTGCTTGTGAGGGATGAAAACTATAAAAAGTAAGGTAGTGTAATTTGGTTAAACCAATCCTAATCAAACCCAATGATGATTGACCACTTCCTACATATCTAGTAGTCCAAAGAGGGAATTCTAGCCACATATAGTTCTTCACTTTAGTGTGAATGTGTATATTTCTATTTTATTATATAAATACACCTAGAAATTTGGCCTTCATCTTGATAATTTTGTTATTTGACTTGGATTGATGTGTTTTATACTTAGTTGATGACTACTCTTAGTTCTTGACTTACAATTTTGGAAGAATAGGGCTGAGTTGATTAATGTGTAATAGTGAGTTTGGCGATTAATTGAGAGTTCCATATTTTGAATAATATTGAACTTGATTTTTATTTATACATTATCAATTTCATAATTTCCTGTGCCCTTGACACACTAGGTGAATGGGTTGAAATATAGGAAGGGTTTAATTTTTAAAAATAGTTGTTACTATGAAAAATGAGGTGAGGTCAACCTCAAGATAATAAATTTGATGTTAGTATATGAGTGTGATGTTACCATCTAAAGGATAGGAATTCAAATTTTGTATTCTATAAATGTCTTGGTAGGATATTTATCTAATTTAGCATAGATTAGAGGTGTTCTTTTAGGTGATTGATAATAATGTAGAATGGCATGGGCTCATAAATAACATGTTATGTGGTAATAGTAAGTGATAATTATTTTAAGACACATAGATCATGTATGGTAAGTGTAGGTCAAGATTGACATTGTCAAGTGTCAAATACCATCTTTAGTGTCTACAAATGGCCCCCTTTTATTCTAGTATTAAATTGTGATGAAACTACTAGAGTAAAAGGATAAAGATATTTTTGAGTGTGAATAATACAATTATTCTTTGGGATAAGGATCCGAATGTGTAATATACTCTAATAAAAACTTATAATGAGAATATAGTAGTTAATTTCCCTAGAATGGAACTTTAAATTTGAATTATACTTAAAACTTTAAACTTTAAAGAGAAAATAAAGAGTACACATGCATGTGAGTAAAACATGTTGCCTTGTAACTTATTGGAGATGATTTTTCCTTGTGGAAGTAATGGATAATTATGTTTCCTTGTTGAAAAAGTGGGGAACATGGTAAAATTGAAGGTGATCAATCCCTAATTTGAAATTTATCTAAGGTAAGGACCATGGATTATAAGACAAATTACCCAACCAATATGTAACTAATATAATGGTGATCTTATAACTCAAAATTGATCATATAATAAGCACACAATGGGTTGGCTATGAATAATGACATTTATATTGAGCATAATTTAACCTTAATGTATGTTACCTCAAAATCATGAATCAATCATTATAAATGGACTTATACATTCAAGTTTATTCCACACTTTAAAATACTTGATAAATATTGCAAATGTGCAAATGTGTAAATGTGCATAACCAATATCATGCCTCACTGAATCAATGTCAAATATAAAATATCATAATGTGCATGAACAAACATCATTCCCAACTAAAATATGAAATAGTTTATATGTGCATGAATCAATATAATTCTCAACATAATCTATCCTATAAAAGTTGAGTATATGTTCCTTGAAATGCCTCCAAATTTATCTAAATATGTATCAATATGAAATTTATCACTCATAGAGTATAAAATGGACTACATATGCCCTATATATGCCCCTATAACTTATATAAAAACTATAAATAACTATCCTAGTCTAATATCCGAATCATATATAAACTTTAAGATCTATATACTATACCCAAATATGCTCATGAAGGCTTTAGTATTTATGACAAAACCCACTAACATGCCCCCCTTTTGAGATGAGGGATAAATACTAAAAATCACTCATCTTATAAGAAAAGTGAATTGTATAATTTCATGTATAAAAATAATATCATGTCAACATATGGACAATATATCATCATAGTTATGTATTTATCATCAAGGCATGTATGTAATATATAGAATGCAAGGGAATATACATGGTATATCAAGATAAATGTATCTATGAAGCATGAAATAATAATTATCATTGAATAATACTATACAATAAGAAATTACATGATGTATATTATGGAAAAACACATAAAGGGGAGGTGTGTGGTATGGATCACGACACCTGTAAACATATTAATCGCACAAGCTCAACATGTAATTTCATGTAATATTGAACATATTTTCCCATTTATCCCCATTATTCATAAAATATGACCATTATTCACCCTCAATTATACTTTAATGGTCAAGGCCTCCCTCTATGGCTACTTATGAGTTATAATTATTGTCATTACAGAGTTTGTCATTTTAGAATCTAATGTGAGATGCTCTTACTTATCTTATATTACCTAAATAATGCCTTAATTCTTATATATTTGAATCTTATTTTGTAATGTTTCATAATTATTTGTGTCATGTCCCATGATTATATGACAATCACAATATGATTTTCATTTTTATGTGACAAATGCCCTATTGTTTGGTGCCTAATAGTTGATAGTATAATTAAGTTGTTAACAAGTAGTTGTATTATAGGACTTGGTGTATCTTGGATATTTGTTAATTTTAATGGTGAAAGTGATCAAGTATTTGAAATATCCACATTTTTTTTATTAAATTATGCCTATAAAATTTGGTGGAAGATGAAATATATAACTAATCTAGTTCCCAAGTCAGACTTGATTTTACAAGAAACTAGATTAACAATACGTGTATCATAGAAGCATCATGGCATGATATAACATTTAAAATTTGATTCATATGTTGATTTTATTGATTATATGAAATTATTTATTTTCATTTTCCATTGATCAATTGTGATTGAGTATAAAACTTTGCATTATTAGTGCCTTTTTCGTATGAATTATCCTAATATTCTCCTAAACTATGAATTGTGAACATGTTATGCGATAAGTATTCATCCAAATTGATAAGATTGAAATTTATGTTACATGATTTATCATCTATTATATATTAAATATCATCCTCATCACTATCATTCCAATATGTAACTATGAAATTAGGGCTTTCCAAATCAACCAGAAGAAGATCTGGGATTTTTTCTTCATCTTCGATAGTAACTTGTGGTGTTGTATTTGTGGTTTCAATAATATTTATATCTGGTTATTTGTCATTTAATTTACTTGATTCATCTACCTCTTATGTATACTAATTATATAGTTGGATGGGTTGTGTTGGTGCTACTATAAGTTTTTACTCAAAATATGTTTGGATTTGATCTATAGATGATATCATTTTGCAATATTAGAAAGGGCGATCATCCAAAATAAGAATATATGCATAACCATCATGAATTAATATGATACATCTATGTAGTGTAGATGGTACCACTTCATGGTATGTATCCAAGGTTGCTCCAAATGGATATTACAATGTAAAGAATTGGGCACGACATGAAATGAAGTAGTAACCATTTTGGGTCCTAATCTCACATATAATGATATTGAATCAAATATTTTATGTGTTGTAATATCAAATACCTACATGATTTTCTTTGTTTTATGAATTTTATTCATATTTATACCTATTTTTTATAATAAAATCATACTAAAAATGTTCAAACCTGAACCATTATCTACTAGTAGACATTTGAATACTTTGTTTTGAATTTTAGATTGAATGAAGAATGGTAAATTTTGATCAATAATATGTTTATGATGTAAATATTTTTTTTAAAAATTAATAATTTTTTATATATCATATTCATGATATATTAAAATTATGCTAGTTGTGTGTCACTTGGGAGAGTTTTTTTTTTGCACAATGTTGCATGTAAGATATCCTTGTAAATAGTTGATATTTTTTGTAACTCAAAGATATACATTTTCACATGGGTATTATTTATTTTATAAATCATTCCATACTTTTTAGGTTTATTATCTTGCCTCATGGGAGGTGGAAGGGTTTTCTGAGGAACATGTTGATTTTTTTTATGGCACCTTACGTCACCTAGTATTGCAAACATGGATCATAGATTTGTATATAAGATTATAGTGAATAATTGGGGTGGGATGATAGATTTTAACACACATATATATAAGAATATAAGGTAAAAAATGATTAATACATGATCTTTGGTTATTAATAGTGACAGGTAACAACTCATATTACATATTGTAGAACTATTAATTAAGCGAGATTAGAGATACTTCCTTATTAATTTGATCTTTATTAATAAATTTTGATTGAATAAAAATTATACATAGATAATTAAAATAACATGAAATACATGTAATCATGAATTTATTAAATTAATATAAATAATGTTCATTAATTAATTCCATATATACTTTGTAATGTGAGGGAAAATTAAAAATAAGGTTTAAAAACAAAACCCTAAGGTAGCTATCTAAAAACCATGGAAATAAAGATGAAAACCTAAGGGTAACCTATCTTTTGTCAATGTAAAATCAATATATGGGGTCACCAATGTGTTTTAACTTATTTTTATATTAACATGAATCAAAATAGGATAAACTTGAATGATTGATTTAGATTGTAATATATGAAAATCAAACATAAATATAAATATAACTGATTGAGAAAGATCTGATAATGTAAATTATTATTTATAAAAAGTAGTAAGGACATGAAGATACTTATATTTAATAAATGACTAATTAAATTTGATTGTGTTTTAATAATGGAAATAAACTTGAAGTAGACTTGTGTTTCATTTAGATCTAAAATTGTGTAATGTTGGGCTTGTGTAGATTCATCGATGTTAGTGATTGGGGCTTACGTTACTAACCTAATCAAGTTTGTCTCTCTATCACCATACATTATGTTACACCTATATAATATGTCTCTGTATGTGTGATATATGACCCTTGAGTACATGCGTAACTCCAAAGGTTAACTTCTTTATCCTTAAAACCATAGGTCTACTTGTGAAGGATGAAAATTTAATAAAAGTGAGGAAGTGTAATTAGGTTGAGCTAACCCTGATCAACCCCATTGATGATTAACTATTGCTTACATATCTAATACTTTGAAGAGGAAGTAAATCTACACATAGTTCTTCAACTTAGTGTAAATGTAAAATTTTGATCTTCCATTATATAAATTCACCTATAAATTTGGATTTGATCATGACATTATTGGAATTTGACCTAGCTTGATGTGTGGCCACTTTAAGGTGAAGATAGATCACTATAGTTTAACACACTTCTTAGAACATAGGTTGGAATTCTAAGAACATAAAAAATGGGAGATCAAAATGTTGGGATTTAAATTTGAAATCATATGTAAGAAAGGAAAGGATAATGTAGTAATAAATGCACTATCCAAGAGAGATGAGTCCATAGAGGTAATTTTATTCACAATGTCCATAAGGTAGGTATTTTGGGTGGATGAAGAAAAAATTAAATAGAATAATGAAAATACTACATAGGTTCTAATTCAAAATATCCAATAAGTTTTTAGTGTCTTAAACAAATTTGTATGGAAATGGAATGCCTATAGTACAAATATAGGCTGTATTTATGTAATAATTATGCACCAAGCACAAGATACTTACAAATCTCCATGAATATCTAGTAGGGGGACATTTATTATTATTTAAAATTATCATAGAATTAAGTAATATTTATTTTGGGAAGGACTCAAGGGGGATATCCATAATTTTGTGGCTAAATGCATGATATGTCTATAATAAAAGGGTAATATAATTAATACCCAAGGTGGAAGAGGTTTTCATGGATTTATAAAAATGTCATTTAAGTAAAAAGGTAAAAATTTCTTCATGGTAATTATGGAAAATCTCACAAAATATGCCCATTTTTATTCCTTATCACAACCATATGTTACTAGTAAGTACAACATCATCATATTTTTTGGATACAATTAAAAAACTCCATGGTATCCTGGGGACCATAGTAAGTGATTATGATCCTATATTTAACAATAATTTTTGGACTCATTGTCTCCTAATTCAATAATGTAATTTGTGTAGAAAATAAAATTTTGTTTTAGACATTTGACAATGTCATTTTTGACTTATCTTCATTATACATGATTTGTGCACACATACATGCCTCTTATTATCTAATATGTCACATCCACATGATATCTGAGTTTGAATTTAATTTTTGAATGTTAATAACCTATATGAACCTCTTAGTCTATGCCAAACTAGCTAAATATATTACTTATACATTTTATATCATTATATCCACATTCATGTCTCTTAGACACTATCATTAGGGTCTAATAGTTCAGTTGATGAAATTGAGTTAAGGTTGACATTAACAACCCTTTCACAATAATGGATACCTTTAAAAATTAAATAATTATTATAGGTTAGCACATTTTTATAGCATGTAGGTGTCATGATAAATTACCCAAATAAAATCATAAATATAATTAAACCCACACTTATTTCTCACTTAAAACTTGTATATAAAACATCTATACACTATTGTACATTTATAAAATTTGTCCTACTCTTCCAAAATTGAAAGTTAGTCTCTAAGAACAACCATAAACCAAGTATGAAGCAGGCAGAGCCAATTCAAGAGTGAATATTTTCAAGTATCAAAAGTGATATTTTTGGTACATTCATATATCAAAGTATCACAATTGTAGATTCAAATTAAGGGGAAAAAATATTCATGGATTTAATTCCATAATTATAGTTTTGGATACATAGGTAGTGGTTAATCATCAATGGGTCTGGTTGGAGTTATCTCAACCCATTACACTCACCAAGTTTTTAAACATTTCTACCCCTCACAATCAGACCTAGGGTTTTAAGGAGAGGGAAACTAATTTATATAATTATGCACATAGTTAGGCACCAAGATAAAACACATAAAAACATAACAAGAAGGAAAAATTGATTATACACTCATAAATAGCCAAAGTAACATAGGATTAAAATTTCAGCCTTTGTCACTAGCATCAATAAATCTAACCTAGCCTAACATTAATGACCCTATACACATAAATAATTATTTTTGGATAAAAATGACTCACAATCCTACTTTCAATGATTTTCCATTGTCAAAATTTAGTCACATTTAGTTTGTGAACAAAGAAAGCTAAGTATCTTGATCTATCTAGTATTATATATATATCTAACATATGCCACTTGTCAAATCTATTTCAATAGTTTAAATTTAGATTCATGTTTAAATATCATAATTTATAATTTGAATTATAGTATAATTTATATCTTAATTAATGTTGTACAATATAAATTAGGGTAAAACATATTTCTGATATGTATATTGCTCAAACATTTCCAAACCCTAGGTTTCCATTAGGGTTTCATCCTTATCTATAGGGTTTTAAGATTTCTAATTTAGGGTTTAATATTACATATTAAACATGGTTATAATAGATGAACATATATTTTATTTTTTAAATTAAGAAATGATTGAGACATTTCATATTGTTATACTTTAATATGCGTAGTTTGGATCAACTATGTAATCAAATGGATAAAATATTTATGCACAGATTAGGCTGAAGTTAATATTAAACAATATTTAGCCTTGGGGTAGGTTCAAGATAATGGTGGACAAAAGTGGGTACATAAATCAACACCTTTTTTATAAAAATAGCAATAGTTAAACTTGGGGAGAACGTTTGAGAGTTCAAAAAGGAATTTGACAATGACATAAAAATATGAATTATGGAATTTTGAATGTAGTTTCTAAATATATAAATTTTTCCAATACCCAGATGATAAAAGTGTGTGAAATAGTTGAATTTATTATAATATTTTGTTTATTTTTTAAAAAAACATAAGGAGAGTGCATGTGTATGAACACACTTTTTTTGAGTAAATGACTAAATTTTTGTATGAAATTTCATATATAGATAAGTGAAATGTCAAATAATATTGAGAATATTTTTTATTATATATATAATTTTTAAATAATTTTACAAGTCAAGACAACTATAAAATTAAAACTAGAAGTGTACGAACACAACTTTTTGACCTTAACTTCATGAAAATCATTTTTTTTAAACATAGTTAACAATGTGTAGGTTGTTGAGATATAAGTTTTATAAGCGTCTGATTAATATTCAAAAAGCTATAAGGGAATTTGTGAGATATGTATATATACTATTATGATCTATGTTAAGTAAAAATTAAATAATGATTATAAATAATATTCTAACATTAAAAAAATTATATATTTGAAAACTAAGCTTTCTACTTTACAAATTCATATAATTTTTATTTAAATAATAAAAGTTGTCTAATTAGACGTGTCGATAAAAAGGAAAAAACCCTTAAATTTCTTGTAAATCTCCTTGGTTGGTTCATGACAAAATTTGGCTAGGTTTGGGACCTCCAGGCCTAAAACTGAGGCAAAATTGGAGGGAAACCAAGCAAAAAAAATTGTAAATAAAAAAAGAGCGTACATGTATGCACTTTGAAAAGGGGTACACCCTTTGTAAAGGGTGTACACCATTTTAAAATGTCATAAAAACTTTAGAAAGGGTGTATGCCCTTTTCAAAGGGCATATGCCCTTTTCACAACTACTGTGTGGTAAATAAATGCATTTACCCATTAATCCATAGATATTAAAGGGTGTACATAATTTATAAAGCATGCGTACCATTTTTTCTCATGAATTTTTGTTACATTTTCCATGAAAATGAGAGTTTTATTTTGTTTTTTGAAAATACAAACTTGTTTTTCTGCTACAACTATGTGAAATTCATGAATTGTTCATCTATTTTATTCGAATCACTAAAAAAATTTCAAATTTAAATCCACAATTCTATTATTTTGGAAAATATAAATAATGGGGTTGGGAAGTCATTGCAAAAGACCAATAAAAAGCTAAAAATTGAGGAAATCGAGCAGAAAAGAGAAAAATAAAGAAAAATACAAGTAGATAGGAAGGCATCCATAAGAGATTCTAGACAAGGTGAAGGTTCTTATTTTACACTAGGTAATACCTATAATGAGAATAACATGCCTAATTATATATAATTTATTTTACATATGTCTTCAAATGAGATAAGAGAATCGAGTCAATCTTTGTTGCAAGATAAAATTCAAAATGTAGAGAATGTAAATAATGAATTTGTAATGAATGATGAAACATATGGACAAACATAATATAATGAAACATCCATTCATAATGAAAATTTTAAGTATTATGATAATCAACATCAAAGACCCCCAATAATATGTCTTCTAATGAAGAGGAATTTAATTCACCTATAACCCCTAATTTAGATAGTCAACCCTCTAATGTCCCTAATATAGTTGAAGTGTTAACACCACACAATTTAATACAAAATATAGCTCCTGCACCCACACCTCCAAGGATATTAAGATGAAAACCAAAGTATTTGATTGAAATATATGAAAAAATAATAGAACCTATGGAAGGCAAAATGTCAAAAATAACAATTCAATGTCATGTTCAACGTGTATAGAACTATGCATTTAAGAATAAAAACCATATAGAATAATGCCAATTATTCATTTAATTAAAGAAAATTCAAAAAATACGTCCTATGATGCATAATTTAGGTTTAATAACATTAAACATGGAAGGAAAAAATAGTGCAATAATAAAGAATCTATTTAATGAATTTAAGGCAATAGGCAATAAAATTTGAAATAAAGAGAGTAATATGGCAAAATAAGTAATAATAGAATCTATGGTGAGTAAGTCAACATATAAATCTCAAATTCTTAGTGAAACAAGTAAATATTTGAATTAAAATATAAAATCTCTAATAAATGCCATAAAAATAAGGATAAGGCTTGATGACCCTTCACTCATAGATTGTTGGGCATTTAGTGGTAGACTCCCATTAAAAGATAAGGTATTGGTTGAAGAAACAAAAAAATTGATTACAAATTTTTGGCACGACAAAACAAGGGTCTCATCTAATGTAAAAGACATTGTTTTAGATTAAGGTAAAAATAGGTTTTGAAGGGGCCCCGAAACCCTGTAACAGAGAGCAAAATAAAGAATGTCTAAGCCCACAGGCAACGCCTAAAAAACACTACAATGAAGTAGCAAAAATAGGTTTTAAATGGACCTGAAACCATTAGAGACGCATCCGGTCAAAACCCAAAAATAGAAAACTGGTAGCACAACATACAAAAGATAACAAAAGGAGAACAAAGATCAGTACCAATTTCTAAACCAACAAGAAGGACCAGATTATTCATCCAGTTCTAGTATCAAGTTCATGGCTTCTTTTCCTTTCAAAGTAGTTTCCTGGGTGGTAGCTTCCAGCAAAGCTCCTTTTTGTGTATCTTTCTTTCTAGAGCTTTGCCTCGTCCTTTTGCTGGGACCCTCTAGTGCTTTGGTCTCCTCATTGGCTCGTTTACCTATATTGATAGCAGCTGCACAAATGTTGGACGTTACTTCCTCCATTTTCTTTTTGTTGTCCTTTATTAGTTCCCAGAGGTTGTTTTCATAAGCTTTGAGCTTGACAGGGATCTCACTTAACTGATTTTCCATGTTGTTTACTTTATTCCAAGCGGCTTTCAAAGAATCTTCCAAAGTTTCCACTTTTCTCTTGAGATCAATGATCTCCCTACACATCCAGGAATCAAATTGGGAAGAAGACTCAGCTTCACAGTTAACCCAGGTCATAGGTGTGTGTGTTTCATCATTCTGATTCTTCCCTCTCCAATCCTCAGACTTTTTATTGGGGCTATTCCTGGCTTCTTCAAAGAAGTCTTCTTGACTCTTTTGTTCCCTCTCTTTGATTCCAACTTCTAAGAATGAAAAGGAAATTTCTGTCCAGGATGATATTCAAAATATGGATATGGAAATTCAAAATGTAAAAGACATTGTTAAAAGAAGAAAAGGCTCAAAAAATCATGAGCCACATGCAAAACATTTTTTAGACATGACACAGACATAATTTTATAAAAATGGCCAATTCATAATTAGCCAAAGGACATTTGAGATGTGCAAGCCTTTTTATGTTAAAATTAACCAATCATGCACCCCATGTTGTTGTAACTTACATGTCTAATTTTCCATTCATTTTTATGTTTTTCATCATATACATTGTACTTTACATACTGACAAAATTTTATAGGAATGTATGGTGTATTCCCCACCTAAAACATCAAGAGAATTAATCTAAGGTCTTTTTTGTCAAAGACCTGAGGGACAAATTTTTTTTCCAAACAATATTTAGATGAAACATGTAATAGTTGTGGTGGTTTGTAAAATTTTATGAGTTTTTTACATGAAGATGTTTCACATGAATTTCGAAATCAATTAATTGATTATAATAATTATAGATCTATTAATTATGTGTTAAAAGATGGAAAAGAGTCATCAAGATGTGAATTGGTTATGACAAAATTTTATGTATGTGATTTCATGTTTGAATTCAAAAATAATATTATCTACTAATATGCAAGACACACACACAAATCAAAATGGTTATATAATCAATTCAAAGCATGCAAGGATAACTTCCCAATTGGCACCATTATTTTGATTTTGAATTTTGCTAAAAAATACACACTAGAACCAAACAATGACGTTTAATCCCAATATTATAATTCAATTCAAGTTAGAATTTTTGTTCATATTACATTCAGACATGCACCTAATATCATAGATGATAACAAAAAGATTTTGATGGAGTACCATTTTTATATGAGTGATGACAAATCACATTCTCTAGAGTTTTTCTAGGGTTGTTTTGAGCTATTTTATATGAATATGAATGCAACACAAATCATGTTTGATACACATTATATTTGGTTAGACAATTGTTTAAGACAATTTAAGAATTTTTTAATGTTTTACTAGTTAAGCAAAATGCATAAGAAGAATGACATTCAACAATTTTGGAGCTTCTTTGTGGCTGGGCATGGAAAAGGGGAACATGATGGTGTTGGTGCATGTGTAAAAAGATCCCTTAAAAGAGAGCATGCAAAACATAAGGATGGTGCTAATTTAATCAATGTAGAAAGTATTGTGAGTTGGTGTAATGAAAATATTTGTTATGGATCGGATAAACATTCTCATGTATGAATATTATTTTAGTTAATAGAGAAACAACATAAGTTAAAGTATGAAGATTGAATTATAGTACTTGGATCGAGTGTTTTCCACTCCATTCAAATCTCAAATTCAAGTTCATGGACTATTTATACTATGGATATGTCATGTTTTTGTTCTTCATGTAAGGAATTTAATTGGAATGAATGTGAGTCAAAATAATGGGTTAATGAATGGTATTGTAGACCCATATTACTTGTAGAGAGTAGCCATTCACTCCAACAACTGACAGATCATGAGATGGCATCATCAGTTAATTTTGACCACATCTCAAATATTATGCAACCAGGTAAAATTTATTATTTAATTAAATATACAACCTTAGATATTAGTGATATTTTTTATTTTTTAGATGTACTTACAATTTGATTACACTTTAAATGCAGGGCATGTTTTTGCAATAATTGCACTTGAGAACAATGATGAGGGAATCAACTACTAATTGTGTCATTATGTAGAGGCAAAAAAATTAACCATAACTGTTATGGATGGAGAAAAGCTCATTTATCCCACTAGATCCATAGTGGTTACTAGAACTTGGCTTCATAGGTACTATCATAAAATAAAATAAAAATTGTTATTTAAGGATTTTGAAACACATAGGATGGTGCTTCATTATTTGAACCTTGTTATTGCTAAAAATATTCAATTGATCAAATATCATGAAAAGCCTCAAAATATAACCTTACGAAAAGTGTGAATCTGACCATGAAGTGATTCCTAAAATACTTATTAATAGAGCTGATCTTGAAGGTATGTTAGATTGAATTAGTAAGTTTATCTAACTTATTTCAAATTAATATAATAAAGTTATTTGATTTAATGTATTTTATTTTTCAATTATTTTATGATTATGTGTTTATTTATATTTAATTTTTTTACTAAAAATTTAAATGTAGGTTAGTGGCACCATACGAGCTTTCACCTTCACATGGTTGGTGTCATGGGTAAAGAAGATTATCTTCTTGAAATGAAGAGAAGCCAAAACAATTTATATTAACTTCATCTATTTTAAGCAAATCCTTTTTCACATTCTCCCTATTTATCCTTTCAAGAAAACATTGATGTGTGAAAATACTTTAGTTATTTCATCATGATGTTATTTTTGGCTTTAAATAAGGTAGGAGGTGTTCTAGAGTAGTTTTTGGTTCTTAGGAGTCTTTACTAGGTGTCTAAGATTCATAAAATTCATAAAAGCACTATTCACAAATTTGAATTCTTGTAAGCCCTTTTGAGGGATCATATCATCTACTTGATTATGTGAGATATAGTAGCATGTAATTAAGAGTCTTAAAAAAAGGTAAAGTTTTTATAATGCCTTGACCCTCATATGACATGGGTTTGCATATTAAGTTAAGTTATAACCAAGGCTATGTCCAACACTCCCACATTGATAATGAATCAAAAATCAGCTATTGGTTAGTGAGGGAGATATAAGGTCTATTATGATAGTTTTAGATAGATATTCTGGAATTATAAGAAAAAGGAGAGAAGTGAATAAAAGGAAATTGTTGACAAAATTGTCTTTGCTCATAATATTATATGTATATCTTATATTTTGTGTTTTCTTGAATGTATATGCTATGATAAGGGTATAGATTATTTTAATAGTATCTTAATGAATCTAAAAGCCTAAAAAAGATCCATACATTTCAATTTAGTCATTTGGATACTTTGATAGCTATTCCTTATGTAATGCATGAATATTAGTGTATGAATTGTGAGGAAGGCCTAAAAACTCATTATGCATCTCTAAAGGTATTTTTCAACCCTAAGTTATTTGTATTAAAAGTTTACCAATATTTGTATAAATCTAATTCTCCAAGTTTTAAAGGTCTACAAACTCATTGTGTAGGACCTGATAGTTCATCTCTAGCCCTCCTAATTCTCACATAACTCATGATGGAAGTTTGATCATTTTGCACATTCAAGGACAAGTGAATTCTCTTAAGGAATGATTTCAATCAATTATAAATTTCACTCCTAAGGGTTTAACAAGACCTAAAAAAGGTGATTCTAACCTAAAATTTCCTATCCCAATGTGTTTGTGTAGATGGTTTATCGATTGGGCTAATGAGTTAGAAACTATGGTCCTTACTGAGTAACTTTTGTCATGTTCTAAAAGATTTGGCTATGAGAGAAACCTAATTATCACATCTCATTCATGAGGATTTATATAAAATCCTCCTAGGATTTCTTAGAGGAATTTTTCATGCATATGTAGGACCTGATAGTTCATCTCTAGCCTTCCTAGTTCTCATACAACTCATGACGAAAGTTTGATTTGCACATTTGAGGATGAGTGAAATATCTTAAGGAATTCCTCTAATCAACTACAACTTTCACTCTTAGGGGTTAATTGATACCTAAAAAAGGTCATTATATCCTAAAAATTCCCATCTAGATGTGTCCATAAATATGGTTCATCGATTATTATGATGAGTCAAAAACTATAACACCCACTGACCAACTCTTACCCCATTCTAAGATATTTTGCCATGAGAGAAACATCCTTGATACATCTCATTCATGATAATTTGGACAAAATCCTCCTAGGATTTATTATATGAATCATCCATGCACATGTATGACCTTATGGTTCATATCTATCCCTCTCGTTCTCATGAAAATCATGATGAAAGTTTGCTCATTTTACACATTTGGGGATGAAAGAATTATCTTAAGGAATGCCTCTAATCAACTAAAAAAATTTCTCCCAAGGGTTGAAAAAGACCTAAAAAAGGTCATTCTAGCATAAAAATTCCCATTTAGATGTTTCTACATAGACAATTCATTGATTGGGCTGACAAGTCAGAAACTACAACACCCACTAACCAACTTTTACTTCATTCTAAGAGATTTGGCCAAGAGATAAACCTCCTTGTCACATCTCATCCATGATGATTTGGAAAAAATCCTCTTGGGTTTTCTTTAAGGACTTATCTATGCATGTGTAATACCTAATGGTTCGTCTCTAGCCCTCCTAGTTCTCATGAAACTCATGATGGAAGTTTGCTTATTTTGCACATTCAAGAATGAGTGAATTGTCTTAAGGAATGCCTTTGATCAACTACAACTTATGCTCTTTGAGGTTGATTGATACCTTAAAAAATTCATTCTATCCTAAAAATTACCATCTACATGTGTTCACATAGATGGTTCATCAATTGGGTTGATGAGTCAGAAACTACAACACCCATTGACTAACTTTTACCACATTCTAAGAGATTTACCCATGATAGAAACCTACTTGCCACATCTTGTCTATGATGAGTTAGAAAAAATCCTCTTGGGTTTTCTTATAAGACTCATATATGCACATGTAAGACCTGATGATTCATCTCTAACCCTCTCAATTCTCATGCAACTCATGATAAAAGTTCACTAATTTTGCACATTTAGGGATGAGTGAATTCTCTTAAGAAATGCCTCTAATCAAATAAAACTTCCACTCTTGGGGGTTGACCAAGACCTAATAAATTTTTTTCTAGCATAGAAACACCATCTGGGCATGTTTGTGTAGATGATTCATCGATTGGGCTAATGATTTAGAAACTAGGGCACCCATTGACCAACTTTTACCTCATTCTGAGATATTTGTCCATGAGAGAAACCTCCTTGCCACTTCTTGTCTGTGATGGGCTAGAAAAAATACTCTTAATATTTATTATAAGACTCATCTATGCACATGTAAGACTTGAAAGTTTGTCTCTACCCTTCTCAGTTCTCATACAACTCATGACAAAAGTTCACTCATTTTGCACATTCGAGGACGAGTGAATTCTCCTAAGGAATGCCTCAAATAAACTAAAAATTACACTCTAGAGGGTTGACTGAGACCTAGAAAAGGTCATTATAGCCTAAAAACACCCATCAAAATGTGTTTACATAGGTGGTTAGTCGATTGGGCTAATGAGTCAAAAACTACAACACCCACTAACCAACTTTTACCCTATTCTGAGAGATTTGACTATAAGAGAAACCTCCTTTCCATGTCTCATCCATAATGTTTTGGAAAAAATCCTCTTAGTATTTCTTAGAGGACTCATCTTTGTATGTGTAGGACTTGACAGTTCATCTCTAGCCCTCTCAATTCTTGTGTAACTCATGATGGAAGTTTACTCATTTTGCACATTCAAGGATGAGTGAATTCTCTTAAGGAATGCCTCTAAGCAACTACAACTTCCACTCCCAAGGGTTGATCAAAACTTAAAAAATATTATTCTAGCCTAAAAAAAGCCATCTAGATGTGTCCACATAGATGATTCATTGATTAGGTTGATGAGTCAGAAATTAAGGAACCCACTAACCAACTTTTACCCTATTTTGAGATATTTGGCCATGAGAGAAACCACCTTGCCACATCTCATCAATGATGAGTTAGAAAAAATCCTCCTATTATTTATTATAAGACTCATACATTCATGTGTAAGACTTGATGGTTCATCTCTATCCCTCTTAGTTCTCATGTAACTCATGATAGAAGTTTGCTCATTTTGTATATTTGGGGACAAGAGAATTCTCTTAAGGAATGCCTCTGATCAACTACAACTTCCACTCCCAAGGGTTGATTGAGACATAATAAAGGTTTTTATAGTCTAAAAACACCCATCTAGATGTTTCCATGTAGATTTTTCATCAATTGGGCTCATGACTCATAAATGATGGCACCCATTGACCAACTTTTACCCCATTCTGAGAGATTTGGCCATGAGATAAACCTCATTTCCACATCTCATCCATGATGATTTAGATAAAATAATCTTGGGATTTATTAAAGGATTTATCCCTCCACACGTAGGACCCAATGATTCATATCTATCCTTCTTGGTTCTTGTGCAACTTACAATAAAAGTTTGGTCATTTTACACATTCAAGGATGAGTGAATTATCTTAAAGAATGCCTCTAACAAACTAAAAATTTTGCTCTTAGGGGTTGAATAAGACCTAAAAATGGTTATATAGCCTAAAAACACCCATCTAGATGTGTCTACATAGATGGTTCATCGATTGGGCTGATAACTCACAAATGATGGCACCCACTAACCAACTTTTACCCTATTCTAAGAGATTTGGTCATGAGAAAAACGTCATTGCCACATCTCATCCATGATTATTTATAAAAAATACTCTTGATATTTCTTAGAGGACTCATCCCTCCACATTTAAGACCTAATGGTTCATCTCTATCCCTTTTGGTTCTCGTGCAACTCATGATAGAAGTTTAGTTATTTTGCACATTTGAGGACAAGTGAATTCTCTTAAGGAATGCCTTTGACCAAATATAGCTTTCACTCCCAGGGTTGATTGAGATTGTAAAAAAAAAATTCTATCCAAAAAATACCCATATAAATGTGTTTGCATAGACATTTCATTGATTGGGTTGATGACTCACAAATGACAACACCCACTAACCAACTTTTACCTCATTTTGAGAGATTTGGTTGCAAGAGAAACCTCATTGTGGCATCTCATCCATGATGAGTTGGAATAAATCCTCCTATTTTTTCTTAAAGGACTCATCCCTCCATGTATAGGACCTAGTGGTTCATCTCTATCCCTCCTAGTTCTCATGCAACTCATGATGGAAATTCAGTCATTTTGTGCATTTAGGGATGAGTGAATTATCTTAAGGAATGCCTCTAACCAACTAAAAATTTAACTCTCAAGGGTTGAATAATACAAAAAAAAGGTTTTTATAGCCTAAAAAATCCCATTTGGAAATCTCTACATAGATGGTTCATAAATTGGACTCCTCTAACCAATCAAGTATGTGTAAGAGATACCCTATTTTCTATGTTTCTTTGACAATGAGGAAAGAGATTGGTTTAAAAACTTCAAAATTTAGGCTATAAAATCCAAATAAATTTTGAAACACTTATAATGAATTTTTATAGACCTCATAAAATGATCATTTATTGTAATAAAAGTATATCTTGAGTTTTGACCTACTAGAGGGTAATTAGGCATAATAGACAAAACATGATTTTTTGAATTTTTGGGTAAAATATTAAAAGTGGAAAGACAAAACTTTTACATTAGCATTTATAATTAATAAAATATCTAAATACATATGTCTAAGGTGTTTTAAAGTGCTAATTTGTACATAATGGGTTTTGTCATGTTATAGCAACATTAAGACTAGTAAGTCTATACGAGGTTTTTGTTAAAATTCTTTATAGCAGACTTTCTGAGGTGTTGTAAAAGTTAAATCATGTACAAAATATTTTTATAAAGTATTTTATATTGATCTATCAATTTTGATATTAACCCATGTATATGTAGGCCATGATGATTGTATGAACACATATAATTGTCTTTATTTATTGTATGGACAAGTAGGAGCTAAAGACATACACAAGTGCATCACTAGACATCCTAAAATTTATGATCATCATTCTCCCAAATTTATTTATTATAGAAATGGTTTTTTGTAAATGGACCAAATATATGTGGTGTTTTACTACATGGTGCATTTAATCTATTATGTGGCTTCAATAACTTGTCAAGTTTTTATTATTGGGACATTGATCTCATTGATCACACTATAAACTCTTACTTTCTTTCTTGCACAAGTATCTTAAGACAAACCATGAGCAACATGAAACTATGCACATGCATGATTAGTTATGGCATTTTTTAGAAGATACCAATGTGACTTTGGTTAGTGGACTTAAATATAAGAGGTTATTTAATGTGCAATATTATCCATACACTCAAATTTATACTAGAATGTGCATTACCTCCAAACTTATATATTTATACCAGGTTATTAAATCCACCCCAAGGATTATAGATTGCAATACAAAATAGTGGGAAGGTTAAGTTGTTGGGTTGTAGATAGTGTGATGATGTTATTCTGACTTAGATTATCAATGAAAAGTGTTAATTGGTTTAGTATCATCTATATGTGAATGATATGATGTAGGTTTCCAAAGAAAGGATTGATATGCCCAACATTGAGAGTGTTCATGGCTCTTTGATAATTGTTGATGGCACCACTTTTCACTATAATTATTCTTGAATTTATCTAATCTAGAAGTCATATGAAGAGTCAAGTTTTGTGTGGATTTTTTAGGTTGATATCCTTTATGAAAAGCTTTTTGATTCTATGATATAGGTATAGATGGAGAATTATGTGTGGATTAGCAAATAAAAAGCAAATGTAACTAAAAAAAGTAAATATCAAATATCACATGTAAATGTAAGATATACATAATGATTCAAAGCACCTAACTTAGAGAATAATGTGAATTTTTGTAACCCCATATGAAATAATAATTTAATCATTAACCAATAATATGTATAAATATTAAATGATTAAAAAAAATACACATAGTTAAAGGAATCAAATTATCGAATAGTATATATGTGATACATGCAAAGTTCTATGTTATAATTTAAGATAAATAATATAACATATATCAAAAAAAAATGTAGACCATAACATGTACATAGTCAAAATGTGTCATATAGGTATACAATGTTAGCCATATCGGCATACAAAATCGATTGTGCCTATAAATATGTACATAGACAAAATGCACCATATATACATACAATGTGAGCCATATCAGCATATAAAATAGATTATGCCTAAAACTAGATCCCTAACATAAAAACTAGCTCTCCTACTCCTCATTACCTCCAAATAAATTGTGTTTTGTTACCATAGACATAGAGCCAAGGGTGTTGGATGCCTCAGTATGAGGAGATACTCTCTTCTTAGCATGTGAGTCATCCATTACTTCATCAACAACTGATGAAAATGTTTTTCTCTACATATTATATAAAATATAAAAATTAATGCATTAAAAATGTATATTGAAAATTTGATAATTTTTTCAAGAATGTAAAATGATTCTACATTCACTATATCCCATATAAATGGTTGTCTAGGGATACAAGACCATATATACACCTATTATGGGGAATCTTATAGAGCATACATATATTGTTAGATCTAGAGTTGCATAAAATTATGTAAATATGACATAAAATATCATAGCTTAAAGATAAAAACAATCAAACTATGTGTTCTCACTAGTCTCTATCCTTAAATCATAGCCTGCTATGGAGATAGTGGATTATTTGATGTAGTAGCAACATCACCTACACCTTTTTCTCATCCATGAGGGGTATCCATAGCATCCTTCATCATCTATAAAACCAATAAATGAATAATATGTGAATTCAATGAACATGATAAAAACTATGACTATAATATGTATTAAAATAGAGTTTTATGTTTAAAGGATAATAAAAATGTAAATGAATAAATATGTAATTTAATTTTTTTTAAACTTATGTGTAAGGTACACTTTTGCCAATTTTAGCCTCTACAATAGAGTCAAGGCCTATTGAGGTACCCAGAATATCACTAATTAACTAGATACAAACAAAAAATGACAAGTTAAATTCAAATAAATTAGTCAATTAAGTACAAACACATGTATTAGAAAATAAATTTTATATTATTTTACAAACAAAAACAAACTAGATAATTAAAATTAAACCTATGCATCAAATACAAATGGTGAAGAATCCTCTACAACAAGACCCTGACATATCTTGATAGGAGTCACTGAAGCTACTACATCTCGCATAGTGTCTGAAATGCCAGTGTTATGCCTTGTTAAAGCATCTACATGTGGCATATGCTCCGGTAGGCTAATGTCTGACATGTTACTATCTATCACTGTTAAATCATATATAGATGGCATACGCTCTAGCATACTAGTCTACATAAATGTACTCTATGTATGTCACACCTGAATATGAGGTCCCATACACTTCTTCCCACATTATGTGTAATGATGTATAGGAACTATAACATGAGTAGAATGAGGGACACTAGAACCAATATAAATACCAACACCACCACTACCACTACCACCAATGCCACTACCACCAACACCACCACTACCACTAGCACCACTTTTAGGCTGAGTAAAAGTATTTAAAGTATGCATACCATGATCAATCATAATTTGTTTCAAACTAGTAACCACCTCAAGGGTGTCCATCTGTGTGTTATGATGTAAAACTTTAGGAATAAGAGCATGTGTTATTGTTCTTATATGTCTTGGAGGTCAATTATGATGGTTTTGGTCCTACCTAACACTAGGTCTATCAAATGAAGACCCACCTCCCCTACCTTGGGATGCTTTCATGTCAAAATACTTTGGAATTGTTTAAAATACAACCTCATAGTATAATTTTCTCAAAAAAAAAATGAAACCTCATTATTTTTACATGGAAGATCATTAAACACCATCCACCACCTATTTGAAAAGTTGGTTTTAATTTATAAATGAATAAACTAATCAATACTAATGTGTTTGCAATTTTTTGGTGGAGGTAGGTTGGTTCCAGGTACACACATCTTCTTTTGTTATTTTTTTTCAAATCGTCATATGATAATTTATCAAAATAAAATTGTTTCAGAGTTTGTCTTTGGTGCAACATTGCATCTAATTATGAAGTCACATTTCCCACTTATTCTAATGCATTATAAAGTAAAATTTGTGTACTATCAATTGAATAATGATTCAAACCATTTATAATTATATGTAATTATTGATGTTTGGCATTTTATGTTCATACAATATAGCTTCTTCTTGTGCAAAATCAAACTATAGTGGGTTTTATCTAACATTCTCTTCATAAAATTGATCCATCAAATTTATGTATCTAATTTTTTTAAAGTAGGTTTTTTAGCCAAATTAAAATATTAAATGCAAAATTAAATTCAAAACCCTAGTTCAATCAATTACATAGAAATGAAAAAAAATAAAAAATAACATACTTGATGTGAAGCAATGTGATGTGAATCTTGTTGATGTAATAATGATCCAAAACATGGGTGTCAATTTTCAATTTCAACAAAAAAAAATTATCATCCTCCTCTTAGCCATGATTTTATTTTTATAGCAATTTTTTCATTATCAAATGAAATGGGCATATGCCCTTTTGGTTATAAAGGGCATACACCTTTTGAAAGGGCATACATCCTTTTCTTTTTATAGAATTTTTTTCATTATCAAATGAAATGGTAATACGATTTTTGAAAGGGTGTACACCTTTTGAAAGGGCATACATCCTTTTCACCTTTACAAAGGGCTCACACCCTTTAAAAAGGGTGTCATCCCTTTCCAAAGGATGTACACCCTTTTCAAAGGGTTCAAAGGGCATATTTAGACCTATACAAAGGGTTATGCCCTTTTAAAAGGGCTTAAACCCTTTTAAAATGGTGTAAACCCTTTTCAAAGGGTATACACCCTCTAAAAAGGGCATATGCCCTTAAGGCTCGGGCAATAGCTTGAGCCTCAAAAATTTAAAACAAAGGGTATTCCCTTTGTAAAAAAAGGAAAAGTTAGGGGATTGTCATTTTTTTTGTCCCCCAACTTCATGCATCTACCCCTTGATTAATTCACACTCTTGGGATACCCAATCTAAATTACTCCTTGTTAATAATACACATCTCCTTGATGGAATTAACATGAATTTTCAATCTTTAAATACTCATGAATAAGAAATAACTACTATGAATATATATAAAGAGGTTGATGAAAGAGAATTAACCAAGTATATGGACATAAAGCCACAAATTATTGATGAAATGTTATATGTAGCAAGAGATGACCAAATTTTTTTGGATCAATCTTGTACATTTGGGGAAGATTAAAATTCCTTCTACAAAATAAACCAATGCTTTCAAACTACCAATCAAACCACAAGAGTTCAAACTTCTATTATTGGTACTCCTCCTACATTTATACCTTCAGTCACATATGTGATGTCCACCCTAGGTTTGGGGGAAACATAAGGCTTTACACAAGTTTTTATACCTAATCCTACACATGCATTATTTCCATCCTATGATGACTATGTATATTACATCACCAACCTTACCTATTGCATGCTCCCTCAAGGATACTATTTTGATTTTGTAGGCTAAGTGTTGAAGTTAGAGTAAGGTATGTGTTATCACCAAATATTGTACCCTAGAGGAGGGTATTCAAGCCTCCTCTATATTTTGGAAACATGGGAATATTTATAGGTATGTGGGTTTACCTATAGTAGAATTAAACATCTAGGTTCAAGGTCTAGCTCCCTAAATTTGCATTGAAGTGCATATTACCTACTTAACTATTTACTTATGGGGAAAAGGGATAAGATTTTACATGAAAATAAAACACTCTAAGGGGGTCATATACCAGAAGGATTTCCATGATAAAATTACACTTATTTCACTAAGCAATAATACCTACAAACCAACTTCAAAGTCCTAAGAGATTCTAACATAAGTGTTTCAATATAGAGGTGATATGCATGAGACAACACAAGATAAGTGAAATAGAGAGAATATTGTACACTCTAAGAATAATTTTATGCTTGAGAGGATCCTAATACACTAGCTACACTCTATATACCTATTAGAATGGGTACTCTTGCATAAACATGAGAGGATAAGGAGAAGTGAGGATAGAATATTATCACTTAAAACATCACCATACATCACTTTACACACTTAGACAAATGTTCATGAACTTGGAAATAGACTTGAATTTATTGTTCAAAGGAAAAATATAATTTAAATCTAGTAGGGATTTTCCATACATGGTGTGGTATTAGTCCACAAGAGCCAAAATGGCTACTAGTTATAGAATTTGAGAGAGAAATCTAAGAGAATGAAGTCCAAGAGTCACTAAGACATGTGTAAAGATAATAAGATGAGTTACATATGTAGGAGAGAGGAATATGTAATAAACCATGCAAGGTATACTTGTAAAAATGTCCCTCAAAGCATGAAACTCCTAAAATGTGGCATATGACTCTTCATTTGCTTGCATAAAAACTACCTTCATCATTTGGCCTCATTGTAAAATTATAAAACATACTAAGGATAGGTGATATGATTTCACTAAGAGGGAGGGGTTATAAACAATATCCAACATGCATTTGAGGTGTCCCTAATCATCAAGATTCTTTTGGACATGAGTTATCATTACTTGTAGTCTTAATCACTCCTCTACCACTCACCCTTCACACTTGACACCAATAAGGTTTTCAATTTTCCATTATAATCCATCAAAATGAGTGTATAACACTTTTGAATATCCCTCATGCCTTTATATTCCTTGGTTAGACCTTAAAAGGCCTCCCACTTAGAGTTTTCAACTTCTCACTTGATTGTTCACAATGCCAATTTTGACTGGTTGAGATGAAGGTGTTAGAAAAGGAACTTGTGAGATCTTATACTAAAACAATGGACATGAGAGGTTATCTCAAGTCTCAAACTATCTCCCAAAGTGACTTTCATCTCTTGGAACCCTTCCATACCTACACAACACATAAAACTATTAATAAAATCCATTTTCTACCTTGTTAATATAAGTAGGGTAGAAATCAAGTTAATGGGGAGGAGCCCTGGAGAGTCTTCTAAAACTTTAAATCATCTCCCAAGTCATTCTAGCCCATCTGGATGCATATCCTTCTTCATTTTCCCAATCAGGTCACTAGCAAAGGTTTTAGAGGGTTTAGATTAGTTTTATCCTCTAAAGATTATTTATACAAGTTTGACATTATAACCCTTAAAAAAATCCACAAATTTTTTTTCAATACCTTCTTCAATGTCTCCCAACTCCTCATTCTCCCATGAAAATTCTCCATGTAGGTGTGATCTCTCAAAGTTGCCCTCTCAAGATTTTCATTCCATTCTATGTAATAATGAGTTGGTCTAAGCCAGAAAATGGATTACCTATGGTTTCCTTTTCATTAAAATATTTAAAACACTCCTTATGACTCACCATTAAAGTGTTTCAATGCTTTAAAATGCTCTCCTAATGATATAAGTGAAATTTGGGCCCTATTAGGCACTAGGCCTAGTTAAGACCTAATGGGTTTGTCTGCATGCTTATGAATTTAGACCATCATGTTAGGTTTCAAAAATATATAAATTTTTTTTCATGTTTTTCCATGTCTGGAGTAACCTTCCACATACTCTTTAAAGGTCTCATCAAGTTTTCAACTCATCTTTATGTTCTTTCCTCTAAACTTGTAGATTTGCACCCTTGGGAAGTGCCCTCTTCCTGAGACAAAATAGAGGGCACTTCCCATATTTACCTATAAATGGTGGACATATGAAGGGATTATTCAAGTTATGGGTACCCTCTATTAAAAGTCTCATATCTTTGTTTCATTAATGGACATTCCAAATGTCATGAAACCTAAGATTGACTTGTGGGAAATGATGAATGTACAGACTTTATACATATGTGTGGCCTATAGGTTGTCCTTGGAACCTTTATCTACATTGTTTCCATATCATATGATCCTTATGACATGATCATGACACTTTAGAGTCATTTTTAAACTTGTTGATCATCAAACCTTTTGTTAACCTTCCATTGTTCACCCCTCACTTTAACTGGTATAAACTGTAGGTTGATTATGGTATACTTTGGAGATTAGACCCTTCAATGCTCTATTATCTTGATTTAATAATTTCATATTATGTAAAACATCCTAAATAATATTTATATCATGCAAATACTCTTTTTCATTTTCCAACTCCTTCATTTTATACCTTGTATTTGACTTACCTAGTTTGCTAACTATGTTTTTGTGTTTCTCATTATGAAAGAGGTGCTTATAGGTACACACTTGCAAGTTTAGAACTTGTATAATTATCACAAGACCTTATTTAAGTCCTAAAGGTCATTTAAAAATTCATCTAGATTATTTTCATCATTTTCATGCTATGCCAATCTCCAAATCACTATGTTTTCATTCACTATCATGCTACATTTGATTATCGCTGCCTAATTTAGAGCAAGTAGGGGTCTTGTAGGTTTATTTTAACCTTGATATCTATGCCACATGGTCTAGGATCCATTTGAGGTCTTAAGAGGAAATTACCAGTGTTTTCATACCGAAGTTCATATTAGGGACCTATGGGAGTCTACAGTCAACTATAGGTAAGTTCTCTCAGGGTAAAACACACTTGTAGGTGGTGATGTAAGTCACAACATCATACCTTCACTCCTCTTGATGATCTTTGGAACACTAGTATGTTTTTAAACTCTATAGGACCACTCAAACATGGATATATGGATCTATACTACAACTTTGTATTGTAATCCACTTAAGAGGTTTAAAACTATAGACAACATTGAAGTAATGCATTGAAGAAATGCATGACTTTGAGGCCTTCTAGCATGGACCCCTATTGGATAAACCACTCACTTTTTTTTACAATATGTTACCCTAGGATAGGGATACGAGATGGAAACATTTGAATTTATCAAAAATCTATGTTATATCATCATATATTAATGCTAAAATTGGTTGGGGCTCTATTTTAGGGCTTTAGGGAAACTTGTCCCTAAATTTAAATTCTCTTCTCTTAAAGTGAATTCTCACTTTGCTTACCAATATAATTCCCCAAACATGATTTTCATAGTATCCAACATCATAATACCTCAATAAGGGTCTCAAAATATGTGACAACATCTTTGAGTAACATTTATAGATATATGTGGGGTCATTTGTAGGTATGCATTTAGTTACAGACTAGGCAGCGAGTAAGAACATGAAAAATTTGCATGGTGAATAATCTCATAACCAGTATTACAATATTCACAAAATATCAAATGGGTGTTTATCACCATGAATATCTTGAAACAATTTTCAATTCTCCTATCTTAATGTGATATGTTTCCTATGAGTGCACATTCGTGATATATGATTGTGCATAAGACTTGCATTGACTATCAATGTTTGTTATATGAAATTTGGAGATCTTATATTGTTCGCTTATGGTATAATAATGTGTTCATCACCCCTTTTATTCTTCATAACATTTCTATGACCCTACTGAGAGCTAAAAATACCTCTTTTAGTTGATTGTGTATGATAGTCATTACACGAAGTTGACTATGAGTCCTTTTTTACTACAACTTTCACGATGTTGGTCTTGGAGATTAATATTGAGAGGATAGGGGATAAGTAATAAATTGGAGGAATGAAACACAACACCTCACACTCATATGAAACCATTGCAAACAAATAAACCTTATGCAAGTGTTGAAATCTAATTGTTAGTCCACTGTTGACATCAACCTAAAACATAAACTATTTGGCCCATGAAATCAACTCCAAACATGCAAACTAAGATGGAAAACATGAAAGTAGGAATTACACATACTATATAATAAATTTAAATAATTTAATTGTACAAATATGCTCATATAATAGGAAAACCTACAAGGTATGGGGATTAGTTAACAAAATAAGATAGTCAACTTATTAAGGATAGTTCATAAGTTATAGGCAACCATTCTTCAAAATACAAGCATTAAAATAAATTATACAAAATTTAATATCCACCACCAAGATCATTTGACCTAGAAGTCCTCCTATTGGTCGTACCATCAAAAGACCTATTGACTAATTTTGTATGCATAATGGAGCAATGGATAAAATTAATAGTTTTGGTTCATTTTTGGCACTTAAAAAGCATATAAAATGTGTAAATTTAGTTAGGTAAGCTTAAAGTTCACTACATAAGCTTCTCCCATGTGCCACTCTTCCCCATAGGCCATACAAACTTTAAAACTCTTTTTTCACTTGTTTTCTTGATTTTAAATTAACACCTACAAGTTTTAGTTAGTCCTGACATTATTGACAAGGAATCTAACATATTGGATGTTGGAAGGAATTTTAGAACACTTGTACACTAAATAAAACCATACTTCATTTATGACCCAAATATGACCCCTTAAATGACATAGAATGACATAAAGACTAAAATGAACTAGGACCAAGGCTAGAAGTACATTAAATCACATAAACTAAACCATGAAACACCCTAAGACATTATAATATACCCTTATATTAAGTTTTGGACTATATGGGGTTGACTCATTTTGACTTGTGGTCAAAATAGTCAACATTCTTGGTAATTTCCCAAGGGTAGCATGCTTGTTATGCCAAGACTATTTTCTTAATCCTATCCATTGGGCCATAGATTAACCTATACACTAGTTTGACACATAATTTTCATTTTATACTACATCAAACAAAAAGGAAAGACACACAAAATGATACATACCAAAGGAAAACAAACATATGTTCTTAATAACACTTATGGAACACAACACAAATGAAAGAAAACAAACACACCTAATATACTATTTACAAAACCTCACTCTTGAGGTGAAAGTCATATTACCAACTTAAAATAGGGTCAAATATGGTTCCTCTTACATATTTATCACTCCATGAAGGAAATCTATCATGATAATCATGCTTATCATCAACCACTTGCATATGTAGGTGATCAAGAAGCCTACCATCTTTAGATCTCTTCATGTCTACAAGTGGACTATTTGGAGACTTCATGAATGATATTTATTTCCTCTAAGAGCCTTTATTGGATATGCAATCATATTTATCACTATTATATCTGATATGCCTTCCTCAAACTATATAATAGGAGTGATGATAACTTCCTCAACTTTTTTATCTTATTGTGCATGGTGTGCTTGATACATGGAGTCCTCAAGTCTTTATTCTTTATGTTCCAAAACCTTTTTAAATGATTTTACCTCAGCTGGAGATCTTGCATGTTCTTCAAGAATAACCAAATCTACCTTGACTTCATTCTCCATGCTTACAACTTCTTGGGTAATAGCTTCATCAAGCTCTTTCATTACTATAGACTCTTGATCAACAAAGTGACATTCATTTTCATGTTTGAAAGAACACTTAATAACCTACTCATTGGTCTCATTAGAAATTTTTATATCAAACATGAAATATCTTGGAGAAAAATGAGTCTTACCCAACTTATCAAATTATTTGCATATGGCATTGAAATTTTGCCATAATTCATCCTCATTCACAACATGACACTCTTTTCCATGCTTGGTGAGACACTCAACATCATGTTTGTTAGAATAATTAGCAAACACATCAAATATATACCTCTTAGGAGGGGAAGTAACATTACTTAAGTGATAAAACTCTTGACATAAGTCATTGAACCTTTGCCATGAGTTATCTTCCTCTCCCTCATGAGTGTAATCATCAAGGGAATATTCATCAATAGAAGGCATAAATACATCATTATTCCTACTATGGTTATTATTTATATTCTTCAACCTATCATCATCATACTCATAAATCATGTAGTTACCTTCAACAACTTGTGAAAAATAATGTTTGACATTTATCTCAGCTCCCTCAAATGGCTCTTCATGCATGATATAAGTGACAAGGTCAATTTACTTAAAGCATATATAAGGATCATGCTCATAAGAATCTTCACCATATTCATCTATAAACAATTCATATATGCCCTCAAACTTGGAAGAAGCACAATCATCCACATTAGATTCTTATTTCTCATTGATCACATAATTCAAGTTAGAGATTGTTTCAATGTAGGTCTCAATGTGAAACCTTGAAAGAGGTTGAGTATTATGGTCACCTAAGTTTCATAACTTGTTTTAAAGGCCAAGAAGGATCAGTTATCTTAGATATAGCAACCTATCTTGGTTGTAAAATATCTTGAAAGGTTGATTTCAAAATGAGCAGGAAGGTCAACAACAATAATGTCTTAAACGATGGGAAAACTAGGACAATCATGGAAGAAGACCTTCAAGTTTTTGATCAATCATATTACCTTGGTAGGTTTAAAATATAATTGAAGCAATCCTTTTATATGGGGTTCATATTTTAGGCCCAACATATCAGCTACAACCTTAGGCATGATTGATGTAGAAGCACCACTATCAACTATGCAATTGTGTACTAGTTTGTCACCCACTATGAGAGTGAGGTAGAAAGGTGGATGCTTATTAGCTTTAGTAGATGGTTAAACAATAGTGTTAGGGGAATTTTTAACAGAAACATGGCCATGAATTTTAATTGAAAGTGGAGGACTAAGAGGGATAGTGGATAGCTATTTTTTCAAAAATGTTTTATGGCCAGGCATATGTAGAACATTCCATAAAGAGATAGATACTTTGGCACTTTTCAATGAATCCACTATGTTTAGGGCAATATTACTCACATTATATTTAGTCTTTATAGGTAAATAAGTTTTTAAAACTTGTGGAATTTAAACACCTTGAGAATACCTTACCACATTTTTATTTTGAGAAGGTGTAGGAGTATTTGGGACTACCATGCTTGTAGCCATGATTTGCTACCTTGTAGAATGATTAAATGAACTTGTAGGCATGATATTATCACTTCCTAAATCCTTCCTCTTTTCCCTTGTATTTTTTTAAATATAGGATCCTTTATTGAGCACAAATGTGTCCTTAAATAGGAATTTGGTGAGGCTTTCCTCTTGAGGCTGCCAACCATCACTTGCTTACATCAAGACTTTATCTTCAGTTTATAAGAGAGGAATAACTCCTCCTTAAGAAACTAGAGCCTAATATAAATTATAATTAGAATCTATGAATTGTCCTTAATGAAAATATTCTCCTAGTATCAAGTTATTATGCATCAGTACCATCTTTCTTGTATTAGTGGTGAAATTGGGAGTGTACACATTGGTAGGTCTGTTGAAATTAGGTTGCCCTTGACCTCTTCTTTTCCCATATTGTTGACCATATTATTTTTAGTAAGGATATAGGTTTTAATTCACACCTATTTTAATTATCTCTTACCTAATATTAGATTATAATATTTGAATTCTTGCATATGGATTAGGTTCATTTGCCTTTTTAGGAATAGTCCTAGGTTTGGCATTTGCATTAGGAACTTGAGCAATTTTTAGATTAATAGCTAGGATATTAGGTAGTAGAGGCATATACACCTTAATAGGCAACTTTAATTTTTAAATAAATCCATTTTTAGATCTAATGTCAAGTTTATATGCTTTGGAAAGAGTGAAACCACCCATGGATTGAAACATCATAGAAATATAAATATCAATGGATCTCAACTATGTAGGGAAGACAAAATTAGCAATTGGTCTCATAAGAGAAGTTAATATATACCAAGTATTTTGGAACCTCTCATTGAATTCATTCATTATTTCCTTGGGATCTCTTTTTCTCACATTGATTTGATGTATGAGATAAGTATGGTCACTTTCATCTTCAAACCTTGAAGTTAAGAACACTCTAAAATCATCCCATGATGTGATGCATCCACCAAGAAAAGTCATATACCAATCAAGTGATTTCCGTCTAAGGGACATGGTAAGGAGTCTAATGGAAATATTCTCCTTAGTGACATTGTGGTATCTACAAAAATTGGAGATATCCCTGATGTGTTCACTAGGTGTGACATGAACTTCACCATTTAATGTAGGCACACTCTTTATGTCATTACGGGGAATGGCATCATATGATTCAAGATAAATTGAATTTTAAGTATTAAAGGTAGGGAAGGCATGTGGCCTAACCATGATGGACTAGATTTATTCAATTTCTTCACTCTCTTAACTAACAAAATCTTCTTGATCTTTAAAGGGCAGATTAGGTTGAGGGTATTAACTTCAAGAGGAAGTTTAGGATGAATAGGTGGATTGATAGGATTGAGAACTCTACTAGATGATGACCTAATAAGGAACATGAAGTATGAGATCAAATATATATGATAAAATAATGGTCTTGAACCAGATTTTACCTTGAATGGAGTCACCAAATGCTGAGTAACACACCAATTTGTAATTGATGATGTCAAGACCAATATTCACCTTGACAAGTTATCTTTGAGGATAATGGGCCCCATTGGGTATGCCAAAACTATTGTCACAAAATATTTCACCCTAGAGGAGGGTGTTAAATCCTCCTAAATATTTGGTCAACATGGGAATAATTATAGGTATGTGGGTTTACCTATAGTATAAGTAGATCTCTAGGTCAAAGAGCTAGCTCCTTGAATTTTCCTTGAAGTGTTTATCACCTACTTAACTATTTTATTATGGATAAAAGGGATAAGGGTTTACATGAAAAGAAAATAATCTAATTGGGTGATACACCAAAAGGATTTCCATAAGATAATCTTAATTCTTTCACTAAGTAATAAAACCTAAAAACTAGCTTCAAAGTCCTAAGAGATTCTAACACAAGTGTTTCAATATAGAGGTGATATGCATGAGACAACACAAGTAAGTGAACCATAGGGTAGATTGCACACTCTAAGAATAATTGTATAATTTAAAGGAGCCTAATACATTAAATATACTCTATATGACCTATTATAATAGGAACTCTTGCATAAACATGAGAGGATAAGGATAAGTAAAGATATAATATTATCACTTAACATCACCATGCATCACTTTACACACTTAGAGAAATGTTCATGAAATTAAATTAGACTTGAATTTATTATTCAAAGGATAAATACAATGTCAATCCAATATGGATTCACCATAAATGGTGTGGTATTAGTCCACAAGAGCTAAAATGGCTATTACTTATATAATTTAAGAGAGAATAGAAGAGAATATAGTCCAAGAGTCACTAGGACATGTGTCAAGCACAGAAAAGGTGTAACAACCCCACTGGGTTAGACATAGAATTACATGATTTTTTTAAAATTAAAAATATATACCGTAAATAGATTATACCCAATAATTTAAATATAAATCACATATGTATTCATGTGATAATAGTAAGTACACACATTACATCTTAAATCACAAATCTCTAATGCCATGAGGATGTTATGTAAAATGAATATAGAAGTAATACAACAACTCAACCATGATTGATGTAACTTTGTAATCTCTAATACCAATATACAATTATAATTATTCATGACAATACTCAATAATAATATTCAATCTAATACAATATATATAATTTAGATACCTGGCTCCCCAGAGTATGAGTTCCCCAATCTCTCTAGTATCTGTGGCAATCTTAAGTGTTGTCTCAATAGTAGTACTTATAGGGAGGGAGAGCATCATCTGAGTAATTTACCACACCAACCATGAACTAATTATTCCCTACACTAGTCCCATCAAGGAATGGCCCTTCATGAATGAGTAGATAGTGATGGTGTAGGAATCTAGAGAGACTCGCAAGTACCCATGTGGTGTATGATTCTGAACTAAACATGCAATGTATCATAGAAATCCATTCTATTACAAGATATTTCACTAAAATTTAAACCATACTCATGAAATTATAATGTCTCACTAAACATATTTTGGCCAAATCTTTACAAATAATAAATGATAATGATATAGATCAATCAATTTCATACACACCACTTGATCAGAATACCTTCATCTAACATTGTAATGCCAATAAGCTAGTGAATTCCATCTCATTACTTAATCTGCATTAACAATGCAGATTGGTAAAATAAAATTCAACCATAAGATTAATAAACTTACACCCTAATATAAAATACATCACACAACATGTTATTCATAGGAGTAATAATAACATGCATTAAGTTTGTCTAACATATGCATGAATATTACATTATATTCTATCCCTAATAGAAATAATGATTGAAAATATTTCACCCAAGTAAACATACAATTTAAAATTCAATAATATAATTGGTTTCCAATTATCTACACCCTATGGCATCCCATACTACCATAGTCTAGTATTTTAAGACTTAACTACCATATTTCCACTAGCATTCACATGAAGTAGTCTCTACTACATAGAAAAACAAGCATTATGCAAGTAACTATGCATATAATAAAGAAAAATATCATTCCCATGAAACATAATAACATTCCAACACAACATTTACTAAATTATTAGAGTTTGCATGCATGTATACACAAGTCTACCAATGTTAAAACCACATGCTATCCAAAATAAATACTAGTATATATAGCATACATAAAAATGTGAGTTAGGTATAATAACTATAGTAAGTATCTCCCAAGTACAATACACTTCTATACTATAGTACCCTATGATATCCCATACTATCATAGGTTCCCAACTAAATAATAACACATAATTAAACATATGATTTCAAGAATCCAATTAATCCATATAAATAACAAATAAACATGTACAAGGTTATACCATCTAGACATACCCTGAATTTAGATTGTAACCTAGTATTCATAATAACACAACTTTATGCATGCATCACGATGTACTATTACATGTTAAATATATCCAATTATTTATTAATACTCCCATGATACCAAACACACATATAACTAATAGTTAACCATTCATTTGTAGAGGGAAAAACACTCATAACCCCATGATGACAATCACTTAGACATCTCTTTCCATATTCTCAAAGGCTATTTCAACATAGATATAGTTTTGATCCCCCAATCACCTAATGGATAGCTAAAATAATACTTCTAGATACATATTTAGGTACATAATCATGACAATACACTAGACATAATCTATACAAAAAAGCTTGCCTTCTAATGTATTTTATATACATAATATATATATATATATATATATATATATATATACACACACACACATTTTCCCTCATACATATTAAGGTTTTCACAGTGCATATGCTCATAAAAGATCAACATAATACACTAACTAGTAGTTCTCAAAAAATTTAAAAGAACCCATTCCCCAATTACTCATTTATATCCTTTAACTATAATAATCATTATTAGCATGACATGGTATATCAAATGTAATAGATACCCAGTTACATTAGGAATTTCTATCATATGTATACTTCTAGTATAGTCTTGTACAATTCCTCATATTATGAGTACTGATAGGTAGAATTAATGTAACATTTCCAGTATTAGGGATAATGCAATTAAAATCTTAATAATAATTTCATGTTAACCTTTTAAATAACCTCATCTTAATAAAGATATGATCATCCCTTCTACTACAGTATAATATTAATTGTTTTATTTGCACATAAAGACAAACAAGGATCTTAAAATGCTCCCATGAAGACTAATGTCCTTCAGTTAGTCCCCAATCAAAGGTAAACCATTATCCATTAGTTCCTAGTTATTTAATCCATTATAAAGTAATCTTATTAGCTAAAATTTAAAGGAGTTAACTATATATCTTAATAACATAGAAATAATTCCACTCCTTAAGTATTAAATTCATAGTGTCTTTACACACACACACACACACACACACACACACACACACACACACACACACACACACACACACACACACACACACACACACACACACACACACACACACACACCACTGTATAATACATAAAACACCAATTCTCAAAGATGTTATAATATATATTACTTGGACCATTTTATTACATCTTTTCTAAGACCATTTAGACAATAATTTACCCAAGTCCAAGTAAATGTGGGTCTTTCCCATCAATTCACAATAATTTAAAATCACATATGCGTTGACCAACGTATAATGAAACTTGTGAAAAAATCAAATAAGGCCACTTTCATGATGTAATTATTAAATGCATGAAATAGACATGAAGGCTCACACTCTCAAAAATAAATAAGACCATGGTACATATATATATTCTATCTAGACATGGAGATAAATGCATATTTATAGTTTGCTAAAATCACAAAGGGGATTTCTAAGTCCATTGAAATCCTTGACTAAAATGGAACATAGTTCTTCTTGAGTTGAAATAATTGAGATAAAAATAATGGTGGTGGTGTTGCTCTTGGGATGAGTTAAATAAAAGAAAAGAAAATAATAGAACTTGATATGGAAAAAATGTTAATGATGTTGGACAAAAAGGTTGCTTCAAGAGGATCAAACCAGGGAGGTGGTGATAACCTAGATTGTGTGAAGGCAATAAAGAAGGTGAAGATCAATGCCTTGGGTCAATTCAAATTGATTCCATAATAACTAATTCTATTTTACCAGTCCAAAGCATGTGGAATTCAATACTAAAGGATATATTCCATAAACTAAATTGTCGTTATGGTTTAACAAATTATAGAATGCTCATAACAGTTACACATTACTGACATCAATCGCTAGTATGATTGTTTTCCATACATATATATATATATATATATATATATATATATATATATATATATATATCATTTAAAATACATGACCTCTAAAATTGCATGGTTATTCAATGATGATCAAAGTTTAAGTAGATTTATACTACATGGAGGCTGTATATTTTCCACATGATCATTGTATTACGAAAGGTAAATCACTACAAATGACTATAAAATAATCACATTAAAGCAATTCTTAGCCATATACAATGTATAAGGTGATTTTGAATCAATAATAATTTCCTAGACAATTCTTTGACATATATGGTGAAATTATAGCACTTTTTGACATATATAGAATTGTTGCTTCTAGCTCAAATTCCAAGTGCTCTATGCTATATAAATCACTATTGTTAAACTAAACTCTCATATCTTATTGATGCTTATTAAAAATTATGCAATTGGATTGGTATATATTTTTACATACTATCATAAATTGGAGATTTAGCTATGCTAAGACAATTTGAAGGAGGATACAGAATATAATAACTAAAAATTAAAACTTGTTCTATTATTGCACATCAATACACTTGGAGGTGTTGTGTCTAGAATTATACTAAAAATGCCTCTAGAATCCATATTTGATTTACTTGACAAATAATTTCACCAAGTGACCAAACTGAGTTGTTTATATGGATACACCAAATAATGGTTTGCTACCATCAATTATTGTAATAATAAACATATTCATTTAAATATGCAAGCTACTTAGGTAGTCTACCATTTTCAACTATTTAGACTATATAAAAAGTTCATTATTAATAAAAAATTTAATCATATAATTTAGATGTATATATGTATATATTTTAATTCAATGGACACCTAAGTTTTCATTCATTAAGTCACTTAATCATGCATAATATAAATGCATCACCTACCTCTCAGTCTGGGCCCAAAATTGCTTGAAATCAAAAAGATTTTCTCCCTTAATTGACTATCTTCATCTTGCTCTACTGCCTTCTACTTATTATCTTGTATTTTTTTTCAATGGCTAGGAATTATCCAATTCTCTTTCATTTTTTCTCTTAAATAGAGCAAAAGATGCTTATTTTCTCTTCCACCCCCTTTTTTTTTGTTTTATTTTATTTTTTTTAATTTAAGGTTGTTTTAATTATTTTATTATTTTTCTTAGATTTTAATTTATTTTTCTATTTTTTATGCTTTTAAATCAAAATAATTCCCTTTTATTTTAATTATGAATTATATTTTCATTTTTATCTATTTTAAATCATATTTTGGCAATTTAAAGGAAAAATAATAAAATATTAAATAATAAACCAAATTTAAATTTTACTTTAATTAAATTTTTCCTCTAAATTAATAATGACTTAATAGGCTAACCACACAATGGAATTTTATTCCTATTGCATACCTACTTAAGAAATCATAGAAATAAGCAATTTAAATAATCATTTTTAAATGCATTCTAACATGACTAATTATCATGGTGTGTGAGGGGTTTCACTATCACTCTATCAACCAATGATACCACCATCTACATCATCATCTTTGATGATGATTTCCCTCCAATGTGATCGAGGTAAGAATTCACCTGCATCCACCTTACACACACACAAGTAGTTAGGCTATATCACATGATATTCAAAATCAATAATATGTAATAACAATAATTCATTAATATGATTAAAAAAATATTATACATACACCAAATCATGCTAAGCAATCATAAATTAATATCCAATTAATCAACATACTAATATCCCAAAATAGCATAATCTCAAGCTTAATCAGAAAATATAGTCATTATCATGCTTATCTACCATATCTATCTATAAAAACTTCTAAAAGCATGAAACTCTTGAAATGTGGCATAGGAATCCTCATTTACTTACATAAAAACTACCTTCATCATTTGGCCTCCTTGGAACATTACACAATAGACTAGGGATAGGTGAGATGATTACACTTAGAGGGAGGGGTTATAAACAAGCTCTAACATGCATTAGAGGTGTAACTAATCATCAAGATTCTTTTGGACATGAGTTATAATTTTTTGTAGTCTTAATCACTCCTCTTCCACTCACCCTTCACATTTGGCACTAATATGGTCTTCAATTTTACAATCTAATCCATACAAAGGAGTGTATAACACTTGTCAAGAGCCCTCATGCATTTATATTCATTAGTTGTAACTTAAAAAGCCTCCCACTTAGAGTTTTCACCTTCTCACTTGATTTTTCACTATGCCATTCTTTACTGGCTAAGATGAAGGTGTTATCAGAGTCATTTATGAGATCTTATAATGAAATAAATAGACATGATAGGTTATCTCAAGTCTCAACCTATCTTTCAAAGTGACTTACATCTTTTAGAACCCTTCCATACCTGAAAACCACACAAAATTGTTAATAAAATCCATTCTCCACCCTATCCATATAATTAGGATAGAACTCAAGTTTATGGGGATGATCCTGGGAGAGTCCTCTACAACTTCTAATCATCTCCCAATCCATTCTAGCCCATCTAGCTGCATCTCCTTCTTCATTTTCCTAATCGAGTCACTAAAAAGGGATTTAGAGTAATTTTTCCATCTAAGGATTATTTCTATAGGTCTAAAATTGTAACCCTAAAAAAATTCCACAAAAAAAAATTCAATACCTTATTCATCATCTCACTACTCCTTATACTTCCATGCAAAGTATCCATGTAGGTGTGAGCTCTCAAAGTTGCCCTCTAGAGCTTTTCATTCCATTCTATGCAAGCTCAAGTTGGTCTAAGACATGAAATGGATTACTTATGGTCTCCTTTGAATTTAAATAGTTCAAACACTCCTTATGAATCCCAATTAAAGTGTTTTAATTCTTTTTAATGTTTTCCTAATTCTAGAAGTGAAGTTTGGACCCTATTAGGCACTAGGCCTAGTCAAGACCTAATAGGTCTATTTGCATGCTTATAAATATGGATCATCATGTTGGGTTTCAAACATATATGAGTTTTTTTCATTTTTTTCCATGTATATATAAAATTTATACATCCTCTTTAAATGTTTCATCAAGTTTCCAACTCATCCTCATCTTATTTCCTCTAAACTTGTAGATTTTCACCCTTGGGGAATGCCCATTGTCTAAGATAAAATAGAGGGCACTTCCCCTATTAACCCAAAAATGGTGGACATATTAGGAGATTATTTAAGTGATATGGAACATTTTTTAAAATTACTATGTATTTTTTTCATCAATGGACCCTCAAAATGTCATGAAACCTAAGACTGACTTGTGGGAAATGATAAATGTATAGACTTTATATGTATGTGTGGACTGTAGGTTGTCCTTGGAACCTTTATCTACAATATTTAAATATGTTATGAGCCTCATTTATTTATCATGACACTTTATATTATTTTTAAAACATGTTTATCATCAAATGTTTTATCAACCTTCATTACTCACCCCTCACTTTGAATGGTATAGACTGTAGGTTGACTATGGTATACTTTGGAGATAGGACCCTTCAATGCTCTATTATCTTGATTTGATAATTTTATATGATGTAAAAAATCCTAAATAATATTTATAGAATTATAACACTCTTTTTTATTTTCCAAATCCATTGCATACCTTGTACTTGACTTACCTAGTCTACTGAGTGTGTTTCTTTATTTCTCCTTATGAAAGAGGTGCTTGTAGGTACACACTTGCATTTTTAGAGCTTGTATCATTGTCATAAGACATTTTTTAAGTAACTAAGGTCATTTTACAATTCATATTAATTTTTATCATCATTTTTATGTTATTATAATCTCTAAATCACTATGTTTCCATTCACTATCATGTTATAGTTGATTGTAGCTACCTAATTTGGAGTAAGCAGGGGTCCTATAGTTTTGTTTTAACCTTGAAATCTATGCCACATGGTATAGGATCAATTTGATTTATTAGGAGGAAATTACCATTTTAAAGTGTTTATTTTTGCATGCCTAAATTCACCTCAAGGAACTATGGGAATCTGCAATCAATTGTAGGTAAGTTCTCTTAGGGTAAAGCACACCTGTAGGTAGTGATGCAAGTCACAACCTCATGCCTTCACTATTATTAATTCTATTTAAAAAAATAGTATGTTTTTAAACTAAATATTACAAATCAAACATGGATATATTAATCTATACTACAACTTTGGATTGTAAGCCACATAATGGGTTCAAAACTATAGACAACATTGAATAAATGTTATGAACAAATGCATGACTTTGAGGCCTTCTAGTATGGACCCTATTGGATAAACCACTCTCTTCCATTTACAATATGTTACCCTAGGATAGGGATAAATTATGGAAATATTTGAATTTATCAAAACTCTATGTGACATCATCATACATTAATGCCAAAAGTAGTTGGGGCTCTATTTTGGGGCTTTAGGGAAACTTGTCCCTAAATTCAAATTCTCTTCTCTTGAAGTGAATTATCACTTTTCCTTCTAATATAATTCCTAAAACATGAATAAAATAGTCACTAAAACATCATAATACCTCAATAATGGTCTCAAAATATGTGATAACATCTCTGATAAAAATTTATAGATCTTTGTGGGGCCACTTGTAGGTGTGCATTCAGTTACAAACCAAGCAGTGAGTAGGAACATGAACAATGTGCATGGTGAATAATATCATAAATAATATTATAATATTCACCAAATATAAAATGGTTTTTTTTCACCATTAATATTTTGAAACAAGTTATAATACTCCCATCTTAACATGATATGTTTCTTATAGGTGCACATCCATGATGTATGATTGTGCATAGGACTTGCATTGACTATCATAGTTTGTTATATGAAATTTTGAGAGATTGGATTATTGTATTATGTTACAATAATGTTTTAATCACCCCTTATATTATTCATAAAATCTATATGACCCTACTCATAGCTGAAAATGCCTCCTTTAGTTGATTGTGTATGACAGTCATTGCAAGAAGTTGACTATGAGTCCTTCTTGACTACAACTTTCATGATGTTAATATTGGAGAGTAATATTAAGATGATAGGGGATAAATATGAAATTAGAGGCATGAAAAATAACACTTCATACTCATATGAAACCATTGTAGATAAATAAACCTTTTGTAAGTGTTGAAATTTGACTGCCAGTCCACTAGTGACATCAACCTGCAACTTGAACTATTTGGCCCATAAAATCAAATCCAAACATGAAAATCAATATGTAAAATATGAAAATAGTAATTACACATATTTTATAATTAATTTCAATAATTTAATTATATGGAACTACTCATACAAGAGGAAAATCTATAGGGTGTGGGGATTAGTTAGTAAAATAAGACAATCAACTTGTTAAAGATGGTTCATAAAGTATAGGCAGCCATTATTCCAAATCTAAGAATTAAAATTAAGTATACCAAGTTTAATATCCACCACAAAGATCATTTGACCTATATGTCCTACTAGCCATACCATAAAAATACCTATTGACTAGTTTTGTATGTATAATGGAGTGATGGAGAAGAAGAATGGTTTTGGTCCATTTTTCGCACTTCCAAAGTAGATAAAACATGGAAATTGAGTCAAGGAAGTTTAAGGGTCACTTCATGAGCTTTTCTCATATTCCACTCTTCCCCATAGGTCGTATAACCTTTAAAACTCCCTCTTTTTCACCTTTTTATTGATTTTTAATTAACACCTACAAGTTTTAGTTAGTACTAATATTTTTGACAAGGAATATGACATATTGGATGTTGGAAGGAAGTTTAGAACACTTTTACATCAATTAAAGCCATACCAATTCATGTATGACCCCTTAAATGACATAGAATGACATAAAGACTAAAATGAACTAGGACCAAGGCTATAGGTACATTAAATCACATCAAATAAACCATGACACACCTTATAACATTATAAAATACCTCTATATCATGTTTTGGACTATAGGGGGTTGACTAATTTTTACTTGTGTTCAAAATAGTTAAAAATATGTCTAGATTTATTCACTTAATAGATTCATATGCCTTATGTTGGAAATAAGCCACACTTAAACCAATGATGGGCTGGCCATAGAGGGACCAATATCTCAGTTGGTAGAGCACTCCAATAGCAATAAAAGGTCCTAGGTTTGAGTCCTAGCTGGTTCATATGAGTTATAGTTCACATTTGGTATCATAACAAGGATAAGATCCCAAAGAACCTACAGTGTGGCTTAAGGGGGGGTGTTGGAAATAAGCCACACTTAAACTGATGATGGGCTAGCCATAAAGGGGCTAGTAGCTTAGCTGGTAGAGTACTCCACCAACAATGGAAGGTCCTAGGTTTGAGTCCTAGTTGGTCTATATGAGCTTTATCTCACACCTTACTTCATAACCCATTATCCCCTGAGATAATGGCATGTCCCTTACCTATATGTTTTGTAGATCCTAATCTTCCAATTTATGATGATAAAGGTGATATTGAACAAAAAATTTGATCCTTCCACATAACATGACTGAATTACACATCTTATGATAGGTTATTGACCAAGTTATTCCTAAGAAGTCTCAAAGACTATGCTTTGTGATTTTTATATGACCTCCCTCTTCAAGCTTGTCATTACCCTAATTGACTGAATTTATTTCACTTGATATAATGATTTAGTTATGAACTATTCAAGACATAATTGTTTAGAATATTATTTTGATACATTTTTATGATCTATGTTTGATCCATGTTGATTATTTTCAAGATAGTTATTTGATATTATTTTCATTACAACATTGGCTATGTCATGTTTAATGAGTTACTGACTCATTAATTAGTTTAGTTACATTATTTTATTTAATGCAGTTATTGAATTTATTGATCTTATATGATATGGATACTACTTATGGTGTATTATGACTGTAGGTACTAAATATGATCTAAGTTGGATGTGACTCTGAGAAGTTGGGTGAGGTCAAAAAAGTGAAAGAAAAGAGATAGTGAACTCAAAATTACCAATATTAAGCTTTGACTATTATTATGATTTGAGTCATTTTGTATGTTTGACTTAAATGTTGAGTGATTATCATTTTTAAGTTCTCTTTCATTGTTAAATTAGTTGTTAGTTAGTTTTGAATTCTTATGTGATCATTTCCTTAATCAGTTGATGATTTTGATTCATAAGCCTGATTTGATACTTATCAATTTTTTGACATTGCATTATTCATTAAATACTATATTATTTGTTAACGACATCTTGTTTTATGTTTAGATTCTTGAGAAACTTGATTACTGGTCATAGTCCTATTTCATTTTATTTTAAATGCATTAATCATTGATTATGTTTCAAAGGCATTAAAATATTTGAAATGGTCTTAGACACTTCATTTAATTTCATTAAAGGTCTTTGTTGAATGGGACTCTTGTTGCATTTATTATCTAAATAGACCAAGTCTTGAATTGGCATTACTTTGGTTAGGTAATTGGGGGCCATGACCCACCATGGGCATGGTATTAGTTAAAGTGTTATGTTTTGTTTGTGAATTTTGTGTGATGGCATTAGCTTTCCATTTGATGCAAATGGGTCTAGACTCTTCCCAACCCTTTTAGGGTTATTTCATGTTCATTTTGATTTGTCATTTGAAAGCTTTGTGATTGGGGAAAAATTTACAAAATTTAGGCATGGTATTCAAGGGAAATAGGAATTCATTTAGTTACATGATCTTATTTCAGATTTCAAACTTCAGTGAGTCTTTGTCTTGTTGGTCATGCAGGTGTTTTTGTGGAGTTTTCTCATGGTTCAATTTGGCTTAAATGGGTTGACTAAAATTTTGAATTAATCATGTGTGAAATATTGGAAGCTTGTGGAAGTAATTAAAAGAAGTAAATTCACCATCCTTTGCATTCTTTTGACTGGTTTACAAGTATGTATTATATTTAAAGTTCTGAGTGGTTTTATAGTTTGGCCTTGCTAGTATGGATTAGGTTTTTTTTTTAAATGAATGCACTCATTTTATTATTCTAGGGAATATAAAATGAAGTGTTATAGTGGTTGGTTTTCATGAATAAAACCCTATAGGTTTTGATTTTGTATTTGGATTATGATTTTTGTTCTTATCAAAATATTTTTAAAGCCATTATGGCTCAGTGAAAGCATGTTGGTTGCGATTTCTATGTGTATGTTAGGTTGAAGTTATTTTTGTTTAATGGAAGATCATTATTATTTATAATGTATTTTAGGGATACATTTGTGCACATTTTATAATCGGTTCTTCTTGTTTTTTAAAGCCTTATTATGAGTTGGAAACCCTAGCTATATATTTTAAGTTTTATTTGGGTTTCTTTTAAATAAACACAAGCCTATGCATTATTTTTAGGCTACAACCTTAGAAGAATATAATTAAATTCTTGAGTTATATGTGGGGTTTGAATACCATTGGTTTTTAATTAAAATATTATTTTAATGTGTTTATTATTATCCATACGGTCATGGTATTTGATTTGGTCATTACGAGGTTTTTGACTTATGATGTAAGTTTGATTTTAGTCACTTGATGTCAATTATCTAAATTATTGACCAACTTTGGGTTAAGGATCATTTTGATGATTTTCATACACCATGAGGTTTAAATCTAGTTGGACATTAAACATTCATATGAATAATATCAGTCATTATTATCATTACCAGTTAGTGGTAATGACCTTAGGATATTTTCATCATGATTTTCATTTGATCCTATTGCTCAAAATTGAGATGGAACTTTAAAGACATTTGATGTTGTTTTATTTGATTAGTGTAATTGACTTTATTTTTCACTCGCTATGTGAATATGTTGCCTTACATGAGAATTTGAGTTGAGTTTTGATGTTGTTGTTAGACTACTATAAGTTTGATAATATTTTCATGAAAGTTTTTTTATTTTGTTTTGAGTATATAATTTAGTTAATTTTTTAAAAGTTATTTGTGTTGGGATAAATAACCAAAAGCACACAATTGATTACTAAGCAACTTAATATGTGGAAATAACCAGAATACACAAGTAACTAGAACTCAAAAATAACACATGATATGAGAGACAATACACAACTTGTATTAAAACTCTTGAAGAAAAGAATACAATAAAGAAGATGCCACTTCTTCTCCACCACCTCTTCAGAGGCTTCCCACACCTCAAGAGAATAGTACTTCTCTCCTCAAAGCTCTCTCTTAGGTCCCAACACCCAACTCAAACTCTAAGTTGGTGTTCACCTCCCGTGCTCCACGCACACCACAAGTGTTCCACGCACTCCACAAGTACACAACCATACTTCAAGTAGATCTCCCCTGAACCTGAAACAACCTGCACCTCAATAGACCTTACTTATGGAAGGAACTCCCTTGCCTTCCTCTCTGCTCTATCTGAGTACACACCTGTACTCCAAGTAGATCCTACCTGATTCTGCTCCTTGTTGTGTTGATGTCCTATCTGATCTTGCACACCTACAAATCAACTTGGTTCTGCACACTTGTGAACCTTGACCTTGCACACACATACACCTGCATATCAACAATCTTACGTACCATGTATATCTCTTATAAAGGCCGTGCTGACCAAGATCCTACATACATGAAGAACCCTGCTGATTCTCTAATCCAGCACCCACACCTGGTACTGTGGCACTAGGAGGAACACGCCATAGCTCTACCTCACACACAGAAGGAGCTTATAATATTGATCTCTTACTCTCTAGCACAATTTTCCAATACAACCATGAGTCTATTATATATATCTCATCCAAACAATAATTAGACATCTAATTACAATAATTAGATCCGCAGCTCTCAGTCTAAAAATAGCTCTCATCATGCAAACACTTGGTTCATTAGCTAACTGCCTATAACATCCGCAGTCCGAACCACACAGGCGACCGACATCGGTCCCTATCCACCTGGGGGTCACCAACGCCGACCGATCTCTGACCGACATCGGTTGCTTCCTTGTCTAATCCTGCCGACATCGGTTGGCCTGACCGATGCTGGTGTCTGTGACACACCGTAACACTTCTGCAACCTCCTCCATGTCTGCATCAGTGAAGCTTTTAGCTCCACAACCTAACAATCTCCCACTTGGAGATAAACAGCTGCACTGTACCTATACCTATACCTCGTCTAATCTATTTCCTGGTTTGTATCCCTCTTCAAGCTCAATCCTGAAGACAACCCACCACACATCCCGTGGTGTACCTCCTGTCATCCAAGTACCCTGCCACATCTGAACCTACAAACCCATGTAGTGAAGTCCTGACCCTGCATAGCATGAATCCCTATTGCTGGTCCCTCTCAAATACCTGAGAACCCACTTCCCTGAATTGGCTCCTAACTCTCTGAAAGATCCCACTACATGGGAATACTCAAGTCTATACCAAACCTCATGTGATTTTAGACACTAAACTGTCCAGCCCTTGGTGCGCTCTGATTCTGCATCCTGCGTAATGAACCTCACCAACACCTGATTCACATTAGCTCCCACTGGAAACAAAATCAACCTGTGATCTCCATGTCTCCCATGCCAAAGAATTTCACTGCTCCAAATTCTTCATAGCAAAACATTGAACTAATCTTACCCTTAGCTCAGCAAAATCATGTATGTACAATCCTGCTAGCAAACATACCATCCACATACAGCAACAAAATGATGTCATGACTCATCATCCACCTAGTAAGGCAAACCATAGTAGTTACCTAACATTGACTAAAGCCATGCTTCATCCTCCACCTGTCAAAACCTGTACCACTATCCTGCAGCTCCTCAAGACCATATACCTTGGTCTTCTATCTCACGTATCCGTTCTCTCTATTCTTCAACTAAGGTATCCATTCATCTCTATGCTTTCTTCCTGCTGGCAACCCTACCAAATCTTTGCTTGGTTCTGTAATATCTCCATGCCATGCTCCCACCTGTTTCCTGGATCCTTCCTGCTCTACAATCAGTAATGAGTATAAAGAAGAGGAAAAATGAATTTGAGGGCCTACTTACATCTTCAATCCTCCGTATGGGTGTTTGAGACTCCTTGACAGCATGTTGTCCACCCAAAATCCATTACAGTGACAGACCTTGGCCACCCCACAGTCTGCATCCAATTAACATCGATTCCTGTGCCTGTCCTGACTACCAACCATGCCGATGTCAGTGTCCTCCTACTACCGATGTCAGTCCTCGTGACTGACATCAGTCTTATCTACTGTCGACGTCAATTTTCCTGCCGATGCTGGTACCTGTGTTTCCTATGAGTGATGACTTTTTACCCGCGAGCTCCTTTGAATCAATCCCCATGTCCAAACTGCCCTACTTAAAAGTATCTAGCCCCATCCACTGGTCTCTGTCCGCCATCTCCTCCAAGTACACCAAGGCTTTCCAGTTCTTAAGCCTATCAAATATATCTATCTTCCGCTTAAGAACATGCATCTCCTTCTTGCTCATGTGACCAAGCCTATGAAGCCACGTCTCTGTAACAAAAGAAGAATCAGTAATATAAACAAGTAAATAAAGAGTACCTATTTTCTTACCACCAGCTAATTCAAGTGCATCTGCTGTGAGAGCTCTCGTACATCTCTCATCACCCAACCTTTCTGAATAAATTAGCCATATCTCCAAACCTGGGACCTGCATGACCTCCTTCAACACCCATGTGTTGGCCTCCACCTGTAATTTCAGCTTCACTTCCCCTTTGCCAATTCTTTGGCAAGGCTCACCAGCTCTTCTCCCTGGGGCTGCATGGAAAGAGGCAACCGAATCTATTATCCAAGATTCAACTTTATCCAAGAAATCTTCCAAAGCATCCTATGCAACAACCCCTGCAACATCTACATATTCAGTTCCTTCATGTTGATCTGCTACCAACCAATAATATTCTTTTACCTGCTCTTTCTTTCCATATGACCGTTGGTGACCACTTGTGCTTTTCAACTCCTCCATTCTTAGCTTACTTTGATCTGCCATTGCTCTACTCCCACTCGATCAAAAACCCCTGAGAGTGACTTGTAACCAAACACAAAACTTGCTCCCTGCAACCTTAGCTCTGATACCATGTGTTGGGATAAATAACTGGAAGCACACAATTGATTACTAAGCAACTTAATATGCGGAAATAACCAGAATACACAAGTAACTAAAACTCAGAAATAACACATGATATGAGAGACAATACACAACTTGTATTAAAACTCTTGAAGAAAAGAATACAATAAAGAAGATGCCACTTCTTCTCCACCACCTCTTTAGAGGCTTCCCACACCTCAAGAGAATAGTACTTCTCTCCTCAAAGCTCTCTCTTAGGTCCCAACACCCAACTCAAACTCTGAGTTGGTGTTCACCTCCCATGCTCCACGCACACCACAAGTGCTCCACGCACTCCATAAGTACACAACCATACTTCAAGTAGATCTCCCCTAAACCTGCAACAACCTGCACCTCAATAAACCTTACTTATGGAAGGAACTCCCTTGCCTTCCTCTCTGCTCTATCCGAGTACACACCTGTACTCCAAGTAGATCCTGCCTGATTCTGCTCCCTATTGTGTTGCTATCCTATCTGATCTTGCACACCTACAAATCAACCTGGTTCTGCACACCTGTGAACCTTGACCTTGCACACACATACACCTACATATCAATGATCTTACTTACCATGTAGATCTCCTATAAAGGCCATGCTGACCAAGATCCTACATACATGAAGAACCCTGTTGATTCTCCAATCTAGCACCCACACCTGGTACTATGGCACTAGGAGGAACACACCATAGCTCTACCTCACACACAGAAGGAGCTTATAATATTGCTCTCTTACTCTCTAGCACAAGTTTCCAATACAACCATGAGTCTATTATATAGATCTCATCTAAACAATAATTAGACATCTAATTATAATAATTAGATCCACAGCTCTCAGTCTAAAAATAGCTCTCATCATGCAAACACTTGGTTCATTAGCTAACTGCCCGTAACATCCACAGTCCAAACCACACAGGCGACTGACGTCGGTCCCTGTCCACCTGGGGGTCATCGATGCTGGCCGATCTCTGACCGACGTCGGTTGCTTCCTTGTCTAATCCTGTCGACGTCAGTTGGCCTGACTGACGCTTGTGTCTGTGACACACCGCAACACTTTTGCAACCTCCTCCATGTCTGCATCAGTGAAGCTTTTAGCTCCACAACCTAACAATTTGAGTCATTTAAGTTCATTTTACTTAGATGTAAATATTTAAATAATACTATTTATATTCAGGCTTACTAACAGTAATAAAATTGCATTTATTTTGGGTGTTATACCCTAATGTTGGATTGAGAATTATAGGTGCAACTCTATAGATTAAAATCTTAATCCTCAATCCTATAATTCTCTAAATGATCTTCAATAATTATAATAATTGCAAAGGTGTTAGTGTTATTAACCATGAATGTAAACAATCTTGTATGAATGTTTTCATCATTTGGTTTTGTTAACTCAAGATTAGTTGACACTGTTACCTTCTTCACTTTTCTCATCTAGTTATCATCACATGCAAGTGATGGATGGGGTGGTCTAGGGCCACTTATGGTTGGGCTCATTAGTATTGGAGAGGGGGGTGTTTACAACATTAAATTGTGTGTGAAATATTGTTTACAACTTTTCTGATTTACCCATTGAGGTATCAACTATTTTATAGCCTAAGCAAGTACTTAGGTAAGTGTATTAGTTAGTGATGGATTTACTAGGAATGCCACATTGAAGTACATGGATATGTGTGCATGAGTGTTTCTATACTAATGCACTTCTATCCAGATACTAAGTGGTTAACACACTTCCTAATGAAGTTATTATTAATTTATGCACTTGGTCTAGTTCTTATGTTGACTATGACATAGTTATGGATCTCACTTCATCTTTTCATGCTAAACTCTAATTAAGTATTTGTACTATAGTTATTTATCTTAATATTATAATTGTTTTTTGGTTGTTACATATTAATATTACAGTAAGTTATAATCTGGGTATTTTTTACTTATTATTTGTTTCACCTTAGGATGGTGAGAACAAGATCTAGAATGCAAAATAACAACCCAACATATGTTAACACTGGTAGAGGTAAAGGTTGTAGGGACAATACTCCTAAAAGAGAGGAACCTCCTCTCAAAAATTTTGAAATAAATATTGAAACCCCTAATTGTGATGAAAATAACCCCAATATTAACCAAGAGGTACTCTTAAATGGGATACTTACTACATTACATGCCCTACAAAAACATTGGACACCTAAGAACATAAATTGAACAACTTAGAGGGTGTTCCACCTAAATAATTGCCAATTATAGAAGAAGGGCAAGTTGGTGAGTAATAATTTCAAGATAACCCTATCAATGTGGTTGATCCTATCATCAAGGAACTAAAAAAATTACTTCCACCAACCTTTTCAGGTGAGTAATCTAGTGATGCAATTAATGCATGATTATTTCACTTACATAATTAATTTAACATTAAAAATATGCCCTCTAATATGAAATTAATAGTTCTTACTTATCAATTAGTTGGAGCTGAATCTCTTTGGTGGAACCATCTCTATGACTTAGAGGGTTACTAGTTAATGAATCTTACCTAGCCTACTTTTGAAAGGCAGATCAAGAATAGGTATCTCAATTTAAAATTTAAAGAATATAAGATAACTAATTTTTATCTATTAAAACAAGATAATATTCTATAACCAAGTAAGAAAATAAGTTTTTAAACCTACTTCATAATGTTAACTACATGCATGATGAAGCAACTAAAGTAACCAAGTTCAAGCTGGGGTTGAAGGAGATATTGATGCAGATGTCAATATAACTAATCCCATGACTCTAATTGATACTATTGAATCTACTCATAGGTGAAATAAAAAGAGAAATCTCATCAAAAGGTGAGGCAAGATTTTAAACAAAGTGTGCAATAATCTAATAATAATAATATGTCCCCTTCACCTAAGAATTTCAATAAATTTGATCAAAACTACATGTATACTAGGAGTACAAATGGTTTTAACAAATTTCAAGGGCATAATAAAAACTTTAAGAATTATAATCCTTATAAGTCTACAAATTTTAAGAGAAATTAGACTCAAGATAGTCAAAATGTACCTACCACTATGGCAAATACCATTACTATGTCACCTCAAAGGAATATAGTATGATGGGAATATGATGATAATCACTATCACAAGGATTATCTCAAGCTAAAATCAAGTCAATCAGATAACCATAGGGTGTATGGAGTTATGGATAATAGAAACATGGATTTTCAAGCAACCCCAACTAAATTCAAAGGTAAATTAACTAATATTTTTATTTCAATCTTGTTTGATTTAGGACTAATGAATATTTTTATTAATCCAAAGTTAGTGAATAAATGTAAACTAAATCTGGTGACATTGAAGGATAATTGGGATGTTGAGCTTGGCTTAGGCAAAAGGGTTTTGTTTTTTTAGTGTCTTGAAAAAGTAAGCTTAGACTTAGGTAATTTTTAGACCCAAGTTAATCTATTTCTAGTTCTTCTTGGTTCTTTCTATGTCATTCTAGGCATGGATTGGTTAAAATAGGATAAAACTAATCTAGACTACTATAATAAAGTGGTTAAATGCTATGATGACATGAGAATATCAGTAATAATTAAAATTTTGATAAAACCTAAAGTAAACAAGTTGTTATCAACATTAAAGCTAAATAAATTAATGTTTAAAGGCTACAAACTATATATTGTACAAATGTATTAAATAATACTTGTAATAGAAAAAACATTCCAAGAATATCTATTTTACAATAATTCTTTGATTTTTTTCTATAAAAACTACTTGGTTTACCTTTTAAGAGGGAGTTTGACTTTTCTATTGATGTAACTCCAAGGGTGGCCCCTACATCTAAAGCACCTTATCATATGAATGTAGTATATTTGTAGGAGATATAATTTTAACTACAAAATGTGTTGGAAAATGTTAGCATTAGGCCAAGTGTGTCATCTTGAGGTTCACCTGTGGTCTTTGTTAAAAATAAGGATGGAGCCTTGCATTTGTGTGTCGACTATCACATGTTTAACAAGGTTATTATCAAGAATCTTTATCCTTTGATGAGGATAGATGATTTATTTGACCAAATTAAGGATGCATCTATATTTTTTAAGATACACTTGAAATCAAGCTATCAGTAATTGAGAATCAAAGATGAAGACATCCATAATACCACTTTCATAACTTGATATGGATATTATGAGTTTATGATAATGCCCTTTGGTTTAACTAATACACCTAATTCATTTATAAATTTAATGAATATTGTATTAATGGATTTTATGGATAAGATTTTTATAATTTTTCTTGATGACATACTAATTTATTCTAAGAATGTAGCTAAACATGAATCACATTTGCATCTAGTGCTACAAAGGCTAAGGCATCATAAATTATTTGGTAAGATATCTAAATGTGCTTTCTTTAAAATTAAGATCCACTAATTGGGTCACATAATATCTAAGGCTAGAATTTATATTTATCCAACTAATATTAAGTCTATTTAAGAGTGGACTGATCCTAAAAATGTACATGAATCTACAATTTTATGGGACTGACTCGTTATTATGGAAGGCTTATTGATTTTTTTTCTAAGTTGGCTAACCTAATAAATTCCTATTAGTGGAAGGGTAATAAAAAAATTTGGACTTCTTAGTGTGAACATGCTTTATATAATTTTAAATAATTATTAACTATATTATCTGTACTTATCATACTAGATCTTAATGGTAATTTTAAAATCTAGATTAATGCATCCAAAAAAGGCTTGGGTGGTATGCAAATTCAAGATGGTTCAATTGTGGTTTATGAGTCACATAAACTAAAAGATCATGATAAAAATTACACCACTCATGATCTAGAACTTGCTACCATTATTCATGCTTTAAAGTAATAGAAACACTTTTAACTGGATAAATATTTTGAAGTAAAATATGATCATCATAACTTGGAATATTTTTTTCCTAGGATGATTTATATACTCACTAGCATAGATGGTTATAATTTTTGAGTAATTTCAATATGAATATTTCATATGTTAAAGATAAGGAGTATCATGTTTTTGATGCACTCAACCAACATATGTATCTTACTACCTTGTCTATTCTGCATAATAATTTCATAATTAAAATTTTAGAATAATAATGTTCTGATAAGTTTTACAAAGATTTAAGTGCAAATTTGATTGATGAGCCTATAGAAAATAATTTTTATGACTTTTTTATTGATTCTAATGGTTTAATTAAACACAAAAATATAATTTGTGTTTTTGATTCTAGTGACTTAAGGAACATCTTGCTGAAAAAAGTGTATGAAATACCTCATTTTGCTCATCTTGGTGTCACAAAGATGACACATGAGCTAAAAAGGTTGTATTATTGGCATGGTTTAAAACATGGATTTTTTGACTTTGTAGCAAAATGTTTAGAATGTCAGCGTGTGAAACTTAAACATTGTCATCCAAGAGGACTATTATATCCTCATGATGTTTCATAAGGTAAGTAGGCTATGATTTCTTTGGATTTCATAGCTGGTTTGCCAAAATATTCAAGCAAACATGACACTATTCTAGTTGTAATAGATAAGTGTACTAAATTTGGTTATTTCATTACTAAAAATTTAATTGATGATGCATTTTTATTTATTGAATGGTTTTTGAAATAAATAGTATGGTTACATGGCATGCCTAAAGTTATTATCTCTAATAGAGATTTAAAAAAATTATTTCAAGGTTTTGGAAAACTTTGACTGTTAATTTTGGTACAAAATTGAATTCTAGCTCATATTATCACATATAAATAGATGGTCAAAATAAAAGATTAAATTAGGTTGTGGAAGACATGTTAATAATATATGTGATAGATCAACAAGGTAAATGGGAAGATTATTTACACATAGTTGAGTTTGCTTACAAAAACACATACCATTCTATTATTAAAATGATTCCTTTTGAAGATTTGTTTGGATGTAAGTGTAGGACTCCACTTGGTTGGAAAAGTTTAGAAAATATATTTTTTGTTGGTTCTGATGTTTTACAAGAGTATGATAGGAAAATGGAAATAATAAAAAAAATCTAAAGCCTACCTATGATAAGTAAAAGATTTATGTTGATTTAAAGATATTGACACATGAATTTGAAGTTGGTGATAAAAAAAAAAATTGTGTTAGACCAAAAAAAAATTTGATTAAGTTTGGAAAGTCATCCAAATTATCTCCTTGGTTTTTAGGACCCTTTGAAATTTGGAGAAGATTAGTCATGTTGCATATTGACTAGCCCTTCCTCCTTCTCTATCTTGGATTCATGATGTTTTTTATGTTGCATTATTGAAAAACTATATACCTAATCCTTCTTATGTTTTGTATTGGACTCATCTTTAGGTTTCAAAAGAAGAAAATATGTATTTGGATATAATGAAAATATTGGACCATCATAACATTAGATTGAGAAATAATGAGATTTACCAAATTCTAGTTCAATGGGATCCTGTGTTGAAAATAAGTGCTACTTAGGAAGACAAGAGTCTTTTCAAGCAACAATATCCTTGGATATTTTAATAAATGGGATGACTCTCTTCCAAATGGGGGAGGATGTCATGACCCTATTTGACTACATTTATTTCACTTGGAATTATGATTTAGTTATAAATTGTTTGGGACATAATTGTTTGGATTAGTGTTGTGATACAATTTTGTGATTTATGTTTGATCCATTTTGATTATTGTTGAGAAAATTATTTGATATGCTTTCCATTACAACATTGGATATTTCATGTTTATTGAGTTACTGATTCATTAGTAAATTTAGTTATATTATAGTATTTAATGTTGTTATTGCATTTATTGATATTATATAGTACATATAATGTTGATGGTCTATTATGACTGTAGGTACCAATTATGAACTAGGTTGGATATGACTCTAAGCAGTTGGGTGAGGTCGAGAAAGTGAATGAAGAGAAATAGTAAACTTAAAATTACTAATTTTTAGCTTTGATTGTTATTATGTTTTGAGTCATTTTATATGTTTGACTTAAATGCTGAGTGCTTATCATTTTTAAGTTTTATTTTTCACTTAAATGCTGAGTGTTTATATTTTTTAATTTTTATTTCATTATTAAATAATATTTATTAATCAGTTTCAACTTCTTGTTTGATCATTACTTTACTCAGATGTTGATTACATTCTTAAGTCTAATTCAATACTTGGCAATTTTTTGACATTGTATTGTTCTTTGAATACTATCTTATTAGTTGATGGAGTCTTATTTTATGTTTGGATTCTTGAGTGACTTGATTACTAGTCACATTCCTATTTCATTTTGGATTAAATGTATTAATCATTGATTATGTTTCAAAGGAATTAAAATGTATGAAATGGTCTTTGACACTTCATTTAATTGCATTAAAGGTCTTTGTTAAATGGGACTCTTATTGAATTAATTGTATAAATGGACCAAGTCTTGGATTATAATTAATTTGGTTAGGTAATTTGGAGCCATGATGCACCATGGGCATGGTATTAGTTGAAGTGTTGGGTTTTGTTTATGACGTTGGTGTGATGACATTAGCTCACCATTTGATGCAAGTGGGTTGAGACTCTTCCCAAAACTTTTAGGGTTATTTGATGCATGATCTTCTTTCACAGTTTAAACTGTAATGAGTCATTTATCTTGTCGACTATGCAAGAATTTTTGTGGAATTTTTTAGTGGTTCAAGTTAGCTTAAATGGGTCAACTGGTATTTTAAATTCATTATGTGTGAAAGGATAAAATATTATGGAGGAAAAAAAAAGTATATTTGTCACCTTTACTTTCTTTTGACTAGTTTACAAGTAAGTATTATATTTAAAATTCTAAGTGGTTTTATAGTTTGGCCTTGCTAGTATGGATTGGTTTTTTATTTGAAAATGAATGCACTCTATTAATATATGGCATGAAAAATTAAGTGTTGTAGTGGATAATTTACATTAGTAAAAAAATGTAGGGTTTGAGTTTTCCTTTAGGTTATGTTTGTTGTTCTAACAAAGATTTTCAAATCCATTATGGCTCAGCTGAAGCAAATTTATTATGATTTTTGTATGTATGTTAGCTTGAAGTTCATTTTTTTATGGAAGATAATTATTATTTTTAATTCTGTATAGGGCTATAGCTATGCATATTTTATAATGGAATCTTTTTATTTTTGATACCTTGATTATGAATTAGAAACCTTAACTATGTACTTTGAGTTTTATTTGGGTTGTTTGTTTTTAGTAAACACAAGCATGTGCATTATTTTTAGGCCACAACCTTAGAAGAATATAATGAAATATTTGACTTAAAAGTGGGGTTTAAATACCATCTAGGTTATACTTAAAACAGTATTTTATTATTATTATTATTATTATTATTATTATTATTATTATTATTATTATTATTATTATTATTATTATTATTATTATGTGTTTCATTATTATCCATACAATCAAGGTATTTGATTTCATCATTATGAGGTTTTTGACTTATGATGTAAGTCTATTTTTAGTCACTTGATGTCATTTATCTACATGATTGTTTGAATTAAAGTTAAGGATTATTTTCATTATTTTATACATCATGAGTTTTAAATCTGGTTAGACTTTAAACATTTGATGAATGATTTTAGTCATTATTATCATTACTAGTTAGTGATAATGACCTTGGGATATTTTCATCATGGTTTTCATTTGAATCTATTGGTCAACATTAAGATGGAAATTTAAATACATTTGATTTTGTTTTATTTAATTAGTGAAATTGACTTTATTTTGCAATATTTTTGTGAATATGTTGCCTTGCATGAGAATTTATGTTGAATTTTGGTGTCATTATTAGAATGATGTAAGTTTGATAATATTTTCATGAAAGTTTTATGATGTTATTTTGAGTATATAATTTATTTCATTTTTTTAAATTTATTTGAGTCATTTAAGTTCATTTTACTTAGATAGAAATACTTAAATAATATTGTTTGTATTCAGGGTTACTAATAGTAATACAAGTGCATTTATTTTAGGTGTTGTACCTTAACGATGGATTAGGGCCTGTGGGTGTAATGTAATGGATTGCACTCTTAATCCTCAATCTTAGAATAGTCTAAATGAGCTTCAATAGTTAGAATAAATATAAAGGTATTAGTGTTATTAACCATGGATGTAAATAATCTTGTTTCAATGTTTTTATCATCTAGTTTTGTTAAGTCAAGCTTAGTTGACACTATTACCTTCCTTAATTCTCTCATCTTGATGGAATCACATCCAACTAATGTATGGGGTGGTTTAGGTCCAATTATGGTTAGGATCATTAAGATTGAAGATGTGGGCATTTGAAATATTGGATTACATGCATAATATTATTTTTTATACTTCTTCTAGTTTAGTTATTTTTATAGTTGATTATTAAATGAATTGATTCATGAATGTAAAATAAACTTCAATATTTATATGGAAGTTCATCAGTTATGTGATGCAAGGTTAAGGTTATGTTTAATTTGCATATTCAAGTTAGTGTATATAAGTTGACTTATAATTTTGATTAGAGTTTGATCTTTTAAATATAAAATTATTATTGATGTTATCTTTTACATATATGACTATAAATATTCATTGTGGCATTTTATTTTGTGAAATTTTAAATACATGACTCAAATTGTTTCACGCAATTATTTTCTTATTATTTGAAGTATATAGACTCATAATTAAGCTTGTAAGTGTTATGCTTAAATTTATAAGGTAGATACATTTCTTTGCATAGTTGTACAAGTTTATTTAGTTATCTTATATTATGAATATGTGTTCATAAAGCTTTTTAAAGTTCATATGACTAGTCAACACTATTATTTTCCTTATCTTAGGTCAATGGCATTGAATTAGTTGGATAATTTAAATAATAAATGGTTGATGTTAAATTATAATTAGAAGATTCAATTGTTAGATACAATGTGAGAATTGGGTGATACTTTGTATTTATAAGTATATATGATATACCTCATGTATAAATTAAGTTTTTAATATTACTTTGAGTAACTTATAATTATTTGATCATTATGATTATTAAAATTGAATAATGATATTACTTGATCAAGGACAAGTGTGCTGATTTGTATTTTTATATACTTGTGATAAGTCTTCATTTGGATACATCAAAACATAAGACCTATATTAAAGATCTGAAATTGTTAAATTGACTCTATGTTTAGGATTTATTTAAATAAAATTAAAGAGTGTCTAAAGTTAATATCCTTTTTAGAATTATATAATGAAGACAATCATTTTTGGAAACCATTATATCATTGTTTCAAGTGATAGGACTATTTTGGGACAACCTTTTATAATTTGGGATTGATGGGGTTAAAAAATTATAACTATGATTCAATTAATGTGATTCAAATCTTATATAAATTTTAAAACTAATTTATCAAACTAGTTTATAAATGGTTAAGTTATCAAAATGTCCTATATTCCAATGGTTATTTTATTGAGGCATGATGTGCTTGAGGAGCACCTACTTATTATGTGGAATTAGCTTAAGGAATAATAATAAATTATTTTATTTCATTATAAAGACATGTAAATATAACAAGACAATGTGGTGAGTTATAATAATTAATATGGAGTTAATAAGTCTTCCGTAAAAGGTAAGAAAGAGAAAATATTATAACATATAATATTACATAATTATGTTTTACTTGGTCTAAAGAACATTGACCTAAGTTGAAGTTTGATTCAATTAATTAATAAGGTAAAGTTTTAAATGTTGTAAAAGTACATTGAGTTCCTTGAAATCATGCATATTAAAACAATGTTGTTTTATGTATGTTTTTATAATCTAATAGGGTTGACTAAAAGTAATAAGATCATTAAGCAAGCATGTATTGACATATACCTTGAGAATAACCTTGTCTTGTAAAATAATAAAGATGTTATTGAATGAAACATAAGCATGGTTGTTGAAAATTTTCAAGAAGCTTAATCCGTACACTTATACCTTTAATCTAACCTCCTTAAGATACCTACCAGTAGGATGTCAATCTCTTCCCTTGCTTGTTTGTGAAATTTGTAATGTGTTCCAAATTTCTGCATTAATTTTGGAAATAGTCCTTTTCATGATCACTAATTATTACTTGTGAATTTGATATATCTTGATTATGAAATATTAGTATGATGATTCTTCTATTGAATTTGTCTTACTTCCTAAAACTATTTGAACTTTTTTGATTCACCCATTGAGGTACCAACTATTTTATATCATAAGCAATTACTTGGGTAAGTGCATAAGTTAGTGAAAACTTTATTAGGAAGGCCACATTGAAGTACATAGATATACATGCATGAGTGTTTGTATATTGATGCACTTCTATCCAAATAATAAGTGGTTAAAACACTTCCTAATGAAGTCATTTTTAATTTATAGACTTGGTCTAGTTACTATGTTGGCTATGACATGGTTATGCATCACTTCATCTTTCTAAGCTAGAATATGATTAATTATTTGTATCATAGTTATTTATGTTAGTAATATATAAAAAATTATGGTCGTTACAAATCTGTTAGAACATTTAACCCATTGGTAAATCAATTTTGAGCATAATTTTCAATCAACATTGATGATAAACTATCTTATGCACAAATTTATAAATACAAGAAATAGTCCAATGAACTAATCAATGATTATATACTATGGTATAATATCATGCAAGCTAATATGGTCAAACCTATGGAAATAAATGAGTTATAAGACATTCAAAGTTTATTTTTTCCACTCTATGAGTCAATAGTATTCAATAAATTCAAGTATTTTGATGAGTTATTCCATATTGTGATAGCAAGAATTAAAAATCATAACTTTAAACAAACTCAAGTATGTACCTAATACTCCAATTAAATTAACAATTGAGTGTCAAATAAAACCAAGCAATAAGGTTAAATCAAATGATAACAAAAATGAGGTAAAAATAATATTTGATCAAATGATAATATGAATGAGGCAAAGATAATAGTCAATAAAATGATAACAAGAATGAGTCAATGATAATAGTCAATGTAGTATTCCAACCTAAAAATTATCTTCAATTATCGACTCCATAGAAGAGGCAATTTTTATGATTACTATCACCTCTTCATGTATTGCTACAAAATATAATTGGGTGCAACCTCATTTTTCTTCCTCCACCAAAATATTTTGATGCAAAAAGATCTACATCTAAGAGTTATGATGGTAACACATACTATGATTACCATAGAGATATTGGGATTTATAAAAACATATGTTTCAAGTCAAGGAATAAGATACAAGATCTTATTGATTACAATACTATTGAGTTAAGAAAACCTACAAAGGAGTCTAGGCCACAAAAAATGGAAATTACAAATTGAAATATTTGAAGATCTATTTCCCAAACATGAAACAATTGAGACTAAATATACTTATAAATTACATCATGCATTAAATGCACATCCTTCACCTATGAAATATGATCATCCAGTAAACATGATTATTGGTAAATTTTATAGGCATTACCATAATTCCCTATGATTATATTTGGTGACAATGAGATTGTTTCAGATGATCCAAATCTCCATGTACTATTCATATGAGCTTACATTAATAAGAAACCCATACATAGTGTCATAATTTAAAATAGGTCAAGTGAGAATGTGTGCACAATGATAATTCTTAATACACTTAAATACACACATCATGATTTCAATTTTACTAAAATAATGATTAAGGGATTCAATGGAAAAACATAAAACACTCTTGGGCATATTGTGATACCTCTTTAGGTTAGTTATACTATATTTTCTACAACATTTATAGTATTACCAAGCACAATGGTGTTCTACATGTTTTTATGACTCCCTTATATATAAAAACTCTATGTAGTACCCTCTACATTACATTGATATATCAATGTACTAAACACACACACACACACACACACACACACACACACACACACACACACACACACACACACACACACACACACACACACACACACACACACACACACACACACACACACACACACACACACACACACACACACACACACACACACACACACACACACACACACACACACACACACACACACACACACACACACACAACAATAACATAGTCATAATTTTAGGCATTTGATATTAGTACCCTCTTCAACTAGTGGTATCTCCTCCTTCATCCCAACCACCACCACAATTAGTTATTACACCTAATTAGGAGCATTAAAAAAAATTAGTTATTACACCTATGAAATATCTCTATATACATTCATATTAGTGTAGATTAGTTTATTCTCCTAAGCAATCAATTTTATAGTAGTTATCACATCAAGTCATTCAGGACTTATAAATGTCAATATATACTATACCATGTACTAAGATAACACCACATATAGTTAAAATTATTCCATAGTGAACACATGATGTGATATATTCTCCTATTATAAAAAAACCTCATAAAGACTTGAATATTTTATATTTTCTCATCATACATGTGAGCCTATGAGTAATGATGATAGATGTATTATAGCAGATAATTTCATTTGAGATTTTGATAAACCTATAGTTTATACTTTTTAATCATGATGGGTGGCACTCATACCATATGATGTATAAAACCCATATAACTATCCCATTTATGAGATCATTAGTTAGATTTTTTCCAATTTTAAGATAAATTAAAAAAGATAGGAAAAAATTAAATAATTCAAAAATACAAAAAACATTCAAAATATTCAAAAAATAAAAAATATTGACCTAAGAATGACATGATTTATAGATTACACTATTTACATATATTATTTATCACATGTTTGGTATATGTTATATTATTTTTCATACACACTTGAATTTCATAGTATACGAGCATGTTGTAGGACATATAAATCATAAATAGGCACATATATGTTAGACTCTCCTATACTCAGTGGACATGGCAATGCTGGGGACATCTTATTCCATAGGTCATATTATCATAGGTTATATCTTTATATGAAATTTTACCATATTGATCTATCTATATTTATTACAAATGTCTTGTTAGTTACTCATATATTACATAATGCTACATAGATATCATATATTATTATGCTATAGTGCTAACATACATAGATGTTATGGACTGGTTTTCCCATATTTTAGGCTTGATTCATGTTGTTACTTTCTTACATGATAGGCTAGTAATTGCTTGTCTACTGTATGAGGCATTTGGACTTGTGTGTGTGACATTTATTTGTCTTTTTTTTTGACATATTGATGTCCCTAATCTATATTTATGGCCTTTAGCATTATGTGTGACACTACATGTTTATGAGTGGATTAATTTAGGATTATTTTCTGAGATTGTTTTACTTATTGATCTTGTTGAGATTACTAAGTTTTTAGGTGCCATGATAAATATCATTCACCTCATCTTTGTCTATGGTGTCATGATTTACATTATGCACCTCTTTACTATGTAGAATTATTTAGGTCTTATATCAATGGTGATTATTATTGCATTCCTAGTTTATCTATCTATCTTGACATGACACTTATATACCATGAATTACTTATGTTTTTTTTGATATATATTGAGGAAAAGGGCCCTCACCCATGTAGAGATAGAGGCAAGACAAAATAAAACTAATGGTGATCTAGAATAGACAAAGACCAAGCTAACTAGAAGCTAACCCCAAAAATAGGGTGGCAACAAAAATGTTGAGGGACAAACCCCTAAATGAACAAAACCCAATTACATAACTAAGAAAAGATCCAAATATGAATCAACCAAAGGCCATCCAAAAAAACCAAGGATGGTTGGTGAGTATCATAACAAAAGAAATGAAAACACACTAAGACAAAGAAACCAAACCTAAACTTATGTTATTCCTTTACCCTCTTTGTTCTGAGGGAAAAAAAACATGGAGGTTAGATCATGAGATGAACATCCTTTGTTATTATTCCTTACAACTATCCAAACATTTTTGACAAAGTGAGTCCCATAAATTATCCCCTAAAGGTGTAAAATTAGAGGAGGAACTAGAACTGGCTTCTCTATTATCTAAAACAACATTACATGGCAAAAAATTCCACACTTATTCAAAAATGTTCACATCTACATGAGGTGAAATACCCTTAGGGAAAAAAACCAATAAGAATATTAAAAATCCCGAATGGGTGGGACAAGAGAGGTAACTAATAAATTTATAATATGGTCAACCCGATGATCCTTCCACCAGAAGGATTCAACTTTTTAATTAGTGCTAGGATAATAAGCAATTAAATGACTAGTTTTAAAGTATATTCAACATTGAAATGGTGGCTATTCATAGTTTAGGGACTGATTCCAACATTGGTCCATGATTACTAATTCAATGGATGCTAGATGAGTTAGATAAATATCCATGTTAACAAGAATATGTGTGAAGGTGGTGTAGGAGAAATTCAAAGTAGAGGCATCAATAAAAAGTCACCCAGAGTGTCACCAATGATGGAAAGGAAAGAATGAACCTAAAGATATAGAATTTTCAACCAGTTGGGCCTGATAGAGAGGTTTTATATAAGAAGATTAGACATTAGAAACCATAGCTTCAAAAAGAGGAGATGATGATCCCAGTTCTAATATTTGGTTTGAAAAATCTTGTTGTAATATTTAAGACTATAAAAAACACAATAAATAACCCACATGCATAGGGGTAGAGCTTTAGGTCATACTCCATAAAATGCCACAATAAATATAATATCTACTAATGAAGGTTCAAGAGACTTGGACATAAGAGGTCAAATTTTCACATTAAACCCTCTCTACAAACCATTCCTCATTATAGAGCACCATCTCCAAAACTTTATCCCTAAAGGAAACTATTGGAATGCCCATTGTCACTCCCTCTTTATTAATAACTATTTTATCCAATTTTCCCATCCAAGTTACCAATTACATGGAGGGTTTACCCATGTTTACTAAAATCATAGTCCTACTTGAGCTTAAAGAGAGAGGAGAAGCCCTTATGGGGGTATAAAAAGCTAAGGGGTTGCTAAAATATTTCACAAACTGCTCATATTATAACAAATCCCCAACCAACTTAGGAATAATCCCAAGGGAAGTTGAAGACAAAATAAAAAAATAGATACTGATCTAATCGTGAAGTAGGCAACCTTAGTTATGAAAGTGAGTGACCTAGATACTATGAGATGATGGAGGATTTATAGACCCTAAACAAGAAGATATGGTTTAAAGTCCTACCATTACCCACAAAAATTCACCAAAAACCATAGCATCAAGTGAACCCATCAATTACATATATTATTTGATGACGTATACATTTATATGATGAAATATTCTTCACATGTTGACATGATTACATATTTATATTTAACATGATATAAATAACTCTTCTTATGAGATGAGTGACTTATGAGTTACGTTCATTACTTAAAATGGGGAATATTAGTATGCTTATCATAGAGACACAAACCCCCATGAAATAAAATATATATATCTTGGGAACATAGTACATGTTGTATAGATTCAAAGTGGTTAATATATTAGATTGGTTTAGATATGTGACAAATATTCATGCATTGATACAAATCATGTGGTCATATTCCATGCCTATGCACTTAATTTATAGATACATTAGTTATATATTATATATTTAGATACAATTGATTACATATTCCATGTAGGTGAACATGGTTTACATGAACAAAAATTATAGATTTTCACATACAGATGTAATTGAGATACAAGTTCTTAGATTTTAACATATAGATGCATAAAATTCTATATCAACTAGAAAAAATCCATTGTGGAATTATTTTTATTCATGCATATACACAATATGTTAGTTTATAGCTGGCACAGATTTAGTGAGGCATGATAATTTTTCATACAAATTTATATGGCACCAATTAGTGAGAAAAATTGAATATATAAGTCTCTCTAAAGTGTTTAATTCATGATTTTTGAGGTAATTTAAGTTGAGGTTAAATGATGTTCAATGACTATGGAATTACCCATAGTGAACCCATTTATTTTTCCCACCTTAGCATATTAAGAGACATAATCAATTATTTGAGTTAGTGAAGTTGAGGTATAATGATGTTGAGTGGTTTTAGCACTAATTTACAAGGAATCATCATCACTAAGTTATAGTGCAACACAATTTACTCACATTTCTTTTTTCAATTTTCAATTTCAGATTTTAGTTTTCACATATGGAAATTGACTACTACATTTTCATTATAGGTTTTTCATGGAGTAAATATATACATTTAAATAAATATCCCAAAGATAAAGTGTGTTATACACACTTAGGTATATTTGTATCCTTTTACTCTAGTATTTATATTGACTACAAATACTAAAATAAAAGGGGGGAATTCTTTAGATACTAAAATATGGTATTAGACATTTGATAATGTCACTTTTTTCTTGCCGTCACCATGCATGACTTGTGATCATACATTTATCTTATTTCCATTCTTTGACATCCAAAAATTTGAGTATAAACCTCCCATTTTGATTTTAGTCACCTACATGAACCTCTTAGTCTATGTTAAACTAGCTAAATATCTTACTCAAACATCTTCAGATCATCAGATACACATTCCTATCTCATGTATAATAATGTTAAGCTCAAATAATTTTTTAGATGAAACTAACTTAAGGCCAATAATAGTGACCTTTGCCTAACAATGACTTATTTTCAAAATTAAATCATTCCTATGGGTTAGGCCATTAACATATTATGTTAGTGGTGTAAGAAAACAGCCAAATAAATTCATATAAATACAAATTAAACCCACACTTAGTACTCACTTATCACTTGTCTATAAATACTATATACACTATTGAACATTTTGAAAGCATGTCATATTCTTCCAAAATTTCAAATTAATCACTAGCAGTCATCATCCAAGTCTAAAGTACACCAAACTAAGTCATGAGCAAATATTTTCAAGTATAAATCCAGATTTTAGGTGCATTCATATTGCAAAGGAACACAATTACACATTAACATTAAGGGGAAGAAATATGTGTTTCTTGACTTACCTCTTTGGAGTATTGGATATGTTGGCAATTCTCAATCATCAATGGGGGTGATTGGGGTTAGTTTAGTCCATATAATTCCCATGTTTTTAAAGGTTTCTACCATTCACAAGTGGACCTAGTATTTTAAGGAGAGGGAAATTGATTTTAACAATTGATAACATAACTAGGTGTCAAGATCAAAAACATAAATACATTAAAAATAGATGTAACTAAATGTATAATCATAGATATAAAGATAAACCTAGGACATAAACGTTAGCCTTAGTCACTAGCATCAATGAATCATCCCTATCTCGATGCTAATGACCTTATGCACATAGAAAATTAGTTATATATTTAAGTGACTCAGAACTATTTCCAACCCTTTTCCACTATCATAAGTTAGTCAATGAACCAGGAAAGATAAGTATATTTATCTTTTTATTACTCTCTATATTTAGCATATACCACTTGTCAAATATATTTTAGTAGTTTACACTTAGATTCATGCTTAATTTGCATACTTTATAAACTAAATTACATTATATTTTCTATCTTAATTAGGGTTGTGCAATCCAAATGTTGGTAAATAATTAGAAAAAGAGACAACTAGACTCAGTTACCAAAGCTAGATGAGAAGGGTATAGTCATTCTAGAACCTGAGGAGATACTTCAGCCATGAACTAAGAGTCCATGCACTTGGGATGAAAGTATTACTCTCATACAACAAAACTAAAATAAATATCTTCAAAAATCTACCACATGTAACACTTTTTAGGTTTTTTTGGGTTTCTACCCTTTGGCACCAATCAATTTAGATTATCCTATCCTACTATTAACAATAAAATCTCCTTCAACATAAAATAAATTTGAAAAATATGTTTAATTAAGTTATCACATTCAATATCTTAAACAACATGTGTGAACCATTTTTTAATAGGAAAATGTGAATACAAATAATACCATGACAAGTATCATACACCACACATCTTTTATGTTGGTGATCGAGTCTAGTTACACTTTTAGAAAGAAATAAAGACATGACATTACACAAAATTCATCCACATCATTACAAGCCCTACACCATGACCAAACAAGTAGGGGATAACTCTTTTGAGCTAAATATTCTAACCTATCATTGGTTGCATCTGATCTTCACTTTAGAACTCTTATATAATTACGTTCCATGATTGTTAGATACTTTAGATACTATAGAGACTCTCCAACAAAAAAAGATGAATATAGATTGTATTGTTCTAATAGAATTATACCAAGTCACTGATGTTCAGGTCAAACAAAAATGTCAACAATATGTACCTATCTTCCAAATTATTAAATCATGTTAAGTGCCTTCCCAAGTAAAATGATTTACAAAAGTACATGTTTTCAATATATTTCCATATCTTTTCTCACAACTTCATGTAATGGGGAATAATGCTCTTCAAGGAGGGGTGACCAATTTAGGAGGATTTGGGTCACTAGATCATACCTCAAATTACCATAATTTCTTTCCTAAACTTGTGATAACTTCAATAGCTACATCCTTAAGTTTTTCATCTATGTACCAATTTAATCCTTAAAATTTGACTCTTACATTACCACACAATGCCTATAGTGTTAGTACTATATCCAATAGCTTGTCAATAATGACAGCCAATGATGTCACCATATTTATCAATTTTGAAAAGGTCAATACCAACTATTGTAATAGTTTAGTCAATGTTTCATCTTCTTGAATTTCATAATAATGTACACTTTCATTCCTTGTATTCTATAATCATATTGAGTACAAGCATAGAATAATAGGGTTATAAATTTATTTGACAACATCATCTCATCTCTTAGATTGTACATAACTTATCATAATATAAATTTTCTATTATAATTCTATATTTATTGTCATCTTGATTACTTTACTTGTTCTTTACCACATTTAAATTTCATGTTCTTTATCATTAAGTTAATTACTTCCACATATAACCTACTTAAAATAGTTTTAAGGTCTCCTCTTAGCCCCAAGATCATAAAAATACTAAAATGACTAATGTAAAATCTCAATCCTTCTTTAACTCATATTATTGCAATATTAAATCTTGTCTTGATTTTCCTTGATAAAAAATTATGTTAAGGCAAAAATTTATATAATAAATTATGACTTGGGAACAAGAATAATTATACATTTTAAATCTTATAAGGCATACTGCACACCTTATTTATGGACTTGTCATGATTGTTGACACTGATAAAACAAATATAAAGTAATTGGATGAAATTTATGATAAGGAACTCACTTAATATTTTAATCCTAATCCATAAAAAATTGATGCATTATTATACATTATAAGAGATGAATAAAATAAATCAACTCAAGCTTCTACATCAAGCTAACTATATGCTCCCACTTTAGTTATTATAGTTTCTATTATTTATTATATGTTTATACTTTCACCTCCATTTACATATGTGACATCATCCCTAGGTATGAGGGAATCATAATGTTTCCAACAAATTAATATGACTATTTCTTCATTAGAATCATATAACCTCATTTTATCACTACACATGGTCCACCACCAACCTTATCTAATACACACTCTCTTGAACATACTATTATATATCTACATTATAAGGTGTTGCAATTACAACAAAGTTTTCTAGAGATAATCATTCAATTAATTCCCATACTTTGCATCATAATCCTTTGGAAATTGAGATAATATCTTACCCATCACTATCAGGTTTTGAATCTCCTAAAGTACCACTCTATGAAGGTAAAGGTTATTTAGAACAACATCTTAGATCATTTCATGTAAGGTGAAAGTAAAGGTTATTTGAAAAAAAATTAACAAATATATTTCCAAGAAGCCTCAAATACTATGCTTTTTGGTGGTTCTATGATCTTCCACTCTAATTCATTAAAGTATTCAACCTTTTGGTATATCTATTTCTAGCATAATTTCTATCAATATTGATGAAAAACTATCTTATATTCATGTTAGACTAAATCAAGTGTCTAATGAGACAATCAAAGAATATGTTATTCAATACAAAACTAAGCTATCTAATATGAAGAATTCTATGGTAGATAATTAATTAAAATATATATTCACATAATATTTTTGAGCACCACTCCATGAGTTTATCATGTTATAAAAATTCAAATATTTTGATGAGTTATACCATATGGTTAAATAACAAGAGGTCAAGCTCATAGCTTTGAAAAAAGTCAAGTGTGCACCAAATGATCCATCTAATTTAGATACTAATTTTAAAATAAACCAAATCTAAAAGGTAAAATCTAATGAAAACAAGAATGAAAAAAATTAACAATCAATGTAGTATAACAACCAACAAATAAGTTCCAATTGACAATTCCACCAAGGAGGAAATTTTCAAATTTATCATCATTTCCTCATGTATTGTTATAAAAATTACATGAGTGTAATCTCATATATCTCACTTCACCATTAGAGGTTGATATTACTAAGCCTCAACATAAGGGATTCAATATAAAAACATATTGTTATTATTATAGATGTATTACACATTTTATAAATAGGTGTTATAAGCTAAAGCATGAGATACAAGATCTGATTGATGATAATACTATTGAGTTAAGTACACCCATAGATAAGGCCAAGACAAAACATAATGAAAATGCAAATTTAGAAATCATTAGTAATCCATTTACAAATATGGAAAACATAAAATATAGATAATTTAGAGGTGGAACATGTTTACAATGTGAATCATCCTCATTATACATATGGTATTAGTACATTTATAAACACATAAACGCTATGTCCTATGCTTGTATTTGATGATAAAGAGATTTTTTATGATGATCTAGATAAACATAAACTATTTATATGAGATTATATCAATAAAAAACCCATACACAATGTCATGATTGATAATGGGTCAAGTGAAAATTCATGTACAATGACACTTCTTCACACTCTTGGGTATACAAAGTAGGATTGATAAGATGCATCAAAAGTAGTCAAATAATTTTATAAACATATATAGAATACACTTGGGCATAGAATGCAACCTCTTCAGGTCATTAAACAACAAAGGATACTCCATTCTTAGTCTTACCTAGCATAAGGGTCTTTTATATTTTATTGGGATGTCATTGGATATATAAGCTCTATGCAATGCCATCCATAGTACATCAATGTCTCAAATATATAAATTATAACTAGGTGGAATTTTTGTAGGAATTTTATGTGAGTACGCTATACAATAAAGGGTATCTCCTCCCCACCACCACCAATACAATTCATTATTGCATCTATTCAAGAGTATTACATAGAGATAGTTATTACACCTATTCAAGAACATAATATAGAGACAATTATTGAACCTTTTTAAGAGCATTAAACATATACAATTATTGCACCTATTCAATATCATAATATAAATACAATTTTTGTACCTATACAAAATATTTATATATAATCAGTTCAAGTGGGAGTCTTATGCTCCTGTAGACAACAAACTTCACATCAAAGAGTTATTAAAAGTTTAAAAACATCTTCATCTTCTACAGTGTGTCCTAAGTTGGTACCTTAGATAGTTTGGTGTGTTACACAATGAACACATGTAATGAGACCCTCTCCTACAATGAAATAGACTCCACGTAGTCCTTCACCTTCTCGAAGTTACATATCCTATAAAATATTCTATGATCATTGATAAATATAGTTATGCTATAACACTTGATGCTTTATTGGATTCATTTTCATCTACATGTAGCACTTTTTGTTCATGAAAAACCACCCTCCAAATAAATGATACAAGCACACACCATGGTCATCCCATTGATGGGATCATAGGGTAGTTTATTTAAAATGTGTCAAAAATTTAAAAAAATCAAATATTTAAAAAAATTAAAAACATTAAAATATCTCAAAAATATAGAAAAAATAAAATATTTAAAAAATACAAAAAATATATATATTCTTAGAAAAAATCAAAATCTAAGCATGACATTAGTTGTTAGTTTACTTCTTTACATACATTGTTTATTATATATTTTTTATATAACATATTATTTTTAAAACACAAATACATTTCATGAGGTATATGAGTGTGATGCATGACATGCATATCATACATGGATTCTTAGATGACAGGCTCCCTTTTACCTAGTGGCCATACCTATGCTTGGGGAATCTTATTCTACATGTTACATTATCATAAGTTATATTTATATATGACATCAAATGCCATTTTGATTTAAATATATTACAAGTGCCTTGATAATTATTTATAATTTACATTTTTATACATGTATATGCTACTTTTCTATGATATGAAATTGATACATATGGATGGTGTAGAATAGTTTTCACTTGTTATATGCTCATTCAATGCTAATAATTTATTTCATGATAGGCTAACATTAATTTTTATTATGTGTGACCCTTGGACATATATGTGTAATATTTTATTAGAATGTGTGGCATTTGAGCATTTTTATTGCTTATGGCCCTTGATCATGTGCATGTGATATTTTCTTTGGTATGTGAGACATTTGATCATGTCTCTTGTATGCATCCTTGGTCTTATGTGTGACATTACATGACATTGTGTGTTATATTTATTATGCTTGTTGATCTTGATTAGTTGTGCCATGATCCATACAATGCACTAATACTATGTAGAGTTATTAAAAGATGGTTATTTTATTACATGCATCATTTATATAGACATGACACTAATATGCCTCACATTAAATGTGCTACATACATGCTTCAATGGAAATTAAATATACACTACTATGATAACATACCCTTCATAGGTTGACATGGTTATATATGATCCTATATTTATCATATTATACATTTAACTCTTATATTGAGATGAGTGAATTACAAGCTACATCCCTCATCTTAAAAGGGGGAATTAGGGTGGGATTGAATTAGAGATTAAAACCTTTATGAGTATAAAAATTAGATTATATGATAGAACATAGGTTTTAAATATTCAATACAACTCAAAAACTAGATGATATGATAGAGTACAAGTTTCAAATATTTAAAAATTATATAAATGATAGATATTGGCACATTAATATAGATACTAGGGGCATATGACATCCATATGCACTCACTTTATAGATACTTGAGTACACATTTATATGCACTTGAATACATAGGCATTGGAATATCAAAATTATTATAAGACAAATAATTACATGTTTCAAAAATAGTTATAGTTGAGCATATAGATGCATGGCATTCTATATCATTTATCACAAATTCAAGGGCGTTATACTAGTTCATGCACATATATACAATTTTTAAGGTTAAAAAATAATGATATTAGTTCATGCACATATTCACCAAAATACAAATTATATATCCAATGGAAATTGGTTGTTATTTTACTTCAAATATATTGGAACTATGGTCATGATGGGGATATGAATATTCTTCATTCTCTTTTGATCATGCAAGTAGAATCTAGATTCATCTGCAATGGTGTGATTTTTTCTATTATGGGTAATGAATAATCAATTATAGTGACACTCAATGACCTCAAAATTAATTATAATGAAACCATTGTGTGGTTCCACCTTTATGTTATGGGTGATGTAAGTTTGAGTCTAATGACACTCAATAGCCTTGACATTAATTATAATAAACCCATCATGGTTCTACCTTCTTTTATATTAGTACCTTGGGTAATTATACTCATTCATGAGAGTTGAAGCATTCATATTTAAAAACTAAATGCTTGATTATTTATTGAAAATTGGGACTTGATCACTCTCAATTTTCCAATGATTCAACATGAAGAACCATCTCTCCAAGTGCTTCAACAAGGGGTAAAATTTCTCCAATGCTTTAAAGGTTATAAAGCAATGTAGTTTCACCTCAATACACATGTAATCCTTCCTTTATCTCTTTAAAATTTTATAATTTTAGATTTTTATATTTTTAAAATTTTAAATATGAATAATGACTATTTCATGTTATGTTACAAGGTTTTATATTGAGTGTCCTCCATAATTGGAGTTTATTATCAAAGAAAAAGTGTGTTGTGTACATTAAAGTTTTTATTTCTCCTTTACTCTATCAATTTAATTACTATAATTGAGGGTGGGATGTAGATACCTAAATATAGTCATAGGTAATTTTATACATTCAAATTACATCATTAAGTGCTTGAAAATGTTTAATATTGATAGCCTTACTCTGTTTGACCTATTTTCTATTATGTTAACTTGAAATCTCTATGAGAGCCTTCATTATTTTACTCAATATCTTAAAATTACTAAAAACATCATTAACACATCTCTATTCTACTTAAAAATTACGATTATCCAAGTTCCAATAGTCTCTATTCTTCTAGGAAAAGATCACTTTAGGTTGGATAGGGACATAGCTCAACCTTGTCAACTAATGCAACCTTGTCTCCCACACTTTAACATTTAATTTTAAAATTTATGAAAATTCATGTTGGCCCTCCAATTATTTTATCAAAGTTGGTTAACAAATAATTTTCAAGTATATCACTATATAAACACATCAAGGCCACTGAAGGCATCACCTATCATCTTGTAAAAAAATTACTCTCCATATAAGCCACTACATATTGAGAAAAAGATCCCTATTCTTCATAAATAAAGTTATAATTTACTCTAGCAGTCACAGGCCAAGTTAAAGTTATTTTATTTTAAGTCAAGGGTATTCATTATCAATCATTAAGTGAATTTACTATATGCATCCATATAATGCAAGTATTAATTTTTCACTCACTCACTCTAGGAGGGAGAACTAAATCAACCTAAGGGCTTTTTGGGATATGTAGGAAGCATTAAAATTACATAAGGTTTTCTAAGAATAGCTCAGCTATTCCTTTTGCTTGATTCCCCCCTTTAAATTTGATGTTCATTTGGGTTATGTAAAATAGCTAGGGTTTCTTATTATAGGAACTTTATGTTGAGGTCAACATACCTAAATTTATGAAAAATGGGGACCCTTGTGTTAAATTTTGAAAATTTTTACCTTAAAGTTGAAAAATCACTTGATCAGAATACCACTAGAATGTTTGTGCATTGTTTTTATGAAGATCATCCACACCTAATTCTTACTTGGATTAATTGACATATTTTCAAGTGATCATTATTTTACCCATTCTAATGTTGCTAATGATTGTTTCCTATGATTTTTCATTATAGGTTCAATGGATCTCATTTAGGAATGAACATGCTTAAGGTTTTGTGTTTTAATGATAAATTGATCCTTTACTAGCCTTTGGTTTATCAAAGACTAGCCGATTCTACATTCAAATCCTATTAAAACCCTAGTCTGAATGTTTTAACCTAAGTCCCTTTTGAATTAAATTCAAATTTGCATGGGAATAATTCATGCATGTCATAGACTTAGTTTAATTTTTATCCTAAGGCTTAGTCATGTTTTTCAACATGACCAAACCTTAGTCTAAAAATCTTATGTTTGGTACTTTTATGTCCCAAGCCCCCTTACTATTTTATAATTAGCATGACATAGATAACTGCAAGGTCCCTTTATTATGTTTTGGAAATTAGCCTAAATTTTTTGTCATAAGGTTTTATCATATTTATTAACATGAATAAAACCTTAGTCCAAAATATTTAGCCTAAGTCCTGTATAGTCCCTAACCTCTAAATTACTTTATTTTATTATTGTAGGATATGGTCTATGTTTGCTTTAGTATTCAAGATCTAACAACATGAAATTAAATTTGAAAACTCAAGCCCCAATCTCTAGTTAAAATTTGATCATGTCCTCGAGGATTGATGGTGCAAAATTAAGCATACACATTCTAATTGATGGTGTATGCCAATTTAAAGATTCAATGGAGCACTAGAGAAATGAGAAGGTGATAAGTGTCATAATTTTAGAAAAAGAACATTGAGAAGCCAATAACATCCCACCCTTCAGATTAAGATCTGATGGAATGCATTGATCTTACCAATTATAATCTAACAATGTGTGATGAAGGTTAAAAAGTCAAAATCCCTAAGAATAAATGTGGAGATGACATGTAGGATAACCATGGGTTACAAATTAAATCTCAAGCATATTTAAAATATTTATGATACATAAATGAGTGTACACATCCTGATCAATAGTCTATAAAGTAGGGGACATGATCCAATCAATCAAGATCAATGAAGTGCATTCATCTAGATAGAAATGATCTAATGGTGAAAGACTGATGTTGACATTTTAACAAAGGTCAGGATGAATGTGGAAGTGAAAAGTGTCACAACCACAAGGAATATAGTAATAAACCAATGGCATTTAAGTTTTTAGATCAAGCTTAATGAACCATAGTGATCCATGAAATTAGATCTAATAGCGTGAGGTGAGGTAGGTTTTTCAAAGGGTCTAGAACCAATAAAATATTGATATGTGTCCAAAATTGACAAATGGTCATATTTCAAATATTAATGAGTAGGATTCCATGGTGATTCCACATTAGATCCATATAATCATAATATGCCAAGTTAAAGATTTTGTGGCCTCAAAAAAGTGAAGGTATAAATACAAAGATCTAAACACAATAATAGTCATAAAGATCACATGAGTTAGCTACCACCATTAAATAACTATAAAAAACCTTCAATAAATCCCTAGCAAGCACAAAAACTCTAATTCGACCCTATGCTCATTATTATCAAGCCAAGGAAAATTGGATTATCATTTGTGCAAGGATAATTCAGTCCAAAATTGAAATGTAGACCACCACCAATCAATTTAGGGAATTTCAAAGTCATGGAAATTAAAAAGAGTATTTTAATGGAATATGTGGAGCTATATTTGACTTAATATGTAGAAAGGATGATTTTCAAGGACACACAACTTGATGATATAGTTCTAAACATAGGGGACAATAATTGGTCAAGCTTGTTTTAGACCACTGAGAACCAACAACCCATCACAAAGAAGAGAAGAATATGTCTACAAGGAAGCTCTATTATGACATGATTTCAATTCAAATGATAGGTCTCCATTATGTTTCAACAAAACCCAAGGTACTATATTGTATAGACATTCTCTCTCCTATTTTTAAGGATGAAAAAATAGATAAGGGCATGATTATTCATGAGGGTAGTTTCAGGAAAATGACATGCATCTCTCCTATAACATTTGAAAAATATTAAAAACTACCTAAACCCAAAGTAGACCAAACCATAATAAACAATTGGGACAAAAATAATGATTTTAAGATCATCCTTTCCCTATTGATGTACTCTAGGAATCAAGTGTTTTTAGACTTCAATAACAACATCGCCATTGGTTAATTCAGACTTGGGATAATAATGATCATGACTATGATGAATAGGTTATGTGTAAATTCAACTATTACATATGTAGACAAAATTTAGGTGCCCTTAGTCTACTTTATGATTGAGAAATGACTCACCCCTCCTCTTGGTGAAGTTATCAACACTTGTTTAAGTAGACAAATTTTTGTAGTCAAGAAGAGAACTAAGAACCAATTATTCATGATGTCATACCTCCTAGATGCCTTTATTACCACAACAAAGATAAAAAAACTTAGGGAATGATCACTTGATAAGATACAAACTATCTCATAGTATTACTCCAAGTTACATATCTTCAGGTATAGGGACCACATCCACTTTATTTTTGACTACGTGTATCCAACCCTAATAGAGTCCATAACTAGGAATCCAATGTCAAGAGTCAACCCCTTGATCAAAAAGTAAATTGAGGCCATGGGATACATATAGTTATATCCTAATTATACAATCATCAGTGGGAACCTAATTAACCCCACTTAGATTACCAGTCCATGTGCCAAATAAGCTTGCAGAGTAAGAATTAGTTTATCAAATCTATAATGGTATAGATGGTCTTTACAAGACTAAAATTAATGTATTTCTCCACATCCTCCCCATTACCATTGGTAGGACTGTGTTTTCATAATGGAACAATATTGAGGTAGCCTCTAAACATAGGATTTCCTTCAATATTCAAAGTTATGAACTAAGGAAATAGGATCCACATGGAAGAGTTAAAGAAAATTTAAAATCCAAAATAATCAATGTACCTTATGAGTACCATCCTAGTCCTTAGCCTATTCATTCTCTAAGGTCACCATTAGATTAAAAAGGCACAACATCAATCCAAAGGCTAAAATGCAAAGGGAGCAAAAGGGAGGAGATGATAAATGGAAATTAGGGCTAAGGTAGTACCATTTTTTGAGTGGTACACCTTCTATACCTCCACTAGCCTAATTATAGATAGACTCCTAACCTGAGGCATAAGTTGAACATAGGCCATAATAGATAAGGCCTGGTGAGATAGCATCCTCTTCAACCCAAGAAGAGGAACAAAGGTTACTAGTGGAAGAAGTTCACATATTGGCATTGGACCCTCATGAGACCATTGAATATTCCCTCAAAATTCTATCATTAGCATATGAGTTTGAGGATGAATAAATGAAGGAGATAAAGGAGGATAAGGGGAAGGAAGTGTTGGATCTAGTTCCTATAGACACCCCCAAAATAAAAGTTGAATTGGCCTTTGTCCTAGCTAAAACCAAGAAGCCCAAGGTATCCTTCACTCATCCTTTGAGTGAAATAAATATCTTCAGTAAAGAAAACTTAACTCAATGTCCAATCATTCTTGAATGGTTCATCTATGGAAATTTTCAAAAGGTACCAAGTGTACAACATCCATGGGATATGATGAAGGCAATCAATATCCTAGTTCATGAAGAGGTCAAACTATGGAACCTAGCACTACAAAAGGAAGATGAAAAAAGGATGGATGCTCTAGGAGAATCAAGTGGAGCACAAGTGGAGACTCTAGCTCCAAAAGTAATAGAATCTTTATTTGGTGTCAAATTTAACCCAATAATTACTAGCTTGTAGAGGGTAACTAAGAAGAAGGCCATGGTTGGTGGAGAAGAGTCCACTTTCCAAAAATTGCAAACTTTTGTTAGATTAACTCTAGTTGGAGGACAAAAGCCTAGTGAGGATCCAATATTTGAAGAAAATGTTCTTGAAATGGCTCAAGCTTAGTCAGTTCAATTACAAATAATGACCATGGGAATCTTGTAGTAGAATAATAACTTGAAAGAACAAGCCATCTTATTAATCCAAGAAAATAGATTTAGGCAATTTGAGGACACCATGGCTGATTTGATCAATTATTTAAATTCAGTCAAGACAAACCAAGAGGTAGTGAATAAACAAAGAACCATAGCTATAGGCCAAGTTGGCCAATCACAGGATTTGATCTACTAAGTGAAGGATTTGTTAAAATTATTGACTAAATATCAAATCTCTAAATTTAGGATAGTCAACCTAGCCCACCTGAATATGGCTATGGTTATATTAATTGATAAAATCAAGGCCCTGAGTAGCTAGTGCAAGCATATGGAATATGTTTCTAAGGACCTCAAATAACTAGAAGATAAAATGTTGCACATCTTGGATAGCTTGATCAAATAACCTACCATACTTAGTCCCTTAGGTCTAATAACTAATGAGGAGTTCAATCATAGAAATACTTAATTCATGCAAGAAGTAAGGAGGCAAGGACAAGGGAAAATAGGTGTTGATAATAAGAAGATCATAAGCCTACCTTTATCATCAGAAGAAAAGATAGGATATGTTAGGAGCATCAAACAAGCTTTGGAAAGGGTTGAAAGGGAATTCAAGAACCTCAAAGATCAAGAAAATGAGATATTCATGAGACCTATCATTGATCTCTAGCTGATCAATGAAAAACATTGTATAATGAAGATCTTTTAGGGAAGGCAAAAGACTGCATCAACACAAGGATCCCAAAGTCAAGCTAGTTGACTTAGGATATTCTATTGTATAAAAACATTGTATATTTTTTGAAATATAATATTCTTCTTATAAATACATGTGCAACTTGTAAAGCATATTTCCTATAGTTTAGTAATTTTAGAATGTCTAGAAAGGCTCTCAAAGAATTTTAAAAGGATAATTATCCTTAGTATTTGATATGATAACCAACATACCTCATGAAAAGGTCTATATAAAGACATATTACCCATTGTAAAAAAGGGGAAAGAGTTTTTGGATCCAAAAACTATTTTGTAATTTTTGAGAAAATTAATACAAAGCAAAGAGTTCTACAAAGTTTGTCCATATTTTCTTGTGTGAATTGTTATCATGGTTTCTCTCTCATTTGTCTAGTATTTTCTTTAGATTTGAATGGTTCTTATTCTAGATGTGCATCTTTAAGTACATATTTGATAATTTGTGCTAATGCTATATTAGTTAAAAGTTATAAGCTTTTCTTATTTTTATTCATTCTTCTTGCATATGTGTTATTGTTGTTTGCTTGCAGGGGTGAATCTTTAAAGTGAAACTAGTCTTTATTTGCATTATTTCATACCATCCTTAGATTTTTGTCTAATGTGTGGTAGGATTTAATCCTATGTTTCTTCATGTAATAAATTGGTTAAATGTATGTTTAGATGAAATTGGAAATTTTTCATAATGTTTGAAATAGAGATCAACAACACCTCTCTTTTCTACTTTACCCTTCCTTTTGCTCCTTTTTATCAAATCACCTTATATTAGCTTCAATGTAAATACTCATCTCAGTTTAGCTTTAGACTTATGTTTTGAGCATAATTCACTATAAATAACATAAATCATCTTCAAGATCAAAGATCAACTATTAAGCCATGGTGGCTCCCAACCACCAACTAATATATATTTGTGAAGCAGTCTACTTATTCTACCTCTATTCCACCAAAGATAATAGGATTATCACAATGTATAACTCATGCATTGAATTCTTTAGATTTGGAAATGATTAGTGTTTTTTAAACACTAAGAACCACCAGTGATACACTTTTAGGCATCAATAGGGACACACATTCCATTTATGTTAGAAGGAGGGCTTTAGTTAAATATTTGAAAATTTGTAACATCTTTGCTAATTTTGGTGAATTATGTTCAAAGATTGATGTATTCTTTGCATATTTATGTTTATTTTAGTATATTTGTGTAAATATCATTGATATTAGTGGGTTTAGACCAATATTTTTGCTTATTTAGATAAATTTAGGTATTCTTTTAAGATATATGAATAATTTTGGTGAAGATGGCTTGAGATATATGAATCCAAGGTGTTTGAGGTTAGTAATATTAGTTTTGTTCAAATATTGATGTCATCTTTATAAAATTTGAGTTTATTTAAGATTAGATGTGTAAAGATCCTTCATACTTATGTATTTTGACATATCTCTAAGATAAATTAGTTAATATGGATGCCCTTTGTTGTTCTTTATACATATTTGTTAAAATTTTGATTAATGTGTAAGTTTGATCATCATTATTTCTAAAGATAAGACTTACACATTGTATTTTAAAAAGGGTTAAAAGTTTTCAAGGTGGAAATGCCAAGGATAAGGACCAAATCACATTTAGAGACAAGGGTTCCTCTTCTATCATTAGAGATTCATAGGAGAGCTAGGTGATATAAAGGTAAGTGTCGACTTTAAAATTCTCAACCAACTTCACCAATTCAGGGTGCTCCTATGTTTAATCCCTATCAAGGCATGGCTTGGCTAGTGGTTCTTCAATCAATGTGCTAGGTGTGGTACATGGCCTTCCTCATAATCATAAAAATTATTTTCCTAATTTTAGTCCTATTGGTGTTGTAACTATTGAAAAACACATTAAATTTTTCAAAGCTGATTTATGACTTTTGAATGTTGTTCATGAAGATGTAGCATGCAAATTGTTCCCATTTAATTTCAAGGATGCTGCATATAAATGGTTTCTAAACCTTCCTAAAAACTACATAACTAGCTATAATGATTTTAATAATTACTTCATAGATTAGTTTGGTAAAATCATTAGTCCATGTGTTCTTTGCCAATAGTTTACTATAGTTAAAAGGGACTCAAATGAGCTCATAAGAGCCTTTAATGCCAAGTTCCATAAAATGTTTAATATAACCATAGCTCCTTATAGACCTGATGAGGCCTTAGCCTTAGATATTTACAAATATGCCTTAGATCCCATGACTTTTGTGTTTCTTAAAACATCTACTTAGGTAATTAATATAATAGCCTTAGCCTATGTTGAAGCTATGATCATGAATGATCAGATGCAACCCTAAGGTCAAATGGCATACAATATTCCTAATGTTAATCCAAATTTACCTATTCTTAATATCATTCCCAATGCTAACCAAAATATGCCTACCTTGAAATAGCTTCCAATTTTGAACTAATTGCCTCTAAGTCATGCACATCCTGGCCAAAACTTGGGATTCTTGAACAATGATGCCAGTGGTTCTAATCCACAAGACCAAAGATATTTAATTCCTATAGCCAGTATAAATACTCAAGTTCATAAATTTTAGACACCAAAGAATGAGAATGATTCTATTTTAAATATGGTTTATAATTTAACTCCTAATTTATTTTAGTTACAAAAGCAAGTTGAAAATACTAGGGAAATATCTAATAGGAACTTCTCTTTCCAAAGGTTCAATAGGCCTTCAAATGGGTTCCCAAATAATAATAACCAAAACCATGAGTCATCTGATAATAATAATGTGCTTGACATAAATATTACTTTTGTTTCTTTACCAAATTATTGTAGAGTTCATTGTAATTCAAAGCATGGTGAATTAGATTGTCTAGAATTTTGCAATGCTTTTGAAGATTTTCAAGAAGAGTTAGATACTTTTGAAGTTATACCTAATAAATATAATGGTTCAAGTGACTTAAGTTATTCAATTTCATCTAAATATTATGATTTAAATCTCATGGTGGATACATTTTAGTTCCATTTTCAAGAAGAGAATTAGCCTAAGGAGATTCATGCTTTTCAAAAATATCTAAAGAAGACCTATCCTCTGAGGAATAGGGAGCAAAAATAACCTTTGACTACCTCAACTCCACCAAATAATTTTGACACCCCTAATACTACATCAAATAACAATCTAGAGGATCCTAAGGGAATTACCTCTAAAACTAATGCTAATACATCTAATTATTCCAATAGAATTGGATATAATATAGTAAAGGACATAAAAAAGATCAAATCTAACATTACTTTGCATGAGTGGACTCAGATTATTGAGCAAAGAGATTTGGTATTGGAATCTTTGTCTAAGAAGCCTGGTAAGTTTCAAAAGGCTATATATGATAGTGTTACCATACACAAAAATAAGATAGATGTTCTACTTTTCCTACTTATAGTCAGGATATGTGGTAATAATTTAAATAATTTCTTGTTAGACTCTGGTACATTTGAAAATGTTATGCCTAAAGGCATTTTTGAACAACTTGGTTTGATTCCTATTAAATATGATAAATTTTTGACTTAATTAGATAAATCAAGAATAAAAGTGATTGGTGATTTATTAAATTTTCACATACAAATTTATTTTGAACCAAGTATCTAATAGTTTATTGACATCTAAGTGGTAGACATCCCTGATGCCTATATAATGTTGTTAATCAGAGACTGGACTAGATCATTGAATGATTATATGTCAAGTAACTATTCACATATATGTTCACCATGGAAAAGAGTTCCTAGTTAGATTAAGATAGAAATGGATCCCAAGATGAAGCATATGATCACCGAATACAATGTAACCAATGAGAAGGTCAACATGGTTAACTCAGATTTAGGTGTTTACACTCTTGACAACCCAATGGTATGTAACTATAAAACTTCTCTTGCTATGCTTAGATTATGGAATTTGTATTTTTATGGTGATAGATGTAAATTAGGTTATGGATTAGGATTGGTATTAATCAATCCCATTGGGAAAAAATACAATGACTCTTACAAACTCTAATTCACATGTACTAATAATATTATAGAGTATAAAGCACTTATTCTTGGATTACAATTTAGAGTCAAACATAAGGTCAAGAAAATATTAGTTTTTGGTGATTTATAACTAGTATTTAATTAGTTCAAAAGTAAATATCAATGAACATAGTCCTATCTTAAGAAATATGAGTTTAGAGTGTGGTACTTAATTGAATATTTTGATGCTTTCAACATCATGTCAATCCCTAGGGAAGAAAACAAGGCTACTGATAAACTTTATTTAGATACAACCAACCTTATACCTAATAAAAACTCAAAGTTAAAAATCCTTACCATTTAATTAGTCCCATGTCCCTTAGTTTTGGATAATTTTAATAATTTAGAAGTATTCAGTGATGATCAATAGATCATAGACTTCAAAACTAGCTCAGGGGTATTTGAGGCTCACATCATTGATGAGGTCAATGAAAATACCCTTGATGATGAAAAATTTGAAGGTAATATTGATGATAGGGTCATTCAACTAAGTGATAATAATATCCCTAAAGGGATGATAGCCTTAGAAAGATTTTTTGATTCTAACAAACTAGTTGAATTTGTCTAGATTCCCAAAGTAGATGGGAAGGACTATAGTGAAATTGACCTAGGTTCCCAAGGTCATCCTTAGCTAGTGAACATTGGTACAAACTTTATAATAATTTAAACCAAGAGAGCCAAATATTTACTAAGTATAAGTATGTAATAGCATGGTCTTATGATGACTTAAAGATCTTTGATCCTAGAGTGATAACCCATACTATACCATTGAAAGAAGCATGTAAAAATTTTAGGCAAAAATAAAGTCCAATCAACCCTATCCTAGAACCAATGATATACAAATAAGTTAACAAGTTACTAGATGCTAAGATAGTATTTCCCATTAGATACTCCACTTGGGTAGCTAACTTGGTACTAGTTAGGAATAAAAATGGTGAATTGGGTTGTACATTGACTTTAGAAATATGAATAGAGAATATAAAAAGGATAATTACCCCTACCTTATATTAACTAAGTAATCCAAATCATTTTTTGTTCTATTATGATGTCTTTTCTTGATGTATTTTTAGGGTATAATTAGGTGCTAGTGAACAAGGAAGATAAGATGAAGACTATGTTTACTACTAAATGGGGCACTTTTGCTTACAAGAGAATGACCTTTGGATTAATCAATACAAGTGTAACCTTTTAAAGAGAAATGGATCATTCATTCCAAGGCATTTTAGGTAAGTGCATTATTATATATATATGGATGACCTGACTATCTTTTCAAAAAATAGGGAAGACCACTCATGCACTTACAACAGGTATTTGAGGGATGTAGAAGATATGAAATCTACCTTAATCCCAAGAAAAGCATATTTTATGTAATTAATGGAAAACTATTAGGACATGTCATAACCAAGGATGGGATTTATATTGACCCTAATATATTAAATTTGATATCAAATATAAACCCCCCTAATGGTAGTTTGGAATTAAAGTCTTTATTTGGTAAAATCAAATTTGTGAGAAAATTCATTTCTAGTTTTGCAAAGATTATGAATCCATTGAATGATATGTTAAAGAAAGATGTCAAGATCACATGGAATGAGGAGACCAAGAAATCCTTTAAAGACATCAAATAAGAAATTAGACAAGATCTTATATTTTTAAGTCTAGATTTCACTAAAGATTTGTATCTTTATTCTTTTGCCTCTGATCATATAATAGCTGATATTCTAACATAGAGAATAGATAAGTGTGATCACCCCATTACTTTCATGAGTACTAACCTTAAAAATGTTGATTTGAACTATTATTTAATTTATAAACAAGAATTTGATTTAGTCAAGGTAGTAAAGAAGTTTAGACACTATATTCTTATGAATAAAGTGCATATAATTTTGCCAGACCCTGTCACTAAGCTAATGCCAAGTCAATGTGAACTTGGAGAAAGGAGAGGTCAATGGATGTATATCCTTCAATAATATGACCTAGATATGAATACTGGCAAGTTGGTAAGATTTCAAGGTTTAATTTATTTAATTGTTAATGTTAACCCTAGACTGAGTGTTGTGTAGGTTGACCAACAAAGCTTTCAACCCAATGATTGGTATGTTCTTATTTTTAATTTACTAATCAATGACTATTAACCTAAAGGATTAAGTAGAGAGTAAAATATATATTTAAGGCTCAAAGTATCCCACTTCTTGATCAAAGATGGAGTGTTATATAAGAAGAAATTTGAAGTCATTTACCTAAGGTGTGTGTCCAAAGAAGAAGCAACTAAAATATTGAGCACCTTTCATGAAAAATAAGGAAGTGGGAATCCATCTAGAAGGACTACAACCCAAAATATCCTTAGAGCTAGTTATGACTATCCTACTATCTTTAATAATGCTCACAAGCATGTGAGAGAGTGTAATTCATGTCAAATTTTCAACACTAAATATCCCAAGGAAACTAAGCCATTAAATCCATACATGATTGATAAACCCTTTACCTAATAGGGGTTAGACTTTTTGGGAGTCATCAACCCTAATTCCTTAAATAGTCATAAGTATGTTTTAACCACTACTAACTACTACACAATATGGATTCAAGTAGTGGAAACCAAGTAGTGTAGGATTGAAGGAGTGATCAATTTTTTAGAAGAATACATATGTACAAAGTTTGGCACACCAGTATCTCTAGTTTACAATAATGGATCTACCTTTGTGTCTATCATGATGATTGAGTGGGCCTATAACAACAAAAAATTTATAAAATTCTCATCAAACCATTACCCCTAAAGAAATAGAGTGTTTAAATTAACAAATAATAACTTGATGAAATCCATAAAGAATCCTACATATAATAAACTAAGAACTTGATATAAGCTACTTAAGTATGCCCTTTGATAGATAAAACAAGAGTGAAGCATGCTCTCAAGGCATCACCATTATTTCTATTATATGGTAAAGAACATATAGTTCAAATCACACTCAAGCTAATAACCTACATGTTTATGAAACAATACATGGAAGAGGATCAATAATTTATAAATTTAAGGTTGTTGGACATCATATAGATGGAAGATGCAAGGGAAGAATCTTTTGCCAATTTTAGTGGACACCAGACCATAATTAAGATATGGTTTGATAAGTTTTCAAATATAAAGATTTTTAGAAAAGGATACCTATTTATTATTTGGTATAAAGCCTCAAAACCAAAAGGAAAACATGGAAATTGCACACCTTTGTGGATTGGCCCATATCAGATTATTGAGACCTTGGGAGATAACACCTTCAAACTAAAAGACTTGCAAGGAGTATAGTTTACATTGCCCACTAATGGAAAATACCTAAAGCACTATTTCTCTAATATACCACCTAAATTATTCATATAATTAACTATAATATTGGTTAGAATTAGTATACATAGGCTTTATATTAGTTTCTTTTCTTCCCTTCTTGTCCCTTGCCTGTTCATAGTGTTTGCTTGTTTCCTCTGCTTTCTATTTATTTAATTTTTGTTTAGTGTGTTTGTTATCCATACTTTGTTTCTTGATTCAAATAATTCTTTTCAAGACATCCCTCATCTCAATATTCATATGATTGCTCAAAAAACCTCATAGTTCAGGAATGCATGTATGCCCCCTCAATATTGGTTGATCATGGATTGTTGAAATGTGAACTTAAAGTTATAGTCTAGAGAAACTAGTAAGGACTAATAATTAGGTTAATTATTCCTTGAGATTTTAATCCTTGTTGTAATATAACCTAGGTTCTAATAAGGATTGCACATATAGTGTGAAATATTAGATTATTAGGATACAATCATGCTTGCACTTAAAAAACATTAATTTCTTGGGATAAAGTTTACAGCCAAGGATGATTGTCTGAAGACCAAACATGTGACCAAATCCTAAAAAATGGATAATATAGTTCCAAACCTTTACTAAAAAGTCAAATTATCTTTAAAAATACTAAAATAAGGGCTTTATTACAAGTTTCAAAAAAGCTTTCTAAGCAAAGGTGATTTTGGTAATCTCCATTGTGGCTATGGATGTTTGGATGGTAGTAGAACAAGGCCTTAAGTGGATCCAAAATTATCTATGTCAGGGATATGGACACCTATATGGTATAAAATCAATTCTCAAGCCTTCCTTGAGGTAAAACATGATTCTTAATGAACATCTAAATATGTTATAAGTCAATGTTAATGGTCAAGGTCATGAGTCTAGAAGATGTTCTCTAAATCCCATGGCAATCAGTACGTGGAATCAAATAACACACACACATGGCCATGTCTTTATTTTTGATCCTAATTCTACATTTACAAGACTTGTTCTAACCATTAATTAATCTTAATAATGGTCCCTAATAAAGTGGATTAAGTAACCTAATTATTAGTGTAAACTAGAGTCTCTAAATTCTAACATATTATTATGTTTCCCCTAGAAGTCACCATTTTTTGAGGTCAACATACCCTAATTTTTGAAAAATGGGGACCCTTATGTTAAATTGTGCAAATTTGTACCTTAAAGTTTAAAAATCACTTGATTAAAATATGACTAGCATGTTTGCACATTATTTTTTTGAATATCATCTAGGCCTGATTCTCACTTGGACTAATTGACATATTTTCAAGTGATCATTATTTTACCCATTCTAATGTTTTTAATGATTGTTTCCTATGTTTTTATGTTATAGCTTCAAAGGAATATCATTTGGGAATGAACATGCTTAGGGTTTTGTGTTTTAATGATAAATTGATCCTTTACTAGCCTTTGATTTGTCAAGGACTAACTGAGTCTACATTCAAATCCTTTTAAAACTATAGTATGAATGTCTTAACCTAGGTACCTTTTGAATTAAATTCAAATTTACATGAAAAAAATTTATGTGAGAACAATTCATGCATGTCATAGACTTAATTTAATTTTTATCCTAAGGCTTAGTCCTATTTTTCAACATGACCAAACTTTAGTCTAAAAATCTTATGTCTGGTCCTTTTATATCCTAAGGCCCCTTAATCTTTTATTATTAACATGGCATAGATAACTTTATGGTCCCTTTATTATGTTTAAGAACTTAGCCTAAAATTATTTTCCTAAAGTTTTATCATATTTATCAACATGAATAAAACCTTAGTCTAAAATATTTAGCCTAAGTCTTGTATATTCCCCAAGATCTGACTTACTTTATTTTATTATCCACATTGGCTTAGGTGGTCAAGATATAATGACGTGAGATTAAAGTTAAAAATTCAATCCCTAGCCTAAATTTAAAACTCAATCACGTCCCCAAGGATCGATGGTGCACAACTAAGCATACATATTTTGATCTATGATACATGTCAAGTCAAATATTCAATGAAGCCCCAGATGAATGATAAGGTGATAAGTGTCACAATTTATCTATGATACATGTTAATTCAAATCTTCAATGAAGCCCTAGATGAATGAGAAGGTGATAAGTGTCACAATTTCAATGAAAGAACATTGAGCAACTAATGACATTACACCCTTCAAATTAAGATTCGATGGAGCACATTGATCTGACCAAGTAGGATCTAATGGTGCATGATGAAGGTTGAAAAGTCAAAATCCATAAGAACAAACAAGAGATGACATGTAGCACAACCATGGCCCACAAATTAAAGATCAAGAATACTTCAAATATTGATGGTATGTGGATGAGTGTATACATTTTTATAAATGGTCCATAGAATAGGGGACATTGTTGATGCATTTAAATATATTAGTAGGTTAATATATCATTTAAGAAACACTTCTCATTTATAGATTCATAAAATCTATTGCATGAGTTGCTGGTTGTGATAATCCTATTATCCTTGGTGGAATAGAGGTAGAATAGGTTGATTGTTTCATAAACTTATATTAGTTGGTGGTTGGGAACCACTATGGCTTAATAGTTAATCTTTGATTTTGAAGATGATCTATGTTATTTAAAGTGAATTATGCTCAAAACCTAAGTCTAAATCTATACTAAGATGAGTATTCACAATGAAGCTAATCTAAGGTGAATTGATAAAAAGGAGTAAAAGGAAGGGTAGGGAAGAAAAGAGAAATGTTATAGATCTTTGTTTCAAACATTATGACAAAGTTCCAATTTCATCTAAACATGCATATAACCAATGTGCAACATGAAGTAGCATAAGCTCAAATTCTATCACACATCAAGTAGACATCTAAGGAAAGTATGAAAGATGCAAATAAGAACAAGATTTATTTTAAGAATTTTACCCATGCAAGCAAATAACATTAGCCTAGATGCAAGAAGACTAAAGAAAGTAAAGTAAAACTAAGAAATTTAAACTAATATAACATTATCACAAATTAACAACTCTGCATTTGAAGATACACATATAGAATTCAAAAGAAGCATTCAAATCTAAAGATAAGATCAAACAAACGAGAGAGAAACCATGATATCAATTCACACAAGTAAATGTGGACAAACTTTGTAGAACGCCTTGCTTATATTAAATTTCTCAAAATTTAAAAATATATTTTTGTCTCCAAAAAATATCTCCCTTTAAAATTGGCCATACCTCTTTATATAGGTCATTCATGAGGTATGTCAATCAGTAATGTTAAATTACATTTGTACATGTGTCTAGGATAGTTGTCCTTTATATTAAATTCTAGAACAAATGAAATATACTAACCTATAAGCAATGCACTTTACAATAAAATTAATGTCTTTTCAAAAATAATATTCCTTTTCAAAAATATACAATGTTGGTTACCAAAGAATATTCCTAATCTAGCTAAATTTGCGACCCAAGCCCTACTACAATCCTCTACCTACCTTTCAAGATCTTCATTCTATAATTTTGCTCATTAATCAATTAGAGGTCAATAATGGGTCTCATGAACAATTATTTTTATTTATCTCCTAGGTTACTAAGATATTTCTCAGTTCTCTCCAAAAAAATTTTGATGCTTCTAGCATCTCCTATCTTATCCTCAAATGATAAAAATAGGCCCATGATCTTTTTGTTATCAGCCCTTGTCTTTTGTTGACCTAGGTTCCTCACCTCATGCATGAATTAAGAAGTTATATACTTGAACTCATAATCATTGATAAGGCTCAAAGGGATAAGTTAGGTGGGCTACTTGATTAAGCTATCCAATATGTGTATCATCGTGTCCTCCTACTATTTAAGGTCCTTAGAAATGTCCTCTGTATGCTTGGACTAAATGCTCAAGGCTTTGATATTATCCAATAATATAGCCATATCCATATTTAAATGGGTTAGGTTGACTATCCTAAATTCAAGGACTTGATTCTTGGTCAAGGCTTTGATCAAGTCTTTCACTAGATAGCCTGAATCTTGCCATTGGCCAACATGGCTTGTAGCCATAGAATTTTGCTTACTTATTACCTCTTGTTTGGTTCTAACTGACTTTAAGGAATTGAATAATTAAATCATGGTGTCATCATATATCTTGAATCTATCTTCTTGGATTGGCAGGATCAAAATATGCCCTTGATCATTACAGTAGAGACTCTTTATAAACATGTTCTTTTCCTCTTATCTTGTTATGGGCTGCTAGTTTTCAATGGTTCAAAATAAGCTTGACCAAAATTTTTTCCTATATTTAGAGCTATGACATCAAATTAGGTGTCTTTGAAAACCCTTCTTTCTATATCTAAAGTTAGATAGAGCTCCACATCTTCCCTTGAAACACCTTTTCAAGCTACCATGGTTGTGGGCTTCTCTAGATTACCTGCTAGTGGTCTTTAGTTTAATTTTGGGTCAAATTATCCTTTCACAAGTGATAATTCAACTTCCTTTGCTTGATTATAATGAACCTAGGGTCAAATCAAGATTTTTGGAATTATTAGGGCGTTCATGAAGGTTTTAATAGTGATTTAATGGTGGAAGCTATTTTAATTATGTGAGATTTGTGACTTAAATCCCAATTAGATTACATGCTTATACCCTTGCATTTCTCTGGTTTGTAAAATCTTCAACTATGGCATCTTTATGGCATTTTTTATTATTAATATTTAAAAATTATATGTTGTTTTTTGAAAATTTAACCTTGATATCACACCATTGGATCTATCTACTTATATCATTGTGGATCATTGATCTTGATCCAAAGATTGAACACTATTAGTTACTTATTATGTTTCCTATAGTTATGACACTTGTCACTTCTACATTTACCCTTAGCTTTATTGAAATGTCAAAGGTAATCTCATATCATTGATCTCATTTCCATGGATAAATCACACTTCATCAATTTTGATTTTTTTAATTATGCCTCCTACTCCATGAACCATTGATTAGAATGTTTACGCTCATCTACGTATCTTCAATGTTTGAAAAATTCTCGAGATTTAATTTATGTCTTATGGCTATTCGATGTGTCATCTCCATGTTCATCCTTAGGAGTTTTGAATTTTTAATGTTTTTTATGCGCTATCTGATCATATTCGCTTGATTAAATGTACTCTATTGGATATTTATCTATAAGGTCAAAAACCATTAGTTACTGAGTGTTCTTTGCCTATGAGTGTGACAATTATCACCCTCTTACTTTTCATGGGGCTCTGTTGAAGTCTTGACTCAATACATGTATTAAGCTCAATCTTGTCTGAGTAAACACATATTTTTGATATTTGGAAGATGTTCAAACTTTAGCTTAGGGATGGGAATTTAACTTTTCAAATTTAATCTTAAAGCATTGATATTGATCACTTGAGAAAATGTAGACTGTTGATCTTGTGGATGAAAATGATATTTAATGTAGTGCTTGGGAAAATAAATAACTTAGCATAAATTTATTGGACTATGGTTTTAATTAGTGTTAATAAACATGGGTAAGACCTTAAGATAAACATTTTAAGCTAAGTTTTAAATATGATAAAGGGTACCCCATGAATAATAAAAGACATAGCATATAGTTTTAGCCTAAGGTTTGTTGTATTAATAAATACAAAAAACTTTAGGGTAAAGCTTTTAGACTGAGTCCATAGTAAAAAGGACCCTTTGTTTAGTTAGACCATGTAGAAATAAAATGGACCAAACATAAATTTTTAGACTAAGGCTTAGTCATGTTGATATACATGATTAATTCTTAGTTTAAAATTAAACTAGGTTGATGACTTAGTTAATCATTCCTGCATAAATTACTCTTGTACAAATTTGAGTTTGATTCAATAGGATTCGAGCTAGCGTAATTTGAATAAGTGTTTAAAGATGCTCAATAATGATTTTAATTTAATCCTTCATAAACTAAAGGCTAGTAAAAGGCCAAACTGATATAAAAAATCATGAAACTCAGGCATTGCACATTCCAAATGGACTCCATTGGAGTTGTAACCTGAAACATGAAGATCAAATATTAGTAACTTTAGGCAATATTAAATTATAATTATGAATAAATATGCCAACCAAATCAGGTGTGAATAATTTTCAATTAGAGATAATGTGCAAACATGCTACTGGTACTTTGATCAAGTGAATTTTCAATTTTAAGGTACAAATTTTCCTAATTTAAAATAAGGATCCCCATTTTTTATAAATGGGGGTATGTTGACTTCAATAAATAGAGACTTTCAAGGGAACATATCAATTTTTTAGAATTCAAAGACTCTAGTTTAGAATAATAACTAGTTTATTCATTCCATTTTATCAAGTACCATTGAGATCAATTCATTATTGAAATAAGTCTTACAAATGTAGAATTAGGGTCAAACATCAAGACCCAGTCATGTTGTATGTCCTTTGATTCCACTTACTTTTTGCCATGGGATTTTGGGAAGTAACTTCCAAATTTCATGAATTTAGTCCTTAACATTGACTTTTAACATGTTTGGATATTAATTAATAACCATGCTTTTACTTAGGGAAGGTTTGGGCATTGCTCTTCTACTAGCCAGCCATCCATAACCTCAATAAAGATACCTTTTTCTCCACTCAAGGCCTTGATCTACTACCAGCTAAGCATCTAGAGCCCTAATGGAGGTTAATAGAATCACCTATGCTTAGAAAGCTCTTTGATTTTACATTAAGATCTTATTTTTGTAAATTTTATCATCATTTTGACTTTATATCAAAGGTTGGGAGCCAAGTTAGCTAGGTTTAGGGATTCAATAAAGTGTTTAATCTTTAGAAAATCATCCTTGGTTATAGATTTTCCCCAATTAATAATGTATATTAAGTGCAAACATAATTATATCCTAATAATTCAAGCTTTCACCCTACCTATGCAATCCTTATTAAAACCAAGTTTATATTATAATAGTGCTCAAAACCCCAAGGAATAATTATCTTAACCATCAATATTTACTATTTTCTCCAAACTATAACATTAAGCTCATATTCCTATAATCCATGATCAACCAACGTTGAGAAAACATACCTATATTCTAGAACTATGGGGTTCCTTTTGAGCATCTAAATACATTTTGAGCTGAGGATTGTCTAAAAGAACTTATTGAAAGCCAGAAACAAAGCACAAGAGGAAAAAAAACAAAACACAAAGCAAATAAGTAAAAAAATATATACAAACCCTATGTACAAAAAATGGACAATAAGGAAAGAACAAGAAGGAAACTAAATTATGCCCTACCTTTACTAAATCTAACTAGTTTTATAGTTAACTCCATGAAGGCATCTAGTGGGATAATAGATAAATAGTTCTTGAGGTATTTCCCATTGGTTGGAAATGAAAACTCTTATCCTTATAAGTCTTTCAGTTTGAAGGTGTTATCTCCTAGGGTCTCATTAATTTGATATAGACCAATCCATAAAGGTGTGAAATTCTCATGTTTTCCCTTTGGTTCTAAGGCTTTGTCCTAGAGAAGAACCAAGTCTTCTTTTCTAAACACCTTTATCTATGAACATTTGTCAAACCACCTCTTGACTATGGTTTGATGTATACTAATGTTGGTAAAAGCCTCCTCTCTTGCATCTTGTATCTTCCATCTATATGATGTCAAGTAGCCTTTAATTTGCTAATTATTGGTCCTCCTTCATGTATTCTTGTATGAACTTGTATGTTGGCATCTTGAGTGTTATGGTAAATATAGGTTCTTGACCATATACCAAAAAGAATGGTGAATCCTTAAGATCTTGTTTGACTCTTGTTCTATCTATCTGAAGGGCATACTTAAGTAACTTATGCCATGTTCCTATTTTATTAGTTGTAGACTTCTTTATGGCTTTCATCAAGTTCTTATTTGTCGATTCAAACACTCCATTACCTTCAGGGTAATGGTTTGATGAGAACATGAGAATAATGTTGTTGTCATATGCCCATTATATCATCTCAATGGATATAAAGGTAGATCCATTATCATATACTAGAGATAATAGTGTTCCAAACCTTGTGCATATGTTTTCTTCTAAGAATTTGATCACCTCTTTAGTCTTGCACTTCTTGGTTTCCACTACTTTAGTACATCTTATGTAGTAGTTAGTAGTTGTTAGGACATGCTTGGGACTATCAAAGGAATTAGGGTTAATGACCCATAATATCTAGTCCCCATTAGGTAAAGGGTTTATCAATCATTACTAGCTTTAGTGGCATGGCTACCTTAGGCTCTTTAGTGTTGAATATTTGACATGAGTGGCATTATCTCACATGATTATGGGCATCTTTGAAGATAGTGAGATAGTAGTAACCAACCCTAAAGATCTTATGGGTTATTGTCCTTCTGGATGGATTTCCACTTCCTAGTTTTTCATGGAAATTGCTCAATATCTCAATTGCCTCTTCCTTCAAAACACACCTTAGGTAAATGCTTTCAAATTTATTCCTATATAGCACTCCATATTTGATCAAAAAATGAGCTACTTTGAGCTTTACATATCTCTTTTTCTCTCTACTTAACCCTTTAGGATAATATCCATTGATTATCAAATGAAAAATAGGATCATACTAATCATTGGGCTACAAATTCTATTGTTCTACCTACATGACACTCAGTTTGGGATTAGTATTGGAAATAAACTACATTAAACCTTGGTACCTTACCAGCTTTATAGTCTTCATCTCCAGATCATATTATTGTAGAATAAACATCCACTTACCTCTACTTTCTCCAAGTTCACATTGACTAAGCATGAGCTTAGTGTTAGGGTCTGGTAGTAATGCATGTACCTTATTACTAAGGATATAATGCCTAAATTTCCTCACTACCTTTACTAGAGCACATGCTTAGTTTTAAATAAGAGAATATTTCAATTTAGCATTTTTAAAATTAGTTATCATGAAAGCAATAGGATGATCACATACATCTATCTTCTAAGTTAGGACAACTACAATTGTATGGTCAGAAGTAAAAGAGTAAATATATAAGTCTTTAGTAAAGTCTAGACTTATTAGCATAGGGGCTTGTCTAATTACTTCTTTGATGTTTTTGAAATCTTTCTTGGTCTCCTCATTCCAAGTGATCTTATCATATTTCTTTAAGATGTCTTCAAAGGTCTCACTATTTTTTCAAAACCAAAAATAAACTTCCTCACAAAGTTGATTTTACCAAAGAAAGACTTTAGTTCCTTCTTATTATTATGGGGTTCTATATTTTATATTGCATTTATTTTATCTGGGTCTATATAGATCCTATACTTAGTTATAACATGTCCAAATAATTTTTCCTTAGTTACATAAAAAAATTTCATCTTTGGGTTGAGATAAATTCCATACCTTCTACACCTTTAAAATACTTGTTACAATTACATGATGTGATCTTCCCTATTCTATGAAAAGATAGTTAGGTCATCCATGTGAATAATAATGCATGATCCATTACTCTTTAAAAGGTTAAACTTGTATTTATCAATCTAAATGGCATTCTCTTGTAGGAAAAAATACCCCACTTGGTAGTAAAAGTTGTCTTCATCTTGTCTTGTTCACTAGCACCTAATTATACCCTAAAAATCCATCAAGAAAAGATATCATAATATAACTATAAATAATTTAGATTACTTGGTCAAGAGAAGTTAGGGGGTAATTATCATTTTTAGATGCTCTATATAGATTTATAAAATCAATAAACAATCTGGTTTCACCATTTTTCTTCCTGACTGGTACTAGGATAGCTACCCAAGTGGAGTGTTTAATGGGAAAGATTATATTAGCATCTATAAACTTATTAACCTCTTTTTATATCATTGGTTCTAGGAAATGTTTTAATGGCTTTTATTTTTTCCCAAATGTCTTGTAGGCTTACTTTAGAGGTATGGTGTGGGTTATGACCTTAGGATCAAAGATCTTTAAGTCATCATAGGACCATGTTATTACATCTTTATACTTGGTAATCAAATTTTTGGATCTATTAGTTTCAATTCTTATGTAGGTTATACCAATATTCACCAGCTAAGATTGACCTTAGGAAAATAGGTCCATTACATTTTATTCCTTCCCATTCACTTTAGGAATCTTGAGATTCTTATCTAATTTTTCTAAATCAAATGATCTGTCTAAGGCTATCATCACATTGGGGATCTTATTATCACTCAACTTAATGACCTTGTCATCAAGTTTTCTTTCAACATTGTAATCATCAAGAGTGGTTTCATTGGCTTCATCAATGATGTGAGCCTTAAATACTCTTGAGCTATTCATGAAGTCTATGATCTCCTAATCATCACTAAATAATTATAAGTGGTTAAAATTATTTGGTACTGAGGGACATGGGACTAATTCAATGGCAAGGCTTTGTAACTTGTAACTTTGATTGGACATAAGGTTGGCTATAGTTGGAGCTAGTTAATCAAGGATTGACACAATGTTAAAAGCATCAAAACATTCAATTAAGTCCCACATTCTAAATTTATACTTTTTGAGATATGATAGTTTGCATTGGTATTTACTTTTGACCTAATTAACTACTAGTTCTAAATCACCAAAAACTAATAGCTCCTTAGCCTCATGTTTGATTATAAATTGTAATCCAAGAATAAGTGCTTCATACTTAGCCAAATTATTGGTGAAAGGAAACTAAATTTTGTAAGAGGAATTGTAATCTTTCCAAATGGGATAGATTAATACCACTCCCTACTCCAGAACTTGATTTGCATATAGCACCATCAAAATACAACTTTTATAATCTAGGCATGGTATGAGAAGTTTTGGAGTTACATACCTTTGTGGTGTCAAGAGTGTAAACACCTAGATATGAGTTAACCATGTCAACCTTATCATTTGATTCATTGTATTCAATAATCATATTCTTCATTTTAGGTTCGCTTTCTATCTTGATCTGATTTGAAACTCTTTTCCATGGAAGACATATGTGTGAATAGTCAATTGACATATAACCATTCAATGATCTAGTCTAGTCCCTACTTAGCAACATTTTATATACATCAATAATATCCACCACTTGGATGTCAATGAATTAATGGATCCTTGGTTTATAATTAATATGCATGTGAAAATTTAAACAATCACTAATCACTTTGACTATTGATCTATCTAATTGAGTCACAACCCTATCAGATCTAATTGGAGTCAAACCTAATAGCTCATAAATAACTATAGGAATAATATTTATAGATGCATTAGAGTCTAATAAACAATTATGAAAATTTTTACCAAAGATCCCAACTCTAAGTAGGAAAGGTTAGCATGTAAGTAGCATAATGTTAGCATGTGAAAACTTTTGTGGTTTGCTAGACTTCTTAGAGAAATATTCCAAAAAAAAATCCCTTTTTTATATAACCTAAGTCAAATTATGAAAATTAATGTTAGGTTTGTTATTTTTCATGTCATCTACTATATTATATCTAGTCCTATTGGAAGAACTATATGTATCAACATTAAATTTAGAGGTACTTCCCTTAGGAGGCTTTGGATTATTGTCTGATGTAGTATCAAGAGGAGTATCAAAATTATTTGGTGGATTTGAGGTAGTCAAAGGTTATTTTTGATATCTATTCCTTAGAGGATATGTCTTCTTTAGATATAGATAAAAAGCATGAATCTCTTCAGGGTTATCCTCAGGCTCATTCTCTTATTGAATGGGAACTCAAATGTCTCCATCATGAGAGTTAGATCATAATATATAGATAACCTTGAAGAACTTGAGGTGCCTAAACCATTGTATTTATTAGGTATAACTTAGAAAGTGTCTAACTCTTCTTGAAAATCTTCAAAGGCATTGCAAAACTCTAGACAATATAATTCACCATGCTTTGAAGTATAATTAACTCTACAATAATTTGGTAAAGCAACATTGCTAAGATTTATATCAAGTGCATTATTATTAGTGGATGACTCATTGTTATGGCTATTATTGTTGTTGTTATTTTAAAATCTATTTTAATGCCTATTGAACCTTTGTAAAGTGATTTTCCTATTAGAGTTTTCCCTAGTATGGCCAACTTGATTTTTTAACTAAAGGAAATCATTGCTTAGATTTTAAACCATCTTTAAGATAGAATCATTCTCATTCTTGGATGCCTCAAAATTATGAACTTGAGTATTTATACTAGCTACAAGAATAAAATCTCTCTAGTCTTGTGGATGAGATATATTAACATAATTATTCAATAATCCTAAGTTTAACTAGGATGTGCATAGTTCAAAGGCAATTGGTTTAGAACTAGGAGCTGATTTAAGGCTAGAATATTTTGATTAGCATTGGGGATGATGTTTAGAATAGGAAAATTTGTATTAATGTTGGGAATATTATATTTCATTTGGCCTTGTGGTTGTATCTAATCATTAATGATCACAACTTCAACATAAGCTAAGGCTAAAGTATTAATGACATGAGTACATCTTTTAAGAAACATAGAAGCCATGGGATCTCAGGCATTTTTTTAAATATCTAAGGATAAAGCCTCATTGGTATATAAGGAGCTATGGTTTTCTTAAACATTTTATAGAATCTAGCATTAAATGGTCTTATGGGCTCATTTTAATCTCTTTTAACTGTGGTAAACTATTGGTACATGACACATGGACTAATGATTTTGCCAAACTAATCAATGAAGTAATTATTAAAATCATTCCATCTAGCTATGTAGTTTTTAGAAAGGTTAAGGAACCATTAATATGCAACATCTTTAAAAGTAAATGGGAATAATTTGCATGCTACATCTCCATCAACTACATTTAGAAGTATTAAAGCATCTTTGAAGTATTTAATATGTTATTTAGTAGTTACAACACCATTAGGACTGAAAGTAGGTAAATAAGTTTCAAGAATATGAAGAAGGTCATGTACCATAATTGGCACATTGATTGAAGAACCACCTAGCCAAGCCATACCTTGATAGGGATTGAATATAAGATCACCTTGAATTGGTGAAGTTGGCTGAGAATTTGAAAGTCTATGCTTACCTTTGTCTTGCCTAGCTCTCCTAAGGATTTCCAATGAAAGAAGGGAAACCCTTTGTCTCTGAATGTGACCTGGTACTTATCCTTAGCAATTCTAGCTTGAGATCTTTGAACCCTATTTTAAATACAATATGTAAGTCTTATCTTTATAAAGAATGTTGATCAGACTTACAAATTAAGCCAATTTTGCACAAATATGTATAAAAATGGTAGAGGGCATCAATATTTAACTAAATTGGCTCAAATATGTGTTCAAGCATGTAAATATGAATTACCTTTACACGTTAAAGCTTAAATAAACTCAAATTTGTAGAAATCCAATCGATCTTTGAATAAAATAGCTAGTACTAACCTCAAATACCTTGGATTCATAGATCTTATGCTATCTTTAGCATGATTAAACATCAAACTTCAAATAAAATCCATCTTTTTCTAAATAATCAAAAATAATAGTTTGAAACCATTAAGATCAATGATCTTTACACAAATATGCTAAAATAAACATAAGTATGCAAAGAATACATCAAGATTTGAACAAAATTCACCAAAATTAGCAAAGATGTTGCAAATTTTCAATGTTTTAACTCACCCTCCTTATAGCACCAATTTTTCCCTTGTTGATGCACCTAAATGTATCAATAGGTTCATATAAAATTTAAGAAACACTTCTCATTTTTGGATTCATAGAATCCATTACATGAGTTTATGGTTGTGATAATCCTATTATGCTTGGTGAAATAGAGGTAGAATAGGTTAAATGTTTCACAAATTTATATTAGTTTGTGGTTGGGAGCCATCATGGCTTGATATTTAATATTTGATTTTGAAGATGATCTATGTTATTTAAAGGTAATTATGCTCAAAACTTAAGTTTAAAGATAGACTAAGATGAGTATTCATAATGAAGCTAATGTAAGGTGAATTGATAAAAAGGAGAAAAAGGAAAGGTAGGATATAAAAGAGAAATGGTGTTGATATTTGTTTCAAATATTATGATAAAGTTCCAATTTCAGCTTAACATGCATTTAGTCAATGCTCAACATGAAGTAGCATAAGCTCAAATCCTATAACACATCAGGAAAAAATTCTAAGGAAAGTATGAAAAGATGCAAATAAGAATAAGATTTACTTTAAGAATTTTACCCCTGTAAGAAAATAACATTAGCCTAGATGCAAGAAGAGCAAAAAAAGAAAATTAAACCTAAGAAATTTTAACTAATCTAGCATTAACTCTAAATTTGAATCTGCACATCCAGAATTTAAAAGAAACATTCAAATCTTAAGATAAGATCAAAAAAATAAGAGAGAAAGCATGAAAGCACTTCATACAAGAAAATGTGGACAAACTTTGTAGAAATCCTTGCTTATATTAATTTGATCAAAAGTTAAAAATATTTTTTTGGCTCCAAAAAATATCTCCCTTTAAAATTGGCCATACCTCTTTATATAGACCATTCATGAGGTATGCCAGTCAGTAATGTCAAATTACATTTATACATATTTCTAGGATAGTTGTCCTTTATGTTACATTCTAGAACAAATGAAATATATTGACCTATAGGAAATGTACTTTACAAGCCATTCATGCATTTTCAAAATGAATATTCCCTTTCAAAAATATACAATTCTAGTTACAAAAGAATATTCCTAATCCAGTTGAATTTGGGACCCTAGTACTACTAAAGTCTTCTACCTACCTTGCAGGATCTTCATTCTATAATATTTTTCCTTGATCAAATGGAGGTCAATAATGGGTCTCATGAAAAACTCTTTTTATTGATCTCCTAGGTTACCAAGATCTTTCTCAGCTCTCTCCAAAGCTTATTTGATGGTCTTATATTTTAATACATAATTTGGTGATAGGATCATTGGATACATGTTTGAGTTAAGCAATATAAGAATATGAAATATTTTCACTTATTCTAATTGATAAATTCAAGAGGAACAAATCTACCAAAGGATTAAAGTCATGAATTAGTTGATGTGGTAAATTGTAAAACTATCTTAGAGAATGCTCTTTTAAAATTTTGGGAAATAACTTAGCTAAAAGCCTAACATTGGATACATAGTCATAACATGCTACATGAAATGCTCTAAAATTTTATGTGGGGTCACCTTTTCCATCATATAATGTAAGCCTAGGTGCCAAAAAACTAGTTGGTAAATGATATGTTTAAATATGTTGAGTCAATAGAGTATACAATAAATTCTATGAATAAAGTGCTTGATTAGGTTTCAAAGCACTTTATTCCATTTATAACATCTTAGTATACAAATCTTAAATAGTCTACATAAGGGATTTTGCATTAAGAATAGAATGTGTTCTAACCAAAGGCAGTGTAAAAATGATTAAGTAGAGATTGTCATATTGATCTTATGAAACCCTTGGGTTTCCCCCTTATTAGATATTATAATAAAATTTATATCGAGTGATGAATATAAAATAATGAAACCCATAGTAGTGTAAGTCTCATATGTATTATTTATACTTGTAGTATTAATTTCCAAAAGAGTTTACAAAATCTCATGATAATCCTTAGATTGTTCATGGATTATTTTATGAAAGTTCTTAATAATTTTCACTTATTAAGCATTAGTTTTCATCACCTGTACATGGAATTAAATCTTGATGCTCATATTGACATTCAATTTTATCCTAACTATATTTTTCATGCTTTGAAGTATTATCATGCACTTTTAAATATTTTTAGACACATAAAATTAATTGTTAAATATTTAACAATGTTTACTCTTTTCACCCTTACCCTCACTTAGTTTATTTTCCATTTCACTAATTCACAAACTATAAGATAGCCTTCACTATATTGTAAGCACTATAAATATCATATAAATATCTCTATTTCAATTGAATTCATCCCTAATTAACCCATAGGATTTTGTCAAACTTATCCCAATAGTCTCTAGTCTTCAGGGATAAATCTGTACTAGCTAGACATGGTCACACTACAACCTTGTCCCCTAGTGTGGCCTTGTCTCCCACACTTGAATTGTCACTTTTCAAATTGAGATGTTACACAATGACTCTCCCATGCATTTCATCAAGTTAGTTATAGAAATTATTTTAAATATTTTCATATAAAATCACATCAAGGCTACTCATTATAAACATGTTAAGTCTCTCTATCAAAGGCATTGAACATTTATAAAAAGAGCACTATTTATTCTTATTTCAACTCTATAGCATTTTAGTTCTCAATAATAAAGTATAAACATTATTTATTATAGGTCAAGGGAATATATTTTCAAGCTTTTCAATCAATCATCTAGCTAAATTTTTTCTAGTTGAATAATAAAAAATCACACAATCACCATAGGAGGGAGAATTACATTAGCCTGAGGCCCATTTAGTCTATGTAGGTAGTGCTCATTCACAAGGGGTTTTTTAGGCCAATTCAAATATCCTTACAAACCCATTTTTATTCATGTTTGTTACCTAATTTATATCTAGTGCATGTGTATGAATAAGGTTTGATATTTTTGATTTTATACAAAAAATGTTGACATATAGAGCTCAATAATCCACATTCAAAAACTCTCACATAGGCCTAGATAAAAAAATAAAGAATATAGTCAACCATGATGCACCCTATCTACCTCATATGGACTTGTCCAAGTAGATTGAGAATTGCTATTTTATAATAGTGTTTTATTTGAAGTTCATTTCATATAGTTTTCACTTATAGATAGTCTTTGCAGTCAAATCTATTTTTGTTTTAGGGAGGTTTGCACATCCTTAGGTCTAGTTTAATATTTTTAACAAGTTTTTTATTTCTATAAATTTTATAGATTATTGTATTCTATTGTATTTCATTATCAAATTAGTACATTTCAACATTTATATTTCAATAATTTAATTCCATTGGCTTAAGTACTTATTAAATTAAAATGGTTAAACATTTTTGTGAACCAATTATTTTTAGAACATTACTTGTTATTGTTCCTTGATTTTTGGGATTGGATTTATTTTAATTTTTTGTAAATTCTTGACACTAAAAGAAAACATCTAACCTTGTCTAATATTTGACATTAAATAATTTAATTTCTTCAACTTTGGATTAAAGCTGACACTGAAGAAATTATCTTGTTGCCTTGGATCATTCTAATAGAAAATCTCATTCTTTTGACCTTGGGCCAAAATTTTCTTGATTTATGAAACTAAATATCTTTCACTTTTTATTTTTCACTTGTTTTTACTTGGTTTTAAAAATTGTGTTCCAAAAATTTTCAAACTAATCAATCACTTTCATGAATGGGTATGCAATATTTATTTATAAAAAATATGGCATGCTCATTTTACCCTAATACTCAATCATAATACAACACTAAACATAGAGTTTAGTTTCCATGTGCCTTATGGTATATCAGGAACACCTAAAATCCCTTATTTATACCAATAAGAAACCTCTTTTATCTATTTGATTTTTATACACCTAAGAACAACATATTCCTTAGGAATTTTTCTCTCACTATACACTTGAAATTAAGGTTAGTGGGCTATAGACATGTTTCTACCTATGTAATGAGTGTTTTGAAACAATGGACTGACATTAACCAATGAATAAGAAAGTATATTTGAGATCCTAGAAATCATTCAAACCATTGCCTAGATCACCTCATACCTTGATTTTTGCTTGTATTATATTCATAGTGATTAACATTACTTTATTTACATTATATTTTATTCATAGTCACTAGCATTGCTTAAATTATATTGTAACACTATTTGAATCATATTGTATGGTTCTAAAGCATAGTGTTATATTAAGTAGTATTTCTATTTGACATATGCAACTTCCTTTAGCGTCTTCTACAATGACAAACAATGATTTTTTTCTTCACACTATAGACACCCATTTTGGTATAAGTACACATATTCATAGTTTACCTAAATGTATATATTATTTTAATTAAAATTAGACATCTAGTGATGTGATCTCTCATGGACCCCTTCAGTTCCATCTTATTTCACTTTATTTACCTACCCCTTAGGCTTGTGTGTTATGTTTATTTATCTTCATATAATGTATGCCAGGGATATTTGCCTATTGTGCCTATTTTTTATATGTTTTATCCCCCTAGACACTTGCATCTATCCTAGACACTAGCATCAACATTAGTGTCCAACTTCAATGTAACTGTCTATTTTATCTTTTTTTCATATATTTTTATTTGTGACCATTTTTTATCCCTCTTTCCCATCCTATGGTTGGATTTTCATGTGTCACTAGGTTATAATTTAACTTCAAAAGGTTCCTATATATACAAAATCTATAGTCTAATTAACACACCTAATAATTTGATAAGGCAACTCTCTAATTAGAAAGTATTGTGTATTTCAAGTTATCAAATTACACTACAACATTGAATCAAATATTTAAAGCATTCAAAAGATTAAATAGACTATTGTATCACTTGTACTAAGGGTTACTAGGAGAAAGAACGTATAGTCACATTGTTATAATTCCATCCACATGCATAAGAGGTTAAACTACATGCTAGTTTGAGGCCCTCTTTTAAGTATTGGCTATGTAGGTATAACCTAGAAACAAATTGGTTTGTTAGGGACAACTCAACTCATGTTACTAACCCCTTTTTACTAGGTCACAAGAGTTATAATGCAAAGAAACTAGGGTTGTGATTATTATCCAAATTTAACACATAAGAAGACACATCTAGTGATGTGAAACACTTACACAATTCATAATGTAGGTTTGATACAAATTTGGAACCATTCTTGTACATATCCTTAACTATACACCTACATCAAAATTAGATATTATCATCAATGTTACTATCCCTAGTCAACACAACTATCTGGAAGACAAAAATAGTCATAATATGGATCAAATAAAGTGAAGGTCTTTAGGGTAGTGTTATGATAATTCATAATCACTACTTTTAAGGATATTAATTCACCAATTAAGTATATTAAGATAAATATATCACAATGATATGGAAATATAACATAAAATATGAATAATAGATAAGCCACTTTGATGGGGAAACCTCCCAAATGCTTGAAATAAGAAATAAATACTTTGATATGATGATGAAAAACTAACCTTACCTCCTATATATAGTCTACCAATTCCATGGATAACCCATAGGCTAACCTACTAATCATATGAGTGCATAAAGAATTGTAAAATAATATACAAAAGGGTTATGCAAGCCACAAGTTAGCTACACATCTCCCTAAAAATTTTAATGGTTAAGGGTCTAGCATGCCCCTCCCCTTCAAAACAATATTGTCCTCAATGTTGAAGTAAACTTAGATGTTATTTCATGAAGGCTTTATCCTCCCAGGTAGCATATTTAGAAGGTAGATTATTCCATTTGATCAGATACTTTATAATCATTTAAGACTATAGTTGCTTAGTACACATTTGAAGGGCCACTTTAGGACAAATAAACCCTCCCTTCCTCATCTAATTTTTTTAACTCAATTTGAGTGGTAACTTTGTGTCTAATGACCTTATTAAGGTAAGATACATGAAATACTAGATGAATGCAAGTAGATGGAGGAAATTCTAACTTGTACGCCACACTAGCAATTTTTTTCAAGATCTAATAAGGTCTATAATACTTGGGAGACATCTTTTTTTCCTTTATCTATTTCTTCAAGTCCATAACCAAATATAAAAAAATATATGCTCTCTTTTATCCCTTTTTTACTTAGTACTTTTTATATTTATTACACATGCCTAAATGAGACATATTGTCAAAATATTGTATTACATTGATAAAATTTTAACATTAATTGATTGAATTCAAATAGATTTATTGATTGTATGTTTCTTATATGAATCAAAAATCATTAAAACATTTAGTGAACCCATCCTCTATTTGTTGAACAAAAACACTTATTTACATATTAGGGTTTTTACCTTTTTGAAAGTTCATTTCATACTTTTGTATATTATTTTTTAGATCTAATTTCTCTCTCACCTAAATGGGCATAGCTTATTAATTATTAGTTGCATTATTGTTTTTTCCCTAGTGGTTGTGTGCTTTATAATCATCTTAAACCTTATAGCCCTTATGTACTCCTTAATAGAAGGCATGGAAGCTTAATTGTGAACATTTCTTTAATCCACCTCTTGAGAAATGTATTGCATATGAATATCTTATATATATCAAAAATAGGATATGTCTTATTTTTATTATAACTATGATAATTAAAAAATAAATTTTTAAAATGAAAATATACATGAGCAAAATTATGATCATGATGTTTCTACTCTTGGCTATGAATGTGATGAAATGCCTCTTAGTTATGACACCTCTCATATTCCTCCATTTTATGATAATGAAAAACCAACCAATATGTAAAATGATACCATTCCTAATGTTTAAAATTAAAATAATGCATCGATACCCTCTCTAGTTATTTCAAAATGTGAGTGTGATTCTCCCCTTTCCAATGTTGAAAATGTCAAATAAATTGAATGTTCCTAATCTATCTCTCATAATGAAAATATTGATGAATTCAAGTGTGTGTATCCTTTCCAAAGTAATAATAATTTTAAAAATTTAATTCCTTCTTTGTCTTATTCAAATTCATATAGTCAACCTTCTTCTTCCCCTCTAATTTGTGATGAGCAAATGTGTGCCCCATATCTCTCATTGTTTTAATTGAAGAAAAAAATGAGAGTGCATATGAAAATCATAAATAAACAACTAAAAAACATGCATTTTTTAGGGACACAATAAAATTCCCAAGTATATTTGAGGTATATTTTTCAAATATCAAACCATTTAAATAAAAGTAACAAAAAAACATATTTCTTAAAAGGTTTCCTAAGACAAATAGTAAGGATGCAAATGATAGTTATGTCAATTTATTTTTTCACATAACAATGATTTACCTCAATTATAAAGTTATATTGTATTATTTAAACCTTTTTATCTTGGATGAAAAAGTAAAATTTAAAGTGAATGTGACATTCTTCCATCTCTTGATGTGGTACATAAAATATCAAATGATTCTTCCCCTTTCTCCATTGCATCTGCTTCTCAAAAGGAGAGTGTGTTTAAAAGTGAAATTATTTCTCCTACTACTATAGTATGTCATGAAATTTCATGTAATATATCACCTTAAAATGATAATAATATTAAAATTTGTGTTATTCAACAAGATATACCTACATCTTTATGCATGGGTGTTCCTTTACCAAATATTTAAAAATCATGTCAAGAGCCTATTTTAGTAGATGATAAAGAGTTTATAATTCTTATGTTCCATATAAATGGTAATTTACAAACACTATAAAAATCCTATTATGATATGTTATCTATTATGACTTCTATTAGATATTTGTAAACAAGTCAACACTCTTAAATTGTAATTTCTTATGAAGTTATTCTTGAGGAGAATACATTAATAGATCAACCTATTATTAGTAATGTGTTTGAATGTCCTTATCCTTAAAACTTATTTATTCCTAATTTATCCTAATTTTATGGTCAAGGGGATCTTACCATTCATTTACAATAATATATACACTTTTAAACATTGGGTCAAAAATGACAGCTTGTTCTTAAAAGTTTTTCATCATAGCTTAACCCAAGGGAATCTTGATTGGTTTTACACTCTGCCAAATGGTTCATTATTAACTCTAAAATAACTTGAATGTGTATTTATATCACATTTTCATCATTATACCTTACCTAAATTACCATTGAAAATTTTTCAAACATTGACATAGATAGAAGATGATCCTATATAATATTATGTTATTCAATTTAAAGATGTTTTGTATTCCTTACATTATATACCCTTAGATTTAGAGATACAATTCATATTTAATAGAGGTCTTCTTTATTTGCTCAGAGAAAGAGAATTACATAAGCTTTTTTCTTCATTTGAGATCTTATATTAGGATGTGCACAAATATGTGTGCACTCTAATGAATACCCAAACCAAGTTGCCTATTTCTCCATTCAAACCCAAACATGGTAAAAATATTATTTCCAAAGTAAATTAAAAAGTTACAAAAAATATTGAAACACTTCAAAAAACTTCTATAGAACCAACCCCATATGTCATAAAATAAATAATAAAGGTATTAAACAAAGGAAAGGAGCATGCTTACAGAGTATCTCACATAATTAGACCATATACCACTACCAAATGATAGCCTCTTTAGTTTTATTGGTACCAACATGGACCACATGACATATTAAAAACTTTTTTGGATTAATAAATGATCATGCTACCTCATAATTTAATTAATCCACCACATTGATTTGAGAAGTAAAAAGGACAAAACTTTTCCACTTATCATGGTATTAATGGACATAAAGATAATGAGTGTTTTTCTATTGAGTAAAAGATATTATAGTTAGTTGATCATTCAATCATTGCATATTGAAAAGACATTTCTAGACCTATTCCACATACTTATCCCAAAGGCTCATCTAAGAGGGTCAAGACATCCCATGATAATCCTTGTGAGGAACACATGGTCCACTAGCCTTCATAGAAGATTACCACTAGTATAAGTCCTCCTCCTTATTTGCTCTCTCCTAGGACTGATCTCTCCCACACCAATCCTATCAAGGAACCATTGGTTTATCAAGTCCTTCATAAATAGAAATGAGGAGAAGATAAAGATACACAATAGATATGGGTACCTAAATAGATATATACATATTCATAAGACATTTATAATATACATTAGAGATGATTACAAAAGCACAATAAGTAGTCCCATTACCACATGATCATTACAGTCAGGATTTCTTATTTCCATCCATATTTCATTAGATACATTTATTTCCTTATTGTTGATATAAGACATGCATTTATAAAGTGAACATATTTGTTACAAAATTTTACAAAATCCTAGCATACACCATGTAAATAACTATAATTAAAAACTATATAATTAGTAACAGAGAATTAAATAGTGCAAATTCATTTGACATCATATAAAACCATGTGATAAATGTCATATATATATATATACAATGTTTATAAAAATAATCACATCAACCATATGTTGGGGTAATATCCCTAAGGGTGTACTCTTCATCACTATAAACATCTACAAATCTAGCACCTCTTGATGTAGATGCACTAGGATCTAGCAAAGGCCCACATGCATGTGATAACATGCATACTCTCTCCTCAAAATAACCTAACTATTGTATTTTATCCTTTTTATCCCGTCATAAATTTTCATAAACATTCAATCAGAAGGTGTATAATCTTATTAGAATTCCATTTTGGCATGTCATGCCTATCTAGCTTAGCACATAGCTCCTCACGCTAAGTGGTTGTAGTATGGTATGTTACCATAACTCTCATAATAGAATTGAATAATGGGGTATGGAAAATTACAATGTCAAAGTCCCTCTTATTAAATCCATCTTTGGCTACATTCATCGACACACTATAACTAAGGGCCTATATCACCTGATCCACCATCATCACCCACTCCTGATTACCTATAAACATTCAAGATATGATACCAACTAGATGTGTCTATGAAATTAAATACTTTACATGGTATTATAACCAAATCAAATGAAAAACTTAAAAAAACAATTCACTCACATGTGGCCCTAATTGCTACCTCATCCACTGGTGTTAGTCCTGTAAGAACACTATCGCTTACCTCACTTCTTATATCTCCTCCTATACCACCCAATACCATAGGAATGACATATAAGGGGAACTATAATAGGAAATAATAATGGCTATTAAGATCTAACCCACCATTGCACATATCTATTTTTACATCTTGCATCATTTCTTATAGCCATAGGAACCACATGATCTTGTACATTATCTAGATATGGGGCTAAATATATAGCCATAAGAGTCAGCTTATCATGGGGCTTATACCCACTCTGTATCATATGATGCCATGGATAGGGTGTTGAGGGAAATCCCTAATCTATCCCAAACTACCATAAAACAAGGTCATAATTAAAAAAATCATAAACACCAAGAAACTAATAAAATAACGACATACTAATATGAACCCTCTAAAACTAATGTCTATCTTCAGGCCATTCAGTAAAAGTCCTATAAAGACACCATATAATCTGATATGAATCTAACCCACGGTGTCTTTATAGGACTGCATCTAGACCTAGCTTTGCTAAGGTAGAATAATGTCACCTATTCTAAAAATCTTGAATATTTATACCCTTCTAAAATAAAAAATATAATAATAATAATAATAATAATAATAATAATAATAATAATAATATCTCATTAACAATTATATTTTAATGCAAAAAATATATAAATAATAGTTCATTATACACAAAAATAATGGGCATTAGTATTGGATGCTAACATCCATGCAAGACAAAGTTGTCAAACTCTAACCTAAGCATTAGATGAACATGTTGGACACTAACATCATGTTATCAATGCTATCATATCATAATTAAATGCAAGAATATACCATCCCACCAAAAAACAAAAATAACACAATGAAAAAAATACCAAAATTTCAAATTACCAGTGAAATCATAATCAAACCTACTTACTAACTTAGAAAAAAACCTAGCTAGCTAAGGCATTATGGAGCACATCAAATCACATTGAGTGTGTTGAGGTGTGGTGTTCACATTATTAATGTATAACATAATTATTTTTTAATAAACAATAATACTTTAATAGGTTTGTAAAATATTAAGGGTTAGTTTGTTACATGAATATATTATTAGTAGTTAATAATATATCTCGTATTAATATAGTTAGATAATTGAGATTTTATAGGGATTTTAGTATCCTCATTTATAGGTTATTATTTGCCTATATATTAGTATCTACCTATGGGTCAATATAAGAGGGTAATAGAATGAAATAATATTATCAGTGTGATGAATTATTCTCTATGTATTTGCCCTATAGATTATATTAAACTTTATGTGCATGAAATAAAACTCTGGTGAGCTCCTAATCCTAACAGTGGTATCAGAGTGCATATGGAAGATTGAGAATTAAATGGGGTAGCTCCTTTGTTAGTTTCATTGCCCATATCTATGAAATTCATCAGATATATATTTGATTTTATATCTATATTTTTTAGATAATATTTGATATTATGAAGTCTATTATCTATCATTTTTATTAGTCACAACTCTAAACAAATCCAAAACTATTATTTTTTGTCCAAGTCTTACTACCAGAAGCATAGTCTCAAATTCATCAGTATCAATCTTATATTTTTTTATAAATACATGCTTAGATATTTATTTAGACCTATGCATAAGGATTTTCATGAACCTTTTGTAATCATCGAGCATAGTGGATGTTATATCTGTTCAATGGGTTTATATTCTAGATAGTTCCTAATCTAAAACACATTTTATATGTTTTCCAAGATGTTCAGCCTCTACGTAAATTATCATACTACTACACCTAGAAATCAACATCTATAGACCCAAAATCATTGTAAAACTAGTGATTACATTTCTTCATGCATCATAATTCTTGATCCTAAGTTTCACATGTCAAACTTACAAGTTATAAGATAGAAGAGGAGATAAATGGTGAGTTCCATATAAAGATGTATTCTATTCACATCATGTCAATCCACTACTCATTTCAATCTACTCCCTTTAGTTTGGTTTTGTATTTTCATACTTAATTGTGCATCCCCACAAGGTCAATTATGACTCAAACTAATACTGGTTATTATTCTTAAGTCACTTCTTTTATTTTAAGTTATAGGTTACACTATATCATGTTTGGTCAAATTTGTTAAGATAATATTTTTTGTTCTATTTAATATAGGATGTTATCAAATCTATTTTTTAGATTATGTTAAAATAAAAGTCATTGTTAGTCTTAGATTGGTTTTACCTTTATTTAGGTCTATTTTTAATCAGTATTTTATATTTTATTTTAATTAATTTTTTAGAGTCATTAGTATGGAATAGAGTTTCCATTTATGTTAATATTTTATTATATTCCTTTATTATCTTATAATAAGTCTATAGTCTTTTATGTGTCATCATAGTCAATAAGTATACTTAGATTTTATAAATTAGGTGTGTGTTTATTTGAATCATTGTGTCTTTATTTGTCAAAAGACTTTAAAATGTTAAGTATTTTTAATGAGTCGTCATTGTTAAACATCATCTTTATAAAAGAGTCAAAGTCAAGAGTCAAAATTGATATAAAAAATGTTTAAATGTATAAGGATGCATATTCGCTTGTACATGATGTTCTAATTATGGGGGATATCTCCTCAAAAAATTAATGCATTTGATCTTCATCGACATTTTTGTTAAGTAGCATATCTTACTAGAGGAAGGAGGAGATAGAGGCTGGAGGTTCTAGAGCCTCTCATCAGTCACCAATGATGGAGCCTAGATTATTTGGTGACTTTTGTGTGTGTGTTTGAATAAAACCATAAGAGCATTATTGTTCACTTGTGTGGTGTGTTTTTCATTTTTTAGTGTGGTGTGATTTGTGCCAAATCATCTAATGCCAAGGAAAGTTCTTCAGTGGAAATGGAAAATTTATATGTTATTTTTGTTTGGGTGGCAACAAACAATAATAGCGGCTATATAAGATGACAATGAGTATTTATTCCTCATGATATTTCATTTTCTTAAAATTATGTGTTTTTATTCCCATACTTGTTTGGAAATCCTCTAATATTTGGAGAAAGGGGAGAGTGTATTGTTTTCACTTGTATTTTCACCCTTTTAAGATATGTCTCATCTCTCCTCATCCAAGTATAACAATTGAAACACCTTTAGGCTTTTAGGTAGCCTAAGGATGAGGTGAATCTCTAGATAGGGCTAGCTCCCTTGATTTACCACTTTAGATAAATGCTACAACTAAACTTTTTGGGGTGAAAGAGAGAGAGAAAACTAAAATAAAACTATCCTAAGGGAGGTGATACACCAAATAAGTTGATAAATTCTAACTAGCTGCATGTTATACATGAAACCAATAGACTAACCAAACATACACTTCTCCAATTGGTATCTTCTCACATCAATATTACATTATGAGGTTATGGATTAATGTTTAGGATAAGAGGACTTGAAAATAGGAATTTAATATCACTAGTGAATATACTAACTCACTAAACCTTAACGCTTCATATGCCCTATAAGAATAAGCTTTCCAACAACAAATAAGTGAGAGAATGAGACAATCATGCAAAGGAGACAAGAGTCATCACTTATGAAAAATAAAATATTCCAAATGAAAATAGTAATAAAATTCAAGGAAGAGGTAAAAATTAGTATTCTTATTTATCCAATTTATTCAAATGAGCATAGATTCACATACTCAGGTGGAACATAAGTTATAATGGCCAAAATGGCTAGTTCTTATAGAACTTGAGAGAGAGAGGAGAAGAGAGAAGTCCAAGGGTCACAAGTAAACTTTTAAATCTGAAAAAAGGAGTTAATTTTTCATGATAAGAGGATTTAATATGAATCATGCAATTTTATAAGGAACAAGTGGCTCTCCAAGTCATGAAAATATTTCAAAATGGCATGAAATTTCTCGTTCTAGCTTTAAAAATGGCCTTTATGATTTGGACCTGTTTGAACATCCCAAAACTGATTAGTGATATTTCTAATGATTGGAATCAATGGGAAGGATTTTATACATGCCTCTATATGCATTTTTTTAGGCTTAGTCATCTAGATTCATCTGTGAATGAGCCATCATCATCTGCAGTCCAAAAACTCTTCCTTCATGCACCCTACACACTTGGCCTCCAAAATGGCATTATTTTTCCATTAAAATTCATGGGATTGAGTTTATGACACTTTTTAATAACTTACATTTCCTTATATTCATCAAGAACACCTTAAAATCAGCTCACTTGAAGTTTTCCACCCTTCTCACTAGTTTGGTCACTATGCTAGTTTTGACTGGCTGAGGTGAAACAGCTAGTTTAAAAACTTAATAATTATTAAAAGGCATTAAATTGACATGGTTAGTTATATTAAGTGTTCATATTCCCTCTCATGTGTTTTTAATCTCTTTAAACCTCCTACAACTTGCATAATGCATAAAAATGACAATAAAATATTGTTTTACACTCCATCCATATAGTTCTTATATAACTAATTCTGATGGTGAGTATCCTAAGAGAGTCCTATATATCCTCCAATAATAATTGTGGTAAAATTATTCCATTAAATTATCTTACCATCCTCATCTTCCTAATCAGGTCCTTATAAGGGTTTAGCAAGGGTTTTAGACAATTTGACCTCTTAAGCATTATTCATAAAAACTTGACATTAAAATTGTAATAAAATTAAAAAATAATTATCTTTAAGACCCTTTATAACACCTATAAACTCCTTTGGAATCCATGCACAATTTCATGGAAGATGTGAGTATTCAAAACTAGTCTATCGAGCTCTTCCTTCCACTTCCTGCAAGTTTAAGTTAGTTTTGAGCTCAAAAGTGGATTATTTGCATCCTCTCTACCATAAAAAATATTTATTAACTATATTATTACCTCATAACCATTCTAAAATTCATTATAAATCTTTCTTAATGGTAAAAAACAAAATGACCTATCATTTGAAAACTATGCCTAACCATGCTTAGTAGGCCTGAGTTGTCCTTGAAGCCCAAAATGGATTATCATGGATTCCCATAAAAATATGTTATTTAAACACATGTAAATTCTCCCTATTAACATGGTTCAATCCATTGGAAATATATTCCAATGTTGTAAATGAATATGACCCATCATTTTGGCTTTAGGCCAAAACCCTACCCAAAGGTCTTGACTATAGTCTTGAGGGTTTAGACCTCCTTATTGAAATTCTTCCTTATTTTATTGATTTACCATGTTTTCCTAGGTGTAATATAACCTTTAAAACCTCTCTAAAATATTTCCCCAACTCCTATTTCATCCCTTTCTCTCCATTTCTTGAGACTGCAAGGTTTTGCTCATAAGGGAGTGCCCTCTATCTGAAACAACACAAAGGGCACTCCCATATTTTATCAAACAATGGTGATTCATGGAGGGTCTTGTGAAAGTTTTAATTATTATCCATACAATATTTCAGCCTTATATTATTTCATTTTACCTTTTAACCTTCCAAAAACCCAAAATAGACTCCTAAAAGGTAGATTGTGTGCAGGGTTTGTGATGTGGATTGTGTTACCTTAAAGGGGACACCTATATATATTCCTAGATTTAATATAAATTTTTAACATTTAATTATAACTATTACAACCTTATTATGTCATTGGTAATTTTTTTGATTCCATTTGTTCATATTTCTTATGCTAGACCTCATCCAAATAAATTCCCTTTGCTTTTTTGCCTATGCCATAGTCAACTTCAGCTGATTGTGTGAGATTCTCAAGACCTGTAAGTGAAGATTTAGGATGGACCAGAATTTAAAATTATTTAATATTCTCTATTTAAACCCTAATTAATCATATATCAATTATTTTAACTTATTCTTTCTTTTTTGGATCATATGCACTCCAATAATTCCAATCCATTTGTTCTCTACTCCTCACAGTCAACTGCAGTTGACTATGAGAGGTCCTATAGATTTTCTTGCCTAATATATATCTACTATGAGGTTAAGATGATTATTATTAAGTTTTTTAAAATCCCTTAACTAATCACTCCAACTTCCTACATACTCCTCATAGTCTACCATAGTCAAACTGAGTGTTATTCTTGACTATATTGCCTATTTTCCCCTCTCAAGAATGACCCCTATAGGTGTCTTGAATAATCTAAATTTAGATAAAATGCTTCAAGACCTTAATATAGTATTAAAGGATAATTTTACACCTATTTAAACTATTTGTTTCATCTTTTATCTATAAACACCTCAAAAAACCCAATTTACTTGGTATGTGCCCCTCACAGTCAACTACAGTTGACTGTGAGAGGTCCTATAAGTGTCTTCCATATGTTCTAAGCTTTGAATTAAATGAAAACAACCCTAATTTAATTTACCTAAACCATGTTATACATAAAATTACCTCTCATACTTTTAATTAATTATATTACCAAAGTTATCAAGCTTACCCTCCACAGTGACCCTACAGCCAGCCTATACATGCATATTTATGGTGCAAAGAGGCCTGTTGATAGACATGTAGGGGTATATCTTGTGTCTTGACCTCTATGGATATACCTTGAAAATTATTAGTTTTATTATCACCATTGGATATCATATACCATGAACACTTCCTTATACACTATCACTTTAGGAAGCAATGGCACTTCAATCACTCAAATTCTATAGATAACAGTGAGGAAATTTAGTGTGTCAAATGACAACTTTGAAGAGATAAACTATTATCTTACCTTACTATTATTCCCTCCATATTTTTCATGTATTTTTTCACATGTATGGGTTATAATTAAAAATAATTTGGATGCATCAAAATATCTTGTATCCATTTCATATGTTATTCAAAAAAGTCCCTGGTTCTTTGTTTTCCTATTTTAGGGGAAATGTCCCTATTCTCAGTCATCACATCTTTGAAAGTGATTTATATTTCCATTTTCCATATTGACACATAAAACATGGTTTTTAATGGTCATATTCTCATAATATGACTCCAAAGGAGCTCTATCACTTGTTTTAACACCTCAAAAGGGGGCCTCATCTCTCTGTTAAGGCAACCTATAGGTGGCTAATTGCATACAGGCAACAATGTGAGTATTTTCCAAACAATACTTGATGTATGGTCAATTGATTCCATTGGTTTCTTATGATATCTTAAAACTCATACTTGAAACCATGGGGTTCTTTAAACAAGTATAAAAACCTTTATTCTCAACATGAATACTCTCTTTCAAGCACCTATAGGTGCTCACTAATGGCAGACTATGTATAAATATTGCTCATGACTACAACAATCCCCTTTTATTACACCATATGGAAAATATGTAACTTTTATATGTTTAAAATATATGTATAAACATTTTAAAACTCTATATTACTCCATGGATGTGATTTAGAACCCTATATAGCTTAAAAACTAATTGTCTGTGATAGTCTTTAAGTAAACTAGCTACATGATGTTGTATGACTGCACCTTCATGGAGTATGATTTGAAATATGATATTGAAAAGTTAAGGGGATAATATGAAATTTAAAACATTATAATTAACCTATTTCCACATTTTGAAACCATTACCAAAGCATGAAGGTCCTATAAATAGTGGAAAACTGCCCTGTCATCCCAAAAGAGAGTAGTTTACAAATTTGAGATGATTTGCTCATAAAAACACCATGAAACTTTAAAAAAATAATGGAGAGAATATAATAATAGATAAAACATCCTTTGAATTCAAAATAACCAACTATTTTTAAATAATTTCCTAAACCAAGGTAAAACCTATAGGGTGCATAGATTGGCAAGCATATAAACACAGTCAACTTCATGAGGATTGTTCATAAATCATAGGAAACCATTATTAAAAATATTTTTATATAAATTAATCTCTATGAGTTTAAATTCACCTCTCAAATGTGTTTAACTTGTAAGTTCTTCTGCTGACCATACCAAGTACAAACCTAAAGACTAGTTTTGTGTGTTTAGAAGGGTGAAAAAGGAGTAGAATAGTTTTATCTCAAAAATAGAAATTATATAGAATTTAAAACGTGTATTTTAGATTTAGGAATATTAATATACATTCCATGATCTTATCATATGTGGCACACTTCCCCATGGGCTATATAAGTGCCAAACTCTTCTATTTTCCCAAGAAACTACCCTTTCTTCTAAGGAACCTACCACTTTCAATTACCAAATATTTATTAAGACATATTAGGACCCATGGGACATGACATAACATTTTATAACCTTAAAATTTCCAAATGAGGCTATACAAGTCAGTAAATGCCCCTTTTTTACCTCAAAATGATATAAGGACTAAAAACACTAATGACTAAGGCTAATATAACATGAAATCACACTAAATGACCTATAATACACCTTTATAAATAATATATTATACCCCCAAACACCTAAAAAATAATTTTTTACCTATAGGGGTCCAAATTTGATCTATAGGGTCAAATTTGGTCAACATGTATATATAATGGAATGTGGCAATAGTTATATAGGAGGGAAACTAACTGTAGAAATCCTCTGACTGCCTATTTATCGAGATGATCATCTAGTGACATGTATGTTATGGTCATATGGAGTAAATTAAGGATGCATTCCTTCACATAGTAGTGGTCATGTGCATCAAGATCTAAATAGTAAGATTCACACAGTAGTATGTAGACCTAAAAGTATGTATTGGCATATGATTCTATTTAGACAAGTTCTTCAATATGTATATTCTCCCCATGCTCACATTAAGGGGGTGTAGACCAAGATTAATAATTTTCAAAATGGGGTGAATGTTGAGGTGTGGTGTTCACATTATTAATTTATTATTTTTTAATAAATAATAATACATTAATAGGTTTGTAATATATTATGGGTTAGTTTGTTACACAAATATATTGTTAATAGTTAACAATATATCTCATATTAATGTAGTTAGATAATTGAGATTTTATAGGGATTATATAATCCCCATTTTTTGGCTATTATGTACTTATATATTAGTCTTTACCTATGGGTCAATGTAAGAGAGTAATAAATAAAATAATATTATCAGTGTGATTAATTATTCTCTGTGTATTTGCCCTGTGGATTATATTAAACTTTAAGTTCATGAAATAAAGCTCTGGTAAGCTCCTGATCCTAATAGAGCAAGGGGATATACCATGTGGCATGGTTATTCACCAACTGAAATCTCAAATTTCATAAAAGTTCAAAATAAAAATCATTTCAAATTACTATTACAATGCATCTAATATACCACGTCTACATAAACTTCAAATGCACATATCTTGAGCCTCGATTGTCCAAAATCAAAACCACAAGTTGCATTGTGATATAAACAATGAGATGTTTCATACTATAAAATTCAAAAAAATTCAAACCTTTTATGAAATTTTCTAAAAAAAATTTCTCCACAAATATTATGCTAGATTCCAAATACTACCAAAAAATAATGTTACAAATTATCATCCACACTACTTTCAAAATAATATCAAGTAAATTATATTGATCACATTATCAATTTTACTTTTATGAGGATATGAATATAAATCACTATATAAATTTTTTCTAAATGGGGTCATCTTAGTAGGGTAATATTTATAAACATGATATACATAATTGAATACAGTTTGCACTCTCTTTAGATTTAGGGAGCATGCTTTAGAAGCATGTTTTCCACACCTATTTAGCATCACCACATTACAATGGGGGTATTTGTTGGAAACATGTCTTATACATTGGTACTTATACCAATTATAATATTTCTCCATACATAGTGGCATCATGTTGTGAAATCATGTTCTCCACACTTATATAGTTTCTAAATTGGCAAAAGTACATAGTATATAATTTAGATTCATAGTTGTGGAAAAATTCTATACATTGGTACCATTTGTTATACACAATTTAAGAATGAGACATATCCAAGGTGCATATTATATGCAATGTGTGGATAATATTAAAAAATACAAATAATTTTCAAATTTCAAAATTCTTTTATGGACTATTACCACAACACAAAATTTTATGTACTAATACCCTAACATACTAATACCCTGGTCAAACTTTCATAGATTGTATTAATCCTTGGTTGTTTACAATGATTGGCTCTTATCTTTGGTGTGATTAGAGAGATTAAATCTAGTCTCACCAATTTTTTTATATGAACTTTATTACATCACTCACCCTATATCAAGCTATACATATACATATCTTTTGCACTCAAGTTGTGTTGATTGAGAAATGATACTCTTGATGGCCAAAGTAACACTCTTCCTAATCCAAGTTTGGGGCATGATAAAATCCCAATCCCAAATATACCTACTCCAAGTACATCACTACCATGTTGCAACACACTTGACCATTTTTAGGCTCACTCATCTTCCTAGACATAATATGGATGAGGTTGCAATCCCCTTATCTACTTCTCTAGTTTCTATCACTTTGGAACCATTTACTACATGACATACAAAGGTGAATTCTATCCATGATCTTTATTTCTATTAATTTTTATTATTTATTACACATATATTATATACATTAATTTATTTGTTGGTATATTGTTAGTTGAAAGTAATGTTCAAACAAAATATTGAATAAAAACTCAAGCAAAGACAAGGTGTGTTGTCTACACCACAGTATGTATTTTATTTTCATTTAAAATAGTAATTATAATTTTTATTGTATTATTATATTAAATGGGGGATTTAGATGCCCATTTAGGTATAATCACACATATTCATAGTCTCCTTATATGTATATACCTTTTCACTGAGAATTATACATCTAGTGATATGGTCTCTCATGGACCCCTTCAGTTCCATCTTATTTCACTTGATTTACCTACCCATTGGGCATGTGTGTTATTTTTTTTATCTTCATATAATGTATTCCATGGATCCCTGACTATTTTTATTATTTTATATATGTTTTTATACCCATGGACACTTGTGTCTATCCTAAACACTATCTTTACTGTTAGTGTCCAACTTCGATGAAACTATCTAGGATTATCTTTTTATCTTTTCTTGTATCTTTTGCTTTATGACCATTTTTTATCCCTCTTTTCCCATCCTATGGTTGGATTTTCCTATGTCACTAGGTTATAATTCAAATTGAAAAAATTCCTATATATACAAAGGCTATAATCTAATTAACACATATAATAATTTGATAAGGTAGCTCTCTAATTAGAAAGTACTATTTATTTCAAGCTATCGAATTTCACTACAGCACTAAATCAAATATCTAAAGCATTAAAAATGTCAAATATACTATTTCATCACTTATACCAAGGGTTAATTGGAGAAAGAGTATGTATTCACATTGTTATAATTCCACACACATGCATAGGTGGGAGAACTACATGTGAGTCTAAGGCCCTCTTTGGTGCATTGCCAATGTAGGTAGCACTTAAAAATAAATGGGGTTACTAGGGCTAGATCAACATCTTATTGACCCCTTTTTACTAGGTGATAATATATAGAATGCAAAGGAACTAGGGTTTCACTTATTATCTGGATCTAGCACATAGGAAGACACATCCAGTGACATGAAACAATTACACATGTCACAGTGTAGGCTTGATACAAATTTGGAACCATTCCTATACATATCCTTTACTAAACACCTGTATTTAAATCAGACACTAGTGTTGCCATTATTGTCTCTAGTTGATGCAACTATTATTAGACAAAAATAGTTAGAATACAAAGTGAATAAAGTCAAGATCTTTAGGGTATCCCTATGACAATTCTTGATCACTACCATAGTCCCAAATAGAGTAACAAATAATATATGATCTCTTTTATCCTTTAGTTACTTATTACTTACTATATTTATGACATGTGCCTAAATGGGACATATTGTCAAAATATTGTATTACATTTGTAAAATATGAACATTACTTTATTGCATTCAAATAGATTTATAGCTTGTATATTTCTCTTATGAATCCAAAAGCATTAAAACACAAAACCAATAATGTTATTATTCAAATTCCTTGGACCCCTAAAGATGAGGTTCATATTAAAAAGATAATGAAATTAATTAAGAGGACTATGATAATGAAACAGAAACTCATATTGACCCCAATGAGCTTAATTGAGTAGATCAAGATCAAGTAAAAGAATTATATGAATTTCACCAAGGTCTCCAAGAGAAAACCCATAAGTTGAATAAGGGAATTATTATTCTTCTCACATTAAAATCAAAACATCAATCTAAGTTAGCCACTTCTATACCATAAGGGTTTCCTTTTTGGGTTATCAAATCCCCTAATTCTAATGTTGCTACTTCCATTATTGAATCATTTCAAATTAATACCTCTATAAGACCATCTCTTGGTTTGAGGACATCACTTAGTCTCCAAAATATATCCATGTTTGTGCCTACTCATTCTACTTACACTTCTCCTATTACCTCTTCAAATTCTACTCTAAAGCATGTCATTCTTGTATTACAATCTAAGTTGTCCCATATTGAGCAATCCTTTTGTCATGTTATCCCTTCCATGGACTCATGTTCCTTTTTACATAACCCTTTAGCACTTGAAATTTTAGCTTGTCCCTTATTAGTTAGCTTCATGGATTGTAAGTGTAGACACTATAATTTCATCACTTTTATGTTGAATTTTTAATAAGAATGACTTTATATAATATCACATAAATTAATTTAGAAATCACTAAAACACCCAAATTTACCTACATGATTAATGTGAATATTTTAAAATTCATTGAGGCATCCCTAGTTGGCGAAATACATTGTATCCAATCATCAGCTTCATCTAATTCATTTTGAGTCAAATTGTGACTTTGAAAGTGATGTATTTCAAAAGTCACATCACTTTTCATTAAGTTAATGAACCTTTGTTAATTAACCTAATCTTCCTCTAAAGGGAAATTTCATAGCTTTTTAGAATTACCTATTTATTAATTCATTAATTAAATTATTCCTCCAATCACATGGCAAGTGGATTCAAATATCCAAGATCATGACATCATCATGACTCACATGGAAATTTGTCAAGCATTATCATAAATGAAAAAATATATAAAAAATGTAAACCCATGTCTAATTAATGCCAACTCAACCCCAAATATTAATGGCATTAAATCTCCAAATTAAATTTAATTTCAACCACACATATTGATCATGATCCAATAGTAAAAATTAGTCTGAGAAATCTATAAATACAAGGCTTTTTTTCCATTACAAACAATTTTTTTTATGCAAATGTATGTTGTAAAAATAAAATAAAAGCTTCAACATTTATTTCATTCTTCATCGAAATAACAAGTAGTCAAGGGGAGATGTCATATACATGATGTTGTGATATTGAGATGGATCTCATACATCACAATTTAGGATCATCATATCTACATCCAACTTTGAAGGTGGCATCCATGCAAAAGGTATAATCATCTTTGTTTTATCTTCCTTTTTCTAGTTTGTTTCTTCTTAGACCTTGCCCAATCTAAAAACCATGCCTAGGATGTTATGTTTCTTATTGTTTTCATATTTTATTTCATGACTAATAAAAAATAACCTCCTTTCCAATTGTGTATTTACATATGACATGTCTGGTGGGATGATTCACCCCACAATAATCTTGATAATATTCCATCACCCTCTAATTATGATAAATCATTTGTAAGCTTAATTATGCTTCTTTTATCCTAATTTTCCATTTTTTCATTATATACATAACAATAAGAATGCTCCACATATTAATGGAATTACTTCATTTAATCAATAATATCATAGGGATATATAATGATGATATTACTCCCTTTTTTGTCTCTCTATATTTTAGGAAAATGATGGGAACATTTGATGTTTTGATGGGAACTTTCTATTTTTCTATGGGAACATCTTACATATCTAACAAAATGATCTCAACTACATTCAAGTTATAAATATTAATATTGAAAACCCTAATGATATAAATGATTTGTGTTTTATTGGTTAAATACTATATATCAATGGGATCCACCTATGAAATGATGAAATTATGAAGGTAAAATATTTATTTTCTTCTTGTCTATCATTATTTTTTTTTATTTTGATATCTGAGGTATCCCACTCAACTTAGATAGTATTAACATTGATGAAGACCTAGTGAATTGGTGCACACAATAATATATAGATTTATTTTGAGTCCTACAGACTAATCCTTAGGCATCATACCTACCCTTAGTCCTAAGTGCTAGCAATTTACTTGATCAAGATTCAAACCTTGTTGTGGTCGATGGAAACTATCTAACCCACCTCGCTGGTCTAACCCATGTGGCCACCTATATATAACTATTATTATCAATGGGATAGCCATATTTAATTATGGTATATCCCTATAAATTATTGATATATCCCTGCTAATTTATAGAATCACTAGTTTCTTATTTGTTTTTTATTCTATCTACAAAAAGGTGAGATTGCCCTACCAAACAATGGGATCACACTATGTAATTTTCCTATGAGCTAAACAAATAACCATTAAACTTCCCATGCTTTCCAAATACCATAATTTAAAATCTTGCATCATTTATTATAGTTCTAATTTAAAAATATGTGGTTTCTACTCAAACAAACACATTTTTTTAAACACTTCCATTTGGTGTTAAAAAAAACCTGATTACTTTATTTCATTGCTTTCATGTTTTCCTTGTTTCTTTGCTTGTGAATAATATATCATGATTATTCTCTCCATTTCCCCCTTGAGAGATCCTGGGTGACCAAAAACATAGATTATTATTATCCCATTTCATTCTTTATTGATTTTGTAGGGTGGATTTCATCTCCTTCTTGAGAGTTATTAGGGTGCTGTGACTAGGTTTTCATCTCCCAACATATGTACCAACCCCATACATCCAATTAGGGATATAAGTTGATTTAATTTTTCATTAAGAGAATATTTAAATTCCCTATAAAGGGTTTCATGATATCAAGGGGATTATCCCTAATGCTACACTATTATACTTCACCCTTAGAGTTCTAATTTCTGGTAGCATTTCACTAGGACCTTAACACTTGAATTGGTCATAGAGGGGATACACCCTCTTATGAATTGAAATTTATTTGTACTTATTTGACAATTTTTTGAGCCCATGTACTATAAGGTATATTTGGGACCATTTAGAAAATCCATGTCAAAATTTTATATTAAGACCATCAACTTTAAATTATTCATAGTTCGAGGGAAACTAACCTCCCCCAATATTTCATGGCATACCACTTGAATTGATGTTTATGTGAAATTAATCTATCAATACTTAAATTAAGGTAGTAATGTGGATTATGATCAATATTTCATGGCATACCACTTGAATTGATGTTTATGTGAAATTAATCTTTCACTACTTAAAGTAAGGTAGTAATGTGGATTATGATCAATATTTCATGGCATACCACTTGAATTGATGTTGATGTGAAATTAATCTATCACTACTTAAAGTAAGGTAGTAATATGGATTATGGAATACCACTTGAATTGTTTTGTATTTATTTTATTGATTATTTTTTTATACCCATGTGTTACATTTTACATCATTTACACTTTAACATAATCAACATTATCCTAAGTAAAAATTTGTCATTGAATATTTTTGAAATAATATGTTAAGATTCCCAAATTATAGGTTATTTTAATTATTATGTTTTTCAATTAAAAATAATTCAAATTAGCTCTATTTAGACCTAAATCCAATTTAAAATCAAATTGTCCACATTATGTCACTTTTGACCCCATTCCTATTTTGAGCCAATCAAGTCAACTTTGACCAAATACAATCAAATCAAACACATCCACCTTCTTTGGGGCCATTTCAATAAAAAAAATCTACCCTATTTGGTGTCATTCTAATACATACCAATCTGCCCTCTTTGGGGCCATTTCAATCAAACACATACACCCTCTTTGGGGCCATTCTAATCCAGACCAATCTACCCTCTTTGGGTCCATTTCAATCAAACATATTTTCCCTCTTTGGGGCCATTAAAATCTAGACCAATCCTCCCTCTTTGATTCCATTTAAATCAAACACATTCACCCTCTTTGGGGCCATTTCAATCCAAACCAATTCACCCTCTTTAGGGTTAATTACTTCAAATATAATCCCATTGCATGTATCCTTGCTTTGTAAATTTAGTCCAAGATAATATAAGTCATGGAATTTTGAAATCCTAAACCTATTCTATCATTTTAATTCATTAGTAAATATGTGATAGACCAACTCTCCTAAATTATCCAATAACTATCCTATGTTGTGTCTACTTTAAACATTTAATTCACTAGTCTAAAATCTAATCTAGCCCTAGTGCCATGACAAATCGAATAGCCTAGACATATTATTCCATTACCCTTCTAAGGACCATCATCTATTGAAGACCCAAGTTCATCCAAGTCTGAGAATCACTCAATGGGGATACGTCATGATCCCCTTCCTAAGCATGATCATATTCATCCACTTTCAAGTCAAGATCAAAATAGTTAACTCATCTTCAATGTTTTTTTGAATCACCCATCCTTAAAGAGTCAAATTTTGATGAGTCACCCTTTTATTATTGACCACTCTTTGACGAAGGAACCCTATTTAATGAAGGACCCCTATTTGAATAAAAACCCATATTTAATGAGCCCAAATTCAAAGAGCCCATTATTGACCAACAATCCATTGTTCTTCCATTGTAAAGCATCCCCCATTTTATAAAATTCATTTCTCCAAAGCCTTCATTTCTAATAAAATTTTGAAAAGGATACATGTGTGCAATACAATCCAACATGTCATATTGCATCCACTTTTATGTTAGAATTAGGTTATACTTTGGACCCAACATTAGAAGCAAGAATAGCCCTCTCAAAATTCAAATTAGAATCAGGTTATATTTTAGAAACAATATTAGAATTAGGTTCTACTTTAGAACCAACATTAGATTTAGCATTATAAGAATAATCAATGTTAGTATTAGCATTGAAATCAAATCCACTTGAGTGATAATTGGGTTTATAATTAGAATGCATTAGTGGATATTATGATATTAGTTACACACTTCTGGGAGATCTATTTAAAGACATCAGTGATTCTTCCATATTTTTTGAAGAAGCTTCCTTTGACATCAATGTAAGTTTTCCTAGTAGTTTATATGAGGATTGTGTTATATTTTACCATTCAAATGTCATTACCCAACCTATTCACATTAATTATCCTATCCATTCCTTTTGATATCCAATTTCCCACAATATTCAATTAGGATGGACAAAATCACACATTATTGGAATTTTTCCATGGTGACATATCAGTTGTAGAATTTTTGGGGATCTAAGGTAGTAATTATTCATAAGATAAGTCTCATAGTGAAACCTTATTTGAGATATTAGAGGAAATTAAAATTCTAAAATAAACATCTCTTAGTAAATCCTTCTTTGAGGCACTAGGGGATAATCAAAGTCAAAAGTCAACATCCTTTAGCGAAACCTTGTTTGAGGTGCTAGAGGATAATAAAAATAAAGAAGAATTTATTGGTGAAAACCTCTTAAAGCTACCTAGATTTAAATAACTTATTTATTCATTATTTTATGAGGATAATATTGAATTTAATATTGGCACAACTAACAATCCAAAAATTATTCAAATTATATCAACTTTCAAGCCTAAGTAACAAAAAAAATAGTCTTATTGAAAGAATTTTGTAAGGCCTTTGGCCCTACCAAAACTAAAATAATGTCACAATTGGAATATTTAGAACCAATAAAAATGTGTGTGAATGGTAGTCCCAATGCCCTTTGGCCCAACCCCCAACCCATATATAGAATAAGAATAGAAGAGATGTTTTTCATTCATTGATAGAGTCAAATCATCCTTAAATCAGCCAATGCCATATACATTCTATGGAAAAATATAATATGAGATAAGACATAGATTTATTCCACTACCTCTATGGTTTTTGAGAAGAAGGAATTAGTTTAAATATACCCCATGCCTAGGAGTTTAGTGGGAATTAGGTAGGTTTGATGTGGAAGTCATTAAAATAATGTTATTAGCTATGGAAGAAGCTTATATATATATATATATATATATATATATATATATGGGTTAGTAGGGTTGTTATTCACTATATGATATGATCCTACTGATTGGATGATTTATTGGTTGATTAGGACCTACTAATTGGATGATTTATAGGGAGAGCAACCTACCATTTTTTTGGTTTCTCTCCATAGTGATTGGGAGTGACCTATTGATTTATATTATGTACTTAATATGATATTTATTGATTGATTTGACATGGATAATATGAATCACTCACATTGACATAATATCATTAGCACCTCCTAACATTTATACCTCATATTATGAGCCCAACATTTATCCAAGTTTTATATTACCCATCTAAATAAAATCATTTATCCAATGTTTATCCTTATCCCCCCTCCTTGGCATCAGTCTATTTCATAGATTCTATGAATACACCTTTCTTATAGGTTTGGAGGAAATAGAATCAACAACTAATAAAGATCACAATAGCATCGGTGTAGTCCACATCATTAGTAGGCTCCTAGTAGAGCAACTATTTAGAGTGGGTATGGGATATAAGATCAAAGGGTCTATATATGAATCTCATAATCCTCCATTGAGTTGAGATGCTAAAAAATAAAATTAAAAATTAAAAAATTGAATAAAAAATAAAAATAATAATAAAGATAAATAATTCATCCAATAGTGAAAACTAAGTTTCTAGCATCATGCATAAATATTTTTTTATTTGTAACTACCTCAACACTTGGGAGTAGCCCCATATATAATAATTAAAACTCATTCACATTGAAATAATTTACATACCAGAAATTTTTTCCATTCCATCATATTCATCCAAGCCCATCCTATCATGCCCATTAGTCTTCCCATCTTGACCTTGTTACAGAAGTAGAAGGTATATTGAGACTTATTTTTGGAAACATTTTGGACTATTTTTTTATTAGTAATTTGATGAATGGATGCATTAGTTACCAAATGACATATTCATTTCATAATTTTCCATTATTATTTTTCATTATCCTTTTCATTCATCCATTCATTATTATTCCACATCTTGATGCTATAACAATTTTTCCCCTTCTTAGTAACCCCTTGTGCATTTTGTATATACTTGTTCAAAAAATAAAAACATTAAAATATTTTAATCTAATAAAAAAATAGATAAATAAAAAAGACATAAAAATTATAAAAGTATTAAAATCTCCACAAGAGATATAAAGCCACAAAATCCTAAACATTTGAAAATGTTTAAAATCTCCAAGAGAGATATACAACCACAAAATTCAAAAATATTTATATAGTCCTAAATCTAGTCAACAATCCCTTGATTAATTATTGATCCACTCATTTTATCACCCATTGGGATGTGTCTTTACCCCATTGGGATCTGTCTATTTCCTCAAATCCACCCTCCTTGGGGTCAATCCAAATCAAATAATCCACCCTCTTTGGGGCCAAGCCAATTAAAATAATATGCCTTCTTTGTAGCAAAGTCAATCCAATCTTACAACTTTTACCCTCTTTGGAGAAAATAAAAATATGTAATTTATTTTTGGATATCTTTTCCCAATTATATCCCCTTGCACGTATCCTTTATTGGGGGCACCATTCCATTATTATTATCATCGAGCCTTCACATGTGGATTTTGACTTGATTAACGACAAGATGATTTTTGTTAATTTTTTTAAATTTTTTGTGTTTACTTATTTAACTATTTTTTTAAGTTTATTTATGTGCCTTAAATTATTTCATATGTTTCAATATTTAATAGGGATATTCCTTTCAATTTTACCTGAGTCCATCCATCAGCATATGACAATAATGTCATGTTGATTTTTTCATATCATGGTGTGTTTATGTCATTTGTCTATTGATCAAGCATCAATCCTTATGAACATTATATATAGGTCATCTTAGTTTTTTATAAAATGATGCATCTTTTTGTGTGATATATTAAAAATCAAGTGCTTGAAGCTTATTTACAATGTCTCACTTTGGTGGTAGCTTATCCCCTTGTAAAATCATCCACTCTCAAATCCAATCATTTTGATCATCTTTGAATACATAAAATCATTTAATTCCTCTTTTAACTTTGTCAACATTCAACTTACCATTCTATTTTCCTTCAAAACTATTTTTATTTTATCCCATGTAGGGGAATTACAATAGCCTAAGGTCCCTTTGGGTTATGTAGGTAGCGCTTAGTCACATGACATTTATGAGGTCAGCTCATCCACCATTAATATCATTATAATTTTTCTTAATCTTTTCATAAATCTCCTACACCTATCAATTAGGACCAATAAAATCATTTTTCTTCATAATCAATCATTATTACTTCAATCTTAGTACTTCCTCATGTGCCTAGTTTTTTTATCTTATTCATTCATTGAAAATTCATTATACCATTACAAATACATTTACATCATTAATTCATATAATCAGTTAAATATTTGATCTATGATTTTCATTAAATCCAATTCTTAATCAATAAATCTATCAATTGATCAAATTTACCCTACAGGGGCAAATCAATCTTTCAATCTACCCTTTTTAGTGTAAATTATCAAATCTTAGCTTGTCACTTTTTTTAGGATGTGTCCATTCCCTTAATTTTCACTCTTTGGAGAAAATTCACCCTCTTTGGGTCAATTTAAATCATGCAACTCATTATCTTTGGATGTGTGCTTTCTAATTCTACCTACTAGGGTAAATCAATTCTTTATTCTCAGCATATCAAAATATGCAAGCATTAGCTCAAGTCAATTAATTTTATCCATAGATTAATTTCTTTATATTATAACTCCTCTTCCTATTGATGGCCCATCCATAAAAAATAATTTTTAGACACTCCCTCAAGTTTGGGAATATTAGGCATCCCAAACCTTGTTTGGGGTATCATTGTGAACTCATTTTTCAAAAAATTGAATAAAAATCAATGAAACCTAAACACGTCATTCTTTAATTATTATAAAATAATTTTTAATGAATTTTTTATTCTTTAAAGATATGTTTCTTTATATACGTCTCTTAATTCTCTTTAAAATAGGGTAAAAATGTATACATTCCAGTTTCATCACTTTTGTGTTGAATTTTCAATCAAAACAACTTTCTACAACAACACGTAAATTGGGTCAAAAATCACTAAAACACCCAAATTTTCCTACACACTTAACATGCATATTATGAAACACATTAGGGCATCATTCATTGGGGAAATTCACTTTATCCAATCATTGGCTTCATCAAATTCATATTGATTCAAATTATGACTTTGATAGTGATGTTTTGGACTAATTAAGTGGAACCCTTATTTGACTTTTAAAAGTCACGTCACTTTTAATTAAATTAATTAACCTTTATTACTTAACCTAATATTCCTCTAATGGGAAATTCCATAGCTTATTGGAATTTATTATTTTCTTAATCCATTAATTGAATTATTCCTCCATTCACATGGCAAGTGGAATCAAATTTATAAGATCATGACATCACATGGAAAGTTATCAAGCATTAGTATAAATGCAAACAAATATCAAATAATTCAAATCCATGCCTAATTAATTCCAAATCAAACCCAAATATTAATGGAATTAACTCTCTAAATTAAACTAATTTTCAACCACACATCTTGATCATGATCTGATGGTTGAAATTAGTCTAAAAAGTCTATAAATATAAGGCTCATTTTCCATTATAAATAAGCTTGTTTGTGCAAAGTTATGTTGAATAAATCAAACAACCATATAAATCATAAGTAGTCAAGGGGAGATGTCATCTCTATGATGTTGTGACATTGAAAAAGATCTCATGCACTATAATTCAAGATAATCACATGTGCACCTAAATTCAAAGGTGGAATCCATGCAAAAGTTATAATCATCTTTATTTTATCTTTCCTTTACTAGTTTGTTATTTATTATGCCTTTCCTAATCCAAGGACCATGCCTAAGATGTTATGTTTCCTTTATTTTTCATGTTATATTTCATGACTAAAAAAACTCACCTCCTTTATAATCATGTGTTTACACTAACCTTCCTCTTTATGAAGGAAAAGATGATACTAAACAACATTTGTGTACCTTCCATGAAACTTGTCTAAATTATGCAAATAATGATAAATTGGTAACAAATTTGTTTCCAAGAAGTCCAAAAGAATATTCTCTTATATGGTTATTTTAGACATGTAAAATTAACATTTTTCTAAAATAATGTACTTGTGACCACTCTTTTACATACTTGGCCCTAGACCTATCTTCTGGCCCCTTTTGATCATTTTTTACCACTTTGCACACTCTTATAAGATGATAGATGACCCCAGAATGTACTCATACCCCTTATTACAAACCTTAGCCATCCTTTAGGACATACCTAACTAAAAACATGATCAAAACACCCATAAAACAAGAGCACCCTAAGGGATAGTAACACACTACTCTAGTGTCCTCCCCCCCTCTCATGTCTTCCTATCAAATAATGACTAATTTTCCAAATTCAAACCTATAGGAAGGTAGCCTATGTCCCTGATGAACCAAATTTAAATCATTATCATTGATATTAATATATAAATTTCAAACCATTTTACACATAATAGGCTTCCATAATGAAAAGCACCAAAATCACACTTGCACATTGAGAGCAAAATACCTATTTTTCCCAATTATGATTGAATATAAACCTAGTATCCCAGAGTTTTAGTTTGAATAAATTTTATAGGTCATAATTCATGCTCAAGGCACCTAATCACATCAGTATTATACCATCATCTATCATATTACACCAGTTATTCACAAACCACCATAACATGGGAGAACTACATGAAGTTTGATCCCTCTTTAGAGTATTGGTATGTAGGAAATACTCAACACATGGGGTGTCCAGGTCTCACCCAAATTCAACCATTGACATATTTTCCCCATTGATTTGCTTTAGTATTCACATGTCAAAGAGGTAATATTTTAAGGAAAATCAATCATACATTGGTCTCCACAAGTGATCATGAGCTCCTACACTAGATAGAAGATCTATAAATGAAAGCATAAAGAACCCATAAACCCTAATATTATCATTATAAGTGGATAAGAGTGCCCTAGGTTATATAGGAGTGCCACTCCTCTAGTGTCCTTTTCCCAAAATTTTTTTCCAATTATAGATCTAGTTCTAGATTCTTGATTCCAGTCACTAGACCTCTCTACACAACAAATTTGAGACCCTGATTCCTCTTAGAGGCACAATTTATAACTATGTCTTTATTTTCTCCTTTAACTCTATTATTTTTAGTAAGTTTATAGAATATAATAGTTCCATAACATTGAATTTTATCTTTTTTATATTATTCTCCTGATTTTGCATAGTAGTGTTGTCATCTAAGATTTACACTTTGAATCCCAAATTTATTCAAACATATTAGTGAACCTGTTTATTGTTAAAATGTTTTAAAATCCTAATCAAAAAAATCTAGGGTTTTTATCCTAATTTTTAATATTTTCACTATTTTTTTTATTATCAGAGTTGATATATTATATTATGACAATAATTTTCTAGGTTTTAGTGTCATATTATATGGATAGAAAAGAATATCTTCCTCCTCCTCCTAACCCTCAAGGTTGTGATAGCTAATTTCCCTCTAACCATTTATATTCTATCACTATCCCAAGAGGTAATTTATCCCATCATATAGTGCCAAATGAAGTTAATCAACCTATCCTTCCTCAAACCCCTCCATCTCCCACATCTCCTTTTCAGGGTGTATGTATGCATATTCAATCTAAAGCTCCTAGTGCTTATACTTTTGAGGCTCTAAAGGATAAAATCATCACTATGGGAAATTTAATATAAATGTTTCAAAATAATTATCGTTCTTTTAGTTCAAATATCACATTTTTAGAACATCAGATTACATCTACAAAGAATCCAAAATATACTAGTATTAATCATGTATGTGCATCTCTATCTATCAATATTATACCAAGAAATATTTCATATAAAAATGATAAAATACAAAAAAATACATCTATAATAAGTAATTTAAAAAATATTCAAAAGATTAATAAGATTTCAAGTGAGATTTGAAGGGCAATGATTATAAATAGTTTGATCAAACTACCTCCTCTACATCATCTAAGGAGAGATCAAAATATTATTTTACGTATCATAGAATTTGTGGGCATCATACAAATCATTATTTGAATTTGAAGCATAAAATAAAAAAAGATAATTGAATTTGGTGATCCTATCATTGATACATCACTTAAGCAACCCACTCACCTTATGAGTGCATCTACTAAAGCACAAGTGACAAAATCAAAATTAGTGCAAAAATGGTTACAAAAGGACAATTCAGAGCAAGAAAAGGTTCAAAAGACACAATTAAAATAATAAAATATTAAACAAGCTATGTTAGATCTAACAAGATTAAAAAAGGAACAAGATCAAAAAGATAAATTATAAAGGGAATAGTTTTTAAATCAAAGGTTACAACAAGAAAAAGTGTCATTACAAAAAGAGAAGTTGTTAAATCAAATTCAAGATAGGTAAACAGACATTCTTAAAAGAGTTTTTCTAAAAAAAGAGTCTCCAAAGCATGAAATACCTAGAAAAGATACGGTTTAAAATGTGGTCACAAATGGGGTAATTCGAAGCCTTTCCTCATATCAATACCCTTCCACTATTACTGATAACATAAATGGCAAACAATTTATAGATGTAAAGGCTAAGGAATATCAAGAAATAATTTTTGTTCTATGTCATTTCTTACATTTCTTTCGAATAAACATCAACACTTGGATCAAACTAATGCATATAAAACATGTATTGGATCAATTAAGTTAAAATTTTATTTTTCTTCATAGAGTGTTATCCTACTTTCCATGTTATTTCAAATTCAAGTGCCTATAATGTTGTGCTTGGAGGATCATGGTTAAAATCAATATAATAAATAATTGATACAATCAAAGGTTTAATCATTTGAATATGAATGCAAGGTCACATCCTTCTCCAAATAATGAACATTTTTAAAGAGAAAGCATATAGAATAAAGCATAATTTCAACTAGTATACAAATAGGTACAGGTAATGGCATATCATTAAAGGCATGTGGCATATTACACATTGCAAAGGAAAAATCAAAAAGTTCAATACCAAAGTATGGGGTAGTTCCTTATTCATATCAATATACAATAGAATACAAGAGTGGAATTTCACAAGTTCAAAATCCAGATGATGATGATTATAATAATACATATAGGTATGATCCTACTTATACTTATTATGTATAATATGAATATAGTAATGTAATAGAACCTACACAATTTCATGACACTCTTGATTTGAAATATATCACCATTCCTTTATTAAATACATGATCTATTGATGGTAAGAATCTTAAGGGAGTCATAAATTAATATCCTTCTTTCTATTTCTTAGTTTAATATTTTAAATCTAAAAAACTAGTAAAATATCATAGAAAATACCAAAACCAAGACCTATACATGCTTATATGTATTTTTTCATACACTATTTTAGCTGTACACAATATTGCATATATGTTTTAGCTATTTTTATATCATATATGATTCACTAGGGTACATGATATCATACATGATTCACTAGGGTACATGAGTGATTGTAGAGTAAAATGAACATTAGTCCCAGACTCAATGCTAGACATTTCAATATTACACACTTAGAAATTACATTTAGATAGGAGAGATGTAGAAGATAGGGGTGCACTTATATAGTTTCCTTCACCTTGATGTTGTTCTAGTGAGCTTAGATTCTCACTACTTAGTTCAAGACTTCACACAAACTTCCTACAGCATATACATTCACTAGCTAGCTCACTAAGGGCATGGTAAATATAGGTTTTATCCTTCATTGCCCACATTATCTTAATTAGAGCTCATTACTTTAAATTTTATTACATATTATGATATTTCTCACTCATTAACATTGTGATATATTACTATTTATCTCAGGTATTGAATATAATAATATTACAAATTAGCTCTTATATATCAGAATACATTATCATACATACTTTTTATATTATTTTTATTATATATATATATATATATATATATATATATATATATATATATATATATATATATATATCCCTATTTTCTTTGAAGACATTTGAATATGTCATTACCGCATGGATCTAATCCTTTACATCTTTGAATGTATGCATGTGAGGACATTTGAACATGTTCTTGTGTGTGGCTTATTTATATGTGGACATTTTCACATGTCCTTATATGTGGATCTAAGCCTCCATTATTTTCATGTATGCATGTGAGGCCATTTTATCATGCCTTTATATGTGTCTTTTATTCAAGTGATTGAAATTTGAACATGTCCCTTGTTTTTTTCCCCTTGGTTTCATATTATGTGATTTGTGTGTTTTATGTGTACTCTTTGATTGTCTGTGTCATGGCCATGACACCTTGATTGATTATTTTCTTACATTTTGATGCCATGATGAACATCATACATCCACCCATTCCAATGTCATGATGGATATCATGCATTCCTCCTTAATTAGTTATATTTAGTGTTATTTATTAAGTTGATCATTACATGTGTGCTTCATTTTCACTTATATATAGACACATGTATTTTTAACTCTTTTTTCCACATGCATCTTACATTATTACTATGCTAAGTTTATGTACATGATGATGTCATGATTTTACATGATGTCATTATTACTCAAATTTACATTTTGTACATCATATCAACCTACTACATAAATTTTTATTTTGATTTAAGTTCTTACACAGAATCAACAACTCACCTCAAAATCGGGGGCATTTACATAGATTTGTCTTAGAGACCAAGTTTCCCAGAGTATTAAATAGACCAGATTAATAGTGGTTACATAGTTGACACAATTTTAGGCTTAGAAAACACATAGAATGCCACTTTGGATAGGAGTGCCACATTAGAAAAGAGAGTTATACTCTAGTGTCCTTACTAATTCTATTGTCCAAATACTTTAAAATAGGCATTTCCATAATTTATTAGAACCTCGATTTACTCAGATCAATTTTTAGTAGTTTCATAGTCATAGTTTCTAGAATTACACAAAATTACATAGTTTTATCTCAAATTTAATTAGTTTGGGGTCAATCATGCATGGTACGTTGTTCCAAGCTGACATGTAGGATTTACTTATAATCATAGTTTTTTTAATTAATCTCATAATCTATATGCACCAGATATTAGTTATGGGTATGTGTATGTGACACATTTCTTCCTCATTACTTAGTTTTGTAGATGGAATGGAAATTCATGTCATTATCCATGTTGTATAAACTATACTTAGATTATACTTGGTATTTGAAATAGTTTTACACTAGTTTTATGCCATTTTTGTACCATAATTAAACCTTATTCCATTTGTAGTGGTTGGTTCACTATTTTCACCAATATCTACACCAGTTTTTACACCAAAAATATCTATTAAGATTCATATAGGGAATAAAAATTACTTTAATACTCTAGGTAAGTTATTATGTAATTAGGCACAACTTAATTTCTTAATCACATCTACTTTTTTATGAGTACTAGGGCATACCTAGCCTAATCTAAGATTTTCAACATTAACACATAATTTACCAAAGTTACCAGTTCACCAAAAAAACATACGTACTCAATCAGGTTTATTCATTCCTTATCACTTTTTTTTTCTTGTCTTTTAATTTTTATTATTTTTATTAAGTGAATATTGATATTACATATGTTTCATTACAGGTTTGCATGGAGCACAATTCAGCATTATGGCTTACATCTAGGATTCCTTACCATACGTAAGTTTAGGCATGCACTCTTTTTCCTTTTATTCTAGTCCTCCCAATTTTTATTCATTAATATAATGAAAGAGGGTAAAATTTAGATAGGTAAAATTAACATTTATCTAGAACCATGTACTTGTGACCACTCTTTTACACACTTAGCTTTAGACCTATTTTAGGGCCCCTTTTGATCATTTTCAATGACCTTTCACACTCTTATAAGCTAATAGATGACCCCCTAATGTACTCATACTCATTATTATCAACCTTAGACATATTTTAGGCCCTACCTAACCAAAAACATGATCAAAACACCCTAGGGGAAGGATCACATTGCTCTTGTGTCCTTCCCCCTTCTCTTGTCTTCTTGCTAAATAATGGCTAATTTAAAAAAAAATCTTAATGATCCCCATTAAAATTATTTTTAATGATATTACTATATAAACACTTTTCAAACCATTTTTCACACAAGAGGCTTCCACATCAAAAATCACTAGAATCCCACTTGCACATTGAGATAAAAATACTAATTTCTCCTAATTTTGATTGTATACAACCGTAGTATCCTAAATATCAAGTTTGAATATATTTTATAGGTCATAATTTATGGTTAAAGCACATAATCACATAGTAATTGCATAAACATATAACATATTTCACTAGTTATTCACACACCACCATAGTGTGGGAGAATTATATAAACTTTGATCCCTCTTTAGAGTATTGATATGTAGCTAGCACTTAACACATGGGGCATTTAGGTCTCACCCAACTTAAATATTGACCATTTTTTCCCCATTGATTTACATTGGTATTCACATGTCAAGGAGCTAGGGTTTTAAAGTAAAATCAGTCACATAATGGTCTCTGTAAGTAATCATGAGCTCTCATACCAAATATAAGGTCTATAAACAAAGGCACATAGAAATTATAAACCTTTATTTATTCACTAAAAGTGGATAGGAGCATCTTAGGTTAGATAGGAGTTCCACCCCTCTAGTGTCCTCCTCCTATCAATATTGTCTAGGCCTAGATCTAATTATAGATTCTTGATTCCTCTCACTAGACCTCTTTTCATAGTAAGTTTTAGACTTTGATTCCTTTTAGAGGCATAGTTTCCAACTAAGTCTTTGTTTTATCCTTACACATTATTATTTTTAGTAAGTTTCTAGAATATAGTAGTTCTAAATCAATGAATTTTATCATTTTTATATTATTCTCTTGATATTTCACAGTAGTGTTATCATTTAAGGTTTTCACTTTGAATCCCAAATTTAGTCAAATAGTTCTATGATATTCCTTTTCAATTATTAAAGGCTTTAAATACCTTATAAAATCAGTTATTTACAACATTTCTATCAATATTGGTGAAAATTTATCATATACTCAAATTGCAAAGCTTAGATAAGGGTTTAATAAAATAATAAATGAATATGTGCTAAGGTATAAGACCATGCTTTCCAAAATTAAAAATCAAATGGTTGATAATGATCTTAAATATATTTTTAAACAATTTTTTTCCCTCCTCTTCAAGAGTCCATTATGTTTGATAAGTTAAAAACCTTTGATGAACTATGCCATATAATAAAAGAGCATGTAGTCAATTTGCTTACTTTGAAATAATTCTAGTATGTTTCAAATGTTCCTTCTAACTTAAATGTCAAGTTTTAAATAAATCCCAATTACAAGAGAAAACCAATTGAAATCAATAATGAAGCAAAATTTATAGTTAATTATATATATCAACCACCCAAAAAGATTCAACTATAAGCTCCACTACGGAGTCGATTCTCAATTTTTCCATCACCTCATGCTTTATTGTAATAGCTCCTAGAATGAAATGTAATCACTCTTCCTCCACCAATGGAGATAGATATGTCTATACCCAAATCTATAAATTTTGATGGCAATGAATGTTTTGATTATCATATATGTATTGGGCATTCTAAAAATTTATGTTTCATGTTTAAACATAAGATTCAAGATCTCATGGATGAAAATATCATAGATATTGGTACACCTATTTAATAGGTTAACCCATAAATAAATGACAATGCAAAGCTTAAAATTTATAAAGATACTTTTCTAAGTCATCAAGAAAATAACAAGAATAATTCTAAAGTTCATTATTCATTCAATGCTCATCTTCCTCCTTCTACATATGGGAATCTACTTGATAGCATTATTGGTATAATTAAATTAAAATAATCATCATGTCCTATGATCACATTTGATGATATCAAATTTATTGATGATGATTCAGATAGACATGCATTTTTTATTTAATCATTTTTTAACAAGAAATCCATCCATGGTGTCATGATAGATAATGGATTTAGTGAAAAAGTGTGCACCATAACACTCCATTCTTTTGGTTATACAGAACAAGATTTACAAGATAATTTTGGAATTTCTAAAGCATTTGATGGACATACACATGATACTCTTAGGCTTATAGTGTTTCCTTTACAATTGGGCCCTCTCATAATGCCTACTCCATTTATGGTTCTACCAAAAACATGGGTCTTTGATATGTTATTAGGAAACCTTTGGATACAAAATATTATATTAGTACCTTATATAGTACAAAAATGTCTCAAATACATACATGATAATCAAGTGGTCCTTTTTACAATAATCTAATATGAATACCCTTTGGATCAAATGATGGTTAGTTTTTATATGGAATAATTACCTAATACAATTATTGAACAACATAGTAATGAAGTAGTTTGTAGAACTATTTAATATCATTTTCCAAATAATATTATAGTTTATAATGAACATGAACATAATATAAAAAAAAATTCTCCATCTTATTATAAGCATGATATAGTTACACATGATCATATTTAGTTTGTTTCACAAAGCATGGTACATACTCCTACACATAAATTAGTACATACAAATAGGCCTTCATCTCTTAAGGAAGAACAAGTTATTCAAAGAGCTTCACCATAGGTAAAAGTATAGGTTATTACATATTCTTATCCTACACATGAGGATATAGGTTTACATGACCATATGAGTAGTGATTCAGAGGGTTATATTATAGCATATGGATCCTATTCGAATTTAGAGGCATATACAATTGTTATTTCTTTAGCAAAAGAAGTTGATCCTTCATATCATGCCATGGGTTATACATACATGACCATCACTGATATCATTGGTTAGTTACTTGTATTTTTACTTGTACATATATTTTTTTATTTATTTCTATCTCTTTTATCCCTTATCCAATCATTCTTCTAGACCCTTGAATTTATTTTTGGGTACTTACCCTCTTGATTTACAAATTGATTAAAATAATCTAAAACACCTATCTTTGTGGAACTTTATTTCTTATTATTACATATCTTTATGGCACTCCATGATCTCATATTTCTATCTTTTACATAAAAACATTTAGCTTCCTCCCCATTTCAAGAGAATGGACATTCCTACATATTTTAAATATTTGCACTACACTGCTATGACTCAAAGTTATACATTGGGGGCACATTGTTTGCCTTCCTTCTTATCATGCTTTTGCAATTTACTGAGGATCATTCAAATCAATCTTAATTTCTACATTTTAAAATATTTTATTCCTAACAATTATTTTCCAAATCTCTTTTATCATTCAAATATTGGAAAAAATCCCAAAAAATGTACATTCTAATAAATTCAAAATAATTAAAAAAAATCAAAACCAGGACCTAAAGCATTTTTTAATGTTCTTATTGTACTTATTTTCATATGTTATTTAATCTATGTTAAGTAGATAGCATATTTCATATTTGAATACATAGTGCTTCTAACAAGGTACTTAAGTGTGATATAGGACATACTATCGCATAATTCTTTGATTTTAGTCTTCCCTTATTACCCAAAAACCTTGTTAAGCTTGGGGCATCTATTCAATCTATGTTAACACTTTTACAAGTTTTATTTATCCACCATATCTTTACCATGATGAACTACATATCATATAAATGTCTTTCTAATCACTCTAATTTTCACATGTATTATGTGAAATATGCTACTTTAATAATTAAAATTCATAAATTTGATGAAACTATACTACTCTCATTTGTTACATGTCTTGATTTACATGCTTATTTTACTAAATGTTATATTAGACTTTCTTACTTACCATGTGCATGGCCCTTGGCCTTGTATGTTTAAAATCTTGATTATATGGCATCATTATGACATTTGCATGTTTCCCTTGGCCTTGTGTGTTATGTGACATTTACATGTCCTTTGTATGTGGCCTCTTAGGCCTTATTCATGACATATTATGGAAATTACATGACAAATTATATGACATTACTTCAATTCTTGTTGCTTCATACTATGGTGCCATGATCTATATCATGCACTCTATCTATTTACCATGGCTCCATGACTCATGTTATACATCACTTATATACTATGTACTTACTCTAGTTCCATGATGTATATCATACATACATTACTTATATGCTTCAATGTTATATCTTTCTAACACATGCTTCATATGAAAAATTCAATACTATTTTAAATACTATAAATGCAATCAATTTAAAATATTCAAAGTGATATATATTTCACATATGTTTTATTTTTGAGATAAGTGACTTTGTAAAATATGTCTCTAATCTCAAAAGGGGGGCATCATAATGGGATTGCATGTAATAATCGAGTCTCATGAGCAATTTAGATTTATGGAAATATATGGTTTTTAAGTGATAATATGATTCAACATTTTCAAATAATGAGGGCATGTTCACTCATCACTACAGTTGTAAATTAAAAGTTTAAAAATTTACAAATTAAAAAGTAGAAAATGTTACAAAAGGTTTCAAAAGTTGAAAAATTCAAAAGTTACAAAGTTGTAAATCTTCAATTACAATTTCAAAATAGCACTTCAATATAATAAAGATACAGGGGGCATGATATTCATTCATGTTCACATTTCTACTTGGCATTTTCAATATTTTCAAGTTCCAAGTTTCAAAGTTGTAAATAAGAATCTAGATCTATCTACAATGGTGTGATTTGTGTCAATTCAAAGTGGCCCACATTATAGTAATGATACTCAATATGTATGGTTGCACTTTTTCAATATGTATTGAGCCACAATTTGTGGTTCCACCATTTAAAATATATTACAAAGTAATCTATAAATTAAAATGAGATTTGGAACATACTTTATTTCTAACTCAATATCATTCAATGGTTTTTAAATTGACACTTGATCGCTCTAAATTTGACACAGTTTAGCACTTATCCAAATGTCCCAACAAGGGAGCATGCACTTTGCCATCTCACAAATTATAAGAAAATTATCTTTCCTTGCTCTATTTTCAAATTACAAATAGAAAAAAATCAAATTTTCAATTTTTTATATGAGAAACTATTACTTTTAGTGGCATTGGTTCAGGTTTCTTACATTAAGAAATCTTTCACAATCAATCTTTGCATCAAAAGATAAAGGATGTATACATATACAGATTCACATCTAGTTTACTCTAATAATTTCACTTCATGCATCACTATAATAAAGTTGTGGAAAATGTAGACACATAAAATTAATCATTAAATGCTTAAAAATATTTATTATTAGCACCCTTACCCTCACTTGGTCTATCTACCATTTTACTAACTCATAATCTATAAGATATCTTTCATTATCTTATAAGCACTTAAAATATCATGCAAACATCCATATTTCATTTGCATTCATCCATATTCAACACATATGATCTTGATAAACCTATTCTAAAAGTCTCTATCTTCTAGGACAAGTCCACACTAGTTGGATAGGGTTGCACTACAACCTTATCCCTTTGTGCAGCCTTGTCTCTCATGCTACAATGATCATTTTTTTGAATTGAGATGTTTAAAATTAGCTCTCTTGCACATATTTTCAAGTTGATTAGAGAAATTATTCTAAATATTCCTCTATAAATTCACATTAAGGCTACACATTATAACTTGATTGAATATCTTTAGTAAAATCATTAAACATTGAGCAAAAGAGAATTGTTTCTTCCTATTTCAACTCTACAACATTCTAGAAATTAATATCCAAGTTTGAAAATTGTTTATTTTAGGTCAAGGGAATATATTATCAGGAATTTAAATCAATCTTATAGCTAAATTCATTCTTATAGTAGAATCATGGATCAATAATCACATAATCAACCTTAAAGTAAGAACTACATTGGACTGAGGCCTATTTAGGCTATGTAGGTAGTGCTCAATCAAAGGAGTTTATGAAGCTAGCTTGGCTATCTTTACTAAACCATTTTTATTCTTGTTTATTCTCTATTTTTTATTTCATCCATGCATAAAAATAAGGTTTGATATTTGTAAATATTTTACATGATATATTGAAATGCATAGTTCAAAAATCTACCTTCAAAAATTGTTACACAATCTTAGATTGATAAATTAGGAATGCAATCAATCAAGACACATCCACAATAAATAGAGAATGCCACGGTGTATCCTTGTCTACCTCCGCACTAAATAATTATTATTATTTTCTAAAAATATTGTGTTTATAGATCATTTCATATAGTTTCCACTTATAGATAGTATACACAATTAGATCTATTTCTATCTTAGGGAGGTTAGCACATCCTTAGGCCTAATTTACTATTTTTAACAAGTTTATGATTTCTATAAATTTTTTAGTTTATTTTATTTGATTTTATTTCATTATTGGATTAGTACATATCAGCATTTATATTTCATCAACTTATTCAATATTATATGAAGGTCTTGATATACCCTTATTCTTATCCATATTAAATGTTTATCAAAAAATATAAGTATACTCAACTTGAGTACAACTTAATATAGAACTTCTTCTAAGATAGGTATAAACAACTTTATTAGAATACATAAAATATAAAATAGAAACTTGTAAAATTGTTTTTAAGAAATAATTTATCAAATCTAAAAACCCTAATACAATAATTGGAAACAATAAAAAGAATGAAAGAAACCCTAGAAATAAAGATGATTAGAGTTTTAAATATTTAATCAATGGACAAGTTCACTAATATGTTTATAAAAATTGGGGATTAAACAAATTTTAATCTAATTATGACAAACTTATAAGTAAAATCCAAATGTATGAAATATGCAATAAGTACAAAAGACTAATTTAGAACTTTTTATTCATAGAAAGATGCTAAAGGGGGAAATTACTAAAGACAAATAACTTAGCTCACACTCAGATCTAATGGACTACAATAAAGGTGATTTAATTTGGAACTATTTGAGGTCACTGTGAATTAGGAATAGGGATCTATTTGAATATGGGATAAGGTTGTACTATTTAAACAAGGTCATCTTGCGCTGTCATCTATATGGTGCATTGATGTCTAGTAAGGTTTTTTCCCTCTATGTAAAATTAGATCATTCACTTATATTTCATGTATGTGTAATTAGGGTCACTTTATTAACTATGAAATATGTTTTGTGCCATGTTATTCATTTAAAACCCTAACTTAATAGATAATGAAGAAAAATATGATAAATGGGAAAAAAAGGTTTAAGGGATGAAGTTGTGCTTGATTTCAATACCCTTGGGTTGAGAACTACCTACATACCAACACTTCAAAGAGGGATCAAACTCCATGTAATTCTCGTGTAATGTTATATGTTAGTGCAATTTTGGTATAATTATGCACTTCAATAATGACTTGTGACCTTGGAGATGTATTCAAACTTAGCTCAGGGCTACTTGGGTTGTATGGACTTTTATTGGAAGGAATAGGTGCTTTCCTTTCAATGTGTTATTATAATAATTATGGTGTTTATAATATGGAAGCTTCTTTCTAACTAGTGAATAAATTAATTGAAAATGTATTTATATAGTGGATTTTTGGGGATTTAATCAAATGGGACTTGAACAATGTGTGGGATGACCCATTAGGTGAATTTAAATTTTATAAATTATCCATTTTTTGGTGGGGGGATGAAATTGATGGATTTAGACATTACCAATGAGCAGAATCATCTTAAAGGAGTGACCTTGTTTGAAGAATAGACATAACTAAATTGGAAGTGTGAATCACTCTAATAATGAGTTTAGGATGATTGGAATGAAGAATATGAATGTTCAGTATCAAATTTTCTTAATAATAGAGGATCATCCACATAAAATTAGAGGAATAATTCATTAAAACTATAGAATTGAGCATAAGCTAAGTGTGAATAGAGGATGGTCATAAGTTCATTGTTTTAATATTAAATGTTAGTTTTAGTGACTACATATGAATAAAATATGTCTACTTATAATTAAACATCATAAAACATGTAAACATAATAAACAATGTTTACTCAGATATATAATCAAAGGTAAAGGGAGATAGATGACTCCTATCTTATTTATACATTGTAGCTTAATTTTTTGTCATAATTTAACCTACTCACAAATCTAAATTTGGTTGGTGTTATCACTAAATCTTACACCCTAGAAGAGGTTGTTCAGGCTTCTTCTAGATTTGGGTAACATGGGAACATTTACAAGTATGTGGATGTACCTATATCATAAATGAGCCTCTATTTTAAGGGATATCTCCCTAAATATATCATGCAATGTTTGTCACTTAAGCTACTACTTATTTATGGGGGGAAAGAGTTAGAAAATGTATAAATTTAACCTACTCTAAAGAAGGTCATGTACCAAAAATATCTTTCACATGACCATCATACTTTATATCACAATGAAACAAAGTATACAAGATGGTCTCTAGGTCTCAGTGGGTTCTAACATGATTATTTCAATATAGAGGTGAGGCATGAGCAACAATACAAGGCAAATGAGTTAGAGGGTAGATTGCACACTATGATGAAAATCATACATTTGAAGAAATTTTATATGCTAGACTACACTCTTTATGACCTATTAGATTATTAACTCTTGCTCAGACATGAAAGGATAAGGTAAAGAAGGATAGAGAGTTATCACTTCTCATCACCATACATCACTTGTAGACTTAGATAATTCTTCAAAACTTAGAAAACAAACTTGTATTAATGTTCAAATGGAAAATATAACATCAATCCAATATGGATTCACCATACATGGTGTGGTTTTTTTTATAATAGCTTCAGAGCTATAATTATATAAGAAAGGCCACAATAGAAAGGGGCCTTGGTGCTCAAAATTAGAATCAATTAGTTTAAAAAATATAATTATAGTTGTAAATAACTCTACAAATATACTCATTTAGGCCATTTTATTGATCCCTATCACTTTCAGTCACTACACAGCTATATTATTCACTCTTTGATCCTCCCTAGTGGCTATAATGATAGAATCAAGCATTCTCACCAGGTTCAGGCATCCATATAGTTATAACAACTATATCAATCTATTAGGGCTTTATATTTATGCTAAACCACTCCAAATTGGTTTGTCTTGATGTGTACCCAAGTGGGAAGAAAGGTCACTTTCATGTGGTTAGCTTTGGTGATGGCCATTGAGTTTTATGTGTCTTAATCCATAGGTTTGCAATGGTAAAAATATATGTTCCTGACCCCAACTACAATGTGCTCAAGCTTGGCTCCATCATGTTTACTTTCCTTAGTTGAAAATCAACTATTTGACCTCTACCTAAGTCACTTATCTCCCCTTTATTCTGATTGGTCATTGAGAACTAGCTTGAATCATTGATCCCATGACTCATCTTGCTCCATTTATTTGCATGTGCATGAATAGCCATAATCCATCAATCTTATAGCAATAAAATGCACTTGTGATACTTTTCATGCACCCATTCACCCTTGAGGTTCACTAACCATTTTGAATCAACTCGCTCTGTTGGATTTCCCAAGTTTGAACAAATGTGATCCCTTATATCTACCTTTGAATTTTCAACCTTGTCCTCATCTACACCATGTGTTAAATGTGTGTTAATATTTAGTATCATACTGTCAGTCTATATCTTCATGCACTTTTTTCATGTGTCAACCCCTTAAACTCTCTAACTATTTGATTCATCTCACACCATTGGATTAAGATGTACAATCGAGTGAGGACTATTGATCTTATTAAGACCCACTATTTGAAACCCAGTGGCTACTTCATGATCTTAAAATTGATGGTCTATAAGATCTCATTTGACATTTGTATGACTATCATTGATGGTTGTTTAACCATCAAATTTAAGGTCAAAAGGACTTACTTTGTTTGAGCTTAAACTTGATGTTAGTGCGAATGTCACTAGATTTTCAAACCTAAATGGCTAGTCAAGAGGGGCTTGAATTTGATGATTATAGGGCTACCCAAGACCTTTTGAAATCAAATATCTAGTTCCTTCAAACCTTTTGTTGGACAATGCATTTAGGATTTGTGTGGGACACTTTTTTTGAATAAATTCATTTGCTTTATCTCTACCTTTGAAAAAAGTGCTCTTCAAGATTTGACTTGGTCCACCTCACTGTAGAAAGGTCCTTTAGAGAAAATGTGGAGGAAACTTACCCAAGAAACTAACCCTTTGTACTTTTGAAATGTGCCCTTTCTAAAATAAAAGTACCCTTTGGAAACCTTGAAGTGGATTATTTCCTTGAGAGACATATCCTTCAAAATTTTTGCACTAGACCATTTCCTCAAGAAAGTACCCTTTAGGTAAATTATTTGGGACACTTTATTTGGAAAATTTCCCTTTATGATTTCTATTTTGGGACAATTTATCCAAAATATATCCCTTAGAACTTTGAAAGAGGCCCTTCTTATAGAATAATTCTTTTAGGAAATTTTTTTTTATAATTTTCCCAAAATATCTTTGTGTTGCCTTTTGCCTTAGACATTTTTTTCTGAAAGAGTTAGTCCTTTGCCTTTGGAAAAGTGCCCCTCAAAAATCCTTAAAGTGTCCTTCAGGACTTTGACAAGTGTCCTTTAGGAAAAGTGTTTTGGACACTTTGCTCTAGAATAAATCCTTCAAAAATATTGAAGTGGGCCATTTTCCTGAGAAACTACCCTTCAAGAAAGTTGTAGAGGACACTTGCTTGAAAAGGTGCCCTTCAGAAGAAGTGTTTGGACAAATTTCTTGAGAATATACCCTTCAAAACCTTTAAAAATTTCCCTTTGAATAAATGACCCTTCATGGAAATTATTTTAGACAAAATGTCCAAAATAATTCCTGACACTTATCCAAAAATCCTAAAACAAAAGACCTGAAAGATTAAACACTAGGCCTAAAGACTAAAACAAATATTTTGAAGGAAATAACACTTTTATATTTATTGGGGGATTTTTTTATAACACTTCCTCAAAATGAAATATGAATGTTCCAATCACTTGGCCAAAGGTTGAACAAAACTTCAGAGTATAGCCTTAGGCTTTTTTAGACCTAATCTTGTAACTACTCAACACCATGAAACATGCTACTTGCATATATGATCAAAATGATTCTTAAGACACCAAAATACACAAGGACTAGGCTAGGGCATGACCCACTTAAAATTTCATATGAAATGACATCAAACAAATCCACAACATACCATATGACATTATAAAAGGCCCTTATATAAGATTTTGACTATAGGGGGGTTGATCCGTTTTGGGTTGTGGGTAAAAAATGGTCAACATCTTTGATGATTTCTCTGGGGTGGCATGCTTGTTATTCCATGACTAGTTTCCTAATCCTATCCATTGGGATGTGGAGTCATAAGTATATAGGTTGGACTTATAAACTACTATAAATAATGCACAAAACATAGAAAACAATAGGGATAAAACACAAAGCAAGGAATTAAACAAAACACACTGTGTTTCAAAGAACTTATTGGGACACAAAAGAATAGGAAAAGAAACACACACCTAACCTAATATTTACAAGATATACATTCAACTCTCAATGGTAGGGTTTTAAGTGTATCCAATTCATAAAGATAGGCAATTCTTCTCTATTCATCCTTGCTAATTGAAAAGAGTTGATTTTCTTGCACTTGGTGATGACATACGATCCGCTCCATAGGGAATCAAAGTTAGTATGCCTACCTAGATTTTCTCTATCTTCATCCTAGTTCAAGATTATTTCACCTTCTTGAAATGATCTTGGATTTGCCTTCTTATCAAAAGGCCTCTTCATTAGTACCTGATGATTCTCCGTGGCTTGATGAGCCTTACCTCTATTCTTTTTCAACTCCATTATTTCTATCAATCTCACTTCTATGGGAGTGTTCTTAAGCAAATCTAATTGGTGTGCTAATTCCAAGGTTGACAAATCTTGAGATATAGATAGCCTATCTTCCTTTTCATAGATAAGCACAAAAGGAGAATTCCCTATTGACCTCTTGGGAGTTATCCTATTAGCCCATAAGGTTATCTTTAGTTTAATGTGGCAAGCTCTTTATTTATGATCAAAGGTTCTCTTAACGATTCTAATTAGGTTCTTATTGATAAATTCCACCAACCCATTACCTTGAGGGTAATATTTGGATGAAGTGCTCAAGAATATGTCATTATTACTTGCCCAATCAACTATTTTATCACCCATAAAAGTAAGATAATTATTTTAAATGATATTAAAAAGGGTGAAAAACCATATTATGAGGCTCTCATATAATTCCAATATGGCACTCTCATTAGCCTCCTTAAATACTACTACCTCAAACCATCTGGTAAAATAGTTAGTTGTTATGAGTATCCATTTATGACCAACACTTGATGGGGGGTTTATCATTCTAATGAAGTCAAGACACCATTACATGAAAGGTTGGTCCACCTAGATAGGCTTCAGAGGAAGAGCTATAAGCTTCTTCTTTCCTGTAAAGAATGCACATTGTCCGCACCTTCTCACCCAAGCATGGAAATCCTTGAAGAGGTTGGGCCAATAATATCCATCCCTCATGATCATGGTTACTATTATCCCATCATGGAACTTCTCAAGCAACACTCCACATTTGTCATTATCAATGCATCTCAATAACACACCATCGACGTCTCTCCTAAACAAATTGCCATCTACAAGATAAACGGGTATAGATTATAATCTAAAATACCTTCTTTTTTATTTATTCATATTATTTGGGTACTCAATATTTTGGAGAAATTTGATCATGTCATGTCTCTAATTTTCTAGAGGTAATGGACTAGCTGGTTGGGGACACTCATGGTTGACTAGAGATTCCTCTTTTGATTCATGAAGATCTAAAACTAAATGGTCACATAGGCTTTTTCCCCTTACCAATTTTTTCACTTCGATATCAACATCATACTCCATCACCCTAGTGATCCACCTCACCCTCTTTTCACTAATATCCCTACTCAAAAGAAACTCCTTGGTACTGGGAAGAGAGACCATAACCTAAATCTTGTTATTTGACACCATATGTTTAAACTTATTTAGTCCTCTTACAATATTAAGGACCTATTTCTCCACAAAGGTATATTTGACTTTGTAATATTCCAAATCTTGACTGAAGAATTTAGTTAGATGCTCCATGTCCTTATTATTCTTTTGTGTCAGCATGGTTGAGATACTATCAAGGTTAGAAAATGAATACAACATGAAGTCTTTAGTAAAATATGGATTCAAAAGGGTAGGAGCTTCTATAATTGCTTTCTTTATGTCTTCAAAAATGATCTTAACCTCTTTGGTCTAAGAGAAGACCTGGTTCTTCTTGAGTATAGTTGTGATAGGTTTTACTAAAGATGCAAAACTAGGTATGAATATTCTTAAAAAAAATATTTTACCCAAGAAACTTTGAAGACCTTTCTTATGCAAGGGAAATGATAAACCTAGGGTAGCCTCTATTCTCTCAAGATCAATAGTTAGACCATTCTTGGAAATAATATGTCCCAAGATATTACCTTCATAAATAATAAAGATGCACTTCTTTGGGTTAAGGGATACCCCATATTACCTACATCTTTCAAACACTTGCCTTAAATTTTTCATGTGTTTATCTACATCCTTATAAAATACTATTATATCATCTAGATAAACTGGTACCACCTCATTTATTAAACCCTTAAAGGCCATGTCTATTTCTCTCTAAAAAGTGGCACTAGCATTGGATAAACCAAAAGGAATCTTCATATAATCAAAGGTTCCCCATTTGGTAGTGAAGGCTATTTTTAACTAATGATCTTCATTGACTAAAATTTTATTGTAGCTTGAATAGCCATCTAGCATAGAGAAATGTTTAGAACCTAAATTGATCTATAAAATCTGATCCATTGAGGGTAGAGGATAGTGATATTTAAGTGGCATTTGATTAATATCTATAAAGTCTACGTAAATCCTTATCTCCCCATTCTTATTTCTACTAGACACAAGGTTATCCACCCACATTGAACTCTTGATGGTAAATATTATCTTAGACTCAAAGAGCTTGGTGAGCTTTATCCTCATGAGTTGCTCAACCTTGGGGTTGATGGGTCTTTGTTTTTGTCTAACCAATTTAACTCCTAGTTCTAACTCAATGGTATGGTGTGCTATGTTAGTATCAAATCCCTTGAGGTCCTTATATTCCCAAGTAAATATATCATGAAACTCTCTTCATAGTTTAATGAATGCTTGCTTTTCTAATATAAAACATACCTTGCCTAGTTTGAGGATTTTATCTTTGAAGATCAAGACCCTTTCATAATTATTCTCCTTTGTAGATACAATAAATTTATCTTTCCTCTCTTTATCATTCTCATTAAATATACTTTATAAGGTCACCAAACCCTTAGGTATCTTATTGGTCTTTAGTTGCATAATCTGGTCACCCAACTGTTCTTAGAGTCTTCCCTGATTTCTTAAAGAAAACTCGAGCTCATTTTACAAGAAGTATGAAAAATGTTTATCATTATCAAAAAAAATTTAAGAGACTTAATTATTAGGTAAAAAAGGTATAATAATAATCTTAATATGATTCTACTTTCCTTCCTCCTTTATGTCAGTTGGAGTGTCAAATTGGGCTCCTATGGCAGCTAGTCTATCAGCATGACTATTTTTCTCCCTTGGGAAAAATTAGATGTTAAATTCATTATATTTTTTAATTAGGTACCATGCATGATTCCTTTATGACTTTATAAAATGTTTTTTATAAGAAACCACCTTCCTCACCTAGTGCACAACCAACTCATTGTCTCCATACACTTGCAGGTTCTTGACCCCTTTTTTCCTTACCCATTGAAGGCTGTGAATCAAAATTTCATACTCAACCACATCACAAGTGAAACTAAAATGAAATATGTATGAATTATAATACTATTTTTTGGATGGATAGACCAACATAACACTATCCCTTGCACCAATTTTACTTGAACTATCAAAAAACATCTTCCATAGTTCATCATTTTTGCCCTCTTCCTTGGTGAGTAAAGGTGTATTTATTCCTTATTCATGTATAAAATATGTCCCTAGATCAGTTTCCTCCATGAATTAATAAGGATCATTTTCATAATTATTATTATCATATTCATCAAAAAATAAATATACAATGCCCTCAAGCTTAGAAAAAGTGACATCATCTAGAATAGAATCCTTTTAATCATGAATAACATAATTAAAATAAGAACTTGTATTGATGTAAGGTTTGATATGAAACCTTGTAAGAGGATATGTCCTAATTATCACCTTATTCACATACCTTATCCTAAAGGCCAATAATTACCAATAAATTAAAATATATACACCAATCTTGGCAGTAAAGTCCCTTGACAGGTAGATTACAAAGTGGGTTGGGAGATCAACAATAACTACGTCTTGTAAGATAAGAAATCTAGGACAGACATGTAGGAAAAATTTCAAGTTTTTTAGTAGTCCTATGGTTTTGGTATGGTTGCCATCTATATGGATAAATTCTTTACTATGAGGCTCATACTTCAAACCTAATTTTTTAGCTACTTCCTTGGGCATGACTAAAGTTGAAGCTCCACTATATAATTATGGACCAGCTTGTCACCTACTATGAGAGTGAGATATAATGGTTCAATAATTGTAATAGGTACACTTTAAATGACAACATGACTTTGTCTTTGATTCAAGGGTGAGACACTAGTAGGGATAGCAAATAACTATTTTTAGAGGAGTTCCTTCTAACCAGGCATCTGTAAAACATCCCAAAGGGAAATAGATGTTTTAGTACTCTTCAAAGAATCTACAATGTTTAAATAAGATATACCTAATTTACCATGGGATCTTATATGTAGATAAATAATTGTAACTTGAGGGATAGGGGAAGACCTTACCACATTCTGATTTTTTGGAGGTGTAGAAGCCTTTGAAACTACCACATAACCCTTTGGAATGGTTGCACTTGTAACTATGTCCTATTGACTTGTAGGATGATTGGATGATATTGTAGGCATGTTTTTTCCACCCCCTAGATCCCTCTTCTTATATTTAGTATTATCTACAACAAAGTCTCCTTTATTTAGCACAAAAGTGTCTTCAACTGGAAAGTTGGTGAAGATATCCTTGATTTTGCCAATCCTCATTAGCTTGCATCATCACCTCATCTTCATTTTATAGGAGGGGAGTAAATATCCCTTGAGACACCAAAGCTTGATCTCCATTTTTATTAGCATCCATGAATTAGTCTTGATGTCAATCTGCTCCCTGTATAAGTTATTATGAACTAGTATCACCTCCTTTGCATTTATGGTAGAGCTAAGTTGTATATATTAGTAGGCTTGTTAGGATTAGGATCCCATTGGCCTCTCCCTCTTCCATATTATTTGTGATAGGGTTAAGGGTTCTTATAAGCACCTTATTACACATTACCTTGTCTAAGCTAATCTCTTAGCCTTTGAATTTTTTCATCTTTGTCCATGACATTATCCTCCTTCGTAGGAGCAACTCTATGCTTGGTATTGACTTTAGGAGTTTGAGCCAAATTTTAATCATCAATAGAAGCATGAGATAATGGATTCATAGACACTTTAGGTCAAAATCTTCTAGTTTAGATGAGACTATTCTCACCTTTGATAATAAGCTCATATGCTTCAGGGAGGGTGGAACCACCCATAGATTATAGCATGATAGTAATTTAGTCCCAATGGATTTCAAGTAAGTAGGCAATACAAAGCTAGCAGGTGGTCTCATGGCAGGAGGAAATGTATGCCAAGTCTTATAAAACCTTTCATTAAAATAATGCATTATTTCATTGGGGCCTCTTTTTATCATGTTGAGTTGATGAATGAGAGAGGCATGGTCACTTTCATTCCCAAATCTAGAAGTTAGAAACACTCCAAACTCATCCCATGTTGTGATACATCCACCTTCTAGATTCCTATACCAATCAAGACCCTTCCATTTAATGGACATGGAAAGGATCCTAATGAAAATGTTCTCTCATATAATATTGTGGAAACTAAAAAATTTAGAGACATCTCTAATGTGCTCACTAGGTGTGATATGACTCTCACCATTAAATATGGGCACACCATTTATAGTGTTGGGAGGGATTACATCATATGCATGAAGTTGAATGGGATTATTAGTGTTAAAGGTGGGGAAACCATAAGGTCTATATATGTCTTCTTATTTAATGTATTATACTTCTTAAACCTCTTCTTCTTCCTCTCTAGCAAAATCTACTCATTATTCAAAGGGAAAATTAGGCTATGGATACTGAATTTCAAGAGGGATCTTATGATGAATGGGTGGATTAATAGGATTAGATGGTCTAGTATAGGATGACCTAGTGAGGACCATGAAGTATATAGACAAGTGTAGAACCAAATAGAAGGTTTGAAACTATATTTACTTTGAGGAGTCACCAAATAATGGATAGCACACCAGTTTATAGCTAGTGTTTGTCAAGACTAGAATTCACCTTGACAAGTTATCTTGAAGACAATGGGGTCCCACTAGGTGTGTAAAAATTGTTGTCACCAAATCTTGCACCCTATAAGAGGTTGTTTAGGCTTATTTCATATTTTGGAAACATGGGAACATTTATAGGTATGTGGGTGTACCTATATCAGAAATGAGACTCTAGGTTTAAGGGCTAGCTCCTTGAATATATCATATAGTGTTTTTCACTTAATATAATACTTATTTATGGGAAAAGAGTTATAAAAATCATAAATTGAACCTACTCTAAAAAATTTGATGCACCAAGAATATCTCCCACATGACCATCATACTTTCTACCATAATGAAACAAAGTATACAAGCCATCCTCTAAGTCTCAATAGGTTTTAACATGAGTATTTCAATATAGAGGTGGGGTGTGAGTAGAAATACAAATAAAATGAGACAAAGGGTATATTTCACACTATAAGCACAAGTATACACTTAAATATACTTTATACTCTAGACTACACTTTATATGACCTATTAGATTAATAACTCTTGATCGAACATGAAAGGATAAGGGAAGGAAAGATAGAGAGTTATCACTTCTCATCACCATACATCACTTGCAGACTTAGATAATTATTCAAAACTCATAAAATAAACTTGTATTATTTTTAAAAGTGAAAATATAACATCAATCTAGTAGGGCTTCACCATACATGGTGTGTTTATTTTTATAATAGCTCTAGAGCTATACTTATAAAAGAAAGGTTGTAAGAGAAAGGGGGCCTTGGTGCTCAAAAGGGGAATCAGTCAGTTCAAAAACTTGAATTTAAATTGCAAATACCTCTATAAATATGCTTATTCATGCCATTTGATTAATCTCCATCACTTTTAGTCACTACATAGTTACAATATTCCTTCTTTGATCCTCCCTGGTGGTTACAATGGTGGAATCAAGCATTCCCATTAGGTTTAAGCATCCATTTGGTTATAAAAAATAGATCAATCTATTAGGGCTTATCCTAATGCTAAACTACTTCAAACTAGTTTGTCGTGATGTGTGCCCAAGTGGCAAGAAAGGTTGCTTTCATATAGTTGGCTTTGTTAATGGTCATTCAGTTCAATGTGTCTTACTCTATACGTCCCCAATGGAACCATTTGATCACAAAATATCTTCTCCTAGTCCTAATTGAAATGTGCTCAATCTTGGCTCCATCATTTTTTCTTGCCTTAGTCAAAAATTGACTCTTTAACCTCTACCTAAGTCACTTGACCCCCCTTTGTTCTGATTTCTCATTGATAACCAACTTGGATCATTAATCCCATGACTCATGTTGCTTCATTTATTTTCCTATGTATAGATACCCACAAGCCATTGATCCTCTACCAATAAAATACACTTATGTCACTCTTCATGTACCCATTCACCCTTGAGGTTCATTGACCATTTTGACTCAGCTCACTCTATTAGATTTTCTAGGTCTGAACGAACATGAGCCCTCAAATCTACCTTTGAATTGTCAACCTTATCCTTGCCTATACCACATGTCAAATGCATGTTAATCCTTAGGATATTTCTATCATTCTATAGTTTCATGCACTTGTTCCATATGTCAACCCCTTGAGCTTTATAAATGTTTGACTCATCTCACACTATTGTATTGAGATGTATGATTAAGCAAAGACCATTGATCTTGTGAAGACCCACTATTTTAAACCCAATGCCTACTTTATGATCTTAAAATTGACAATCTATAGGACATTATTTGATGTTTTTGAGACCATCATTGATGGTTGTGTGACCATCAAATTTAATCTCAAAAGGACTTACTTTGTTCAAGCTGAAACTTGATGTTAGCATGAATGTCTCTAGATTTTCAAATTTAAATGACTAGTTTAGAGGGGATTAAATTTGATGTCTACAAGCTTGCCCAAGACCTTTTGAAATTAAATGGCTAGTTTCTTCAAACCTTTTGTTGGACAGTTCCTTAGAGCTTAAGTGGGATACTTTTTCTAAAGGAATTTATTTGCTTTATCTCTTCCTTTGAGCAATTATGTTAGGATCTGTCTCAGACAAAATGTTCTAAAGAATCCGTGTCTTGGTCTTCATCCCTTTTGAAAAGTGCCCTTTAGAATTTGACTTGGTCCACCTCACTGTAGAAAGGTCCTTTAGAGAAATTTTGGAGTACACTTGCCTAAGAAATTGACCCTTTGAAATTTTTAAAAGTGCCCTTTCGAAAATAAAAGTACCCTATTAAAACCTTGAAGTGGATCATTTCCCTAAGACACATATCCTTCAAAAAAATTTCACTAGACCATTTCATTGAGAAAGTACCCTTCAGGGAAATTGTTTGGGACACTTTGTTTGGAAAAGTGCCCTTTGGGATTTCTATTTTGGGACAATTTCTCTAAAATATATCCCTCATAACTTTGAAAGAGGCCCTTTCCTATAGAAGAATTCTTTTAAGAAAATTGTTTGAACAATTTTTCCAATAGATATTTGTGTTGCCTTTTGCCTCGTATATTTTTTTTGAAGGAATTAGTCCTTTTCCTTTAGAAAAGTGCCCCTTAAAAATCCTTAAAAGTGTCCTTTTGGAAAAGTGCCCCTTAATAAATCCTTCAAAAATCTTGAAGTGGACCATTTTCCTAATAAATTGCCCTTCAAAAAAGTTATAGAGGACACTTGCTTGAAAATGTGCCCTTTGGGAGAAGTTTTTGGACCACTTTATTGAGAATATACCCTTTGGAACATTTGAAAATTTCCTTTCAAATAAATGACCCGGTAGGGAAATTATTTTGGATGAAATGTCTGAAACAATTCCTGACACTTAGCCAAAAACCTTAAAACAAAAGTCTCAAAAGAATAAACACTTGGCCAAAAGACCAAAACAAAGATTTCAAAGGAAATAACACTTTTACATTTGTTGTGGGTTTTATTTGTAACACTTCCTCTGAAGTAAATTTGAATTCTCCAATCACTTGGCCAAAAGTTGAACAAAACTCCCAAGTGCAACCTTAGGCTTTTCTAGTCCTGCTCTTGTAACTACTCAACACCATGAAAATCTACTACTTGCATATAAGATCAAAATGATTCTTAAGACACCAGAAGACACAAGGACTAGGCTAGGCCATGACCCACTTAAAATATCATTTGAAATTACATCAAACAAATCCACAACATACCCTATACAAGATTTTGACTATAGGGGGGTTGATCTATTTTGGGTTATGGGGAAAAAATGGTCAATAGCTAGTGTGTTATAATCATATCTAGTTGTAAATGAATAATAGTGTTAGAACTATATTAATGGTTATTTTACCTTTATTTTGATAAGGGTGGACTACTTAATCTAATTAAGATAAAAACTTTAAATGTAATGTAGCTAATAATATATGCAATTCAAGCATACATTTGAATGTAAAATATTAAGATTATTTTTGCTGATTTGATAAGTGACATATGATAAATATAGTAATTACAATAAAACACTACGTACTTAGCTCTTATGATTATCTAACTATAATTATATTCTAGAAGTAAGAATTAGGGTAAATCATGCCTATAGTTCATTCAATTCTAGTATTGATTCTTTGTCTATGCAAGGTCAATACAACTAGATTGGGTTAGTATCGCCAGTCAATATTGACCTACTAGTTAATATTAATTTATGAGTAAATTCAAGAATATGACTATATACACACCTTTGTCTATATATTTTTTTATTTTGTATTTATGATCCTAAATATTAATGATATGTGCAACTCTATAAATTAGTCTCTTTTCCTTAAAAATTTAGGTGTTCTTGGAAGGGTTAGAAACCTACAAAACCCAAGAAAGTGTGATGGGTTGATCTGACCTCAATAAACCTCATTTGATGATTGATCATTATTTATGTATCTGATACTCTGATGATGTAAATCAAGCCACATGTAGTTCTACTACCTAATGTGATTGTGCAATTGTGATCCTTTGTTATATGTATGTAGCTAATAATTTTGTTTTGATACCTGATAATGTTTGATTTGACTTAGATTTAGTGTGTTTAAGACTTGTCTTGTGACTGCTCCTAGTGATATATTTACAATTTGGGAAGAATAGGGCATATTTTATCAATGTGAAATAATGTACATATGTTTCTTAGATAACTTCCAAGTCACTTTTGAATGAGACCTTAATTTATTTATATATGAGTCCAATTGGGTAATTTATCATGCCATTGACACACTATAAAAATGGGCTAACCCTAAGGAGAGGTTTTCTTTTTTAAAATAGATGGTACTAGGAGAGGGTTTGTACTAACTAGATCAGGGCAATATTGATTATCAATACTAACTAGATCTAATGAAATTGACCTATGTATAGGTAAACTAAACTGAGAGTCTAGAGATGTGTGTGCAAGATATTTAGTAGGTTTAAAATAGATAGTGAGGTTTATGTAGGTGTGTAACAATGGAACAGAATGGTTGACTCATAATATAACATGAAAGTATGAGAAAATAGTTTATTAGGACCTTGTTTGAGTGCTCAAGTCATGAATAGTAAATGTGTGTCAAGTTTGTCATTGTCAAGTATAAAATACCAAATTTTATTATCTAAAATTACCACCCTTTATTCTAGAAATGAAATTTATAGAGTAAAAATATAAAATATGTTGTACCCAACATCCCCCTTTTCTTATTGAAGAAATAAGGACCCATTTTTTTGGATTTAGGCCTTGTTTATTGAGCCTTTCTTCTAAGTAGTTGTACAAGTTCTATATCAGATTGCTCCTTAGTATTTACACTTGAAAGCAAAAAGTATTGATATTATACATTTTTTGGATTAACTTGCTAATGCCTTTTGGGAGATTTTTTAAACTATGCATATTTTTTGAGATTTAATTTTATTCATAAAAATTATTCGAAACTTGGTCTTTGGACATTTTGCTTGGGCCTTCTTTTTGGGAACTTGGTTTTTCAAGACTTTATGTTCAAAAATTTATTTGGACTTTTTGTTTGGACATTTATTCTAACTTTATGTTCGAAATATTTATTTGGCATTTACTCATCAAGTTTTTTGTATTAGACTTTTTATTCAAAGTTTTCACATTGGACATTATGTATCAAGATTTTTGTTTAGACATTTTTATTGGAATTTTTGTTCGAGATTTTTGATCAGATAAATTATCCAAAATAGTCATCATTAGCTTTATGTGATTAGGGATTTTGATCTTCAAGCTTTTTTGGGGCTTTTTTTCAGACTTTATGTTTAGAATATTTTATTGAACATTTTATTGGCTCGATCCTAACACAAAACTTGAATCCTAATTCTTGACTCCCAAAATCCTACTAGACTTATCTAATAAAGCAAAAATGCTTCCCAATACTTACCAAGGATACCCACCAACTAAACTAATGAGATTTAAAGTAGGTAGGAAAAATAAATCTATGAACATTGGACATTAATAACATAGAGACTATAATTTAATGTTGAGGCTATATACATGATGTGCAGCTATCGATGTATTCATTTCTCACAAAAAATTTTGAACTCAATGGTTATCTTATGAATGAAATCCCTAGCTAGTTGTGAATCCATTACAAGCAATCAAGTGACTAGCAAAGGGGAATTTTTCATAGAGCATGTAAATAGACTTTAAGCACTGGACATAATTGCAATGTCATCATCTTCAAAGAGCTTTAGGGGAACACTTCCACCATCCCCATTCTCTATCAAGGACTCAATGGATTTCATAGACACATTATATGATGCAACTATATTCAATAATAGGTATGTTAATTACTCATAATTATGGGATGTTATGAATGTTATTGATGTGTTTTTAATAGAAGAGAATATATCCTCCATAGAGTACCAATTTATTACAAACTTTCTGGCTCTGAAGGGGGAAAGACTACACTTTGGATGGCTAAGCCTAAGATCATACCCTACGTCAGCATTCTATGGCATTTATTATTTTTTGGGAAAATTACATAGGATGCATTTTTTCACCACATGAAAAACCAAAAATTCATGGCCTACATCACTGGAGATGACTTTCAAAGGTATCTATCTTTATCAGTTTTAGATGCAATTTTTAATAAACATAGACTGGTTTCATAGAACCAACAAAATTTAATGGACAAAGTGCTAAGCTCATGGCTTATCCCTAGGGATAAAATGAACTTGAAAGGAAAGAATCCCACCCCCATTACCAAATTTATAATGGGTGTGTAGATTTGGATGGCATTATTAAATAGGATGTATGGCATGCCTAGCATCCATTTTCTCAATTTGGATTGAGTGCCATTACTATATATGATAATGACTATCAATGAAACTTTTGCCCTAGGAAAAACCATTAGCTTCTAGCTAAGATAATAAGTTTTGCATAAGAGCAAGTGGCGCATTCCAATTGGCCACTTCTATATGATGTCTTATCTCTTGGATGTCCTAATGGGCATAGTATATAAGGACCTTGGCAAGCTTTGGAGCCCAGACATAGCTTGTATTAAGAATTGCATTTGTGATTACTACCAATTCATACATATTTATGCATACACAAATCACATGATCCAAATTATCAAGGACATCTATCCTCAAGTATGGTAGGAAATTCATGGGACTCCACTACCCAAAATTGGAAAAAACATTATGGATATACTAACTTCTCAAGGTGACTACTAGTTGTATCCTAATTATATGATAATCATGATTGCTGGTCATAAGGTCCTCCCCCTGTGACTCCCCAAGTATGTACTATACAAGATATTAGAGTAATAAGTTGCATACCAACTCTAGTGTATTATGGAAGCAGATTTGATAAAAAATAATAAAAGCACATTATATGGATCACATGTATTATATATAGAGGAAGCACGTTAAAGACATCAATAATAAGAAAAAGAACTATCACTTTTCCATCATGCCACATAGGGTTTAGGATCCCCATAGTCATATACAAAATCATATTCAGGGCTTTGGTATCCCATACCAACATGTCCCTTATGACCATGATTTTATATTTTTGAATGCAAAGGATGATGCTCAAGTATTAGAAATGACACAACTTGTAGGCTTGAATAAAGATCATCTAAGGATAATTCAATAAGAGACTTTAATTTTAGTGAAAGAATTGTAGACTAGGCTATTACCTCCTAAAATATGGATAACTTTAGATTTTTGGAATAGCCAACCCCCATAGAAAATAGAGGTACAAGGGGAGCCTTCACAAGAAATTCCTTTTTTGTTAAAAGTTGTTAATAAAGAGCCTAGTTTGATTGATCCTGATCCTAGGGGAGCTCCAAGGGATCCAATTGACCTAAATTCCTTTGATGAAAAAGACATAGAGTACCCAACTGTATCTACATTATAAACACCTACAACTACACCTCAATTGTAAGAATATATAGTGCCATGGGTAGCTACAGAGGAAGTTTCCGAATTAATTTAATAATGTTCCTCCTTGGAGGCAAAAACCACCATTTTATATAAAATGAAACCAAGGGATCCCCTCATAGATAATCCAATAAGAATTAACCATAAGACCTAACTTTAATTCCTCAATAATAAGAGGAGGTAGAGTAAGAAATTGATGAAGAAGAAGAGCTAAAAAGAGCCAAGGCACTAAACCTTATGGTTGATAAAGGGAAAATGCCAATCATGGATGACATAATAGGTAATAAGGCTCATCCTTTAGACCCTACTTCCCTAGTTTTTTCATGTGTTCTTATTTTTAATTTAGTTCTGATAAGTGTTATTTTGAGGACTCCTAAGGTGGATGTTGACACCTCTAGCCCTGATGTTTCATTGTCATATTCTATTGTCTTACACAAAACACCTCTACTCATTCCCAAAGTAGAGGATAATTATATTACTACCATTTATTCATCTTCCCCCATAGTATCACCCACATCCATTATTGCCACTATTGGTATTCCTTCTAGGACTACTATAGTTAGGACCATGAATAAAAAAAGGGCCACCAAGAAAATTGAAATAGCCATGGACACTCCAAAACTCCATGTTTCTTATACACAAATCACATTACCAATGCCATCTACCAATTTATCCTAAAAGACCATTATCATGACCTTAGGTAAGGGGAAAATGGGTAAGTCATTATATCCATCCAATCCTCTAATATGGAGGCATAGATTGGTCTAAGATCATTTGGTCATCCCTTCCTGACATAGTCCTCAAGGGAGTAAAAGAGTAATAGTTAGTATAAAATCTTGAGGAGGCTACATCTAAATATACACAATAAATAGACCCTAACCAGCTAGTGATTCCTTCATGGGCAATTGATCTAAAAGATAAGGCTTCCTCCCATCAATAACAACCATATTTGATAAGCCCTTTGGGAGCATCCAAAGGGTGAGAAAGAGGAAGTTAGAAGATGAAGTTGGCAAGGAAATTGTTCTTGAAAAGAGGCAGGAAGTTTATGCCTTATCTAAAGGGTAAAATAGATAATTGGTACAATATCCCTTTAATGAAGATTTTAGATCCCTAGTATAAGCCCATAAATATGCCATGGTAACATTGTATGAAGGGGAAAAAATGGAAAGATAAGAGTTGGAACAAGAACTAGAACAAATAAAGGAAAAATAATAAATAGTTCACATTCCATCAATTATTAAAATTAAAGTGCATGATGCAACTTCAAAATGTTATAATGCTCTAGAGGCACTGAAAGCAATGAGGGCTGAATTAGCCCCTCATATAGTCCAAACACATCAATTATTTAATTATTTAAAGGGATATGAAAATAAATTAGATTTGTTGATCTTGTACACAACTAATAAGGTGTATAGCCATCTAGACCTAATGACACCATTAGAGGCATCTAATGCACTCAATTTGGTAGTTGTTAGAACACAAAAATCTAGAGAATGGGTGATAGTACCTGGGACATTAATGCCTAAATATCAAGAGAATGAGGCAATTATTTTACATATTCTAAATGATTTGAAGTTGTCAAAGGTAAAAGATGTTACAGATAAGTTAATAAGTAGAATTAATTTTGATTATCTTATTTAATAATATTCAAACAATTTTAAAAAAAAATTACAAGGGCTAACACTGGAGGACATTGAAGCTTTACTAAGTTTTACAAGGAAAAATGTAACTAAAGTTGAAATTTTAAAAATCAACTTTCAAAATACAAAGAGAGAACATGCAAAAATATTAGGGTAAGTTGGTAGGGTACATAAACCCTCACTATTAAACCTTGATATTATATAGCAGTAACATGATGTATCACACAAATTATTTCTTAAGTTAGAGGAAAATAAATAGACTGAAGTTGCTACATCCAATTCAACAATGATTCCTATAGTCACCACTCCCATAAAAGTTAATGCATCTATGTAGGCATCTACTCAACCTTAAAGGCCAGTTTTGTGCATGTAAATTAAAATAGCGACATCAATTTTGTACTTGTCATTATATTATGATTCAAACTTATTGTAAAATTTACCTATTTATTTTATAACTATGTACACATTGAATGATATTATAAAGTCTAACTTTAACTAATTGACAAATGTAAGATAACTCTGTATGGTCTTGTAACTACAGTTAGAATTAAGGTTCTAACTATGCCATGCAATCAAATTTTGCATTTACTTGGAGGATGAGGCAACCCCTCCCAAAGTCTATTTAAATATATGTAACCCATAATTGTAAAGGTTCAAAAAAATTCAATATACAAGAGCATAATCAATTTTGATTACCAGTGAATTTGTTTGTGTATTTTCTTTCCAATCTCTGTGTAATTAGGATTATCTTCTTTAGGTTATGTGATTCAATAATTCTTAGTGTGCAACATATATGAGGAATTATTTCTTGTCATAATTTATATGCTAGTTTTAGATGTGCAAACACTATTGAGTGATTAGCATATTATATTGATCATTGGCAAATAAGTTGATTGTTTCATTATTCTATGTGTGTAGAGGTATTTTCATTGATAGAGTTTGTTATGTATGTGTAATATCTATCTCATTTACCTCCCTGGTCTAAGTCATAATCTCCTGAGTAAGAGTGTGCAATAGCTACTCTAAAAGGAGTAACTTTTGACTGAAGCCTTTGAGTTTCTTATATCAAAATTATTCTAGACTACTTGACCATGTCTGACTATGTGTGTGTAATAGCTACTAGTAATATACATTGGTTTTGAAAGAACTTGTCCACTTAGAAACTATTCTAAAAATTGATTCTTGAAGCCATAGACTCTCTTTTTCCTACTCTACCCTTCCCTCCTTTTTGAGTTTATTTTAAGACCTACCCACTCTAGATTAGCAAAAATCCAGCCACAAACTCATCTATATTTAAATTTATTTTAGAGACCATCCCTTCATTCATTATCCTTATTAACGACCTATATTCCCTTCTTACTATTCCATCACCTAGTTGTTAAAACCGTATACCTATAACTCATTGCATGGAGTGGAGTTCACCTCCATTGAGATCTTAAAATATTAGAGGCTACCTTGATATGAGTTGATGTGCATAAAAATAGAATCAACACTATTTATGGTACTAGAAGGAGGGCCTTGAGCACCTTCAATAAAAGAGGTTAATTTTTACATATAATTACACTGGAGTCACCTAGGAGAGTGACTAGATATAGTTCTTAGGCTAGTCTTCTAGTCTTACCCTTGTCAAATCATACGAGGCCTATATTTGTACCAACTACCCCCATCTAAAATAAAACTAGGACTCCTTCCCTAGTAAAGAACACTTCCCTTGCTAATCATCCCATGGCTCAACAACCTTGGTTGGTTGGATCTGCTATTGCCATCTCAGAGGATGTGCATGCCTACCCAGGAATCTTGAAAAATATCTACCATCCTTCTCTCCTTTAAGAGGAAGAATGGTAGAATAACACATTAAGTCTTTCATAGTTACTTTAAGATTAATTAATGTTATTAATTAATATGTTACATGTAGGATTTTCCCTTTTACACTAAATTATGCTACTTATGATTGGTATCTTAATCTAACAGAGAATTCCATGACTTCTTGGAATGCATGTCAAGCTTTTTTTATTGCATAATTCAAAGAGATCACCAGTCCCAATTTGATATACTAACACTTCACTAGCATGAATAGGGAGCCTAATGAGCTAATCTATGCTTTCAATGCTATATTTAAAATATATATCCCTAGTTGAACCTGGTGTATAAACCAAAAGAAGCATTGGCATTAGAAATATACAAGAATGCTCTAGATCCAATTATTATAGTTTTCTTGAGAAGGGTTGTTGTTGTCACCACCTTGGCATTGGCTTATGAAGAGTCTATAAACATTGATAGGTAGATTAATCCCTAGGTGCCTAGTACACCTAACATCAACAATGGCTTCCCAAAATTGAATCCAGACCCACATGTGAAGCAGAATGTTCTTGCATTCCATTAGAATTAGTTATACATGTTGCCTCCTCTAACACAAACAATGCAGTCAAATTACAATTTTTTTAAAAATCATGCACATGTCAATGGCTACTATAATAATCAACATTCAGCTACATCTTCTACTACTATTCTCTATGGCACTAACTCTACAAAGGTGGAGCTAGATGTTATTCAAAAGATGGTGCAAAAGTTAAGTAATGACTTTCTCGACATGTAAATAAAGATAAGAAATGTTAATGACCTAAGTGTTAATCATAATTTAAGGTTTTATAGGTAAAATCAACCATTTAATAGGCATAAAAATAATGCAGAGTAACCCAACAAGCTTCCAAAGATCAATATAGTAGAGACAGCTATGCCCAATTGGTATAGAATCCATAATACTTCTTAGCATGATGAGCTTGATTATGTTGAACTTTGTGTATCATTTGAGATATTTCAAATATAATTAGTAAGGAAATATCATATGCATAATCTACTACAATCCCACCAGGACCCTAACCGTTCAAGCACTACCATGTTTTTTGAGACTCATGAGTTTCCCTTCCTAAGTGAAGATGACAATGTACTATAGGGAAACATTGATGAGATTCATGCTTTCCAATAATTCTAGAAAGGTAGTTACAATCTAATAAATAGGTATCCCTTCACAACTTCTATTCCTCTAAATATCATAGCCATTCCTCCCAATCTAAAAGATTACAATAATCCACCTCCCCCAAAATGGAATTATCAACCTCAGAACAAGGAGGAATAGAGTAAATGAGGATACAACATCATTAAGGACATGAAGAAAATAAAATAAAATATTACCCTTCATTAATTAACTTAGATCACTAAATAAAAAGAGCTATTATGGAAGTCCATCATAGGAAAGGGCCCTATGGAAAGGACAAGAGCATCTACAGAGAAAATAAAGGCTATTGACACCAATGTCATCTAGAAGAGAAAGCTAGAGGTTCCATATTTTTTATAACTATCAAGGCATTTGGTAAAAACATTAATAATTATTTAGTTGATTCTATATATTTAGTAACTATGATGCCCACTTCTATATATCAGAAGCTTGGTCTAACTCCAAGCCCTTCAAAGAGGATAGTTTCATAGTTGGTAAAATAGTGGTACTAGTAATTGGAGAACTAACTAATGTGTGTATTTAGGTAACATCTAATATGCAAGTCCAAATGACTATAATAATCCTTGTAGTAGACATCCCTAAAGGCTATGGACTATTTTTGAGTAGGGACTAGTATAAAATGCTTAGATGATTTCTCTCACATTTGGCTACCATGGAGGGGCATTACAAATCAAATCTATATAGATAGGGAACCAAGGATGAAGTATCCTTTCAAAGAGTATAATGTTAAGAAGGAAGAGGTAAATTATGAATCCCTTAGCCTTAATATTTATACTTTTACTATGTAAAATCAAATACAAGGGCTAAAATCTAAGGGTCCTAATTAGTTATGAACTCTCCACTTTGATGGTTATAGATCCAAATAAGGATCAAGCATAGGAATTGAACCGATTGATCCATAAGGGAATAATTTATTGGTCACATATAGGTTACATTTTCCTTGTACTAATAATAAGGCTAAATATGAAGCATGAATTTTGTGACTATAATTTGTACTCAAAAACAATGTCAAAAATTTGTTAGTATTTAGGGATTTAGAGCTAGTAGTCAATCAAGTTAGAAAAAATACCAATGAAAACTATCTTATTTGAAAAGATATAAACACAAAGCATGAAATTTTATTTAGAGCTTTAAGGCTTTCAACATAGTATCAATTCTTATAGAACAAAATCAAGATGTAGTTTCACAAGCTATTATTGGTGCCAATTTGGAGCCTCTCCAAGAATCCAAGGTAAAGAGATTATCTATTGAGTTGTCACCTTGTCTTTCTATTCTTGACAATGTATAAAATTTCCAAGTCTTTTATGATGACCAAAAGATCATTCAATTTTTAACCAACTTAGGATAATTTGAGTCCCAAATCATTGATGATAAAGAAGTTAGTCATCTCTACCAAGAGCATTTAGATGAGGAAGGTATCATCTAACTCAAAGAAAATCATCTCCCAAATGGTTTGGTCTCCTTAGAAATACCATTTGATATAGATCCTCAATCTCAGTAGTAAAGGCAACCCAAATTTAATGAGTCTAACTTCAAAATGGAAAACTTGGGCAATGAGCATTTCCCACACTATGTCAATATTGGCTTCAGTTTCACTCCATAAGAAATATAATGTATGAAGATTTAATCACACAATATGGATATGTGATTGCATGGACATATGAATACATGAAGGTTTATGACCTAAAGGTCATCACTCATAACATTCCACTAAAACTAACCATAAGCCATTAAGATAGAGATAGAGACCAATGAATCCTATCTTGGAGCCTCTCATTCAAAGGGAAGTGGAAAAGCTATTAAGTGCAAGGATAGTCTTCTCAATCAGACATTATTCCTGAGTAACCAATTTAGTCTCAGTCAGAAAGAAGAGTGGAAAGATCAAGTTATGTGTTGATTTTATAAACTTGAACAAAGATTATTAGAACGATAACTATCCACTACCTTATTTGTATGAGGCGATATATATAGTTAGTGGCTCTAAAATGATGTCCTTCTTAGATGGATTTTTAGGATATAACTAAGTGTTGGTATAATCAGAGGATAGGATGAATATTACATTTACTATGAAGTGGGGTACTTATGCATTATGAGGATGTCTTTTGGCCTAATAAACATAGAAGATACCTTTCAACAAGCCATAAATCATGCCTTTAAAGGATTAATAGGTAAATGTATAATCATCTATATGAATGATCTTACAATGTTCTCCAAGAATAATAATGATCATGTAATCCATCTACAGTCAATATTCAAAAGATATGGGAGGTTTGACATCTTGTTTAACCCAAAGAAGAGCATATTTGGAGTTACTGAGGGAAAGATCTTAAGACACATCATTACCAAATAAGGGATCATCATTGAGCTAGATAAAATCTAGGGGATTTTAAATATTTCACCACAAAAAAACAAGAAGGAACTCAAGTCATTCTTTGGGAAGATTAATTTCATAATAAATTTTATCTTAAGATTTGTAGAAATCATGAGACCCTTGAATGCTATGCTTAAATAATATGATAAAATAGAATGGATAGATGAGGCCCAAAATTCATTTTAAGACATCAAAGATTTTATATCTCAATCCCCAGTACTAATTAGTCTAGATTTTATGAAGGATTTTTACTTGTACTCATTTGCTTCAGAACATAAAATTGTTGTTTCCATAACATAGAAGAAAGATGAGACTGAGCATCTAATTACATTCATGAGCATGAATTTGAAGGATGCGAAACTTAGGTACTCCATGATTGATAAAAATTTCTTTGCTCTTGTAAAAGTGTTGAATAAATTTTAACACTACATCTTGAGGAATAAGACTATTTCTATCATACCTAATCCTACTATCAAGCTCACCTTGTCCTAGAATGAATTAGGAGAATGCATAGGCAAATAGATGGCAAATTTATATAAATTTGACATAGAAATCAAGCTTGTTAAAATCATTCAGGGTCAAGGCATTATCCAACTCATGTTTGAGATTGATCCATGTATTACTATTGAATATGTATGTGAATCCTAAGTATCTAGATGGGAATGGTATACTAACATAATCAAAAACTACTTTTAAATACTTTCCCCCAAAAAATCAATAGAGAACAAAGGAGAGCTTTGAGGCTCAAATATGTTCACTACATGATCAAGAAGTGAGTTCTCTATAGGAGAAACTATTAAGACATCTATTTTAGATGTGTATCTACAGAAGAAGCTAAAGAGATTTTGGAAAACCTTCACTAGAAGATAGGTAGTGGTCATCCATTTGGAAACACCATATCTCACAAGATCCTAAGGATGGGCTATTACTGGCCAACAATTTACAAGGATTATCATGCTCATGCAAGGACATAAGTTTGTACTCACTACCACAAACTACTGCACCTGATGGGTTGAGGTAGTGGCCATAAAGAATTCAAGAGCATAAGATGTTATTCACTTCTTGGAGGAACACATCACAACTATATTTGGCACTCTCATTTCTCTAGTTTATGACAATGGGCTAGCATTCATATCGATTGAATTCACTAAATGGGATCATGACAATTAGATCACTATTATGTCATCTTCTAACCATTACCCGTAGGGAAATAGATTGGTTGAATCAATAAATAAGACCTTGTTAGATATAATTAAGAAATTAGCTAGGGATAATCCTAGGTACTAGTACAATCTACTAAAGTATGTTCTTTGGGTAGATTGAACAAGATATAAGCAGGACCTCAAAGCCTTACCCTACCTATTGGTGTATGGATGTAGGCCATTATTCCCAATCATGTTGAAACTCCTAACTTATCAATTTATATAGGAATAAATGGAACTAAATGACAAAGTATAATCTCAACTACTAGATATAATAGAAATGGAAGATTCAAGGACTAAGGCCTTACAAACTTTTAGCAAACACCAAGATGTAGTCAAAATGTGATTTGATAAAAGAGCAAAGGTCAAAGCATTTAGTATCTCAGATCTAGTGCTTCTTTGGGATAAAGCCCATGAAAATAAAGGACAACATTAGCTCACATATCTAGTCAATAGATAATTTCTAAAGAATTACTTCATGGTTGTACCGTCTGAAGATATCCCTGATTGATGAAGGAGCATGGTAGAGGTAGGATTAGTTTAATTTATTTCTTTCCTAGTTCAGGTTTCCTACTTTCTAGTTTAGTTTATTAATTTCCTAGTGTAGTTTCCTATTTTCTAGTTTAGTTTATTGATTTCTAAGTTAGGTTTCCTTCTTTCTTAGTTTAGTTTTTTAGCTTTCTACATTAGGCATTTTGTTGTTTCCAATGACACTCTAAATTATTTTATTCTAGCATAAACAAGCTAATATATAACTAGCTGAGGCCCCTATTTTATGCTTAGATAAACATATAATAGAAAGGGAAAATTTCAAAGAATTTCACAACTTGGGGCCTATTCACAAATGGGGTATACTCCTGTGTTTAGAGTCTTCAAGATTTAGGTATGTAATCACAATCATTTTGGGTTGTGTCATAATTAAATATTTTGATTAGGTATGTGAAAGTTTCTCTCGAATACTTCATATGAATTTATAAAGTTTTCTTATTCCATTATAATAAACAAAATTTTCACATAAATACTTGTTTGAAGGTGATACTCACTAGTGCAGATGTGGCTAGTAGGGACATTCTGGTAAATCATTTATTTAATTAACTATACTAGCTCACAATGGTTTTCATCTCTCCTCCTTCCATTCAAATATTTTTAAAAAAAAGAAAAGAAAAATAACCAATGTGAATTTAAAAGAGAAATAAATAAATCCCAAAGGAAATCAAAAAAAGATAAAAATTTCACATGATGAAGTAAGGTTAAAGTACCATGCATCATGATCAAGAAAATTAAGGAAAGGGAAGAGAAGGAACCCAAGGTATCTCTGTCAAGGCTATGGATGTCTAAATGGTAGTAGAGTAATGTTTGAGCTCCCCTAATTTAGTAAGAAACCAGAATGATACCTATAACTTCACCAAGCCTTTGAAATGATCATTACAACAAGGGTTCAATAAACCTCATTTTTATCACACATAGATCCATGGATGAGAATGTAATTATGTTGTATGATTGTACTTGGGAGTCTCTTTCATATCTCTAATTCTAATATTTGTTTATGGCATAGTTCATGTCTCATTTAAAATTTCTAACCAAATTTATAAGTTCTTGAATACTCAAAAGTATTCCCTTTATAAGTCACCATTTATTGTACCCAACATCCCCCTTTTCTTCTTGAAGAAATGGGGAAGCACTTTTTTGGATTTTGAACCTTGTTTGTTGAGCCTTTCCTATAAGTACTTTTATAAGTTTGGTATTAGATTGATCCTTAGTATTTACACTTATAAGCACAAAGTATTGATATTATACATTTTTTTGACTAACTTACTAATGCCTTTTGGGAGTTTTTATGAACTATGTAGGTTTTTTGGGACTTAGTTTTATTTGAAGAAATTATTCGGGACTTGGTCTTTAGAAATTTTGCTTGGGTCTTCTTTTTGGGAACTTAGTTTTTTAGGACTTTTTATTTAGACTTTATGTTCAAAAGACTTGTTCGGTATTTTCTCATTGAGTTTTATGTATAATAATTTTTGTTCATAGTTTCTGTGTTAGACATTTTGTATCAAGTTTTTTGTTCAGACCTTTTTATCAAAAATTTTGTTTGATATTTTTGATTGGACAAATTATCTGAAATAATCATCATTAGCTTTATACAATTCAGGGATTTTGGTCTTCAAGATTTTGTTTTGGTCTTTTTATTTAGACTTTGTGTTCAAAATATTTGCTTGAACATTTTATTGGCTTTGTCCCAACACAAAATCTAAATCCCAATTCCTTACTACCAAAAGCCTACTAGGCTTAGCTAATAAATCAAAAATTCTTCCTGACACTTGCCAAGGATACCCACCAACTAAACTAATGAGATTTGAACTAAGTAGGAAAAATAAATATATGAATGTTGGAAATTAATAAAACACAAACTAAAATTGAATGCTAAGGCTATATACACAATGTGTAGCTATCAATGTATTCATTGCTCATAAACAAATTCAGACTCAATTCTTATCTTATGAAAAAAAGCCCTAGCTACCTTCAAATACATTAAAAGTAAATAAGTGACTAGTATAGGGAAATTTTTCATAGAGCACATAAACATACTTTAAGAACTGCACATAATTACAATGGTGTCATCTTTTGTTAAGTTGTGGAGCTAAAAGCTTCACTATTATGCAAATGTGGAGGTTGTTAGGCTTAGCTAGTAACCGGCATCGGTAGTATCACCAACATCAATCAGGTGTGGATCAGATTTGATCGAGATTGGTTAGGGATCGGCCGACATTGGTCATATGCAGACCGATAGCGACTGGCATTGGTCACCTGTGTGTGTGAGTTTGCATGCATTTCCAGAATTAGATTTATTCTAATTTTAGGAGGATAGAGTGTTTGCATGTAAAGACTAATTTTAGTCTTGAGTCTGTGTTTCTAATTATTGTATGCCTTGGATCCTATTTAAGAGACCCATGGGGCATGTATTGTAAGCAAGCAAGTAAGCAAGTCAATTAGATCTGCAAGGTGCAAGATCAAGAAGATCAACTGAAGCAAGGGAATAACAACTCAGTTATTGAGTTGATTGTAATTGATTGAGAGAGAGAACTCTTGAGAGAAATAATGTACACCCAAGAGGTGTGGGAAGAGTGAGATTTCTTCATTGTATTCTAGAAGAGTTTAATACAAGATTGGTTGTTTCTTGTATCTCCTGTTATTTATTGTTTCTAATTTCTAGTTACTTATTACTTCCAGTTCAATTCCATGTTTAGTTGATTATACAAAAGTAATCAATTGTAATCCAAGTTCCTAACAGCTGGTATTAGAGCTAGGATCACTAACAAGTGGTAGAATGGGTTAGTGTTTGTTGATTACAGGTTCACTCATAGGGGTTTCTATTTGAGTGGGAGTAAAGCAATGGCAAAAGAAAGTAAACTAAGAATGGAGAAATTCAATGGAAAGAATTATCAATTATGGAGTATGAAAATAGAAGATTATATGTATCAAAAGGATCTATTTTTACCGTTGGGTGGGGTTTCAAGTAAGCCCATAGATATGCAAGATGAATAATGGAATGTTCTTGATAGAAAGGCTCTTAGATCTATAAGGTTAAGCCTGGCATCTTCTGTGATTTCTAATTTATCACAGGCAAAGACAATGGTAGAGTTAATGGATACTCTGGCAAACTTATATGAAAAACCCTCAGCTTTGAATAAGTTATATCTTATGAATCAATTATTTAATTTGCAAATGTAGGAAGTTGGATCTGTATATAGTCATCTTAATTATTTCCATGAAATTGTAAATTAGTTAAATTCAATCAAAATAGTTTTTTATGATGAAATTAAGGCTCTCTTAATCTTATGCTCTTTACCTAAAAGCTGGCATAGCTTGGTAATGGTAGTTAGAAATATTGCATCTACTTCAAATATCTTGAAAGTTGATGATGTTGTTAGTGTAATCTTGAATGAAGAAATTCATAGGAAAAGAACAGGGGAAACATTAGGTAATGCTTTAAGTATTGAAAGTAGGGGAAGGCAAAGAGAGAAGGGCAAGCAAAGGAAATCAAGGTGAAAGATGGGAAGGAGATCCAAATCCAAAAATGGAGGTATAATCTACTAGAATTTTGGAAAGAAAGGGCATGCAAACAAAGACTGTTGGTTGAAGGATAACAAAGAAAATAAGCAAGAAGGTAATAAGGAAGCAAATGTTGCAGGTATTTTTTCATAGGATGCTCTTATATTTTCTTTGGATAGTCAAGTAGAATCATGGGTTTTAGATTCTGGTGCTTCTTTCCATGCAACCCTAAATAGAGAATTTTTCAATGATTATGTCCATGGAGATTTTTGAAAAGCTTATTTAGGGGATGGTGAACCTTGTCAAATTGTTGGCAAAGGAAAAGTGTAGCTGAAATTACAGAATGGCAACACATGGGTGTTGAAAGATGTCATACATGTACCCATCTTGAAGAGGAATCTGATTTCTATAGGAAAGTTGGGTGATGAGGGTTGCACAGTAACTCTCACAGTGGAATCTTCAAAAGTTTCCAAGGGCGCACTTGTATTAGCAAGAGGTAAGAGAGTTAGTACAATTTATCTATCTACTTGTGTTACTGATTATTCTCCTTTTGTTTTATCTACTTCAGATGTAGATGCAAAGATGTGGCACTATAGGCTTGGTCACATGAGTGAGAAGGGAATGAATGTTCTTAAGTCAAAAGGTAATCTTTCAGATTTGAAAATCATAGATCTAGATTTTTGTGAGCATTGTATTTTTGGGAAACAAAAGAAAGTGAGGTTTCTCAAGACTGGGTCAACAAAGAAGGAGCACAAGTTGGAGCTTGTTCACATAGATGTGTGGGGACCAGCTCAGGTAGCTTCTATTGGAGGATCATAGTATTATGTTTCTTTCATTGATGATGCTACAAGAAAGGTATGGGTTTATTACATAAAGAGGAAATCTAATGTTTTTTACACATTTAAGAAATGGAAAGCTTTGGTTGAGAATGAAACAAGTTTGAGATTGAATTGCCTTAGATCTGACAATGGCGGTGAGTACTACAGTAATAAATTCAATAGCTACTATTCTATGAGTGGGATACATAGGGAAAGGATAGTTCTAAGGACACCTCAGCAAAATGGAGTTGCTAAAAGGATGAATAGAACAATAATGGAGCATGCACGGAGTATGAGGTTGCATGCTGGTTTGCCCTTAAATTTTTGGGCAGAAGCTGTAGACACTGTGGTTTACCTAATTAATAGACCTTCTACTGATCTAGATGGTGGAATTCCAGAAGAGGCTTGGATAGGTAAAAAGGTAGATATTTCATTTCTTAGAGTTTTTGGTTCTAAAGCTTTTGTGCATATTGATAAAGAAAATAAAAAGCTGGATGCTAAATCTATGCAGTGCACTTTCATTGGTTATGGCTTTGGAGATTTCAGATTCTGGTTGTGGAATTTAGAAACTAACAAAATTATTAGAAGCCATGATAGTTTTCAATGAGAAGGTGATGTACAGTGATCAACTCAAGAGGCTGAATAATTCTGAGTAGGGCAATCTTGATTTAGATGAGGCAATGATCCAAAATGAGCTCGTGGGTAAAAATAATCACTCACAGGAAAACACAAAGACTGATGTCAGTTAGGTAACCAACGTCAGTGGTCAAGAAAGAACCAATGTTGGTTAGACAGTAATCGATGTCGATCAGGTCGATCAGGTGCAGACTGAGAGTTGATCGGGATCGATCACTGACAGAGAATTTGGGTGGATAGCAAGCTATAAATGAGTCTCAAATTCTCATAAGAGGACTAAAAGGGTAAGTAAACCTCTAATTCATTATTCCCCTTCTTTATACTATGTGTTTCTCGCTGATGATGGAGAACCAAAAAGTTTTGATGAGGTAATGCAGGTAGAATCTAGGAAATAGTGGGAGCATGGCATGAATGAGGAAATTGATTCCTTGGAAAAGAACCAAACGTGGGATTTGGTTGAGTTGCCAATTGGAAAGAAAGCACTAAAAAATGAATGGATTCATAGCTTAAAGAAAGGAAAGAATGGACAAGTGAGATAGAAGGCCAGGTTATATGGTCTTGAGCAAGCTCCAAGATAGTGGTATTTAAGGTTTGACAAGTTTATGATAGAGCATGGCTTTAGTAAATGTCAATCTGACCATTGTGTTTATTTTACCAAATTGGATAATGGTAGTTATATTATCCTGTTGTTGTATGTAGATGATATGCTTGTTGTAGGATCACACATGTAGGTAATTACTGAGCTAAAGGTAAAATTAGCTCACACATTTACCATGAAGGATTTAGGAGTAACAAAAAAATTCCTTGGCATGAGTATTAAGAGAGATAGGAAAAATCATAGGTTGATTTTGTCTCAAGAGGATTATGTGAATAAGGTGTTGGAGAGGTTCTATATGTAGGATGCAAAATTGGTAAGCACACTTATGGCTAGACACTTCAAGTTGAGCAAAGAATAGTGTCTTAAATCACATGATGAGGTTGAGTACATGAGCAAAGTTCCATATGATTCAGCAGTTGGGAGCTTAATGTATGCAATGGTATGTACTAGACCTGATATTGCCCAAGCAGTGGGAATTGTCAGCAAGTTTATGGCCAATCTAGGAAAGGAACACTGGAAAGCAGTTCAGTGGATTCTCAGATATCTGAGAGGGACCAGTAGCAGGTATTTATGCTATGTAGGGTCAAACACTTCTCTACATGGGTATGTAGATTTGGATATGGCAGGTGACTTAGATGGCAGGAGAAGCACCACAGGATATGTGTTCACTATTGGTGGAATGGTGGTTAGCTAGATTTCAAAGTTATAAAATGTTGTTGCCTTATCTACTATAGAGGTAGAATAAATTGTAGTCATAGAGGCTAGCAAGGAAATGATATGGATGACACGATTCATGGAAGAGTTGGGAAAGGAGCAAGAGAGTTGCAGATTGTATAGTGATAGTCAAAGTGCAATTCATTTGGCAAAGAATTCAGCCTTTCATTCAAGAACCAAACATATACAGCTTAGGTGCCACTTCATTCGATAGGTATTGGAGGATAGACAGTTGAAGCTAGAAAAGATCCATACAAATAAGAACCCTGCAAATATGTTAACAAAGCTGATAACAAAGGAGAAGTTGAATCTTCATTCAGCTTTTGTTGGTCTTCAAGATTGAACTTGAAGAGGGAGAAATAAGCTAGAGAAACAAGACAAAGGATGTTGTTGTATAGGTACAGGTGCAGTTGTTTATCTCCAAGTGGGAGATTGTTAAGTTATGGAGCTAAAATCTTCACTGTTATGCAAATGTGGAGGTTGTTGGGCTTAGCCAATAAATAGCATCAGTAGTATCACTGACATCGATCAGACATGGATCAGATCTGACTGACATCGATTAGGTATCTACTAGCATCGGTCATATGCAAACTGATAGTGACCAACATCGGTCACCTGTGTGTGTGCGTTTGCATGCATTTCCAAAATTAGATTTGTTCTAATTTTAGGAGGATAGAGTGTTTGCATGTAAAGACTAATTTTAGTCTTGAGTCTATGTTTCTAATTATTGTATGCCTTGGATCCTATTTAAGAGACCCATGGGGCATGTATTGTAAGCAAGCAAGTAAGCAAGGTCAATTAGATCTGCAAGGTGCAAGATCAAGAAGATCAGTTGAAGCAAGGGAATAATAACTCAGTTATTGAGTTGATTGTAATTTATTGAGAGAGAGAACTCTTGAGAGAAATATTGTACACCCAAGAGGTGTGGGAAGAGTGAGATTTCTTCATTGTATTTTGGAAGAGTTTAATATAAGATTGGTTGTTTCTTGTATCTCCTATTATTTGTTGTTTCTGATTTCTAGTTACTTATTACTTTTGGTTTAATTCTATGTTTAGTTGCTTATACAAAAGTAATCAATTGTACTCCAAGTTCCTAAGATCTTCTAAGAGCTTCAGGGTAACACTTCCACCATCCTCATTCTCTATCAAGGATTCAATAGAGTTCATAAAAATAGTATATGATGAAACTATCTTTGACAATAGGTATGGTAATTACTCAAAATTATGGGATGTTTTGGAAGTTGTTGACATGTTTTTGTTGGAATAAAATATATTCTCCATCGATCACCAATTTATTATAGACTTATTATCTCTTAAGAGGTAAATACTATACTTTATGATGGTTAATCCTAAGGTAATGCCCTATATTGACCTTCTATGAGATTTATTCCTTATTGGGAAAATTACACATGATACATTTTTACACCACATAGAAAACTAGACAATCATGGCCTGTATCATCAGAGATGACTTTAAAAGGTATCTGTCTCTATTAGTTCTAGATGTAATTTTTAATAAACATAGACTAGTTTCATGGAACCAAAAAAATTCAATGGACAAAGTGTTGAGTTCATGGATTTTCCCTAAGGATACAATGACCTTAAAAGGAAATAATCCCACCCCCATTACCAAATTTATAATGGGGGTGTGGATTGGGATGGCATTATTAAACAAGACGTATGGCATGCCTAGCATCCATTTTCTCAATTTGGATTGAGTTCCATTAATGCATGTGATAATGACTAGCGATGAGACTTTTTCCCTAAGATAAATCATTAACTTCCAGCTGAGAGAACAAATTCTACATATGAGCAAGCATCCCACTCTAGCTGGCCACTTCTATATGATGTCTTAACTCTTGGATGCCATAATGGGCATGATATATAAGGACTTTGGTGAGCTTTGGATCCTAACCACAAATTGTATTAAGAATTAGATTTACAATTACTATTGGTTCATGCATATTTATGCATACACAAATCACATGGTCCAAATTTTTGAAGATGTCTATCCTCAATTATGGCAAGAAATGCATAGGACTCCACTACCTAGAATTGGAAAAAACATAGCTACTATAATAATTTCTTGGGGTGACTACTATTTATATCCCAATTATATGGTAATCATAATTTTCAGTCATAAGTTCCACCCCCTTTGCCTCCCCAAGTATATACCAGACAAGCTAGCATAGTAAGAAATTACATATCAACTCTAATGGAGTATGGAGGATGATTTGATAAAAAATAAGAAAATCACATTCTATGGATGCATATGATCATTGTAAAAATGTGTTACACATAGATTAAACACATTAGAGATGTTGATAATAAGAGAAAGAGCTATCACTTTCCAACTATACCACATAGGGATTGGGATCCCCATGGTCATATACAAAAACATATTTAGGGATTTGGTATCCCATACTAACATGTCCCTTATGACCATGATCTTCTATTTTTGAATGCAAAGGATGATGCTTAGGTATTAGGAAGGACACAACTTATAGGCTTGAAGGAAGATCATCTAAGGATAATTCAATAAAATCCTTTAATTTTAGCAAAATAAATGTAGACTAGGTTTCCACCTCTTAAAATATGGATAACTTCATATTTTTGGAATAGCCAACCCCCATAGCAAATAGAGGTACAAGGGGATCATTGATAGGAACTTCCCTTTTTATTAAAAGTTATTAATAAAGAGATTGGGTTGACTGAGCCTAATCCCATGGGAGCTCTAGGGGATCCAATTAACCTAGATTCCTTTAATGAAGAATACATAGAGAACCCAATTATAGCAACATTATAAAATCCTACAACTACACCTCAATTGTAGGAATCTACAGTGTCAGGGGTAGCTACATAATAATATACTACCTCAATTCAATAAGGATCCTCTTTAGAGGCAAAGACCATCATTTACTATAGGATAAAACCAAGGCTTCCCCTCACATATAGTCCAATAATGGTTCAACCATAGGGCCTACCTTTAGTTCCTCAACAACAAGTGGAGGTAGAGTAAGAACTTAATGAAAAATAAGAGCTAAAAATATCCAAGTCACTAAGCCTTATGGATGATAAAGGAAAGACACCAATCATGGATGACATAATAGGTAAGAAGGGTTAGCCTTCTGACCCTATTTCCCTAGTTTCTTCATGTGTTCTTATTTTTTATTTAGTTCAAATAAGTGTTATTTTGAGGACTCCTAAGGTGGATGTTGAAAACTCCACCCATGATGTTTCATTGTCCTCTTCTATTGTCTTACATGAAAAACCTTTTCTTCCTCCCAAAGTAGAGAAGGATTATACTACCACTATTACTTCATATTCCCCCAAAGTTCCATACACATCCATTATTTCCACTACTAGTATTCATTTTAGGAATACTAAAGTCAAGACCATGAAGAAGAAAAGGGCCACCAAGAAAAACTAAATAGCCATGACCACTCCCCAATTCCATATTTATTTTACACAAATTGCTTTACCAATGCCATCTACCAGTTTATCCTAAGAGGCCATTGTCATGACCTCAGGAAAAGGAAAAAAGGTTAACCAGGTCATTCTTAATCCATCTATTCCCCAAATATGGAGGTGTGGATTCATCCAAGATCATGTGGCCATCCCTTCCTAACACAATCTTCAAGGGAGTAAAATATCAATAGTTAGTAAAAAATCTTAAGGAGGCTTTAGCTAAAGATATGCAACAAATGGACCCTAACCAGCTAGTTATTCCTTCATGGGTAGTTGATCTAAGATTTAAGGCTTCCCAAATTCCCAATTTCATCATTATAGATCTCCCATCAATAACAACCCTATTTGATAATCCCTTTGGGAATATTCAAAGGATGAGAAAGACAAAGTTAGAAGATGAAGCTAGTAGGGGAATTGTTCTTAAAGAGAGGTAGGAAGTTTATACCTTGTCTAAAAGGTAGAATAGATAGTTGGGATATTTTCCCTACAATGAAGATTTCAAATTCCTAGTATAATCCCATAAAGATGCCATGGTAGCATTGCATGAAAGGGAATAAATGACAAGACAAGAGCTGGAACAAGAACTAGAACAAATAAAGGAACAAAAGTAATAGTTCACATTCCATTAGGTATTGAAACTTAAGTGCAAGAGGCTACTTCAAAATTATATAATGATCTAGAGGCATTGGAAGTAACGAGGGATGAATTATCCCCTAATATAGCCCAAACACATAAATCATTTAATTCTTTAAAGGGACATGAGAATAAATTGAATTTGTTGATCTTGTACATAACTAATAAGGCATACAACCATCTAGACCTATTGACACCATTAGAGGCATCTAATTCCCTCAAATTAGTAGTTTTTAGAACATAAAAGCCATAGAATGGGTGATATAAATTAGGGCATTAATGCTCAAATATCAATAGCATGAGGCACTCATTTTATAGATTCTAAATGATTTAAATTTGTCAAAGGCAAATTATGTTATAGGTAAGTTAATAAGTAGAATTAATTTTGATCAGCTTATTCAAGAAACTTTAAAGAATTTTAAATAGAGTTTACAAGGGATAACAGAAGAGGACATTGAAGATTAACTATGTTTTTCAAGGAAAAAGTTAACTGAAGTCAAATTTTTCAAAATAAAGTTTTAGAATATAGATAGAAAATGTAAAACTATTAGGGCAAGTTGGTAGGGTACATAAACCCTTGATATTAAACCTAGATATAAAATGTTAGTAGGATGATGTAGCATACAAATGCTTTCTTGAGTTAGAGGTGAATAAGAATCATATTGAAGTTACTATATCCAATTTAACACCGATGTCTACAGTCACCACTCCTACAAAATTTAATGCATCTATGCAGGTGTCTACTCAGCCTTAAAGGCTAATTTTGTGCATGTAAATTCAAATAGTGGCATCAACTTTTTACTTGTATTTATTTTATAATTTGAACTTATTGTAAAAGTTGCCTATTTATTTTGTAAACATGTACACATTACATGATATTGTAAAGGTTGACTTTATCTAATTAACAAATGTAAGATATATCTATATGGTCTTGTAACTATAGTTAACTTAGGTTCTAACTTTGCCATGTAATCAAATTTTTCATGTACTTGAAGGATGAGGCAACCCCTCCCTAAGTCTATTTAAAAATATATAACCCATAATTGTAAGGGTTTGGAGAATTTCAATATACAAGAATAGAATCAATTTTGATTGTCAGTGAATGTTTTTGTGTATTTTCTCTCCAATATTTATATAATTAGGCTTATCTTATTTTGGTTGTATGATTCAATAATTCTTAGTGTACAATAGTTGTGAGGATTTATTTCTCGTCATTATTGATATGCTAGTTTTATATGTGCAATAGTTATTGAGTGATTAGTAGATTATATTGATCATTAGCAAAAAAATTGATTATTTCATTGTTCTAAGTGTGTAAAGGTGTTTTCATTGATATAATTTTCTATGTATGTACAATAGCTATCTCAGTTACCTCCCTAGTCTGAGTCATAATCTCCTAATTAAGAGTGTGTAATAGATTCTCTAAAAAGAGAAACCTTTGATTGAATCTTTTGAGTTTCCTATCTCAAAATTATCCTAGACTACTTGACCATGTCAGACTATGTGTGTGTAACAACTGCTAATAATAGGCATTAGTTTTGAAAGCGCTTATCCACTTAGAAACTAGCCTATGAAGTGATTTTTGAATCCATAAACTCTCTCTTTCCTACTCTACCCTTCCCTCCTTTTTGAGTTTATTTTGAGACCTACCCACTCTAGATTAGCAACCATCCACCCACCAACTCATCTAGATTTGACTTTCTTTTAGAAATGATCCCTATATTCATAATCCTTGTTAACAACCTCCATGCCCTACCTATTATTCCATCACTTGTTTGTTAAAAATACATACCTACAACTCATACCCTAAAGTGGAGTTCACCTCCATTGAGATCCTAAAATGTTATTAGCTTACCTCATTTTCAATTGGTGTGCATAAAAATTGCATCAACACTTTTTATAGCACTAGAAGGAGGGCCTTGAGAACCTTCAATAAAATAGGTTAGTTTCTACATAAAGTTACACTAGAGTCACCCAAGAGCATGACCAGATATAGTTCTTAGGCTATTCTTCTAGTCTCACCCTTGTCAAATCATAAGAGGCCTAGATTTTTACCAACTACCCCCATCCACATAGAGCTAGGACTTTTTGCCTAGTAAATAATGCTTACATTTTTAACCATCCCATGGATAAACCACCTTAGTTAGTTCCATCCCATGGATAAACCACCTTAGTTGGATCTATTATTTCCATCCCAGAGGATGTATATGACCTACCCAATAATATTGAAAAGTATCTATCATCCTTCTCTCCTTTAGGAGGAAGAATATCAGAATAGCACATTAAGTCTTTCAAAGATACTTTGAGATTAATGAATGTTATCAATAAGGATGTTGCGTGTAGGATTTTCCCTTATACACTATATGATGCTAACTATGATTGGTATCTTAATCTGATAGAGAATTCCATCACTTCCTTGAATGTATGTCAAGTTGCTTTTATTACATAATTCAGACATGTCACCAGTCCCATTTTGATATACTAGCACTTTACTAGCATGAAGAGGGATCCTAATGATCTAATCCATGCTTTCAATGCTAGATTTTAGAATATGTATACCTAGTTAATCCCAATGTATAAACCAAAATAAGTATTGGTATTATAAATGTACAAGAATGATCTAGATCCAATTATTGCATTTTTCTCAAAAAGGGTTGTTGTTATCACCACCTTGGCATTGGAATATGAAGAGGCCATAAACATTGATAGGTAGCTTAATCCCTAAGTGCATGGCACACCTAACGTTAATAATGTCTTCTTAGGGTTGAATCTAATCCCACATGTGAATCAAACTATTCCTACATCCAATCAGAATAAGTTATACATATTACCCCCTCTAATATAAAAAAATTAATCAAATTATTATTTTTTAAACAACCATGCACAAGGAAATAGTTACTAGAAGAATCAAAATTTGGCTACATTTTCTACTACTATTCTCCAGGGCACTGACACTACAAAGGTAGAGCTAAATGTTATTCAAAAGATGGTGCAAAAGTTAAGTAATGTCTTATTTGACATGAAAATAAAGAAAGGCAATGCTAATGTCCCATGTGGTATTTAGACTTATGGTTATAGAGGTAAAATAGGCCTTTAAATAATTCATAATAGTCTAGTAAGCCTCTAGAGATCAATATAGTAGAGATAACTCTACCTAATTGGTGCATAATCCATAACACTTCTCAACATGGTGAGCTTGATTTTGTTGAATTTTTTATAACATTTTAAATTTTTCAAAGAGAAGTAATAAGACAAGATTAGATACATAATCCACCAGAGTCCCATTAGGACTCTAGCCCTTCAAGCACTGCCATGTTTTTTTGAGCCTCATGAGTTTCCCTACCTAAGTGAAGATGGAAACATACCAAAGGACAACACTAATGAGATTCATGCTTTCCAACAATTCTATAAAGGTGTTTAGAATCTAAGAAATAGACAGGCCTTCACAACTTATATTCCTCTAAATAGTACATCCATTCCTCCCAATCTGAAAGCTAAAAATAATCCACCTCCCCCAAAATGGAATGATCAACTCAGAATAAGGAGACACAAAACATAGGAGGATACAACATCATTGAGAACATGAATAAAATAAAAACAAATATTATCTTTCATGAATTATCTCAGATCATTGAACAAAAGGAGCTACTATGGAAGTCTATCATAAGAAAGGCCCCTATGGAAAGGACAAAAGTATCTACTAAGAAAAAAAAGGATATTGACACCTATGTCATCTATAAGAGTAAGTTAGAGGTTCCACCTTTTTACTAACTATCAAGGCATTCAATAAAAACATTCATAATTATTAAGTTGATTCTGGAGCTTTAGAAACTATGATGCCTACTTTTATATATCATAAGCTTGGTTTAACTCCAAGTATTTCAAAGAGGATAGTTTCATAGTTAGATAAAATAGTGGTACTATTAACTGGATAACTAAATAATGTGTGTATTTAGGTAGAATCTAAGCCATGAATCTAGATGACTATAATCATTCTTATAGTAGACATACCTAAAGGTTATGGACTTTGTTGAGTAGGGACTGGTCTAAAATGCTCAATGGATTTCTCTCACATTTGGCTACCATGGAGGGGAATTGCAAATCAAATACATAATGATATGGAACCAATAATGAAGTATCATATCATAGAGTATAATTTTAAAAATGAAGAGGTAAAGTATGAATCCCCTAGCCTTGGTATTTATACTTTACTACATAAAATTAAATACAAGATTTAGAATCTAAGGGTCCCAATTAGTTATGGACTCTCCACTTTGATGGTGGCATATCCAAATAAGGATTAGGCATAGGAATTGAACTAATTGATCCACAAGGGAAGAATTTATTGGTAAAATATAGGTTACAGTTCCCTTGCACTAACAATAAGGTTAAATAAGAAGCATTAATTTTGAGATTGTAATTTGCACTCAAGAACAATGTTAAGAAGTTAGTATTTGGGGATTCATAGCTAGTAGTCAATCAAGTTAGAAACAAATACCAATGAAAATTATCTTATTTTAAAAGATATAAAGATAGAGAATGGAATTTGATTAAGAAATTTGAGGCTTTCAACATAGTAGTGGTTTTTAGATAGCAAAATCAAGTTGTAAATTCACTAGTTATTGCTACTACCAATTTGGAGCCTCTCTTAGAATCCAAGGTAAATAGATTCATATTGAGATGGTACCTTGTACTTCTATTCCTAACAATGTATAAAAATTCTAAGTCTTTGATGATGACCAATAGATCATTCATTTTTTAACCAACTCAAGAAAATTTGAGTCCTAAATCATTGATGATAAGGAAGTTAGTCATCTCTACCAAGAGGATTCAGATGAGGAAGGTATCCTCCATCTCAAATACAATCATCTCCCAACTAGTTTTGTCTCCTTAGAAAGACCATTTGATATATATCCTCAAGCTCAGTAGTAAAATCAACCCAAATTTAATGATTTTGACTTTAAAAGGGAATATTTGGGTGATGAGCATATCCCACACTATGTCAACATTAGCCTCAATTGCACTCCATAAGAAAGACAATGTATGAAGGATTTAATCACCTAATATAAATATGTGATTGCATAGAAATATGAAGACTTGAAGGTTTATGACCCAAGTTCATCACTCATACAATTCCACTTAAACTAATTATAAGTCATTCAGACAAAGATAGAGACCAGTAAATCCTATCCTAGAGCCTCTCATTCAAATGGAAGTGGAAAAGTTTTTGAGTGCAAGGATAGTCTTCCCAATCAGACATTCTACCTAGGTGACCAATTTAGTCCCAGTCAAAAATAAGAGTGGTGAGATCAAGTTATACATTGATTTTAGAGACTTGATCAAAGCTTATGAGAAGGATAACTATCTATTGCCGTCCTTGAATGAAGTGATACAGATAATAGATCTGAAATGATGTCCTTTTTGGATGGATTTTTAGGATATAACTAAAGGTTGGTATAATCAAAGGATAGGATAAAGACTACATTTACTATGAATTGGGGTACTTATTCATTTATGAGGATGCATTTTGGCCTAATAAACATAGGAGCCACCTTTCAATAATCCATAGATCCTGTATTTAAATAATTAATAGGTAAATGTATAATCATCTATATGGATGTTCTTACTATGTTTTCCAAGAATAGGAATGATCATGTAGGCCATCTATAGTCAATATTTGAAAGATATAGGAGGTTTGGCATCTCACTAAACCTAATGAAGATCATATTTAGAGTTACTAAGTGCAATCTCTTAGGATACATCATTACCAAAGAATGGATCATCATTGATGTAGATAGATTCTAGGGGATTTCAAAGATTGCATCACTAAATAGCAAGAAGGAGCTCAAGTTATTCTTTTCAAAGATTTTTTTTGTAATAAAGTTTATCTTATGATTTGTATAAATTTTGAGAGCCTTGAATTCAATGCTTAAATAACATGCTAAAATAGAATGGACAAGTGAGGCCCAAAAGTCTTTTCAATACATCAAAGATACTATAGCTCAATCCCTAGTACTGATTAGTCTAAATTTTATGAAGGATTTTTACTTGTACTCATTTGATTTAGAATATACAATTGTTGTTGTCATAACATAGAATAAAGATGAGACTGAGCATCTAATTACATTCATGATCATGAATCTAAAAGATGCATAACTTATGTACTCCATGATTTATAAACAAATCTTTACTCTTGTCAAAGTGATGAAGAAATTTTGACATTACATCTTGAGTAATAAGACTATTGATATCATACCTGATCCTCCTATCAAGCTCACCTTATCATAGAATAAATTAGGAGAATGCATAGGTAAATGGATGGCAAAGTTATAGGAGTTTAACATAGATATAAAACCTATTAAAACCATTCAGGGTCAAGGCATCATCCAACTCATGAGTGAGCCTGATCAATGTATTACTATTAAAGAGGTATGTAAATCCTAGGTATCTAGAGGGGAATGGTATATTAACATAATATAATATATACTTATAGGTAATTGCTCTATATAACTCAATAGAGAACAAATGAGAGATTTGAGGCTCAAAAGTGCTCACTACATGATTAAGAAGTGAGTTCTCTATAAGAATAACTATGAAGGCATCTATCTTAGATGTGTATCTATAAAAGAAGCTAAAGATATTTTAGAAAACCTTCACCAGAAGATAGGTAGTGGTCATCCATTTGGGAATACTACAACTCACAAGATCCTAAGGATGGGCTTTTATTGGCTATTAGTTTTCAAGGATGCTCATGCTCATGTAAGGACATCCCATGAATTCCAATTATTAACTAAAAGAGATGTACATGCAAAAATGTCCTTGAAACTTATTTTTTAAGGAATATCATTTTCCCAATGGGGTTTAGACATTATTGGTGTCATTAACCCAAACTCCTCAGTAGGACATAAGTTTGTACTCACTACCGTAGACTATTGTGCCCAATGGACTGAGGTAGTGGCCACAAAGAATTCCATAGCACAAGATGTGCTTCACTTCTTGGAGGAACACATCATAACTATATTTGACACTCTTACTTCTTTAGTTTGTGATAATGAGCCAGCATTCATATTAGTTGATTTCACTGAATGGGCTCATGACAAATTGATCACTATCAAGTCATCTTCTAACTATTAACCTTAGGGAAATGGATTGGTTGAATCAATGAATAAGAACCTATTAGATGAAATTAATAAATTAGTTGAGGATAATCCTAGGTATTAGCACAATCTACTAAAGTATGCCCTTTGGGTAGACTAAATAAGATATAAATAGGCCATCAAAGCCTTACCCTATTTATTGGTGTATGGATGCAAGATAGTATTCCCAATCATGATGAAATTACCAACTTATCAATTCATGTAGGAATACATGAAACTAAATGACAAAGTAGAATCTCGACTACTGGATATAATAGAAATGAAATATTGAAGGACTAAGCGCCCTATAGACTTTCAACAAACACCAAGATGTAGTCAAGAGGTGGTTTAACAAAAGAGTAAAGGTCAAAGCATTTAGGATCTTAGATCTGGTGCTTCTTTGGGATAAAACCAATGAAAATAAAGGATATCATGATAAATTTTCCCCACTATGGATTGGGCCATATCAAATTTTAGAGATCCTAGGAAATAATGCATTATGTCTAAGAGACCTGTAGGGTAATGAACTCACATATCTAATCAATAGATAGTTTCTAAAGCATTACTTTATGGTTGTGCTTTTTGAAGATACCCCTGATTGATGAAGGAACATGGTAGAGGTAAGATTAGTTTAATTTATTGCTTTCCTTGTTTAGGTTTCCTAATTTCTAGTTTAGTTTATTGCTTTCCTAGTGTAGTTTTTTTCTTTCTAGTTTAGATTATTGATTTCTAGGTTAATTTTATTGCTTTCTTAGTTTATTTTTCCAACTTTATAGATTAGGCATTTTGTTTATTCTTGTGACAATATAAATTATTTTATTTTGGCATAACTAAGCTAATATCCAACTAGCTGAAGCCCCTATTTTATGCTTAGATATACATATAATAGAAAGGGAAAATTGAAAAGATTTAAAACTTAGGGCCTGTTCACAAATGGGGTATGCTTCTGTGTTTAGAGTCTTCAAGATTTAGGTATGTAAACATAATCATTATGTGTTATGTCATAATGAATATTTCTACCAAGTATGTGAAAATTGCTCTTGAACACTTCATATGAATTTATAAAGTTTTCTTATTCTATTGGAATAAACACACTTTTCAAATAAATACTTGTTTGAAGGTGATAATTATAGGTGAAAATGTGGCTGGTAGGGACATTTTGATAAATCATTTTTTTATAACTATCCCAACTCATGGTGGTTTTCAGCTCTCCTCATTACATTCAAATATTAAAAAAGAAAAAGAAAGAAAGAAAGAAAAAGAACTAGTGTGAGTTAAAAAGAAAAATCAATAAAGTCTAAATACAATACAAATAAGATCAAAACCTCATAGGATGAAGTAAGGTCAATTTACCATGCATCATGATCAAGTAAATCAAGGAAAGGGAAGAGAAGGAACCCAAGGTATCTATGTCAGTGCTATGGATGCCTACATAGTAGCACATCAATGCTTGATCTCCCTGATTTAGTAAGAAACTAGAATGAAACCTATAGCTTCACTAAGCCTTTGAAAATATCATTACAATAAGGGTTCAATGAACCTCATTTTTAGCACACATAGATCCATAGATGAGAAGGCAAGTATGTTGTATGATTGTAGTTAGGAGTCTCTTTCATATATTGATTCTAATATTTTTCTGTGGCATATTTCATGTCTCATTTGAAATTTATAACCAAAGTTCTAAGTTCTCAAATACTTAGAAGTATTCCACCTATAAGTCACCATTTGTTGTACCCAACATCCCCCTTTTCTTATTGAAGAAATGGGGACCCACTTTTTTGGATTTTGGCCTTATTTGTTGACCCTTTCCTCTAAGTACTTGTACAAGTTCTATATAGATTTCTCTTTAGTCTTTACACTTGGAAACACAAAGTATTGATATTATACATTTTTTTGGCTAACTTACTAATGCCTTTTGAGATATTTTTTAAACTATGTTAGTTTTTTGGGACTTAGTTTTATTCAAAGAAATTATTCAAGACTTGGTCTTTGGACATTTTACTTAGGCCATATTTTTGGAAACTTATTTTTTTAGGACTTTTTGTTCATATTGGACATTTGTTCAGACTTTGTGTGTAGAAGACTTGTTCAGCATTTGCTCATCATGTTTTTTGTATCAAAATTTTTGTTCAGAGTTTCCATGTCAGACATTATGTATTGGGTTTTTTATTTGGACCTTTTTATTAGAATTTTTGATTGGGATTTTTGATCAGACAAATTATCTAAGATATAAATCATCATCTTTATGTGATTCAAGGATTTTGGTCTTCAAGGTTTTTATTTGGTATTTTTTTTCTGACTTTCTATTCTAAAGATTTTCTCAAATAGTTTTTTGGCTCAGTCCCAATACACATCCTAACTCCTAATTCTTGATTGTCAAAATCCCACTAGACTTAGCCAATATAGGAAAAATACTTCTCAATACTTTCCAAGCATAGCTACCATATAAACTAACAAGATTTGAACTAAGAAATAAAACAAATATATGAATGTTGGACATTAATAACACATGAACTAGAATTGAATGCTAAGGCTATATACACAACACTAAACTATCGATGTATTCATTTCTCATAAACAAATTTGAACTCTAATTGTTATCATGTGAATGAAATCCCTAGCTACCTATGAATCCATTACAAGTAAACAAGTGACTAGTAGAGGGAAATTTTTCATAGAGCATATAAATAGACTTTGAACACTACACATAATTATAATGGCAACATCTTCCAATAGATTCAAGGGAAAACTTCCACCTTCCCCATTCTCTATCAAGGATGCAATGGAGTTCATAGACATAGTATATGATGCAATTATCTTTGATCATAAGTATGGTAATTACTAAAAATAATAGGATGATGTGGATGATATTGATATGTTTTTGCTAGAAGAAAATATGTCCTCCATATAGCACCAATTTATTATAGACTTGTTAGCTCTAAAGAGGCAAAGACTGCACTTTGTGATGGTTAAGCCTGAGGTCATACCCTACATAAACCTTCTGTGAGATTTATTATTTGTTGGGAAAATTACATAGGATGATTTTTTTCACCATATAGAAACCCAGATAGTCATGGCTTACATCATTAGATATGACTTTCAAATGTATCTATCTCTGTTGGTTCTAGATGCAATTTTTTATAACCATAAATTGGTTTCATGGAACCAACAAAATTAAATGGATAAAGTGTTGATCTCATGGCTTTTCCCTAGGGAGATAATGACCTTGAAAGGAAATAATCCCACCCCCATTAACAAATTTATAATGGGGTGTAGATTGGGATGGCATTATTAAATAGGATGTATGGCATACCTAGTATCCATTTTCTCAATTAGGATTAGGTGCCATTATTACATATGATAATGACCAATGATTTAAATTTTGTTTTAGGAGAAATCATCAACTTCTAAGTGAGAGAATAAGTTTTGCATAATATCAAGCAACCCACTCTAGTTGGCCACTTCTATATGATGTCTTATCTCTTAGATGCCATAAGGGCATGGTATATAAGGACCTTGGTGAGATTTGGAGCCCAACCATATATTTTATTAAGAATATCATTTTTTATTACTACTAGTTCATGCATATTTATGCATACACAAAGAACATGGTCTAAATTATCGAGGACATTTATCCTCAAGTATGGTAGCCAATTCATGGGACTCCACTGCCCAAAATTGAAAAACATAACAACTACACTAACTTCTTGGGGTGACTACTAGTTATATCCTACTATATGATAATCATGATTTATGGTCATAAGGTCCATCACCCCTCACCTCTCCAAGTATGTACCAGAAAATCTAGTAGAGCTAGAAATTATGTACCAACTTTGGTGGAGTGTGGAGGAGGATTTGATAAAAGATAATAAAATCACATCTAATGGATGACATATGATCATTGGTAGAATGTGTTACATGTAGAAGAAGCACTTTGGATACATAGACAATAAGAAAAAGAGTTGTCACTTTCCCACCATACCACACATGGATTGGGATCCCTATGGTCATATACAAAAGCATATTTAGTGATTTGGTATCCCATACTAACATGTCTCTTATGACCATAATTTTCTATTTTTGAATGCAAAGTATGATGCTCAAGTATTATAAAGGACACAACTTAAGGGCCTAAAGGAATATCATCTAAGGATAATTTAATAATATCCTTTAATTTTAGTGAAAGAAATACAGACTAGGTTACCACCTATTTAAGGATGGATAACTTCATATTTTTAGAATATTCAACCCCTAAAACAAATAGAGATACAAGTGGGGTCTTCACATGAACTTCCATTTTTGTTAAAAGTTGTTAAGAAAGAGCCTGGGTTAATTGAGACTGATCCTAGGAGAGCCCTATGGGATCCAACTAACCTAGATTCCTTTGATGAAGAAGACACAAATCACCCATCTATAGCTACATTGTAAACACCTATAGCTACACCTCAATTATATAAATTTACAGTGTCAGGGGTAGTTATAGAGGAAGTTGTTTCCTCAATTAAATAAGTCTCCTCCTTAGAGGTAAAGACCACCATTTACTATAGGAGGAAACTAAGGGCTCCCCTCACAAATATTCTAATAGTGGATCAACCACATGTCCTAACTTTAGTTCCAGAAAAATAAGTGAAGGTAGAGAAAGAAATTTATGAAGAAGAAGATCTAGAAAGAGCTAAGGCACTAAGCCTTACCACCAATAAAATGAAGACACCAATCACAGATGATATGCCAAGTATAAAGTCTCAGCCTTTAGACCCTACTTCCCTAGTCTTTTCATGTGTTCCTATTTTTGGTTTAGTTCTAATAAGTGTTATTTTGAGGACTCCTAAGGTGGATGTTGACACCTCCACCCCTGATGTTTCATTTTACTCTTCTACTATCTTACAAAAAACACCTCTAATCACTCCCAAAGTAGAGGAGGATTATGCTACCACCATTTCTTCATCTTCCCCCATAGTTCCACCCATATCCATTATTGTCACTATTGGTATTCCTTCTAGGACTACCACAATCAAGACCATGATGAAGAAAAGGGCCACCAAAAAAATAAAATAGCCATAGCCACTCCCCAACTCCATATTTCATTTGTATAAATCATTTTACCAATTCCATCTACCAATTTATCCCAAAAGACCACTATCATGACCTGAAGCAAGGTAAAAATGGGTAATCAAGACATTATAGTCCATCCACTCCCCCAATATGGAGGGGTGGATTGGTCTAAGATAATTTATCCCTCCCTTTTTGACACACTCCTCAAGGGATAAAAAGAGTAACAGTCAGTAAAAAATCTTGAAGAGGAGGCTACAACTAAAAATACGTAATAAATAGACCCTAACCAGCTAGTGATTCCTCCATGGGTAGTTGATTTAAGAGATAAGGCTTCCCAAATTCCCAATTTCAAGATTACAAATATCCCATCAATAACAACCCTATTTGATAAGCCCTTTAGGAGTATTCAAAGGGTGAGAAAGATGAAGTTGGAAGATGAAACTAATAGGAAAATTATTCTTGAAGAGAGGTAGAAAGTTTATGGCTTGTATAAAGGGAAAAATAGATGGTTGGGATGATATCCATATAATGAATATTTTAGATCCTTGGTAGATGCCCACAAAGATGCCATGTTAGCATTGCATGAAGGGGAAGAATTGGAAAGACAAGAGTTGGAACAAGAATTAGAACAAATAAAGGAACAATAATAGATAGTTCATAATCTAATAGGTATTGAAATTAAAGTGCAAGAGGTTGCTTCAAAATACTATAATGCTCTATAGGCACTAGAAGCAATGATGGTTGAATTAGCCCCTCATATAGCCCAAACACACAAATTATTTAATTCTTTAAAGGGAGATGAAAATAAATTTAAGTCTTTCATCTTGTACATAACTAATAAGGTGTACAACCATCTAGACCTAATGATACTATTAGAGGCATCTAATAACCTTAATTTGGTAGTTATTAAAACATAAGAAGCAAAAGAATGGGTGACGATAGCTGGGGCATTGAGGCCCAAATATCAAGAGCATGAGGTGCCCATTTTTTAGATTCTAAATGATTTGAAGTTTTCAAAGGTAAAATATGCTACAATTAAGTTAATAAGCAAAATCAATTTTGATTGGCTTATTCAATAAGCTTCAGACAATTTTAAGCAATTTTTACAAGGCCTAACACTAGAGGACATTGAAACTGAACTAAGTTTTGAAAGGAAAAAGGTAATTAATGTTGAAATTTTTAAAATCAACATTTATAATACAAAGATAGAACATGAAAAAATATTATGGAAATTTGGCAGGGTACATAGACCCTCATTATTAAACCTAAATATTATATGGTAGCATCATGATGTAGCATGCAAATACTTTCTTGAGTTAGAGGTGAAGAAGAAGCAGACTAAAGTTGTTACATCTAGTTCAACACTGACGTCTAGAGTCACCACTCCCATAAAATTTAATGCATCCATGTAGGCATCTAATTATCCTTAAGCTCCAATTTTGTGCATGTGAATTTAAATAGCATCATCAATTTTTTACTTGTAGTTCTCTTATGATTTTAACTTATTGTAAAAATTTCCTATTTATTTTGTAAACATGTACACATTACATGATATTATAAAGGTTGACTCTAAAAATTTTAAAAATGTAAGATAAATCTATATGGTCTTGTAACTACATTAGAATTGAGGTTCTAATTGCACCATGTAATTTAATTTTTCATGTACTTGGAGGATGAGGTGACCCCTCCCCAAGTCTATTTAAACATATGTAACCCACAATTATAAAGGGTTAGAGAATTTTAATATATAGGAGAAGAATCAATTTTGATTATCAGTAAATTTGTTTGTGTATTTTATTTCCAATCTCTATGTAATTAAGTTTGCCTTCTTTTAGTTGTATGATTCAACAATTCTTAGTGTGCAATAGCTATGATAAATTATTTCTTGTCATGATTGATATGCTAGTTTTAGATGTGCAATAACTATTGGGTGATTAACAGATTATCTTGATCATTAACAAATAATTTAATTATTTCATTGTTCTAAGTGTGTAGAGGTGTTTTTAGTGTTATAGTTTTATGTGTATGTGCAATATTTGTCTTAGATACCTTCTTGGTTTGAGTCATAATCTCATGAGTAAGAGTGTGCACCTACTACTCTAAAAGGAGAAACCTTTTACTGAGGCCTTTGAGTTTCCTATATCAAAATTATATTAGATTACTTGACCATGTCTAACTATGTGTGTGCAATAGATGTTATCAATAGTCATTGGTTTTTAAATCACTTGTCCACCTATAAATCAGCCTAAGAAGTGATTCCTGAAGCCATAGACTCTCTCTTTCTTTCTCTACCCTTCCCTCATTTTTGAGTTTATTTTGAGACCTTCCCACTCTAGATTAGCAACCATCCACCCACAAACTCATCTAGCTTTGACTTTATTTTAGATACCACCCCTCCATTCATAATTCATGTTAACAACCTACATGTCCTGCCTACTATTCCATCACCTAGTTGTTAAACTGCATACCTTCAACTCATGCCCTAGAGTGGAGTTCACCTCCATTGATATCCTAAAATGTTAGAGGCTACCTCCTTATGATCTAGTGTCCATAAAAACCTTATCAAAAAAATGTACCTAAATGTGTACAACACACTTTGTCTTTGAATTATGAATCTCCAATTGTGTAGGTCACTCAAAATAAAAACATGTCATTTGTTTAACCATTAAAATGTGTATTATGTAGTCTAAGGTTAAATCAGATAGAGATAACCTAAAACACATGGATGATAAACTATCTCTATAGTAGTCCAATTATTTGTGAAACTTAGATAGATCATATATTTAATTTATTATATTAAGATATGTTTAAAATGGAAATTAAAACTATGCTAAATATTATAATGATAATGAAAACAAGTACTTATCTAGTTTTGATGTTAATACAAATTTGGATCTAGAACATGTAGGATGTAGATTGGAAGAGTATTCTATAACAATTGTCAAATTATAGATTAAATGCCTTTATAGCTATGACCACTTGCATAAACCTAAGATGCTTATACAAATATTAGTGTCTAGGTTAGATGTAGGTGTCATATACAAAATACATGTTGAAATAGTATATACCACTTGGATGCTTCTAGGTTTTTCATTGCCTTCGCTCTAGGGAATTTAGATCTAGGTCATGGACTATCTCTCCTTATCAAATAGAAAAAACTCAATTTTTCCTCCTCATATTAGCTATGGGAAAAATGGGTTAGTGGGTACATAATTTTGAGATGCCCCAAAGACCCCTATATCAATGAGTATTGATGATATAGCCAATAATTCAAAGAGGGCCTTATATTTATATAGTTTTCCCCTACATGTTGGCTTTGTGTGAATCATGAAATATATGGAAATTAAGTACACTAGTGACCTAAATTGTTACTTGTAAATTTAGATCTTAATATGTTCCTTTATTAATTTAGACCAATGTATGTGTTTTTCCTATATTTGATATTAAAATAGGAAATTTTTGGAAATTTGTGCTCTATTAAATGCTTTTGATAAGTTACTTTGGTATGTGTTATGTCAGGAATAAGTGAGGGTTGATATTTATTTATATCAATCCCTTAGGATAATAAATAACATTAAATCACTTGGTATAACCATTAAGATACATTTAATTTACAAATTAGATGAATTTTATGGCACTAGATACTTGCATAGGAGGACACCTATGTCAATGTAGTTATCTATCTAGGATGCAAGTGTCTATGAAGCATGAAAATAGGTATAGGCTCAAAACTTGTAGAGGCATAAGATAAGTATATTTTAATAATTTTATCCAAGATAAAATTCTTAGGTCATAAATATTATACTAGTTAGACTAAGAGATATGTCAAATGGCATAAGAGAGAGTAGATGTGAAACTTGTAAAAGCAGGAAAGGTCTAAAACTGAGAGGAACATCCAAGGTATAAGTTTTCTAAGTGTACAAGACTAAGGTGATATATAATTTATAAATAGTGTTCACATTTTCCCCCTTTTAATCTAGTAATTAAATTACTAGTTTAAAGAAAAGGAATGTGTAACTGGGTGTGTATAACACACCTTATCTTTGCTTGAGTCCAATTTAAGTGCTTTGTTGGTGGCTGAATTGCAACCAAGAACATGTTGCAATATATAATTGGTGCATATAATATGAAATTTAAATTATTAAAATGTTTTGAAATTTAAAAGAGAAAGGTTTAGGAGTACACATTTGTATCTATGCAACCTTATTTTTTATTGGCAACTTGATTTGAAAGATGTGTTGTTATGAATCACTAAAACTAATATTAGGACAAATATAAATATATAAAGTGCATATATATAAGGATATGGAGAGAGAGAGAGAGAGAGAGAGAGAGAGAGAGAGATAGGAGTTCCCATGCCCCCAATCTTGGAGCAAATATCAATTAACACCTAGCATTTGATACTAGCTCCATCATGCAACCCAATCGTACTTATAATCAGTGAGTGTGAATGAACCAAGTTAACTCACACTATCAAACTATTGAGGCTATATTATACAATCAAGTTCAACCTAAAAGCTTGGAAATATTGAATGATTTATTTATCTCAACCATATCAAAAATTAAACTAACTATTGTAATAGATTAGCTCAATAAAGTTCATAAAAGTCTAACTTGATGGATGGTGCAGTCCCTAAAAGTGTTTTCAATATAAAATTGATTTGTTTTGAAATATTAGGTGCACATTTCATATCATATTCACTTTAGATATGTCTCATACTAAAAATGTGTGTAATAATGGTACCAATGTATATAATTATGCCACAAATATGCATTTAAATCATATAACTTTGTAATTATCCAATTTGAAAATCAAATGTGGAGAAAATATTTCCAAAACATGCCCCCCACTATATATGGAAAAATATGAAAACTAATATAAGTTATAATATGAATAACATGTTTCCAAAACATGCCCTCACTGTATATCTAAAACTATAAATGTGTGGAATCCATATCTCTATGACATGATATGCCCCTTTTTGAGGTGAGGGAAGAATATAAATTGGTAGTTTTTTCACCTCAAAAAGATAAGATAACCATATAACTATGAATGAACCATGTAGTATATAAGAGAACATGTTTAGGTAAATATATCATTGCAGCACATATAATGTGATCGCATCAAGGCCTAAGATGCATGATAAAGATCATGGTAGCTTATAGGTAGGAATAGTAAAAGATCAACAATAAAATCAAGCACACACATAAGAGCACTCAAAATAAATTCAAAAGGTAATGGTCCAATGAGACCATAAATAAAGAGGCATGTTCAAATTTTTCACAATTGAAGGGACATGACTAAGTCAAATATCCACAAAAGTAAGAATGGCATATTCAAATGTCTATATAATAAGTAATATCATATTCAATGTAATGAAATTACTTAGATGATTCATAATAATATAATTATATATCATAGAATCAAGAGCAAAATAAATAGATCCAAAACATATATCATAGAATTAAGATCAAAATAAATAGATCCACAACAACAATTATCAAAAGAGTAAAATACTTGAATATTATGACTGGTCCACTTTGAGGGGAATACCTCTAAAATAATGCAACAATAACATAATTATCAATATGATAATCAAATACTAACCACTACCTCCTATATATACTATACTTAGCCAAGGTTATTCTATAGGTCGACCATACTAAGAACACAGATAAATTCAATAAGATAATATGAAGGCGTGTAAGCCATAATTCGGCCACACATATCCCTAAATACACTATAGGTTAAGGGCATAGCATGATCCTCTTTTTTAAAATAACATTTAATCAAACCAAGATATTTTTGTAGGAATGCTTCATCCTCCCATGTTTCATCTTTTGAATACAGGTTCTTCCATTTGATCAAATACTCCTTAATGGCTCTAGTCTGTAGTTGCTTAGTGCATGTGGGAAGGATATCTTCAAGCTCCAAAATGACTTAGCCTTCTTCATCTAATTCAGGTAAATCACTTTGAGTTAAAACTCTATGTCTAATTACCTTCTTCTAATAAGATACATGGAATACTGAATGTATGCAAGTGGATGGAGGTAATTCCATATTGTAATCCACACTAACAATTTTATACAAAATCTTATTAGGGCCATAATACTTAGGAGATAGCTTGTTATCATTTTTTTATTACTTCAGATAGATATATTTATATGGATAAAAATGCATAAATACATAATCACCTATGACAAGATGTTTCTCACTATAATGTTGATTTTCTTATTTCATTCTATTTTGTGTCATTACTAAATTCTCTCACAAATTAACTAGCACCTCCTATTGATTGTGAATGTGTTCCTCAATGTTTTAAACCTTAGGATGCACTTTCAAAGATGAAGTGATGGATAAGAGTGATACCCATACAATTACACAAAGGGATACATCTTGGAATAAGTGTGAATATAAGTGTTATACCACTATTCAACAAGTGGCAACCAATGAATCCATGTATCCTATTTGTCAGAAATAAAACAATGAATATACCTTTCTAGACATTTGTTAACTACCTCTATTTTTACATAAAATTTAGGATGACAGGATGAGATATGAGCCAACTAGGTGCCCAAACATGAAATAATTTAGTCCAAAAATTACTGTGATCTCTGGAGTACCATGTAATTACATGAAAACAATGATCTCTGGAGTACCATGTAATTTTTGAAATATATTAATAAAATCAAAATCTATTATACGACCAATAAATGGTTGTGATAATGAACAAAAAAGAGCATAATTAGTGATTCGATCCACAACTACCATGATATCATTTTTACCCTCAAATTATGGTAACCCTATAATGAAATCCTTAGAAACCTCCTCCTAATGCTATCTAGGGATGGATAAAGGTTGTAAAAGACCTAGGTCTTAATGGTTTCTCCTTTATTTTTATGACATACCATGATTTTAGCCACATATTTCTGGACATCCCCCTTGAGTCCTTCCCAAAATAAATCTTACTTGATTCTATTAAATGTTTTAAGAATTCTAGAATGACCTCCAAGTAGAGAAGCATGAAGTTCCTAAAGAATTTTATGTTTGAGTAAATCATGCTTACATAGGTATAATCTATCTTTATACCATAATGTGTTCCCATTCCATGTAATTTTTTCAAATTTTTCAAAACCCTATTGGAGATTTTGAATAAAATCCTTGGTAGTACTATCATTCTCCCAATTAGATATTAATTCCTCTAGTCAATCTATCTACCACATGGTCATGGCACATAACAGTGCCTCAACTGATTCAACCTATTTGGAGAGGGCATCTACCACCACATTATCTTTTCCTTTCTTATAAATTATTTCAAAATAATATCCTAACATTTTAGTTACCCATTTTTGTTATGCTTCAGATGAAAACCATTTATTTGAAAAACATTTGAGGCTATCATGATCAATCTTTACCTAAAAGTGATGACCCATCAGATAAGGTCCCTATTGTTTCATTGCATGTAGAATAGCCATCATCTCTTTTTCATGGATTGGTTTTATCCTATGTGTTTCCTTCAATTGGTGACTTTAAAATGTCATTGGTATGACTTATTCTAATATTATATCCCCTATTCCATATCTTGATATGACACACTCCACAATAAAATTTTTTGAAAAATCAAGAGTAGCTAAAACTAGAGTGGTACACAACAATTTTCAATTATTTGAATGCCTTGGTAGCTAAATCGGTCCATTGAAAGGAGTATTTATTCAACAAAGAGGTGATTGGAGCTGTAATGATACTATAATTTTTTTACAACCATGTGATAGTAACCAATTAGCCTTTAAAATCCTTGAAGGTTTTTTAGGGTTTTGGGAACTTACAACTCCATCATCACTTGGATTTTTATAGGATCAACTTTCACTCCATGTGAAATAATATGACCTAGTTACTCCACTTATTGGACATAAAAATAAAATTTAGAAGTTTTATCATAAAATTGATGTTGCTCAAGAACTGAAAGTACCTATTTCACATTCTTTAAATAGTCTTCCCATTTTTTTTTATAGACAAGAATATCATCAAAAAACACTAATGCAAATTTATCAAAAATTGCCTAAAAATAGTATGCATCAAACTCTAAAATGTAGATGATGTATTTGTGAGGCCAAATATCATGACCATAAATTCATAATGGCCTTCATGAATTCTAAAAGTTGTTTTAGGTATGTCCTCATCACAGATATGAATCTCATGATATCCAAATCAAAGGTATAACTTGGTAAAATAAATAGCACCATTTAATTCATCTATCAAATCATCAATTACTACAACAGGGAACTTATCTTTGATAGTGTACTCGTTGAGTTCTCTATAGTCTAAGCACATCTTCCAACTATCATCCTTCTTCTACACCATGACCACTAAGGAGGAACATTTTCTTTGATTGTGTCTGATGATTCCTACCTCTAACATCTCCTATACCATCTTTTCAATTTCACTCTTTTAGGCATAGGGATACCTATAGGGTCTAATGTTGGGTGGCTTACTTCCTGGAATGATCCTGATGGCATGATCATGTGCATGACAAAGAGGAGTCCTTTTGTCATGTCACCAAAAACAACATAATGGTCATCTAGTACCCTTTACAAATCAAGATGTGTAGACTCCTTGGTTGGTTGAACCTATATGGAAAATAATCATGCCACAAATCCTTTTGCACCTTTTTTAAGAATCTTCATCATTTGATGGGAATTAACTAGTTGTGGATATTTATCCTAAAGTTTGTGTAGCTCAAAATTCATACCTTCTAAAATAAACCTCATGAATAATTCTTGTAAATTCCTCTCAATGTTACCCAAAGTGGTGAGCCACTACACTCCAAAAATAATATCATCTCCTCTCATGGGAATAGCAAACATAGTGGAATCTAGCAAGTAGTCTCCCATAGCAAGCTTATTGCTATGGAAGTTTTTAGAACTATTGACTATACCACCATTTTCAATCATGACCTAAAATTTTGGATTTAGGTAAATGAAATACTTTAAATAAGTATCCAACTTATTGTTGATGAATTTATGTGTACTCCCATAATCAATTAACAAAGTCACCTTTTATTTATTTAGTAAACCCACCACCTTAAGAGTTTGAGGAGTAATAATACATGAAAGTGCATGACAGGATATAGTAGGTTGAGAATCTTTAGATTCATACTTAGGTTCTTCCAAACCTACCCCTAAAGCCTCATCATCTTCTCCCTCCACACTGGCACCTTCAATTTAAAACAACTTACTTTTAGCACATCAATGTCCTTTACTCCATTTTCTATTACATCCAAAATAAAAACCTTTTGCATGATTTTCTTCAACTTTTTGAGGTGTCAATACATTAGGATATGGTTATGATGGTGTAAATAAGGTGCATTCATGCACATTAATGAAAGGTATTTTTTTATCAGATCTTTTTTCATCAGCCAAATATGCCCTTGGTATGGTTTCAAATACATTTTGGGATAAAACATGAGAACCTCCAATTAGATGATATCTTTGATGCCACCCAAAAATAGGTCAGTCATATTTTCCTCAATGATGTTTACCACATGTAAGGAGAGATTATAAAATTGATTAATGTAATCCTTTACCATCCTAGTTTGGCACAACTTAGATAGTTGGGTAAAGTAGTTTTTTGAGACATTATTGTGATAGTGGAACTGCAAGTCTTTAAAAATTACATATTAGGTACCCAAGAGACCATTCTTCTTCTTTTAAGCACACAACCATCAATACCACATAAATTGCTTAGGTTTCATATATAGAGATGTCATGACAAACTTTTGTGAAAAGGGGTTCTAATGTAGATCAAATAAATTTTCAATTTGAGTAATCCATGTGAGTAGATCATTACCATAAAACTTGCATAGGTGCACTTTTGATAACAAAAACTTTGTACCATGGTTGGCATTATGATTGGACGAGAAGAACCAAACTAAAGTGGTGCAGGTTTATTTTGTAATTATTGAGTTTAAAATGTGGCCAATTACATAGTGATTTGTTTTAATTTACCCTATAATCTATTTATGTCCCCTCTCAATCCTATGAGGTCCCCTCTAATGACATCAAGATCATCTTTCTACACCGTGCCTTGTAACTCTAAATTAAGTTGTTAAACTACCTCTAAAATACTTAGATCAAAATGTTTTTACTCTATGTCATATTTGTGATGAGTTTTAGTCATTTATTTCCCTTTCTCATGACCATGAGTATTAGTCCCTACCATAAACAAACTCTAAGATGGTTGTGACCCAAAAAAATGTATCAGTAAATGATACCATTACAATCACCTCACTAATGTTAGAAGCACAATCACTGAGAAGGGGGTGAATCAGTGTCTTTAATACTCTTTTACATTCACATCATCATTCATTCATTACCATTAATCAATAAATATAAACCCAATGTACATAATATGAATAAATAATTAATCAACCAAAGCAATGCACAAACAACCATAACACATCATATAAGTGGGAAACCCTCATGGGGGATAAAACCCACTAAAACAAAAGATTGGAAAAATAGTCCTATAAAGAAATGAATCAATATTTAGCTGAGAAACAACCCAACAATGACAACCAACCCATAATTCACCAAGTACCCACTTGGCTTTAGCAAGCACCAACTTTAGTGAAGCACCCACTTTACATGGAGCACCAACCCCAACTAACTAAGCACCAACTTAGTTAGGCTTTAGAAAAAACCAACTTGAAAGGATGCCCTAACCCCCTATATGACTCATCACCAACTCATCCACCTAAAATAAATTTACCAAGCACCCACTTGGCTTTAGCAATCACCAACTTGCTAAGAGGCACCAACCCCCTTACTGATCAAGCACCCAATCAATCAACACTTATGATGACTCAGGACTCATTCAACTACCAATTATTTATCCATATTTTATTTGATTCTTATTAACACATAATTATGGTATTACTATTATCTCTCTTTCTTCTACTCTTTATGACATCCATGTTATACTCAATCTTCTATCTACTCTCTCTACACATTAGCTACTTCATCATGGCCTTATCATCATATTCAAGTCTCTAATAAACCTTTGATCATTTACGATAACCTCATATACTTATTCTCTACTCCTCTTTTTCCTTGTTTCAATATTCAATAGATGATGTTCCTCTTTTTTATCTCTTCACACACTTTTATTCCTCTCAAACTGACCTCTAGCCTTCTTCACATAACTAGCCCTCTTCATGAATTAATTAGGTCATATGACCTTAATCCTCATATTTATATCTTATATTAGATATTCATGACACCCATATAATTTTCCACATTACCTCCTCCTACTCCTCTTTATGCTATTTTATTCATTTTCACACTTACTTTTCTTACACATACAAATAGGCCAAATTAGCCTTATTTTTATACAAGTCACTTGATCTCACACACCTTGGTCATCCATATACATTTTTATACTTATATTACCATTTAAATAGGTAATATAACATGTTTTAAATTATAATAAAACAATACATTAGGTCATCCATATCTTAATAGACCAAACTCTCATTTAGGCCTTAAGGAGACCTAATCCCATTAGGCCTTCATTGGAGCACGTTACACTTCGTCTTTCTTAGAATGATTAAAAACTACAAAAAAAATAAATAAAAAATAATATTTAAATAAAATTTACCTTATCCAATTTCACTTTAATTCCACAACACCTTTTATTTTCAACCACCATTTGAACTACTCTATTAGCACTGTTCACATTAGGCCTTTATACATAGAAAAAATATGTCTTGAACAACTAAAGAATAAACACATTTTTTTTTAAAAATCATAGAAATAAATCACATGAATATAAATCATATGACCTAAATTTTATCACAAAATTCATTAAATTCTTAAATTTAGGGTATACATGCTCAAACTCTTTTCTGTAAATAACCCACTCAAAACTGTCAACTAGCCTCAAAACATAGTCAAAAAAACATGAACTTATGACACGTGATTGAACATAATCAAGATATTATAGTGTATTAAAATTATATCATAACATCCTTATATAAATATATTATAAACATATCATAATATCTAATGGAAACTATTAGTCATGCAAACCAATTTGTTGACCTTTTCTCTCACAGTCTTTATTCAACCAGACAAGCCATTTTGGATTCAATGTTTCAACCTCTTATATTAACTCTAAAACATTATAAAAAGAATTTATATTTAATATATGTTCCAAAAAACATCACCATATTAATTATACACTTTAATTCATAAGATAAGACTTCAAATACATTATTGTACCTTATTCACTCAGGACTGCCAATTTTTTTCAAACATAGTCATGGTGATAATGAATTTCAACACCTATGTAGTCACTTTTAGAGACTCATAAATAATTTTTATAGTATTATATTATCATTATAAAATATGTATATAATATGGTCTTATGGAAATATTCATCTTTCAAACCAATCTCACATCCTTACATGTTCAATGTCTCATCTGCACTAGACAGGTCAACTTATGAACAACTTTTCATCATATTCACAAACCTATAAAAAATTATATTCATCATTATCATGCCTTAAATTTATTTAAAAAATTATCAACGTACTTTTATTCATCCCTAATCCATGATATCACATCCCTAATCACATTCTCACTTCTGTTTGGGTTTTCTCACTATTTGCACCATTAGGCCTTTTAGCAATAGGTCAACTTGCATGACCAGTTAAGCACCCATAAGGGATATAAAATAGTCAAAAACCACAATGTATATAATATACAATTCTCAAGATTAAACCTTCATCTAATTATTAACTTTGACTTAGTCAACTCTACCTGCTATAGTAAATCTTTGAGAAACAAGTCCTTTCCTATAAGGTCCACTAACTCTACTAAAAGATAAATCACACTTTGAGATGATTGAGAGAGTTTTTTTCATTATCCAATAACTTATATGTCTATTTTTTACCATTATGGTAACTTTTGATCAATATATTCAACATTGGGTCATTATTAGGGTTCTTTGAGGGTTTAAACCATCTTCCAGTCTTAACAATCATTCATAAATCTTAGCCCCTCATTCCAAAAACAAATTCTTGTAAATTTGAGTTAGGATCTTTCCCCGTTTACAATTAATATTTTAGGTCCTCATGAATATGATACACATTCCAATGAATGCTTAAAACACCTTCTCAGGTAGACAACTCTTCATTTCATACACTCAAAAGACCTTGAAATTTATTTTCATGCCTTTTATTGAAAAAATTGACCTAAAATTTGGTTAAAACACCTATAAAACCCTATCACACCAATAAAAATGTTCACATTCTCATTTTTATCTTGAAATCTGGATCTCATACCTCATTTGGTCACCATCTCTCTCTTTTCTCTCTAGACCTTAACCTGAAAGCTACATTAGTCCTTAAAACTATCCTTCTAACCACTTTCCAAGATATCAACACCTCATTTACATAAAATATAACCTCTTAACATGATCAAATTCAACCATACATCCTTTATTTGCCTTGAAAATAGATCATGATGCCTCATTAGGTCAATCAGGGTCTAGAACTAATCTAGTTATAGACTTGGATTGAAGTACTTACCCTTATAAGATTCACCTTGAAACTCTCATAAGTACTCTAATGCCTCTTATATATTCTCAAGCAACCTAATATAGCCTCTTATTTGGAGCTTTAATAGAACATCTTCAGAGCTTTGTCATAACATCTTCAGAGCTACCTAGGTGGATCTTCAGAGCTTTGATGAAACATCTTTAGAGCTACCTAGAAGATTTTTAAAGTTTCAACAGAACATCTTTATAACTTGAAAAATCATAGTTAGATTTTATTACACATATATTTATATCTATACTAAGTATCTTCATAACTCACTATGTTCTAGTCCTATTTATGCACAAGACTAGGCATCCTATGTTCATACCTTCTCAATACACCACAAGGCTCAAAAAATTGAAAAATTACCTTGATTATCCTTCACTAGAGAAACACCAACATTGACACACACTTATAAATCAACCTTCACTTGTGCATACCTCAAATACCAATCACCATGCATCTTTACTAGATGCATATTAGACATCAATGACAATATACTTTGACATTAATAACATTAAATTGACATCAATGACAACATTATTCCAACAACCAAGATGAATCTAATGATGTTAATGTGCACAAAGGTGAAAATTTGTAGCCCAAAAAAGTGTATTGGTAAAATATACCATTGTAAATATCTCACAGAGATGAATCCAATGACTTTTAATTTACACAAGGTAAAAAAATTCTATACTTTTTTTTTGTAAAAAAAATCACAAATAAAACTACAGTGACAAAAAAATCAATTCCTCCTAAATCAAAAGCTATTTTTTTTTTGGTCTTATAAAGCTCAAGATGATAAATCCAAAAAAAACATTTCATGAAAACTTACCCAAATCAAAGATATAATACCACTTGTAATGAAACTACTTATATGATTCACAATAATATAAATATATATTGCAAAATTAAGAGTAGAATAAATAGATCCATAGAAAAAATTACCAAAAGAGTAAATAACTTGAATATTATGACTAAACCACTTTTAGGGAGAAACCTCCAAAAGAGTAAATAACTTAAATATTATGACTAATCCACTTTGAAGGGGCAACCTCCATAATAATGAAATAAGAATAGAATTCATATTATGATGATAAATGATTGACCACTACCTCCTATATATACTCTACTTAACCAAGGTTATTCCATAGGTCAACCATATTAAGAACATATAGAAATGCAATAAGATAATATGAAGGTGTGTAAGCCATAAGTCAATCACACATATCCCTAGATGTACTATAGGTTAAGGGTGTACCATTGTCCACACTAACAATAATTCTTAGTTTTAGATTATAGTGGGGGCATGTTTTGGAAACATGTTTTCCACACTCACATGGTTTTAAATTGGACAAATTCATAGTTATATGATTCAGATACATAGTTTTCCATCTTTAATGTGACCTTGGGAAAAATGGGTTAGTGGGCACATGATGTTGAGCTACCCTAAATACCCTATAATTAGTGGGTGATACCAACATATCCAATACTCTATAAGAGGGCCTCAGACTCATGTAGTTCTCCCCTACATGTTGGATTGTGTGTGAATCATACAATATGTGTAAATAAAGTAAAATAATGACCTATCTTGTAACTCAACAAATAAATATATTAGGATACTCCATTACTTCAGACCTGTGCATGTGTTGGTCCTATTATTGATATGAAAATAGGAAAAAATATGAAAGCTTTGCTCTATTGAAGGGTTTTGATAAGTTGCCTTGGTTTATGCTAGGTAAGGAATGAGTGAGGGTTGATTTTTTATTTATACCAATCCCTTTGGATAATAACTTATATTAAAGCACTTAGACTAACCATTAGGATATGTTTTATTGGAAAATTAGATGACTTTTAGGGTACTAGACATTTACGTTAGAGCAATACATCTGCATTAACATAGGTGTCTATCTGAGATTCAAGTGTCTAGGGAGTAAGAAAATAAGTATAGGATCAAAACTTGTAGAGGCATAAGATAAGTAGGTTTTAAGCATTCTAGGAAAGATAGATGACCTAGATCATCAATATAAGACTGGTCAGACTAATAGATAGGATAAAGGGTATAAGAGAGGGTAGATGCAAGATTTGTGGAAGTAGGAAAGGTCTAGAATTGAGAATAATGAACAAGGTCTGAGATTGTCAATTTTACAAGACTAAGGTTCTAAATAATTCAAAAATAGTGTCTACACCATCATGTGTCCATAGATTGACAATTTTCTAAAACTAAATTTTTAAAATTTTAAAATAAAAAGAATTTGAATATACATATGTGTTGTTGAAACTATGTTTCCCTTAAAAATTGTTGGAGATGATGATTCTTTGTTAAATCTTTAGAGAAAATTATGATTTCTTATTCAAGTATGTGGAGAGTTGAGGTGACTATGCCTCAAATTTGTGTAATTATGAAGGCTCTTAGGTTAGGAAGGCAATATGACCCTACCCTCATGAATGTAGGGATAAATATACAGTATACTAACCCAAATAATTTTTTAGGTAAAGAGGGAACCATCAGGCTAGGTTCACTCAAATAAAATTAATCAACCACTACAGATGGCTTATAGATTCAAATGTATAGTTTTACTACAGTTCACTCTATGTAAATTAAATAGATGATTGAAAGTGTATGAAAAATATTCATGCTCCCATCATTAACACATGTTTGATTGTATACTTTTTCTCAATGTAGAATAACATGCATGATCAAAAAAAAATGTATAGTGTTCATGACCCCATCATGACTGGAGATCTAGAAAAAATATGAATGGAATGCCAACCATTTACCATTTAACTGTAAAATGTATTATTGTATATGTTTTCATTAACTAGTATCATGTTTTTTGAATTTATGTTAATTAATATAGAATTTTATGCATCTATATGTTGAATTTGAGAACCTATATCTCAAATGTATGTATATATAGAAACATATAATTTATATTCCTATAAACTATGAAAAAATTCCCATGTGTATGCACCCAAGTGTGTGAATCTATGATCAAGTGCTTATAAAGTGAGTGCATACGCATGACATATTCCCCCATAATTTGTATCAATGTGCCCATATATATCATGTATCTGAATGATATGATATATAAACCATTATGAAACTTTAAATTTGTACTCTAATATGATTTTTTGCTAAAAGAGGCTAATGTCTTTATGACAAGCCTATTTTAATATCCCCCTTTTGAGATAAGGGATGCGTCATATAAGTCACTCATCTTGAAATAAAATTTAATTGTATCATGTCATCTATAAATTTAACATCATGTAATATCATGTGAGAATGTGAAGAATATGTCATCATTGTAATGTATATATTAATCAAGACATGTATGTAACACATGTATGTAATGCATATAAATGTCATGTCTAGATAAATGTATTAATGAAGCATATATTAGTAGGATCATTGATTAAGATTACATAGTAAAATTAGATGATATAGATCATGATACCACTCAATATCATCAAGCTTAGCAAGCTCAAATGTTAGTGTCACACATAAGACCAAGGGCCACATACAAGGGATATAAATGTGTCATAATAGACAAGGCCAAGGTCTATAAGTAATGAGACATAAAAATTTCATAAACAAGGGACATCAAGGATGTCACATAAAACAAGGCCAAAGGACACACTCAATCAACATTATGATTTTACAAACAAGGCCAAAGGAGCACACACACTAGACAAGCACAGAGTATCTTATAATGTAAAATTAACAACACCAATGGATCATAGAATAAGGGAAACTAGTATACACAATCCATATCTATTAATGTCACATCATAGTATAATAACATATCCATGTATCAATGTGTAATATATGAAGAATTAATAAGAAATGTGTAAGTGATCTAGGTATCTCAACATGGTAGAAAGGTCATAGAAATATATAACCTATAATAGTGAAACTGGTTTAATAAGATGCACCTAGTATTATATGGTCACTGGGTAGAGGAAACTCCAATATTTGTATGTCAAATTGTAACTTGTATGTCATGCATAATACTCATATATCATGAAATACATGTGTGTATGAAAAGAATATGACATTTACAACACTTGTGATAAATAACATATGTAAATACTGTAATATAGTAATCATGTCATGCTTAGGTCTTGATTTTGGATTTTTTCAATATTTTAAATGTTTTTATATTTTATTGATTATTTGATTTTATTTTTTATTTTTGGAATATTCTAGGTTTGAGATCATAAACTTTTAAGTATGTCATCCCCTATTTAGGATTGAAGTCAACATCTCCAAGCTTGGATTTGAGATTTTTAATTGTATTACTTCTTCTTCCACTTCTAGTTCTAATTATTCAAATTCTATACTTTTTGTTGTGTTTAAAAATTGTGTTTTTTATGGTAAGCATCACCATCATGTTGAATCATGATTATTATTCATGTATGTGATAAATTGAGCTATTGATTGGTTGGATTTACTATAGCCTACATCTATTGTAACCATTTTTTTCCTAGTGTGAAAGGTACCCTATTAATAGGAGGCATGACCCATATGCATGTGTCAACCACTTTTGGCCCATAAGATATTGATAAAGTTATATGTACAAGGATTCCATTCCATTGTATTTGTTATGTTTTAATTCCTTAATTTCATGTCCCACCTATTGTAATCCTCTAACACTGCATGTGGTGTTTAGTCTGTTACCATTGATTTGAATGTTTTTATAATAGGCACCTTCCATGTATTATAAAGGTTAATGGATCTTGTCGAGGACATTTTTTGGTTTTTGTAATTGTAAATGATGTCTTTGTGAGGATTACTATAAGTGGTTCTAGTGGATGTTATATTACCTTTATAATATCTTCATTTTTTTAATTTTGAATATGCATTTTTAATGCATCACAATGGTTTATATCATATCCCATGATTTTTTAATAAACACAATATGATTTACCTTCTTGATGTGAAAGACATCCCATGGCTTGATTTCAAGTAGATGGTAATATGACAAGATTATGATTAAGTGATAGCTACAATATTATTGTTGTTTTATGCTAATGGCTTATTAATTACAATGGTGTTAGAGTCTTAGTATCTACCAACTCCACATTATTCACTTTCTAGATGATGACCTTGATTTTTCCTCAATATTGTACACTTGGAAAACTCAGACCTTGATTTTTCATCTTAGTTCTATACCTTTTTCCACTTCAAAAAATCTCACATTTTCTCTATCTTTATGCCCCTTGGCCTATATATCTTAGTCCAACAAATCTTATGTTGACGACCTAGGTCTTCTATATTTCCCAAAATGCTTGAAATGTACTTATATTCCATCTTTACAAGCTTTGAATTTATACCTACTTTCCTTCTCCTTGGACACTAACATATAGGATAAATAGTAGCATTGATGCTACTGTCTTATCCTGACACAAGTGTCCAGTACCCTAAAACTATCCAATTTGTAAATGAAATGTATCCTAATGGTTGACTTAAGTGCTTTAATGTGAGTTATTACTCCAAAAGGATTGATATAAATATAAGATCAATCCTCATTCATTCCTCACCTAGCTAAACCTATTAAAATGCCAAAGAGACCCAATCAACTTATTAAAATCACTCTATCAAGCATGTAATTGAAAAAATATTCCCTATTTCCATAGCAATCATAGGCATAGCACATCTACAGGTTTTAATTACTAAAAGAGCATCCCAAGAGCCTAATTTTTGAAGTTACAAGCTAGGTCACTATTGTACTTACTTTACACATATTGCATGATTCATATACAAGCTAACACATAGGGGAAAAATACATGAATTTGAGGTCCCCTTCTAGAGTTTTGGATATATAGGTAGTTCCCATTGACAAAGGGGTCTTTAGGTTTAACTCGACACCATGTGCCCACTAACCCATTTTTTTCCAAGGTTACTATTAATATGAGGAACTAGGGTTTTCCATTTCATAAGGAGAAATAATCCATGACCCAAATATGAATGCACCAAAATGAAGGTGAAGCAAAAATTATAATCATCTAGATGGTCGCATCATGTTTCAATAGGTATTTTGTATAAGACACTATTGTCGAACCTAGACACTAGCATTGATGCAACCATCCTAGGCTAAAGTTATTATTTAAAGCACTAGAAGCATTAGATATAAAATATAATGACTATCCAAAAGCTCCTTATAACCTACTTTCTACTTGCTCTAGATCCAAAACTACATTAACATAAAAAAAATTTAGGTACATCACTTATTTGTCATTTATATATCTAGCATAGTTGTACTTTCCATATTTAGACTATCTCAACATAATAAATTTAGTGTATGCTTATATTTGAGTTTAGCATCTAAATGGCCTACTATAGATTTGATTATCACCCTTGTGCCATTTCATTTATATATACCCCTTTAAAATAAAATCTAGTGTTAATTGTAGACACCGAAATTGTGTCTAACCCTTGTCGTCCTCCCCTTAACCCCTGTCAACCATTTTCCCATGAGCCTTGCCCCTGGCAGCATGTCAAAATGAGCAGAAAGCTAAAATTAGCCTCTGTCCCCATTTTGCATCTACTAACGTCGATCACCACTCGGCCGACATCACCGACGTCGGTCACCCCTCGGCCGACGTCGGTAGTCCTGCTGGCGTCGGTTATCCTTAACACTGCGTTCTTGACCTAAACGTAGGATCCATTATCTATTATCCATTATTCGTTATTTGTTATTCAGTTACCAATCAGTTTTGCAACCGGTTATCGAACCTTTTGCATCAAAACATTTCTTTCATCCAAACACTAAAATGATCAGCCAACTTTTGCATCCAATCCATCTACAATCATCTCTCATATTCTCTCTCTTCGGTACAGGTATTCTACTTCAGTCATCTCGCTGGAGGTCTGCTATAGTGAACTTCTGCAACACACTGACAACATCAAATGTGTCTCCTACTCTATCTTCAGCGTGTAACAGGTAAGTGTTTCCTCGGTGCTTTTATTTTGTTCTCTGGTTATTGTTTTTAATTCAGATTACAGACCTGACTTACATTCAGATTATAGACCCGACTGGACTTCCTCCCGTATTACCTCTATCCACCCTTTTCAGTCTATAACTCTACCCAAATTTTTGCTCAAAACCCCTAAACAATCCCTCTGACTCCCAAACCGGCTCCCTAACCCACAGATGAAAACTTCAGACCATTCTGCAATCCTAAAACCCTGTCCAGACTTGACCAAACCCCGTCCAAAAGTTGTTGCCCCGACCAATGCCGGTCATTACCCCTATCGACGCCAACACTTTAACCGACGTCGGCACCCTTCTTTGACTGACGCCGGCACACAGACTGACACTGGCGACTGTGTAGAGCAATTTGTTGCATATCAGGTATGTATTTTGTTTTTTATCTTTATTTCTTTCATTTTGTCTTTCATTATTTCTGTTTCTATCCAATATTCTATTTTTAATCAGTGGGTTGATATCCCTTAAGGAGTCTTCATACTTCAGGGATCAAGCTTTTGCTTGACAGCCCACCATCTCCTCATCTAACATTTTTCGTGTTTCAGTCTCTTTTTCTTTACAGGTGTCATTCCTCCACAGCCAAAGAGGAGTACCTTACAACGTCTGATTTCGGTGCACATGACTACATCCAGGTAACATCTAACCTTGACCATTCTTCTTAGTTTCTTAATTTCTTCTTTGAATGTAGAAAGTGAAATAGCATAGAAACATTCTGGCACGCCCGGTGGGACCCTAGGGCCTTCCTTGGGTTCTTTCTTTCTTTCTTTTCATATAGGTGCATTAGGTTTATCCCTTTTCACCTCTTTCATCTCTTCTAAATGACATCATAAGCAGGAATAAAAAGAACTTTTCTTTCTTTTCTTGCACTTCTAGACTAGTCAAAAATTATATTCTTCAACCCATTTCAACTTGTTTTCATTCCAACTTCACATTTCGACTTGGGGCTTAAAACACTTTGCATTCATTTTTGCTTGCTTGCATTTCTTAGACCACACCTAGTAATTAATAATCGCATATTGAATTAATCTAGTCCACTTTATGTTACACGACTAAACCACTTGCACAAAACAAACATCTTAACTTACTTGAGACAAGGCCCGACTGGGATTTCATCACCCAGTGGATACCTTACCCATCCCGGTGATCTTACTTGGATTTCATCACCAAGGGGAAAGCCCACTCCATTCTCTGGCAGAGGATAATCTCTAGGGGAAGTATATTTTGGCTAAGCGAGACCAGCTTATCACTGGACTCGTGAAGTGAGGGGAGCTTGCTCTGTAGCACCAGGCCAAGTACGAAACCTAACACAAAATTTTGAGCACCATAACTAACCCGAAACCATCCATAGACTACTTTTTCTAGGACCCAACTCAAAAGCCAATCTTCCTCTACACATATTCTAAGGCATAAGCCATTATAATCCTAATAATTTACTCCTAGGGTTTTTTTTAGGATCTGCTTGTGTTCTTCATCTCTTCTATTCTTATCTACTTGTTTGAGCTTGTGAGGATGTTATTTCTTACCTTGAATGGTTCTGACTCATAGCCAAGCCAAGGCTCTAGTCGATCACGTGAGGCATCATCCACTTCCGTCTACCCTGTCCATAACCAGCCCTATAATGGAGTTCCACTCGGAGACTGAAAGAACTCCTACTAGACCATCCCTGACCCAGACTCCTATTGTCCTAGAAGGGGACCAAGATTTTGCACAATTCTTGGACCTCAATGTCAAAGCCTTGCAGCACTATCTCGCGAATAGCCGAACGCGAGACTCCTTGGGCAATCCAATTCATGGAATGCCGACCTCTCTTCTCAAGACTGCAGTCGTATCAACAGCGTCTGTAGTTCAACCTTTAGACACCCAGGCTATTGCCTCGACCAATGACCAGCCTTTGACCAACCATCCAAGTGCGGCCTCTCCCTCCATCTTTGGGCCCACTTCCATCAGGGTTTCGGCCCCCTATCAACCTCAGCCCACTCAACCACTCTCTACCCCCTTTCAGAATCTGGTCATCTCTATTCCACCTACCCTTGCTCCTATCAACACTAGGGTGGCTACCTATCCATTGGCCCATGTTACCTCTAACCAACCTCCCGTGACAACATCGAACCTAGCCATGCCTTCTACCCAACCATCCTTAGTCTCCTCTTCTATCCCTACGACTAGTCATCCATATGTTGCACCCTTATTGGTACAACCGAATATGTCGTATGCCTCTTCCAGCCTCTTTCAAGTGCCTTACAATCTATGGGGCGCTCTACCTGCCAATCCATCAGTAGATATCATCAAAATGCTGATGGACAAGATGTCTAGCCTAGAGACCTCCGTTTCTAGCTCACGCAATACTCTCTCATACAAACAAATTTGCAATGAGCCCATTCATCCTTCTGTCCCAATCAGACCATACCCCAGCTAGTGGGAACTTCCTAAGTTTTCTCATTTTCAAAGCAAGGAAGACCCACAACAGCACTTATGGGCATTCAGACATGCCTGTTACCTTATCGCCCATGATGATGCATTGCTTTTATGCACATTTCCTATGTCTCTCTCAGGTGTTGTGCTTGACTGGTATATCTCTCTTGCTAGCCATTCCTTCTTCACATTCACTTAGTTGGCCCAGCTCTTCCTTGATCATTTCTCTATCAACATCACCAAGAAGGTCTTGATCACAGACCTCTATTCTATCCACCATATTCGAGGATAAATCCATTGCTGATTTTGTCACTCGATGGAGGGGCCTCATCAATCAACTCTCCTTTTCCTTACCCCAACCCGAACTCATTGAACTTTTCTCCCAATCCTGCACCAAACATATTTCTTCCACCTTAAGGGTTCAGACCTTCCACACTTTTGATGAAGCCTTCACGATGGCCCGCAAACTTGAGTTACGTGCCATTGAGGAGAATAAAGTCAAGTTGCGGAGCAAGAATCCCAACTCCAAGACCAATGACCCCTCTTCTAAGCCTTCCTCATCCAATCCTAAATCTAAAGCTTTAGCAAACTCTATGGTTGTTAGATCTTCCTCCTCTTCCCCTTTAACTAACCAGCCTGAACCATCCACGTCCCAAAGCATCACCTGCCAATTCCAGAAAAGATACATACAATGACAGTATACTCCACTCAAAGAATCATACGCATCTGTGCTAGAAAAACTCATCAAATAGGGGGTCCTCAATCTCCCCCAGATCCGACCACCTCCATAATTTGATCCCTCATGTGCCATCCCTGCGTGGTATAGGGAAAATGACTTCTGCAACTAACATCGTGTTAAAGGCCATGACACAGGCAACTGTAAAACCCTTAAAAACATAATCCAAGACATGATTGAAAAGGGTGATCTCATCCTAGACAATCCTAATGCACCACCTAATCAGGGTATTGACATCTTCAAACAACCATTCCCCAATCATCTACCAACTCAAAATAATGTCTAGACCTTGATTGACAACATTCATGAACACAACATTCGAACAGTCAATACGGTCTCACCCTTCATTTCCAACCAACTCAAGAGGTGAATCCATCCATCAGTCCATCGCATGTGGACAAACCTATTTCTCCAGTTAGTTCTTCGTCAACCTCTCTCATCTTGGAGGACGCCTCGACCTTACCAGCACCGCCGGTTTCACCATCTTCCTTCTTGCTACCCATAGAAGACCCAACCCTTCCTACTCCTCGACCGCAAGTGGAGGGCACAATCATCCCTACCCTTTACCCGCTTGAGGAGCCTCATTCTCCAGTTTCTTCTCCACCTAGGGAAGAACCTGCCTCTCCTTCGTCTCTAACCAAAGACGAACCTATCACGACTTCATCATGCCTTGGGGCCGAGACTACCACACCTTCGGTCCCATAACTGTCAACATCTTTTCAAGAACCCAAATCTCATCCAACATCTTCTCAGCCATTTTCTCGATTAGTGGAGAAACTCAAACTTCTCCCTTCAAGGAAAGTGGAGCATCAGGGATTGTGGGAGCATCTCACAGCTCTTCAACATGCCTGTGCCCTCTCATCTCATACTACTAATCCTCCCATGGCAGAATCTCCCAAGACTCTCAAAAAAAACTAGACTTCCACTTCTAGACTGTCTACACCTCAACCAACCACATCAGGACAAAAACCCTCATCTACCCCGTCTAAACCAATCAAGTCACTCAGTGTTCACCCTGTCTCCAACCTCACTCATCCACAAGTGAAGGTGGACTTAGACCAAACTTTGACCAATAGTAGTCTTCAACCCAAATCAAAGAAGACTGCCAAACCACAGAGTTGAACTCCTCCTCCCCCGTCACCATTGCCCTCCATTTTGGGTCCTCATCCTTCGACCCTAACCAGAGTCCTTCCCACTCTGACCTTTAATCAAAACTAGTTGCCTCCTTTGCTTCCTTTACCTACCGCTAGCCTACCCTCTCCCAAAAGGGTGGTACCTCTCATGAAGAATGTACCATCTTCGCCTGTCACCGCACCATCAATCCAGAAGGTGGTATGAAAACCTCCTCCAACTCTGCCCAAGCAAAAGTCACCAGCATCACACACATCAACGAGCACGGACCCTTTAGTAGGCTCATACTCTTTGATCTTGCATCAACTTTTATAGACTTCCAGCATAACTCTTCCACCCATCAGGCCTTTCCAACCCCTCGGGTCTAAGCCCTCCTGGTTCGATGACATGAAGATTTGCTTATACCATCGTATGCCAGGACATGATACCGAGACTTGATGTGCCCTCAAGGTTGTCATTCACTGCTATCTAGAGAAAGACACTCTTCTCTTTGAGGACACTCTCAACCGACCCCTGACTCCTTCTCATAACCCTCCAACCTCTTCAAACCCATCAACACCTCATCAACAGGTTACAACCCCTTTATCTCCTTCACCTCCTATCTTTGAAATCAATGCCATTCACATAACCACTAGGTCACAAAAGGACAAGGCAAAAGAAAAAGCTGCCATTCCTTAGACCTACCCTTTCGTCAATCCACCTCAACTGCCCAAGCCTAAGATTTCTATCCTTAGCGCGCCTCAACCCTCTTCTTCTTCTTATTTTGGACTAATTCATGACTCCATGTTGAAACAGCTTCACCAGACGCCTATGAAGATGTCCCTCTATGATCTCATCCAAACCTTGCCCCAACATCGTTAGGCCCTCATCTAAGCCCTGCAAGCAGCGGAGGTCCAACCCGAGGACCCCCAACCACTTGTTGCCCTTGTCCACTCTTTAGCCTCTGTTGCCTCCATCACATTCAGCGATTTTGACATTCCCACATCCAACACAGAAGATCAGGATGCTGCCCTCTTCATCACTACCTATGTTGATCAGACACGCATTAAACGCGTTATGATCGATGAAGGCGCTAGCATCAACATTATCTTCACCCATGCCTTTGATCAGTTGGCTCTTCCCAAGAATTGTGTCTCTAAAACTAACGCAATCTTGCACTCCTTTAATGACACCATTACCACGACCATTGGCACAGTCGTCTTTCACATTCACATTGGTCCACGCACAGTCTTAGAGCTCTTCTATATCATTGAAGGAGAGTTTCAATACAACATGTTGCTGGGCCGACCCTGGATCCACGCCATGGCCTGTGTCCCCTCCACCCTACACCGTTGTGTGAAATTTGAGCACAATGGGCAAGTCCACACCATTCCCGCTGACCCTTCACCCTTTAAAACTTGTAACACCACCTACCATCCAAATGATGTCCTCATTCCTATCAAGCCATCAATCCTGGCATTGCCTCCATCTGCAAAAGCTTTGACCAGTTCACAACAGGCGGTCGCCCTCACACCTCCCCTTCAAGCGACGACCACAGACCCCATGAAAGACATCTTCCAAAGACTTTCATTGGGGGAGTATCGCTTGCTGACCTTAGACATGTTCCAAACTCCGCAAGAGTATGGATGCCTTCACCACAGCCCCAGTTACGATCATCAGATCGAGATGATCATGCCTTATGGTCCTCCCCACCTCCGAACCAACCTTGTCTATGGGGGGCTTGATCAAGCTCCTACTAATGGCAATCCTCTTTCTTCACCTCAACCTTTCACATCAGACTTCTCATTTCTTGGCAACCCTGCCTTTGCACACACTTACCTTTATAGGTGTGCATGGAAGGGTTTTGGTTTTGGATGCTATGAGCAGGGCTCCCATTAGCCTATTGAGCTGCTCAATGATGACAATGCTAAGAAACGGTCTGGCTTGGGATATCACGACCCCACTCAAAACCCTATAGACCTTTGCCCCGAGCCAACCATTGACCAATCTTTAGGCTCACCCATTCTTCCTCCTTCACCTATGGAGTCAGTGGTTTCCATCCCTCCTAACTTTTTCAATGCCTAAACGCCATTCGCTTGGGAACCCCTGACCTATCAACCAGGTGGGGTACCCAGGTCTCTCCCCCTCATCTTCTCTCCATCTCATCCACACTGGGTGTTAGACATTCTTCCTACCACCAAATGGCTGGGGGAGCTCGACTTTATACTGCCTATCATGACCTCAACCAAACATAAATCACTCATTAACCATGACCTCAATCAATCTTCAAACCAAACCTTGACCAAGCAACCAAATCTTGACCAATCATCAACCTTAACCTCTTAATCATGACCAAACACCAATCTCGACCCAGCCCTCGACCAGTCTTGACAAATCAGTGACCACATCAACCAACTTTCTTAATCATCATCAACACGTGACCAATATGGAACAAAGTAAATGAAGCAAGTTTGCCCCTAATTGGCTCGAACCTTTCATCATCACGCATAAGTATGGATCAGGGACTTATCGTCTGTCCTCTCTTGATGGATGACCAGAACCTGAGCCTCTTAATGCATTGCATCTGCGACCGTTCTACTGATAGTCGAGTACTTGTTCACTTGACATTTAACTTGAGCTCATCCCTTGAGCAATCCCCATCCTCTTAGTCCTAATTCCTTTCATCCCTATTCCTCTTAACAATTCCTCTATAACCCCTTTATGATGTATGGATGCTTTGTCCTAATAAAAGGGAGCCCTTTACCTTCTATAATCTTGTTCATGACTCACATTTTTGTCAAAACAAATCAAGATGTCAAAATATCCATGGTCACCATATCAATATCAAATTAAAAAGGCAGACTACTCCCTCGAAGGATAGCTATACTATCATTACTGTAACTAATAGACTGTTAACTCGAAGGACAGCTATTCAAAAGCCCTTATATTAAGCAAAATTCTAGACCACTCCCTCAAAGGATGGCTATGACTAATCTGGCAATAAACAGCACTATCTTAGAAGCTTCCTGCATCGATCAGCTTCATAACTGACCACCAAGCACAATGACATCTCTATGCAGACTTCTTGCATTGATCAGTCTGTGCCAAAAAAAAAAAAAAAAATGAGTCATGGACTTGACTTATAGTTGTCTCAGGGTCTCCTATAAAAAAAGGGCAAAGTTATCTCTGCTCTTAAAATGGGTTACCCTATTTCCTCCTATCCTAACACCTGCTCAAGGGACTTCAAGCTCACTTTAATATCAAAGTGATTCGATTACCGTTCTAACACAACATATGGTCAACAACGTCATACATGAATGGGGCTCTTGGTTCTAATAACCCCTATCTATGCTGTCATTCTGGTCCTTTTCAACGAAAGAGCAATATGCCTTTCACTTCTTCTGCACTTTGGTCACATTCAACTTCATCACTTGTTAATCAAATCAACTCAACTCTCTTTTTAGGCCCCTCCCATAGCCTATTCACACTAGTTTCTATGGACACCAATACACATGGAAACTATCGACCAGACGCAATTTATGTTAAGCATAAACCAATACTTGCTGAAGCATAAATAGTCCTCAATTCATCTTTAGCATACACCCATCATGAATATGGAAAATTGCTAGGGATGAAAGACCCCTCAACCAATGTTGCAAAATACACCATCACACAATATGGAAAAGGCTGCAACATCATTTTCCCCTCATCATTCATCATGACCAAACCAATCATCAACCACTCTTCTCAACTAGTTCAAACTACATTGGTCTGCGGCCCTATGACCTGGGGCTATGTAGGCAGCACTCAGATGATACAACATCATCTGGGGTTAGCTCAACCACCCTCATTTGTTCATCTCTCTGATGGACAAACCTTCTTTCCTCCTTTTGACCATGACCTTGCCCTCGACCAAGACCAATTCCATCTCTTCGACCACTTCCAGGACAATGTTGCCTTGGTTGTTTTTGCCTGTATGCTACCTCATGACTGGTTAGCCAAATTGTGTGCAGACTATTTTTTACCCTCACAAGTATAGGATTGCAAGTCGGTTGATCCCCACTACTTGTGATGTTTTCATGTTTCTGGGAGCACTTCCTGAGCCTGGGATACCTGGAACATGATGACCATTTGGAGCTTCAGCTTATATTGAATAACCCAATCAGCAGATGACTAAATGTTGGGGCCCAGTTATTTCAATTTTGGCACTCCTTGACCCTTGAATTGTGATAATTTGACCTGACCATCTTGTGAAGTGGTATGTGCACAATCATGACTTTTACCGCGTTCACCCTCACCCTTTTTTCATCCACTCTTTGTCAAATCAGCACCCAATTCCCGGTTCCCTTCCCTCGACTCCTGCTTTGAGGGGGAATACCTCATCCATAATCAGGGCAATCCACCTCCTATTTTTGTCTTGTAGTTCATTTGAATAACCAACAAGATGGAATCAACCTTTTCCCCCACTTGGGGTAACCACCTCCTATTTTTGTCTTGCAGTTCATCCAAAACAACCAACAAGACAAAAAGGGTCAAATGTAGACACCAAAATTGTGTCTAACCCTTGTCGTCCTCCCCTTAACCCCCATTTTATTCTCCCATGCCTATTTAACCCCTGTCGACCATTTTCCCACGAGCCTTGCCCCTGGTAGCATGTCAAAATGAATAGAAAGCTAAAATTAGCCTCTATCCCCATTCTGCATCTGTCAATGTCGGTCACCACTCAGTCGACGTCACCGACATCGGTCACCCCTTGGCTGACATCGATAGTCCTGCTAGCATCGGTTATCCTTAACACTGCGTTCTCGACCTGAATGCAGGATCCGTTATCTATTATTCATTATTCGTTATTCAGTTGCCAATCAGTTTCACAACTGGTTATCAGACCTTCTGCATCAAAACATTTCTTTCATCCAAACACTAAAATGATCAGCCAACTTTCACATCCAAATGATCAGCCAACTTTTGCATCCAATCCATCTACAATCATCTCTCGTATTCTCTCTCTCTGATACAGGTATTCTGCTTCAGTCATCTCACTGGAGGTCTGCTATAGCAAACTTCTGCAACACACCAACAACATCAAATGTGTCTCCTACTCTATCTTCAGCGTGTAACAGGTAAGTGTTTCCTCGGTGCTTTTATTTTGTTCTCTGGTTATTATTTTTAATTCAGATTACAGACCTGACTTAGATTCAGATTATAGACCTGACTGGACTTCCTCCCATATCACCTCTATCCACCCTTTTTAGTCTATAACTCTACCCAAATTTCTGCTCAAAACCCCTAAATAATCCCTTTGACTCCCAAACTGGCTCCCTAACCCACAAACAAAAACTTTAGACCATTCTGCAATCCTAAAACCTTGACCAGACCCGACCAGACCCCATCCAAAAGCTGCTGCCCCGATCGACGCCGGTCATTACCCCTACTGATGCCGGCACTTTAACCAATGTCGACACCCTTCTTTGACTGATGCCAGCACACAGACCGACACCGGTGACTGTGTAGAGCAATTTGTTGCATATCAAGTATGCATTTTGTTTTTTGTCTTTATTTCTTTCATTCTGTCTTTCACTATTTCTATTTCTGTCCAATATTCTATTTTTAATCAGTGGGTTGATATCCCTTAAGGAAGTCTTCGTACTTCAGGGATCAAGCTTTTGCTTGACAGCCCACCATCTCCTTGTCTAATGTTTTTCGTGTTTTAGTCTCTTTTTCTTTGCAGGTGTCATTCCTCCACATCCAAAGAGGAGTACCTTCCAACGTCTAATTTTGGTGCACACGACTACATCCAGGTAACATCTAACCTTGACCATTCTTCTTAGTTTCTTAATTTCTTCTTTGAATGTAGAAAGCGAAATAGCGTAGAAACATTAATGATAAGATCACCTTAGATCTAAATTTTAGGGTAAATGTTTGGGGAACATGATCTTTGAACATCAAACCCTAATATAAATTAGTTTTTTTTTCTTCTAATTATTGTACTTTATTGTGAATTTTAAATTTTTCATTTTTGAAGCAATGGAAAATATTAGGGCAAAAACTAGATTCCAAATGGAAGATAAAAAAGCATTGATTACTCATCTCAATAATAATAAGGGCTTAATGTATGCATTTTTATATGTTACAAGAGATGAAATAAGTAAACTAGATAAAACTAAGGCTACCTCACCTAGTAATGGGGAATCTTTAGAAGGTACTCTAATTGAGACCATACCCATCAATCCACCTAAATATAGTGGTGGCAAAGGTTATGTGTTTAAACATTTGTTCCCTAAAACCAATATTGATACATCTATCATGGAATTACCAATTGTTTCAACATAAATATCAGCTTCAATGCTTATTACTACTCAAAACATGTTTTAATCCCCTTTGGTGACTACTCAAATTGTTAATCTAAATTCTATTGGGCCTACATTTTAATAAGTCATTAAATTTTTAAAGACCTTAGAGGAAAAAGTTATAAACATTGAATAAAATTATTTAAAATCCCCTCATGTTATAAATTCACAAGATGTATTGCATAACCCCCTTTCACTTGAGATATCCTTACACCCTTTTCCAACTAGATTTTTTGCACCTAAGTTCAAATTTTATGATGACAAGGGTGATCTTAAACAACATCTTTGAACCTTTTATGCAGCATGCCTTGACTATGCCTCTAATGATAAACTTTTTACCAAAGTATTTCCAAGAAGACTCAATAACTATGCTTTGAGGTGGCTCTATGATTTACCTCTCTAATCTATAAAATAATTCAAACCCCTTGTAGACCATTTCTTAGCATACTTTTCCATTAATATTTTTAAAAAGGTTTTTTATTCCCAAATTGCCAAAATCAAACAAGGAACCAATGAACCTATCAAAGAATATGTCTTGAGATATAAGACAATGCTAACCAAAATGACCAATCTTATGGCAAACAAAGAGTTGAAAATATATTCAATAAAAGTTTGTTTGTTCTTTTGCTTGAATCCATTGTTTTTAAGAAGTTTAAATATTTTAATGAATTATTCCATGTTATATAATACCATGAAATGAAGCTTATGTCATAAAATAACCTTGAATATGTAGCAAACACACTAGCTGCATCTACATCTAGTGCATAATTCATGATTAAACCAAGCTATAAGGTAAAACCTCATGAGCCTAAAAAGGAAAAACCTACCACAATTAACATAGATTCACAACATCCTAATCAACTTATCTTATCTAATGCACTAAGGAGATATCTCTCCCATTTACCTAAGTCACCAGCTTCATTAGTCTGATGGTTATTAGAGTGTCAACTTATATTTCTCCCTTATCCTATTGAGTTTGATATGAGTCAACCTCTACCTCAACAATATGGTTGAATGCTTATTGTTATTATCATCAAAGATCAGGACATTCTACAAGTAGATGTTTTACCTTGAAGCACAAGATTCAAGATCTTATCAATGACCAAAAAATTATATTTTAGTATATTCCAAAGGAATCGTGCTCACAACCTGGTGAGAACCATAAATATAAAATATTTAACAATCCTTTGCAAGATAATTCTAAGAAAGAACCAAAAGTGCAAATGACATATAACGCACATCCTCCTTCCTCACATTATGAGCACCCTCTAGATGGGAATATTGGTTTTTACACATGACATATACCCCCTATGATTCAGACACCATCTATTAATATCGATGATAGTGAGATTAAGGATGATGACTTTGATCTTCATTCTTTATTCATTTGAGTATACCTTGATAAACACTCCATACGTAGTGTTATGATTGATAAAGGTGAAAGCAAGAATGTTTGCACCATGACATTACTTACACACTTGAGTTATACTCATCATGATTTACACCCATCTACCAAATCAGTTCAAAAATTTGATGGGACCTCCAAAAATGTTCTTGGTAATATTGACTTAGCTTTATAGGTTAGTACCATAGATGTGATTACTACCTTTTTAGTTATCCCTTCTACAAGAATCTTTTATATGTTATTGAGAAGACCTTAGATACACACTTTCCAATTAATATCATCTATAGTACATAAGTGTTTTAAATACATTCATGCCAATTGAGTAATTATAGTTTCCAAAATTTCATATGAGTGTCCTCTTGAACAAAATAAACTTGTACCTAGACAAATAACTATCAATCCTACTAAGTCTAATTCATCATAAAAGGCTGAGCAATGGGAAATCTCAACTACCATGTGGCAACTCACTTTACCTCTAAATTTGGGGACATGTGCCTCTCTCTCTCTCTCTCTCTCTCTCTCTCTCTCTCTCTCTCTCTCTCTCTCTCTCTCTCTCTCTCTCTCTCTCTCTCTCTCTCTCTCTCTCTCTCTCTCTCTCTCTCTCTCTCTCGGATAAATGTAATTTTAAGATTTATCTATATTTTTATTAATCTTAGTTTTAGATCCTTACAATGATACATCTTTTTCAAAATAACTTGCTAATAGGTAAGGTAGTTATATCAACACACAGGTGTACTCATAAACCTTTCTCTTTTAATTTTAATCTATTTCAAGTACTTTCATTCCCATATTATATGCACTAATTTTATACTATAACATGCTCTTAGTTTTAAGTTAGATGCCATCAAAGCACTCAAGTTGGGAATATGCAAAGATAAGGTATGTTTATACACCCAAGTATGCATTCTTTTCCTTTAAACCAACAATTTAATTACTAAATTAAATGGGGGGAAATGTAGATTTTATTTTATGATTATATAGTACCTCAATCTTTTGCACTTGGCAAACTCACATATTGGTTATTCCTCTCAGTTCTATACCTTTTCTCACTTCCACAAGTCTTGAATTTGATCTATCCTTATACCCCTTGGCTTATATCTCTTAGTCTGACCAATTTTATGTTGATGACCCATGTATTCTATCTTTCCTAGAATGTTTAAAATTTACTTATCTTCCATCTTGGCAAGTTATGAACCTGTACATGATTTCCTACTCCCTAAACACTAACATTTTATACATATAGTAACATTGACTCTACTGTCTTTTCCTAACTCAAGTGTCCAGTGCCCTAAAGTCATCCAATTTTAAAATGAAACATATTCTAATGGTAGGCCTAAGTGTTTTAATGCAAGTTATTACTCCAAAGGGATTGATATAAATGAAATATCAACCCTCATTCATTCTTCACCTAGATGCCCCTAGAAAAAGACTAAAGAGACCAAGTCAACCTATTAAAAGTACTATATCAAGCATTCAATTGAATAAAGATTTTATATTTTTATACCAATGATAATCATAGCACATATACAGCTCTGAAGTACTAAAGGAGTAGCCCAAAATCCTAATTTTCAAAGTTACAAGCTAGGTCATTGTTATACTTACTTTGCATAGATTACATGATTCACACACAAGCCAACATATTGGGGAGAAATATATAAGTCTAAATCCCTCTTCTAGATTATTATATATATAGGAATCACCCAATGATAGAGGGTTCTTTAGGGTTAGTTTGACATCATGTGCCCTCTAACTCATTTTCCCCTAAGGTCACTATAAAGATGGAGAACTAGGGTTTTCCCATTTTACAAGGAGTGACAATATATGACCTAGATATGAATGCATCAAAGCAAAGATGAATTAAAACCCAAAAGCATCCAAGTTTTTGAATCCTCTTTCAATAGTATTTTATATAGGACACTAGCATTGAATTTAGATAACAGCATCAAGACAACCATCCCAAGCTAAAGTTACTATCTAATATGATAAAAGCATCATATCTAGAATTTGATGATTGTTCTAGAATCTCCTTCCAACCTAATTTTTGCTTTTTCAAGATCCATAACTACATTATCATTATAACAATATAATTACATCACTTTTTAATCATTTTTATACCTATCATAGTTATACTTTCCATATTTAGACTATCTCAGCATAATAAATTTAGTATATGCTTATATCTAAATTTAAAATCTAATTAGCCTACTAAAGATATAATTATCACCCTTGTGTCATTTCATTTCTATATACCCCTTTAAAATCAAATCTAGGGCTAGAGGTAAGATCACCTTAGATCCACATTTTAGATTTAAACATAATGAAATATTTGATTACTTCTATCCAAATCATATTTGACTCTATTTTTACTTGTGTCTATTGTGAAATAGTATTATAACTATTTTTTTCATGTTAAGATTTGTTAATTATTTGTGATTATCTCATTTCTTTACCTTTTAAAGATTGTGACTAAATAAAAAAAAAATTATTTGTCCCTTTTCATTATATATGAATCATCTCGATATATTCCAATTTCAAAAGGTATGAATAGAATGTGAGATAAATATTATTTTGAATTTTAAATTGTGTAGTTGATCATCTATCATATCTTCCATGTTGGTATCTTTATCATCATTCTCATAATATTATGTGACTATTCCATCTTGATATTTTGAATTCACTAGTAAAAAAAATTAAAAGTAGGTTGTGGTTATTCCATATTAACTTATGGCTCATGTTTTATAATTGATTTATATGGTATGATTGGTTACTTGCCCTTTTCTATACTAGATTCACCCACCTCATATGTATACATATGATTTATTGGAATGGGTTGAGATGGATAAGTAATAGTATGAACTTCTAAATATGATTGTGATTGGTCTCCATTAGTATATTATGTCATTTTTAAATATTTGAAAGCATCATCAACTATTTTTTATAGATGAAAATAGCCTTCATATGTATATTTGATACATTTATGTAATGTTGTCAGTATTATTTCCATAGCATGTATCCATGTTTACCCCAAAATCAATTTGTAATGTAATTAATTAGGCATCACATGTTAAATAATAGGCACAATATTAGGACCTAGTTTCACATCCAATGATATGGTTTTAATTATCTAATTCAGAGTTTTATTCAATTATTTTATGACTTGATTTTATTTTTTAATGATAGCCATGTTGATAACCAATCATTGTAAGAAGGTAGTGTTACAAATGTTCAATCTAGAATTGTTATCTACCAACATCATTTTTGACCCATTTATTTGTACTTAAATGAATAATGACATATTTTGTTATTTCATGTGTTGCATATGTAAGTCTTCTTTTCTAAAAGTGATGAATTTGTTATTATATTTGAATGTATTCATAATGTAGGTAAATGATGCAAGTTTTGTACCACTTGATAGAGTTATTTCTTGTAATGCCTTGAATAATATGTTTTTGTATACTATTGATCTCTTGAGAAACCCCAAGATATAAATATTTACATGGGTGTTATTTAATTGATCAATTATGTCATACACTTTAGGTAGGTTAGCTTGCCTTACATGAGGTAGAGGGGGTTGAGGAGGAATTTGATGGGGCACCCTACCTCATCTAGTGTTGACAACATGGAAAACAAAATTTAAAATAAATCATGGGTAAATAATAGGAGTGGGATTGTTTTAGTGAATTTCAGCTTATATTTTGAGAAGGGAAGAAGAAAAAACTAAATATGGGTATAGTTGAAAAAACTATTTGGTTGTGCACACATTGAATCAAATGATTGTGAATAACCCTTCTTTGGTTTGGGAGGATGACCTAAAAATAAGAAAACACTAAAGAAAATGGTTGGTTAGATAGATATCTGAATGGATTACCTAGTTCTAGCTAGATCCTAGAAGTAAGATCTTCTTTGGGGGCTGTCAATCCACACATTTTAAATAATTAAGTTTATAAAAAAATAGAAAGTAATTACATCAATAATCAAAAAGTACTAAAATTGAATACAAGAAATTCTTGATAAATAAATAAACTATAAATGACTAATATATCAATAAACAAGTCAATACTGGTACTAAATAGCTTGGGTCTATTTCAAAAAATTAGGCAAGGATCTATGAACAGGTAAGGACACAAAAAATAAGATTTGGTTGAGGGTAGGTAGGTGGAAATAACTTGCTATAATTTCCTATCATAGTGATCATCAGTGGTTGAAGTGACTATCATGGTTAAGGTGACCATCGATGGTCAAGCTAACCATCGATGGTTAAACACACCATCATCAATTGGGATAACCATCAATAGATACTATGTGTAGGTTTGGGTTGGTAACTGGTTAGATTAATAAGATCACAAAGTTGGATTCTGAGAGATAGGTTGGTGTTGAGCTAAGTGTGAAAGGAAAATAAAGTAATTAAATACTAAAAATGAATACTTATCTTGTAGAAGGATAACAAGGTAGGTGATTAAGGTGGTTGACTCATTGGTAGAGTTTGACATGATTTCAATAGAGTAATAGTACTTGATATTTTGGTAGATTGGTGACAACAAGTTTTCTCTTTGATGTGATGGTTGGATCATTGGATTGTTGATGATGATTGACTTACAAAAAAGGGAACTCTTGATGTGAAAGCTCTTGATAACAATTGTAGATGAATTTCACCTCCCTGTTCCTCTCTTCTTATAGGTAAGGAAGGAGAGTTGCAACAAGATGTTAACTAGACCTTTTAATTTTATCTCACTCATGCAATCGCTCACATGTGGATTTAGATGAGCTATTTTTAGAAAAATAAGGTGGATGGTTTACATGTTATTAGTTAAGGAGGTTCGCCCTAACCATCAATGATCATCTTGATTGTTAGTGGTTGAGGGCTAACATTCAAAGCGGGTAAAAAGTTAAGTTAAGTCAATTAGTCAATCTTGACTTGACTTAGGCTCGATTAGGGGTCAAAGGGTTAGATTAGTCCCAAGGGGGTCCTAAGGTGGTCCAAGGTAATTTTGAAATTTAGCATCATGGTGTGTAGATTTTTGGTGTCTAAATTTTTCCCATTTTTTTATACAGCTTTGAATCAATAAGTTGCAAAACAAAAATGGATTGCTAGTCATAAGTCTAGTTGCCCCAAGTATGAGAGGAGGTGTTCCCCCTCAAATTGAGAATTAATGAGGTAGAATAGAATTAGGTGTAGGTTTGATAAGGTGGATAAAGATGATGATGAGGTGAATAGCATGAAGGTGGGTGATAGGTTAGGTACTAAAGTTTAAAAAAGTGCACAAAGTGTGATAATCAAGATCACACATTGACTAGGTTGCCATAGTTTATAAAATTAGGGTCAGTACTAGAAGGACAAGGGACAAGTGGACCTTTTAACCACATTTAGGCATGTCATCTAGGTACACTCATAAGTCTCTTAAGCAATGTTTGAGTTTTGATGGGTATCCAAGGTAGGAAGTACTCTTAGTGAAAACATAAAATGGTCAAGTATCATGGGTATCTGAAGTAGGAAGTGTTCTTAAGAATACACAAGTGGGTCAGGTAAGTAAAAGGTGGTACAAGCTCAAAATGTGGTCAAAATGGTAATGTTGTTATTTTGGCCAAAGGACTAGGCAAAATTGATTATAAAACTCATGCTAGTTAGGCTGAAGTAGACCAATGACAAGGTGATGAGGTGGTCAGGTTAGGTGGAGAAGGTAGAATCCATGGGATTTTAAATGATTTGGTTCTATCAAGGAAAAGGGTTCTAGTTATAGGTGAGAGCAAAAAGGTGAGCTTCTTAACCATCAATATTCAAGCTACTCAAGGGTGATCATCAAGGTCACCCTGATCATCGATGATCAAGGAGAAACCCTAAAAGTCTAGCAATTAAAAGTAATTGTGAAATTCATTTTATGCAATTTTAACTTATTGACATTGAGAGCTAGTGTTTGGTATCTTGTGATCAAGAATAGTGTTGATGGTGATTTTTGAGAGGTGAGAGGTTTGTTGAGTTAGATTGAGGGGACCCAGGGGACTAGGGAGCATGATAACACAAATAAGGATGTACAAGGGGTCTATATATTCCTATTTGATGATGATTGAGGAATGAGGTAGGGGATGCTATCCAAACTGGTAGATTTGTTTGGTTTTACATATATTTATGAAATTGATTTGTTAGTTATGCTACCAGGGTGAGTTATAAGTTGTGCCCTAGGTGGGTTTTGGGTTTTGTTGGTGAATTTTGAAATTGATATGGTGGGGTAGATGGACTAGGGTAGAGGTAGGTATTAGTTCAAAATGTAGGAAAGATTACAATTAATTTAGGAGTTTCTTGGGTAGATAAGGTTTTGGGTGTTCTGCTATTGAAACACCCATAGTGACCATCTATGATCAAGGCTGACCATTGATGGTAGACATCTATATAAATATATATGCCTAACTATTGGTGGTCACCATGACCATAGATGGTCTCCTAACACAAAAAAGGCCCTTATAAATGTTTAAAGTTATTAAGTTATAGTAGTCATCAAATGGTATGGTATAAGTTGACATGTAACTTAGGTGGGAGATTTGGTGGGTTGAAATGTAAGGTTTGGGTAGGTAAGAGTCAAACAAGAAATTAAATGGTAAGGTTAGGTAGGTTAAAGGCATTAAGAATATAGGCAACAATAGTATAGATGTTTACGCTTATTACTATAGATTATGTCTAGGCATGAGAGCATACACAAATGTATGACTAGGTGTTGTGCATCTTTGTAGAGGTTCACTAGAGGATAACCCCTACAGATTAAGCACATATGTAGGAGGTTAGGTTCAAAGTGATGAAGCACTACTAACATGTGCCCTATGTTATGTATATGACCGTGGCCTTCATCAAGAGATGGGATCCTACCATGAATACTTTTTTACTACCCACTAGCGAGCTCATGATCTTATCAAAGGATGTGTACCAGATTACATGGTTGTCCCTATGAGGTGAACTAATATACCACATAGAGTAGGAGGAAAAAGATAATTTTCTAGAGCTTTTATATGGAGATGACTAGGATCATGTTATATGGCATGTTGGGGGATTTAATTACTATATGCTCTATCAGAGGGTGAGGGATGAGAGGAGATTAATGACCATGATGATGATGGTTGTGTCTTACTTTTCCCTTCTTGATTAAAGAAGTGGGATGTTCCCATACTTGCTTCTAAGGGTTTTAGTTGAGATGTTATTGGGGAGGATAGTATTCAACTGGTACCTATTCTTTTGATATAGATATATAGGGAGCTATGGAATTTTAGGGGCCATAAGAAATATGGTATCAGTGTTAGCCTAGTTCTACATTATTGGGCCTATGAGCATATCCAAGTGTTGAGGCCAGTGGGGATGTCATGGGTAAGATGCACTGAGATAGAGTTCTTAGTTGGATTTATGTGGTGGAGAGGTGACTTCACTAATTTAGGTGCAGGAGAAGGAGCCCATGATATTGATTGGTTTAGGGGAACTTTAGGTGCACTAATTAGTGGAGACTTCATTTGGAGACCATATGTTAGGTTCCCAGAGTGGGTCAAATACAAGAGATAGACATTGTCCTTATAGAGTTACAAGTTGATTTTTGACCGAAGGTATGGAGAGGTAGAGTTCATCCCATTTGATAGGGCACATAGGTAGTTTGACCTATTTAAGGGTATTTTAGGTGCATTCCCCAAATACAGGTGTGAGGATATAAAGATCCTATTATCAAAGCCATATCTCTTAAGGACACTGTGAGATCATGAGAAGTTGTCAGCCAAGCCATATATAGATGATGTCATCTTTACAAATGGGTACATGACATGGTACCAAGCTTTATATGTGGCTACATATTTTGGTGGTGGTGATAGTGGTAGGAGACCAATGGATGTGGACCTATCCAAGAGAGGGGATTAGAGAGCATAGGCATAAGGGGTTAGCCCTGATGGATAGGCAAGAGATATGTTAGATGATGCATAGGCATAGGTTATAGCATTACAAGGGTAGGTGGCTACACTATAAGGTTAGCTAGCCATGGTGATAGGTGAGAGGAACCAAGCTAGAGCTACACTAGCCTAGGTTACCTAGGAGTGAGATGCTCTACGATAGGCTAGAGGAGTAGTAGCAACACTAGTAGGTCTAATAAGGACCATTGATATGCAGAGGTACATAGCCATTGTATAGGATTTAAAGCATTATGAGGCCATAATCTTCACTCATTTTTTAGCAGAGCTCCAATGGGGTGAGTACAGAGCAAGTTTGGTAGGTGGTGTTAGTGTGGCTACTCTAGGTTAGTGGGTATCATCTATAGATGCATAAATAGGTAGATCTAGGGGATAGGTAGGTACTATAGGGTAGGCACCAAGACCTAATAGTGTTCTAGGAGATAGTTGTGCCCTTGGGTCATAGACAGAGCATAGGTTATAACATACTATATTATAATGTATATCATTTTGATTCTAGCCTATGAGTTGATGTGGTGAGATGTATATTTTGAGAGGAACAGACATGTAATATATATATATATATATATATATATATATATATATATATATATATTACATGTCTGTTCCTCTCTATATAGACTTACCTAGCTAGGCATGAGATGGTGTTCATTTATGGTTATGCTTATGACATGCTAAATTATAATTAGTATATGCTTTATTATTTAAATTTAGACATGTGATGAAAATGGTTGAATTCTTTATTAATCATGGAAGCTATGACGTTATTATGTTTTTTATGGTTATGATTATGGTTATACATTTGCTTATGACACATGTGCATATACTTGTTAATTTGTTTTAAGGTAAAACACATGAGGTAGTTTAATTAACAACATTAGATAGGTAAACAAAGAATATAATCAAGAGATAAAAATTGTAATGAAAATACCAAGTAGTAATAATAGGATAGAAATATGGCATGATGCTTATTATTTGATAAGGACTAAAACAAAACCAAATTTATATTAGCTTAATGAATATAATCCCTTTGAATGCTTCACATTAGCATTCATTAGTTGGTTAAAAAGGTGTATTGATAACATAATGTCAAGTAAGCTCAAAATCCATTATTTATAGTGTATGAATGGGATATGGATGAAAATGGAACCTTCTTGTGAGACCATCATGCCTCTTCTATAGGTTTTTCAAGAGTCAATATAAACAAGTCTATGTCCTACAAAGTATAGACTAATTGATGCAGGAAGTGTACTTATGAAATCTGATTATGGCTTCCACCTTATTTTGCTATGTGAGACCCAATTATGACTTTAAAAATTAGTTTGCTTTTGTTTTGATTTTGATAATGGATATTTTTCTTTGTTTTTGTAGATGGGAAGCTAATCGATGCAAGAACATTCTAAGAAATTGCTATACTTTTGACAAATGCTTTACTCAGCCATCCTTCAAGGAAGTGGTCTAAGTTTATGTGATTTTTTAATGATTTTTATAGTTTTCCTTAGAGAGATTAGTCCACCTTCAATTTTTCAATTTTGAATAAAATTTCAATAGCTATATTTCAAGGGAGCAGTCTGTGAATATTAGGAATGACCCATGATTGCTATTGGTTTTGAATTTTGCTTTTATTTCTTTGATTTTTTCTTGACATAGACTTGTTTATATATTCTTAAGGGTTAACTTTTATGAAGGAAAAACTAAAATCACAATAATGTTAATTATGTGTAAAGAAGTTTAGGTGACAATAATCATGGGAATCTATCTTGGGAGAGAGGTGTAACATACCATAAGGATCATGCCATGGGTAGAGCCATGATACCCATTATTCAATATTAGGCTATGACTATGATAGATAATAAAATGATCTATTTTTAATTAGTTTCTCTTAAAATATGGAGATAGATGTGGTTGAAAGCAATGGATGAGCTTAAGTTAAAATAAAAGGTGAACTTGATCCTTATTAACAAAAGAATGGATGTATATGTAAAGCATTGAGGGGCTCAAGTTTTGGGTGGCCTTCGAGAGAATGCAATTGGTAAGATCCTAATCCATACTTTTGGGTTATGATATAAGGTCTAAGATAATTGAAAGTAAACTTGCCTTACTTTCTTTTTTCCATACTAGTGGCATGTTGATTTTCCTTTAGGATGAGGTCTCTAATGTTAAATTCTCACACTCTAAAGTGTCTTTTATAGGCATGCTTTATGTTATCTTAATAGACATGAATATGGTTAAGGATGGATAAGTGTCTTTCATCAAATATCTCAAGTTGGGCCAAGCGATGTTGATGATAATCATCCTCAAAAATGAGATCTTACAATGATATGTGAAGAGAAGTTATTTGGACTTCGAGAAGCAAGAATACCTACACTCCAAACACAAAATAAAAAAGGGCGGCACTCATAGGGGTTATAATGCTATTATGATATGCTCATAAGGCAAAATGGATATGCAAATGCCAATCTTGACCAGATGCATTGACCATTTTAATTAGCATGTTATTAAGAGTTTTGTTAGAGGCCTCAACTTATCCATTTACTTGAGGTCAATAGGGCAAGGAAAAGCTTAACGTAATATTGAAATCATCACAAAGACCTTAGACTTACTTATTCTTAAAGGTTTTACCATTATCAGTGATAATCTCATGAGGAACATCAAAGTAACAGATGATGTGATGGTTGATAAAGTCAACAATCTTCTATGCCTTAGTCAAAACTAGAGGAATAGCTTCTACCCATTTGGTAAAATACTCAATCATAATGATGATATAATGGTGTCTCTATAAATAATGGGGATTAATTTCACCAATAAGGTTTAGAACCCTTTATGAGAAGGGCCAAAAATTGATAGAAAAATGAAGACTATAGCTAGGTGCATGATGTAAATTGGCATGTTTTTGGCACTTGACACACCTTTTCACATAATCACAATAGTCTTGGTTAAGTTTAGGCTAATAATATCTAAGGTGAAGGATACGTTTAGTTAAAACAAGGCCACTAAAGTGTCCCCCAAACATCCCATCCTACATTTCTCTGATAGCATGAGAGGCTTCGTGACTACATAGGCAATGAAAGAGGAGACCATCAAATCCATGTTTATAAATAATTCCTCCCATAATGGTATAACATGAGGTAATCTAGATAAGCACTCTTCAATCATTTCTAGAGAGGCTAGAAGGAATGATGGCAAGGTTGAGATAGTTGAAGGTCTATTGATACTAAAGGTCAGTTTGGGTCTCCTCCACATTGAAAATGGTGGGAGAATCTAGTTTAACATAGGAAGGTTGGGTAAGTTTATGTATAATGACAAATAGGTTAGATTTAGAAGGTGTAGATGGGATTTGAGAGGTGAAGGAATCCATTGTATTGATGAACTTATTGGTAGATCATGGGGTGACTAGATGCAGTAGTGTTTAAATGATGCTAAGAGTTCATTAACTAATTATTTTTACTATTGAAAAATATCATTATTATATTGGTAAGAGTTGTTTATTTGACTGACCATAAGTTAGGATTCACCAAAGATGTTGATTATTTTGACTCCTAAGGCTAAAGCAATCTAAAATCCTATCACTAGGGCTTCATATTCAACCATATTATTGGTACATTCAAAATCAATCTTTAAGGATAAAGGAAGAGGTTTATCATAAAAGGTAATAAGGATGATAACATCTCCCCCACCATGTTGACACTTTGAGCTATCAAAAAACATGGTGACTTGATAGGTAAATCCTACCTAAGAGAGGGTCATGATGGACTCATTAGGGAACTTAAGAGGAGGAGGTTGGTTATCTACTAATGGTGCTTTAACAAATTGATCATCAATAACTTTCCCTTTAATTGACTTTTGCTAAAATAAATCAAGATCAAACTCTAATAAAAGCATTAGCCACTTGGCCATATGTTATTTTTGGTATGGCTTGGATTGCATATACTGGAGTGGGTTGGTATTGGTTATGACATGGGTTTTTTGGTTAATAAGGTAATGGTAAATCTCAGTGGCCAAGAAGACTAAAGCTTATCAAAGTTTCTCAATGTGGGTGTACCAAGTCTCATATCTATAAGCATGCGGTTGATGTAGTAGATGTCTTGAATTTTGTGTTTTTCATCTTGATGAGCAAGTATTGCTCCTAGGGAGTGATCGATGGTAGAGATATAAAGGTATAAAGGTTGGTCATCCTTGGGATGGGTGAGGATAAGTGGAGATAAAAGATACTTTTTGAGTGAATCAAAATCCTTTTGATAGTCTATATTCCAAATTGAAAGAGACATCCTTCTTCAGAAGGTAGTGGAAGGGTTTGCATCAGTCTAAAAGTTGGGAGATAAAGTGATCAATGGATTAAATATTCCCCTATAAATTATGGAGTTACATGAGCTCAATTAGAGGAATCATGTTAATGATTACTTTGATCTTGGTAGGATCGACTCTAATTCCTTGAAGGGAGACAATCAAACCAAGGATCTTTCCTGATAGGACCTCAAAAATGCACTTCTTAGGGTTTAAGAAGACATGATAATGGATAAAGTTGCTCAAAGATGATCTTAATAACATCTAAATGATCCTTTCAAAGTTTTTATTTCTTGAGAGGGTCATCCACATAGTCCTCTATAATCTTGTGGATAAGGTATTGGAAGATATAAGTCATGGCATATTGGTAGGTTACACCAATGTTCTTTAATCTAAAAGGCATGACTCGATATTAGAAGGTTCCCCATGGGGTGGTAAAGGTAGTCTTGTGTTGATCTTTGAGGGAAATGAGGTCTATTTATAACCCAAAAATCTATCCATGATAGATATCATCTTGTGGTTAGTTATAAGATAAACTAGATAGTTAATGTTTGGTAGAGGAAAGTCATCTTTGGGGAAAGTGAGGTTGAGTTCATGAAAGTCCACACAAATTCATAGTCCCCTTATGTTTTTGGTGATAGGTACAACATTCAAGACCCATTAGGGATAGTCAATGGGTTGAGTGAATTTGATAGATAGAAGACACTGAATATCTTCTTTTATGAGATGGGCTATGTGAGGGTGCATGCATAAAAGTTTCTAGTTATTGGTCTTGGTGTCATGATTGGTGACAATGTAATAAGAGGTAATGGTAAGGTCAATTCCATTCATGTCATTATAAGATCAAGAAAATGTTATGTTACAGTCTTAGAGGAAAGAGGGGAAGTCCTGAAGTTCCTTAAAATTTAGTGATTGGCCAATTTTGACTATGCAAGGGTTGTCTAGAATGCCTAAGTTGATATCCATGGTGGATTTGTTTAACATGGTTGAGATATTAGGAGGAAAGGATTTGTGGATGGAAAAATCTAATGCACCAAGGTAGGTGAGGATGGAATCATCATCCTGGTACTAAATAGTATTGATGGTAGGAGAGTCATCTCCTATCATTTTAGGATGGATGAAAGGGATGGTTACAATTTCCCCCTCTTTTTGATAATTTAGGGTTTTGAAGTTGATCATATTGATGAAAAAAAAGTTATGTGGGATGATTTCATCATCCTCCCACATAGGTGAAGGAGAGGTTGGTGAGGAATGGGTGTCGTCCTCAATAATGGTGATGATAGGTGGTTTGGTTTGCTCTTTGGTGGGTAGAATGAAACTAAGGCCATCTTTCTCATGAGGATTTCTGATCTCAATGTAAATCAACTCATTTGGGCCATTCTCATATCATCCAATACCAAATCCTTTTCAAGCACACCTATGGAGGTATGTTTTGGCAATACTTAGCTTGTCTAGGTAGGAGAAGCTAGAGGTGAATGGTCAGGGCAAAGGAGAGGTGATGGAAGTACCAAGGGGATTTTCAAGTCCCCCATAAATGAAATGGATTTGAAAATGGGGAGGTCTAAAGGGAATAATGGTTCCAACATTAGGTTCATACCTAGGTTGGTAGTCAAGTTTCCCATATTTTTGGGGAGTAGGGAAAGTGTCAAGAAATAAAAATGATATTCCCCTAGTGAAAGGTGGTGAAATGTTGATTCTAAAGGGTTTGAGGTGGGAATATAATCAAAGGATATAGGTGACCTAGTTGATGCCTCATTTTTGGAAGAGGATATTACATCCACTTTTATGGTGGAAGGTTGGTCTTTGGTTAAGGAGGGTGTGGTAGATGGGGGTAGGAGGACATCATTGGGTTGGTAAGTCATGTTGCATGTCAAGAAGGGACTTGGGTTAGCTTGGATGGTGATGACCTATCCTTAATGCTTAAATTTTATGTAATAATGAAGGGTAGATGGGATGTAACCCATGGAGTCAATCTAACGTCATCCTACCAAAACATTGTATTGGAATTTACCTTCCACTACATAGAAGAGTTCAAGGAGCATGGAAGGTCCTACATGGATATGCAAGATAATAGTTCCTATGGTAGTGGTCATGGTGTCATTAAAGTATTAGAGGACAATCAAGGTTTTGGAAATGATATTATCCAAAAGGTTGAGTTAGTTATAAGCATGGGAGGAGATTATATTAATACTAGTTCCCCCATTAATCATGACCCATTTGATGCAGGTTTGGTTGATGTAAGTAGTAATAAAAAGAGGGGGATCTAGGTCATCAAGATGGATAGAAGGTATTTATTAATATTTGAAGGTGACATGGTTGGAAATTTTTAGGGTACTAATAAAGGATGCTAAAGGTTAAGGGTCTTTGGGTTGGATCTCTATTGATTGCAATGCCTCTATAATTGTTTGGCAATGATGAGGTGAAGTAATAATCAACTCATATAAGATCATCTTCATTGAGGTCTGGTGAAGTTATTTAAGTACCACTCTCTTGATGGATTTATAGGGGTTAGATTGGGAAGTACCTAAGATAGATACCTTGGGTCTAGATGAAGGTAAATATGTTTGGGTAGGCTTTGTTTGGGAGGTGGAAGATGGGTATATCCATAGAATGGACACTTTGGCCTTCCCCTTATCCTTTTATTATGATCTCATGACCATGTGGATGGTATGGATAGAAGGAATAGTTAGGGTAGGAAATGTGTTTAGTTCCTTGTCACTTTGAGGTGAGAGTAGAGGAATAGATAGGAGTTGGTTAGTGGTTATCAGTTATTAGATTGGTAATATGCCTATTGGAGGTTCTTCTAGTAATAGATCATCTTCATCATAGAGATAATGGATAATGGTTTGGAGATCTCTATAGTTCTCTATGTCATGGCCTAAAGTCCTATGATAAGAGCACACTTGGCAGTCATTATACCAGATGGGTTTTGAACCAAGAGAATCGAACATCCTAATAGGGGGTAAGGTCAAACAAGAAGCTTGTAATAACCTTTGGAAAATGGTAGAGTAGGATTCAGCTAAGGTTGTTGAGGTTTTAGAAGTTTTGGTCTTAGTTGATAAGGTGGAAGTCCTTTTAAGAGTGTGTTTTATGATGGAAGGTTTGGATAAGGTGGTGCTCTTAGTTTTTTTGGGTTTTGGTAAGTCAAAGGTTGATAAATTAGAGGTAAGAGGTCTAAAGGTAGGTAGCTTGGTCATTGTTGGTTTGATGAAGATAGGTGTATCAAAAAGTAAGTATGCTAATGTAATTAGTAGTAGTAGTAGTAGTAGTAGTAGTAGTAGTTAGGTTTTGGTTGGGATAACTAGCTTCCTAATTAGAGTAGAGGGATGAGGTCCCAAGATGGAGAGTAAGGTGGAGGGAGATAAGAGTTTGGTGCTCTAGCCTTTTGGTGTTTCTACTCCCTTAGTTGATTTGGGTTGGTACTTGGTTGTTGGGTTTGGTGAGGTAACCTCCACTTTCACAGATGGGTGATTAAGACTCTATGTAGGGAAGGTGCCAAGGTTCTTGGTTGGTTTGATCAGTTTGGTTGGAGAAGTTGATTTGGTTGTTTGGGGTTTAGGTGTCTAAAAAGGTTAAGGAATTGTTAGGTTGGTAGGGGGTTTCATTTGTTTGGTTATTAAGATAGGGGTTTAGATAATAGGAGGGGTGGGTTGGTCTATTAATGGTGTGGTTGGAGGTTATTACTTGGTGATATAAGTTATCCCTAATTGATACCAAAATGTGGCTCAATCCATGTCAAGGTTGGAGACAAATTCCAATTTTTGTACTAACCTAGAGAATTATTTGTAGGCTAGTTGTATTCCCTAGGTAGTGGACCTAAAAGATAAGCCTATAAGTTGAGATAGAGGGATGTTAACCTCATCTGTTTTCCTCAATCAAAGGATGTAAGGTTTAAATAGGTGACTCCTCTATGGGGGGTGTAGACATGGGGGCTTCCTCATCAATAATGATCTCCAAAGAGGCAGTAAATTGCTTAGTGGTTAAAGGAGAAGGTAAAGTGGGAATTTATTCTGGTATGTTAGTGTAAGGAGGGGTTGATGGATCTATTACCTCAATAAGTGGAGGAGGAGAAAGAGCTGATTCCTTAGTTTGGGCCTCAAAAAAAGGATAAGGTAACTCCACTACCTCAACAAGGGGAGAGGGTGAGGAATATATAGGTTGGGCAGTAGGTTCTTTAACAATGAGTGTGCCAAGAACCATGTTAATAGTATGGGCATCATGAGAAAATTCAACATTATTTCTCTCAGTTTTGGTAGGCATATGATTAGATAAAATCTACCTAAAGATGTCAAGGGCTTATTTTTGAGGTGCATTGGGTAATCCAACATAAGCTCCCCCTTGTCAATAAGATATTGGACAACACTCTTGAAGGTATTACACCTACTAACATCATGCCCTACTACCTGATGAAAAGTGCATAGATCATTCTCATTATACCAACTAGGTGCAAGATGATAAGAATAAACTTGTTGAGGTGGCTTGATAGGGGGAAGGTGTATGATGTTGGCCTTTAATAAATTCTCCAAGATTGAAGCATAAGATTCTCCTAGCAAAGTAAATTACTTTTGGGTGTTTCAGTTTTGGTTTCTCATGTTTTGATTTGAAAAATTAAAGGAATTTGGTTGGTTAACAGATGATGGAGAAGTAGATTTAAGGACAACCACATTTGTATTTACCTTGCTCTTGTCCCAGTGTTGGTTTGGTTATTCATTTTATAAGAAGAGGTCTCATTGGTTTTATAGGTAGATTTATTATTTTTTAATTTTAGCTTTCTTTCATCAGTGGCTCTATTTTATAGCTTACACACCATGGTAAAAGCTTCATCAAAAGTTTTGAAATTTTAGACATACAGTGTAGAAGGGATGTGTTTGGCACATGCTCAAGCAAAGAGTTTTATAAATCTAGGTTGGGGTAAGGAGAAGTAAATTTAATTGATTAGGCTCCTCTAATGGGCTAAAAAATTGGTAATAGATTCATCATCAAATTACTAGAGGAGTATAGGTCCATGATGGAAACCTTCTTAGATATATTTATCAAAAAGTGATCCATGAAATTTTGGGACAGCTAGGTGAAGGATAAAAAAGAGTGTTTGGTTATGGCATTATACCAGTCTAAAGGTGAACAAGATAGGGACATAGGTAAGGTACATAGGAGGGCATAATTGTAGGTAATCAAGTAACATATATGTTTAAATGCACTAAGGTGTTTTTGGGGATCCTCCTTACTCTAATACTTGGATAACAGGAAGTTCCAATTGGGGAGGATATGGTTGGATATGGATAGATTGGTGAATGGGTTCGTTATATATTTGATCATATAATAAGAAGTTGTGAACCCCAGAAATGGATGACTCTAAGGTAGTCATCTTATCTATGAGCATATTCATTAGGTCTAATTGGGGCTATGTACCCAAACGGTTTTAAGGTGTATATTATTGTGGTGGTTGGGTGACATAATGATAACTGGTAGGAGGTTGAAGAGCTACCACATACTAGTATGCAGAGACTAGTGGTTGGGTGGAAGCTATGTAATGGTAGGTGGATGTAGGTGGTTGGGTAGTAGGTAGAGGTGCATGCCCTTACAATTTAGGGATATAACCTAGGTTTAGTGTAATGGGAAACTATTGGGTAGGAGAAGTGGTTAGGTTGGTGGCTAAAGGTAGGTTAGTAACCTTTGTGCTAACTAGGGGTAAGGTAGAAGGTATGGGCATCATAAGACTTTGAAGTGGGGTAGTGGTTAGCAGATTAGAGGTACCCAATGGAAGGTTGGCAATGCTAGTGGTAGGTACTCTTATGGTGAGGGAAGTATATGTGGCTATTGCTTGGGTCACTCCTAAGGTAGAGGAGTTGTTTTAGGGGTGGAAGGTATAAGGGTGTTTATAAGTTAGGCAGGTTGGTTTTCTATAGTAGTATCAAAGGGGTTGTCGATAAATGAAAAGGCTTAGGTAGATAATGATTGGGTGGTTACCATGGAAATATAAGTGTTTCCCATGAGATAGGAAGGCATGCCATAAAGTGGATCTATAGGTGGAATCAAAGTAGGGGTATAATAAGGCATAGTGTTGAGGTAATACTAGAGGACCATAAGATTTTTATCTAAGAAGGTGGCAAAGTTTACATCTCATTAGGGAACCTACTGATGGAAAGAAGGAATTCTTGAAGGGTGAGGAGAGTTTGTTGGTTCAAATACGTAGTCTATGGATGAGGAGGTAGAAGAGGTCAATTGGTTTGGTGATGGGTTTTGCTCTAATAGATTCTTTTATTGCTAGTAAGTTAGAACCATCCAAGGTAAGGGAGAGAGAATGCACAAATAATCTCACCACTCAAATATAAAGAAGACAAAAAATGATCAAAGAAATCAAATCACACTCTAAAAATCATGTTAAGTCCTAAAGGTTCTTTTTAGTTTCTCTTTTGTCTTATGCCTTAAGCTTTCAAGAAATTGTGTGACAAAAATTTGGCTTGTAGAATAGGTACTAAAAAGGAAGTATATGGTTGGTTCTAGGTTATTTAGGCTCTTAAAATGAATATGTATTGGGAATCAATACGTGGCCTACTACATCACTTCACACACCAAAATTATAAGGGTATAAGATGCTTATCCAATATGTACTAATTTATAGATTTTATACTCAACTAAAGAGCCGAGTTGTTTCTCCCCTTGGTAATGACCTCTACGTATGATTTTTGGGGAAGGGCAAGGTGACCTCTAAGTGATGAAATCCTAGTTGAGCCTTTTCTCAAGTTTATTTGATGTTTAATTGATGAAGGTGGTTTGGTTTAGTGTGTGCAATAAAAATGATGCCATGATAGGATTACTATGTGAGATAAACTTGTAAGCAATCGATGTATGCACTTGATTTTAAATATAAAATAAATTTTAGTTTCATTAATGAGCATAGATAGAGATAATATCATATAAATGCAAAGAAAATAAACCCAAAGTAAAGACTCGAGGTCCCACCAGGTGTGCCAAAATGTTTTAGTGAATTTCAAATTATATTTCAAGAAGGGAATAAGAAGAAATTAAATATGGGTATGGTTGAAAAATATATTTGATTGTATGCACATTGAATTAGATGATTGTGAAGAAATCCTCTTTGGCTTGGGAGGATGACCTAAAAATAAGATAACACTAAAGCAAATTGTTGGTTAGATAGATAGCTGAGTGGATTGCCTAGCGCTAACTAGATCTCAAAAGCAAGGTTTCTTTGGGGGATATCAATCCACATGTTTTAAACAATTAAGTTTATAAACAAAATAGAAATTACTTGCATCAATAATCTAAAGGTACTAAAATTGAATAAAATAAATGCTTGATAAATAAATAGATTAGAAATGACTAATATAGAAATAAGAAAGACAATACTAGTGCTAAATATCTTGGGTCTATTTCAAAAAATTAGTCAAAGATCTATGAACATGCAAGGACACAAAAAATCAGATTTAGTTGAAGGTAGGTAGGTGGAAATAGCTTGCTAAAATTTCTTACCACAGTGATCATTAGTGGTTGAAGTGACTATCAGTGGTTAAGGTGATCGTCAATGGTCAATTTGACCATCAATGGTTGGATAGATCATCAATGGTTGGGATAACCATCAATGGTTATTGTGTGTAGGTTTCGGTTGGTAAATGGTCAGATTGATGGGATCACAAATTTGGATTCATGAGATGGGTTGGTGTTGGGCTAAGTGTGAAAATAAAATAAAGTAATTGAATACTAGAAAATAAATACTTATCTTATAGAAGGTTGACTGGGTCGATGCTTGAGGTGGTCGACTCATTGGTGGAGTTTAATGTGATTCTAATAGATTAACATTACTTGATGCTTTGATAGAGTGATGGTGGAAAGTTGGCTCTCTGACATGATGGTTGAATAGATGGATTATTGATGATGATTGACCTACAAAAAAATTAACTTTGAATACACAAGCTCTTGATAAAAATTCTATATGGATTCCATCTCCCTACTCCTCTCTTCTAAAAGGCAAGGAAGGAGAGTTGTAAGAAGATGTTAACTATGCCTTCTAATTTTAACTCACTCATGCAATGGCTCATATGCATATTTAGATGAGATATTTTTAGAAAATCAAAGTGGATGGTTTTCATGTTGTTTTTTGAAGAGGTACACCCTAACCATCAATGATTAAGGTGATCATCAACAGTCATCCTGGCCATCGATGATCAAGAGCCAACATTCAAAATGGGTAAAAAGCTAAGTTAAGTCAGTTAGTTATTCCTAACTTGGGTTAGGCTTGGTTAGGGGTTAAAGGTTTAGATTGGTCCCAAAGGGGTCCTAAGGTGGTCTAAGAGAATTTCAACATTTCGCATTATAGTGTACATATTTTTGGTGTCTATATAGATGGTAACTAGTACAACCTTGAGGTCTTAGGGGAAGAGGAATAAAAGGAGTCATGCATGCCCTTTGGCATCTAGTGGTAACAATAAGCATATCATATTATATGTTTCAATAATAATATTGGAGGAAGGTTTGGGATTATTCATTGGTAATTTTAGCCATATTAGTGTTCTTATATTTGATATTGTTAACCCATTTTCTTACATAATGGATCCAAATAATTTACATTGTCCATGTATAAGAATGTTAAAATATTACCTTTATGACTTGTGTTAACCAATAATTTTTGTTTAACATAGATAGAATTAAAGTGTCTTATTAGTGAATAATTAGAAATTAGGTTTGAAAATGAAACCTTAAAATTGAAATCTAAAATCTTATAAGGATGAAACCCTAATGAGGATATATAGCTAAAGGTGAAAATATTATTTTTGTAGGGTGTAGATACTCAAATTTGGATTTTAGATGATAAACGAGTCTTTCACACTTGACAAATATCACTCAAGGCTCTACCCTTTAGTTTATGACCTCCTTAAAACTAAAAGTTTCTCGTTCACCATCTCATTATGCCTAAATGCTTATCTTATGGTTTATCCCTAATATTTTGATTACCTATATCACTTATAGCCCACACTATGCTTAAAACCTGATATATATCCTTCATTGTTAGTTACAGAGCTTCAAAATTTCTTTATTTTCCATGACACTACTATTCAGACATAAACACTATCATTGGCACTAGTGTCCCATAGTTAATGCTAGTGTTCATACCCTACAAATGCTCAAATTTGAAAATTTTTCAATATGTTCTAGTTGACCTATTTGTCTTAGTTAACCTTTTATGAGATTATTTTCAAAAGGTGGGGTATTAAAAATTAAAGCCTACTCATTATTCATCTCGTAATTACCAAGAAAGTACCTATTCAATCTCACTAAATCATTTGCATAACTAGGTTATATTATCTGATTCTTCCTAATTTCCAAATCAATCATAGGAGTTGTCTTCTTACAGGTCTAAAGAATTCAAATAACAACCCATGATAATTATGTATCAATTTTTAAGATATGTCACTAAATGAACTTACATAATACACCATTGTTCACACACAAGCCCATGTAAGGGGGAGAACTACATCATTTTGAGGCCCTCTTCAGAGTATATGGCTATGTAGGTAGCACTCACTGACATAGAGGTCTTTGAGGTCAACTCTACTTCCTTTGAGCCCACTAACCCCCATTTTTTCAAGGTGGTATGTCTTAATTGGAGGATCTAGGTTTTTGATCAAAAAATGATATGAAAAACCTATGTGTGTAAGCTGAACAAATAATATACAAGGTGATAGTCAACCCTAATAGGTGTAGGTGGATTTTATAGAAAAGAGTCAATATTTTATATCAAACACTAGTTGTAGAATCAGGACTCTAACATTGATGTTAGTGCCCATAGGGTGACATAAGTATCCAGACTGGTAGAAAGTAAATATTCAAAATCTGACAATGGTATCTAGATCTTCATACAGTCCACTCCTACACTTGTACTACTCATATATAAATGCACATCAATAAACAAGCTAAATATAATTTTCCTTTGTATTTCTATTATCATAACATTGAATGTTGTACATTCCATATTTAACATATTGTTAGATTCAGTATATTTTATCATTAAATCAATAGAATCTAAATTCATTTAATTGGCCTAATTTTTAGATTAGTTTTCTCCTTAATTGATTAGGATACTCTTTCCTTTAATCTTTATTTCCAAAAAGGGTTAAACATTTGGTGAATCCAACCTCTAAGTTTTTTTATGCAAATCCTAATTTACCCTAGGGTTTTTAATCTTATAGTATTTTAGATTATTGTAGTTATCCCTATATAATTTTTATTTTCCATTATTCTTGGCACTTTGGTTTTAATTTATAATTAATGTAAAATGTTAAGAAAAATCATTTTTAAATAGAAGAATAAGTAAACTTTAACTAATCATTTAAATACAAATCATGAATTAATTGATGCATTTTTGTATGTTACATGAGATGAAATCAATAAACTTCCTAACACTAATGCATCCACATCCAATAATGATGAATCCTTAAATGGTACTACTATCGATTGGATCCCAATATCCCTACCATTGAGCACACCACAGATTACTACATCTAGTGGGGGCATGAGATATGTTTTTAAACCATTATACCATAAAGATATAATAATCATTGTTAGATCCTCCATGGGAATAAATAATAATTCAACTCAATTACCAGTACCTACATCAACATAAGCAGTGTTTACATCCCCTTTGGTGAATTCCCAAATATCAAATCTCAACCCCAATGGGTATACTATTCAAACTCTTCTCCAAGTTATCCAAGATTTTAAATCTAAGGTTAAAAATATTGAGAAAAATGCTTCAAAACCATCTCATGCTATTGATTCACAAGATGTATTACATAATCCTCTTGCACCTGATATATCTTTGCACCATTTGCCATCTAGTTTTATAACACCCAAGTTCACACTTTATGATGTTGTAAAGTTTTCAATGATGTCATGGATGTGTCATGATGAGTGGATGAAGTGCTTTGATATCCTAAGAAACAATGATAAAGTTTTCAATGTGTTTTTCCTAGTGTGCTTGAAGTTGGCTTGGTTGATATTCAGTATTGGCATGTTTAGAGATGTTCAGGGATGAGTATGGTGATTGAATAATGTGAAAGAGGTCCCTAAGATGTTATCTATGATTTTATAGCTTATTTTCATGAATGGAATTCATTTTTTATTCCATATTTTTCATCTAGACACTTTAGGTTTAGTATAAAAAAATTTGAGTTGGTAGTTTGTTGACATCACCATTGCCACATATGGATGAATCAGGCAGAGTTAATCATATGGTTGTGATCACATTTTTACCTAGTTGTTATTTGATAAATATTAGGTCATGAATCTAATTAAATTCAAAGATATGAAGGTTAAAATTTGGATTCTTGATCAGAATTTATTGATTTCCCATACTTAGCCAAATTTGCATGTGACCAGAAAGAGTCAAGTAAGCATATTGATGAAGTTACATCTTATACGTGTGGAAATTTTAGGAGAAGGTGATCATATGGGTTTGTTAAATTTTATACCTAATTTATTTGTGTTAACTTTAAGGTCAATCACTGAAGTGTGACAAAAGATATGCATAGGCAAAGTTAGGCTCCCAGGTAGTTTGACTATGTTTTTCCATACTTAGCCAAATTTGGGTGTGACAAGAAAAGCTAATTAGGCATTTTGATGGTGATAAGCTTGCACATGTTAATGTGTCAATAAAAAATAATATGGGTTTGTTCAGTTTTAATCTTAGTTGATTTGTGCATAATTTCATATCATGCATTAAAGTGCATCAAAAGTTATGTAGGAGCAAAGTTGGCCTTCTAGGAAGATTTTGACATTGTTGGCTCTATGACAAAAGATTTTGAGAAGGGATTTTAATGGAATTATATATTTCACATATAAGGGTTCTAGGATATACTTAATATTTTAATGGATTCTATTATGTGAGGAGATCATATGTTCCAAATTTGAGATCATGTGTCAAAGCGTAGAGAAAGTTATTAGGGTTCAAAAATGGCTACTCAAGCATATTAAAAGGGTCCCCATACTTAGTCATTTATGTACATGTTAAATTTTGAGCAAGATCAATGGTGCATATCATTCCAAGAAGTTAGGAAGTAGTAAGATGAGGATAGGTACATTATGTTTAATTACTAAGTAAAGGTACAAGATAAAGATCCAATAGTGAGCGAGTATTCATAGAGATTGATGGAGCATGTTGAGTCAACATTTTAAGATTACACGAGGTGAGGTCAAATTAATTGATGTTTAACATTTGGCTTTAGAAAAATATGTATTAAATTTTGGACAAGATCAATGGTGTGAGATTGATCCAAAGTTAAGAGGACATGAGATGTGAGCATTGTGTTCAAAGGTTAATTGTGACAGTTGTCATTCAAATATTTTAATTTAACATAGGAAAAACTAGATCTCTATATTTTGTTCATATATTTTGATAAAATTCAAATTTTTTCATGTTATAAAAATCAAAGATTAAGAAGAAGACTCAATGTTTCATATAATGAACCTAATTTGAAGATCTAGAAGTGAGTACAATCGAATATATTGAGCTAGAAGTTGATTGTGAGTTCATGTTTATTCTACAAGTGACCCAAGAAGGATATTTGAGCTCATTTTGGTGATGTTTTGATGTCTCATGATGAATTTTCTATTTGGAAGTGTTTTATACTCCATGAGGATGCTTTTTGAGTATTTTGGAGGTGTGAAAAATCTATCTTGAGATGAACAATGCTTAAGAAGTTGACTATATATTTGGTAATAGTGTTCCTATGTATAAGATCTCTATTTGAGTTTTTTGAGCATATGCATATGTGAGCAAAGGTGACTATGATCATTTGAGGATGTACTAGGGGACATAAGGAGTGGACCTATGTATTTTTTAGTTGTCTTATGGTATTATTATGCTCAAATAAGTGTCAAAAAGGATAATGGGTCTCCATAGGACCTAAAAGTGACTTAGGCCTATTTTGAAAGGGGATTGTGCTTAAATGTGACCCATATGAGATGCCTTAAGGGTGTAGGCATGTTTTTTGGATAACAAGGAAATATTGTAATCTTTTTTATTATAAATATTTCTCCATATATAATGAAACCAAATGTGTTGGTTTATAGACTTTTGGTGTGGAAATTTTTGTGAGTGAGAGACTTGTATGTGAGAGAGTTGGAGAGAGAAGGAAAGGAGAGGAGAGCGAGAGCACCTAGATATTGGGTTAATGAGAAAAAAATATTAAGGACTATGTATATGATCTATATATCATGTTTTTTATGATAGTCTAGTTTTATTTTTGTTTAAAGTTTCACGAATAAATCTATGTACATATGAGGACTCTTTGAGTGAAGTAGAGAGATTGTGGTATGCCTATGTGAGAGGCCTAGATGAGTTAGAGAGAGTTTGTATAGTTGTTATATATTATATAGGTCCATCATTAGGTGTTGAAGACATCATTTCTAAGGTGGAAGTGTTCATCTCAAGGAGGATCTAAAGGACTTGATATTCCTTAGGGGTAGTTTCTCCTTGTGAAATAGAGTTTCACTAAAGACTTTGATCAGAAGCACTTGATCAAGGTTGTAGGTCAGAAGGACTTGATAGAAGGTTTTTGATCAGAAGGACTTGATCAATATCTTATTTTTGATCATCTTATAGGATATTATGCCATTTTTTTATAGGCTTGAGAGTGAGTTTTATTACCCAAGAGGGTTTCTCATGTATATCTTGTGTTGTGTATGTGATCTTGTATTATCTTCATTGTTCACTATTATATGCTTCTTGAATGATTTTATTGAATGCTTAAGTATTTTCAAAGGTTTTGTAAATTGAATTGGATTATTTTCCACCATTTATTTACTCCCCCTCTCAATGGATTGTACCTCTAAAAATTGGTATCAGAGTGAGGTCTTTTGGTAAAAGCTTGATAGCTTAAAGGTGATCCAAGGTACAATTGCTAGTCAGAACATGCAAGGTGGTTTCTCTACTAAGCGAGCATTGATGTTCAATGGATCAAATTATGAATTTTAAAATTATAAGATGAATGCATACATTATGTCCCTTGGGTTTGATGTATGACAATATATTTTGGATGGTTATGTTATTCTTGTTATTCCTCCATCTAGTGTTATAGACAATAATCTATTTTAGAACAATTCTAAGGAAATGAATGCCATCACTTATGGTCTTATAGAGACTAAGTTCACTAAATTAATCCACTACACATCTTCTAAGGAAATATGGGATAAATTTAATAATATATTTGAATTATATTCAAAGTTTAATATTGCTAAGTTGAAGACTCATAAAAGGCAATTTAAAAGTCTTAAGATGAATGAAGAAGAGATTGTGGCATCCTTTCTATAGAGAGTTGATGAGATTGTGAACATCATCAGAGGTCTTGGGGAGAATCTTGAAGAGACTACTAGTATTCAAAAGGTATTAAGGTCTCTATCCCCCAAGTATCATCTAAAAGTATATACTATAGAAGAGATTCATGATCTTACTTAGTTGAAGATGGATCAATTGAATAGCACCCTTACTGCCTATGAGATGAGTAAGAATGATGATATACCTCCAAAGAATGAAGTAGCTTTCAAGATTGAAATGAATACAAAGAATAAGTTCAAAGGTAATAAACTAAAAGAGGATTACATTCCTGATATAGATAAGGATGAATTAATTGCTTTGATTTCAAGTAAATTGAGAATAGGTTCAGGGAAGTATAAAGGTAAGCTACCCCTCAAATGCTTCAATTGTAGTGAGATAGGATATTTTGATAATAAATTCCCTCATAAGTATAAGAAGGATGATGATGAAGAGCATGATCAAGTTCATGATGATGGAAAGATATCTTTTAGGTTTGATAAAATCAAAAAGGGATTCATAAGGTTTGACAATAAGAAGAATTACTTCAAGGACAAGAAGAGTCTCTACACCAAATAAGATTTCTTCTCATTAAATGAGAGTGAATATAGTGACTCAGAATATGATCATGAAGATTATATTCTTGCTAAAGATGAATTTATTTTCATGGTTGAGGAAGGAAGTTACATCAAAAGGAGTCTACTTGGAGTGATTCAGATAATGATGAATGTTGGGGATCAACCAACAATTTGATTACACTTATGAAAGCAATAAACCATGGAATTAAATCAGATAGATAAGTAACTAGAATGATAAATATCAAAGAATAAGAGATACAAGAAACCACCCTGAAAACTTGTATTAAACTCTTTACAGAAGGAATACAATTGAAGAAACTTCTTTCTTCCACACCTCTCTCAAATGTACAGATCTCTCTCTAGATCTCTTTCCCTCAAGAGCTCTCTCTCTCAAGTACAATCAACTCTAACAACTTGGATTGATTCACCTATACAATTTTGTACTATTCTTCAACATACCAATACACTACAATAAGCTAAGAAGATCTAATCCTACATATAGGATTAGGAAACTTGAGCATGCACTTACAACCAATAATTAAGCCTCTTAAACAAGGGCTCTAAAAATAGTCTTACTAATAATAGAGATGCAGACTTAAGACTACAACTTAATCTCATCATGCAAACACTCGGTTCTGTCCTCAAAAATAGCTCTCTAGACGCATAGGTAACCAACACCGGTTCTTGCCTGCTTGCCTGTGATCGACGTTAGCTGATCCCTATCGATGCTGGCATCTCTTGAACTGCACCTGATTGATGTTGGTCACTGGCAAGCAGACAGGAACCGGTGTCAGTTACCTGTGCATCCAGAGAGCTATTTCTGAGGACAAAATTGAGTGTTTGCATGATGAGATTAAGTTGTAGTCTTAAGTCCACGTCTCTATTATTAGTAAGACTATTTTTAGAGCCCTTGTTCAAGAGGCTTAACTATTGGTTGTAAGTGCATGCTCAATTTTCCTAATCCTATATGTAGGATTAGATCTTCTTAGCTTATTGTAGTGTATTGGTATGTTGAAGAACAATACAGAATTATATAGGTGAATCAATCTAGGTTGTTGGAGTTGATTATACTTGAGAGAGAGAGCTCTTGAGGGAAAAATATCTAGAGAGAGATCTGTACATCTGAGACAGGTGTGGAAGAAAGAAATTTCTTCAATTGTATTCCTTCTGTAAAGAGTTTAATACAAGTTTTCAGGGTGGTTTCTTGTATCTCTTGTTCTTTGTTATTTATCATTATAGTTACTTATCTATCTAATTTAATTCCATGGTTTATTGCTTTCATAATTGTAATCAAATTGTTTGTTGATCCCCAAAAAGTGGTATCAGAGCCTTGGTTGTAGGTTTAGAGCTTGATATCCAACAATAAAGATGAGGTGGACTATGAGACTATATTGATGAATGCTCTTGAAGAACTAAAGATTGAGAAGAAGATCAATAATAAGATGAAATCTAAACTCAATGAATTTGAAGAGAAATTTAGTGTTCTTGAGGCAATAATGGATGAATATTCCAAGGAACATGAAAATATGGTCAAGTATCTTAGTTGTCAATTAGAAATTCTATCTACAATCCTAAAAGCTAAAAATTATGGATGTGCAAGGTATATAATTGAAAATGAGTCATTGAAATATAAGTTAGAGAAGGTATCTAGTAAGGTAATATTATTTGTGAGATTTGAAAAGAGATTAAGTGATCTAAAAACATTTTTAATGATCAAAAGCATGCAAGTGATAAGACTAGTCTTAGATCCAAAGAAGAACCAAAGACTACAACTCAAGACAAGATGAAGACTAATGTGAACAAGGACAATCAGCCTTTGAAGATAAATTATTAGACAAGGAATTAAGGTGGTTGAAAAATGAATAAAAATTAGATTAGACAACTAAATACCATAAGGTATGAAAATTTCAATGGTTACTTATATACTTTTAATCAGTTTGGGCATAAAGCTAGAGAATGTAAAAGACCTGTTAAGAATGAATTTACATGGAACTATGATGTAGGTCATCATTCAAAAGGTGTAATCAAGGTTGAGTGTCTCAACTATTATGATGTGGGACACTTTTCAAATTGTTGTCCATTTAAGGTAAGACAAATTGAGTTTCCTTTAAGAGATATTGAGTGCTATAGTTGTTATGAACTAGGTTACATTGCAAGATTTTATCCAAATCTGGTATGGTAGAATGATTTTTTTTTTTAAAGTATGGTGTGATTCAATAGTGAATAGGGAGGTCATATTGCTAGGCTCTGTAATCAAAGGCTTACAAGTCATAATAGGTTTAATTAGGCTTCAAAAGTACATGGAAGAAGACAAGTTAACTCATGGAGACCAAAGGTAGTAAGTAGGAATTATGATGAGTTTGTAGGTCCAAGTAATCCATTTGATATGGTGGATAATGATACATAAGGTGAAGATTTCCAAGAGGTCTCTTTGTCTACTCATGTTGAGAATAAAGATACTAAGCTCAAAGAAAAGACCAAGGTTTTGGTTGAAGCTATTTATAATGTATGTATAGATCCAAGCAAACATCTTGTTGTTGTTGAACAAGTGCCTAGTAATGAGGATCTAAGCTGCAAGGAAGATTCTTTAGATGAAAGTGTATGCCATGAATCTATGTTGTCTCCATGTATTGATAATCCAATCATAAAAGAAAAGGAGAATGTTTTAGTAGTTGAAGAAGTTGTTTCTCTAAAGCCAAAGAAGAAGAGGAAGAGTTATAAGTATCAATTGAGCAAGGAGGAGGAGGAATATGAGGATTTTTTTTTGTTTTATAGTATTGAGGTATAGAGGGTGTATCTATTTATGCTTCTTAAGAGACTCTTTTCAAGTGGAGAAGCTAGTTTCATTGTGGTGTTTTTTAGTTGGAATAGTCTGTAGGGTCAGATTGAAGGTTCCTATATGGAAAAAGAGAATTTATAGTTTGTCAATATGATCTTTTTGCATTAAAATGCCTTTTGACCTTATTCTAGCATGCTCTGGGTGGTTTTGTGATCTGTAAGTATGATGAAGTCAATTTGGAGATTTTTGTTAGCTCTCAAGTTTCCCAGTCTATGTTTAAGAGCTTACAGGTCCTAAAATGGCTTATAGGAATTCAAGGTTTCCAATGGTGTGGAACCTCAAATCTTTTTCTAGAATTTTGTAATGGTTGTCTCTAGGTGTACAATAAAGTTTAGAGGTGGATGTTGACTGGAAGGTGTTATGTTGACCTTGTTTGTTTTAAGATTTTAGGGTTTTGGGCTCTATTAAAAAAATGGTTTGCCTTATGATTTTAGGTTTTAGGATTATTTATATGTTGAATGGGCCAAATGGGTTATCAAATCAATCTTCATAGAGATTTTAAGGTTTATGGTTCTCAATTTATTCAAGTTTTTATCAAGTTGGAGGTTGAATTAGGTAGTACGGTTTTTTAACGAGGTATGTTTTAGAGGATGATCTTGTTTAAAATTTGTGTGCTCAAGTGTATATGTGAGAGTGCTCTAGATATGAAGTTTTAGGTCTTGAAGTTGTGTATATATAAAGTTCTAGGCTCTGCAAGTTCTAGGTAGGGCTACAAGGAGTCTAAGATAGGCCTAGTGTGAAGAAGAGTGTTTTTTTATTAGTTACTCCAAAAAATTAAGGTATTTTTGTTTCATGGAGAGTTCTCAAGTTTATTGATATTATTTTTCTTGTTTGGTGAGTATCTTGAATTTTTGTTGATGGTCCTTATGGTAGATTGAGAGAAAAGGCTAGTAAGCCTTCATGTTGGTTCCTCATGGTGTATAGAGATCTGAAGATGCTTAAGTGGTGAAATTGATAATAAATATTAGTGGGAGTACCTTTTAGATGTTTCTTGATGTGTTCCATTAGATTTATATATTTTATGTGTTCTATCTTCATTGGTTGTAGTGCTTGGTTGAAGTGAGTGTTGGCATGGAGCAAGAAGGATGTTGTCAAGGCAAGAAGAGGTAGGCTCAAATTAAGGGGGGGTTTGTATAATATTTCTAAGATGGTCCTTTCCTATTTTTGATGAAATTTTCAAGTCCTCAAGATCAGTTTGTGCCCACTTTGTCATTGTGTCAAAGGGAGAGAAAGTTTCTATTGTGGGAGTGCTTGAAGAGAGAGAAGGTGAGTTGTATATTGCTATATATGATATTTGTTGACATCAATGACAAAGGGGGATATTTTTGGAAATATTTTAGTGATGTCATGGTGATTTTATAGAGGTGTCCTAGTGAGTGGATGAAGTGCTTTGATAACCTAAGTAATAATGACAAAGTGTGCAATGTGCTTATCCTATTGTGCTTAAATTTAGATTGGTTGATCTTCAATGTTGGCATGTTTAGAGATGTTCAAGGATGAGGATGGTGATTGGATCATTTTAAATAGGTCCTTGATATGTCATCTATGCTTTGAGATGTTGTGTGCATAAGTGTAATTCATCTTGTAGTCCATAGTTTTCATCTAGATACTTTGGGTCCAGTGGTAGAAAATCTAAGTTGGCAGTTTGTTAACATCACCATTGCCACATATTGATGATTCAGGTAGAGTTGATCATATGTTTTTTATCACATTTTTACCTAATTTCTATCTACTACATTTTGAGTCATGCATTGAAGTGTATTCAAAGATATGAGGGTGAAAATTTGGCTTCTCTATCAAAATTCATTATTTTCCCATACTTAGCCAATTTTGCATGTGGCCAAGAAGATCCAAGTAAGCATATTGATGAAGTTATATCTCACACATGTGGAAATTTATAAAGAATTTGATCATATGGGTTTATTTAATTTTAAACCTAATTTATTTTTTCTAACTTTTAATTTAAGAATCAAAGTGCAAGAAAAGATATGCATATGTAAAATTGGGATTCCATGCAATTTGATAATATTTTTTCATACTTAGCCAAATTTGTGTGACAATAAAATCTTAGTAGGCATTTTTATGGTGTTATATCTTGCACGTGTGAATATGTCAACAAAAACTAGTCATATAGATTTATTCAATTTTGATCCTAGTTGATTTATGCCTAATTTTAGATCATGCATTAAAGTGCATCAAAAGTTATGCAAGAGCAAAGTTGGCCTTCCAAGTAAATTTTGACATTGTTGGCTATGTGACAAAAGATTTTGAGAAGGCATTTTAATGGCATTATATCTCACATGTGGGAAGGTTCTAGGAGATTATTATTATTTGAATGGATTCTCCTATGTGAGGAGATCATATGGTCTAAATTTGAGATCATGCATTAAAGTGCAAAAGAATTTATTAAGGTTAAAAAATGGCTACTCAAGGATATTGAAAGGGTCCCCATACGTGGTCATTTTTGCACATATTAAATTTTGATCAAGATCAATGGCATGTGTTACTCCAAGAAGTTAGGAAGTAGAGAGATGAGGATAGGTGCATGATGTTTAATGACTAAGTAAAGGTAAATGATAAGGATCTAATGGAAAGTGGGTGTTCATATAGATTGATTTAATGGTGACCATTAATCACTAAATACTTGACTAATTTGTAGAGATCAACGGAGCACGTTAAGTCAAGATTTCAAGATTATAAAAGATGAGGTCAAAGTAACTGATGTTTAACATTTGGATTTGGAAAACTATGTTTTAAATTTTGGAGAAGATCAATGATGTGAGATTTATCCAAATTTGAGAGGACATGAGATGTGAGCATTATGTTAGAAGGTTAACTGTGACCATTATCATTCAAATATTTGAATTTAACATAGGGAAAAACTAGATATCTATATTTTATCTATATATTTTGATATAATTCAAATTTGATTGTGTTGTAAAAATAAAAGATAAAAAGGACTCCACAATGCATCTAATGAAAGTAATTTGAAGATTTAGAAGTGAGTACAATCAAAGATATTAAAACTAGAAGTTGATAATGTGTTTGTGCTTATTCTGCAAGTGACCCAAGAAGGATATTTGAGCTTGTTTTAATGTTTTTTTGATGTCTCATGATGAATTTTGTATTTAGGAGTGTTTTAGACTATATGAGGATGCTCTATGAGTATTTTAGAGGTGTGATAAATCTATCTTGATTATGAACAATGCTTAATAATTTGACTATATGTTCGGTAATGGTGTTCTTATGTATAAGGTCTCTGTTTGAGTTATTTGAGCATACATGAAGGTGAGAAAAGGTGAATATGATCATTTGAGGATGTCTTAAGGGACATAATTAGTGTACCTATGTATTTATTAGTAGTCATGTGTTCTTATTATGTCCGAATAAGTGTCAAAAGGTGAGTGGGTCTCCATAGGACCTAAAAATGACTTAGGCCTATTTTGAAATGGGATTATGCTTAAGTGTGACCCATATGAGATGTCTTAAAGGTGAAGGAATGTTTTGTGGCCAAAAATTAAATATTGTGATATTTTTTATTATCAATATTTCTCTATATATAGTGAAACCAAATGTGTTGGTTTCTAGATCTTTAGTGTGGAAGTTTTTGTGAGTAAGAGACTTGTATGTGAGAGAGTTGGAGAGCCAAGTAAAGGAGAGGAGAGTGAGATTGCCCAGATGTTGTGTTAATGAGTAAAGAAGATTAAGGACTATCTGTATGATATGTTGATCATGTTTTTGATGATAGTATAGTGTTCTTGTATTTTTTAGTTGTGTGAAGAGATCTATGTGTGCATATGGGGACTCTTTGAGTGAAGGAGAGAGATTATGGCATGCCTATGTAAGAGGCCTATATGAGTTAGAGAGAGATTTTATGCATTTTTTAGATAATCTAGAGGTCCATCATCTGGTTTTGAAGACATTAATTCTAAGGTGGAAGTGTTCATCTCAAGGAAGATCTAAAGGACTTAATCTTCTTTAGGGTCAGTTGTTCCTTGTGAAATAGGGTTTCATTAAAGACCTTTGATCAGAAAGACTTGATCAAGGTTGTAGGTCAGAAGGACTTAACTAAATTTTCTTGATCAGAAGGAATTTATTAATAACATGTTTGTGATAATCTTATAGGATAGTAGTCCATGTGTTTTTAGGATTGATAGTGGGTTTTATTCCCTAAGAGGGTTTCCCATGTAGATATTATGTTGTGTATGTGATCTTACATTATCTTAATTGTTCACTATTATATGTTTCATGAATGATTGTATTGAATGCTTAAGTATTTGTAAGGGTTTTGGAAATTGAATTGGATTGTTTACCACCACTTATTCACCCCCCTCAGTGGATTGTACCTCTAACATATGATGGAAAAGGTGATCCTAAGAAGCATTTTCATTATTTATATGCAACATGTCTTAATTATGCTTCCAATGATAAACTTTTGACAAAATTATTCCAATAAAGACTAAAGGAATATGCTTTAAGATAGTTGTATTATCTATAAATACAACTACTAAGAGTATTTAAGCCTCCAACAGATTAATTCCTAACACATTTTTCAATCAATATTACTAAAAATATGTCAAATGCAAAAATTGCCAAGATCAAGCAAGGAACCATTGAGCCTATCAATGAATATGTTTTGAGGTACAATAAAATGTTGGATAAAATGATAAATTTAATGGTAGATAAATAGATTAAACATATCTTCAAGCAAAGTTTGCTTTCCCCATTACATGAGTCTATTGTCTCCAAGAAGTTTAAATATTATTATGTATTATTCAAGATTAAGAAATGAAACTTATTGCATTGAAAAACTTAAGAATTTAGCTAACACATCAACTACATCAAATTTAAATTTTCATATCAAACCAAGCTATAAATAAAAAACCTCCTAGAACTAAAAAGGAAGCAACATCCATAGTTAATATAATGTCACAATAATCTAATCAACTTATCTTATCCAATACACCTAAGATACAATTTACACAATTACCTAAGTCTCTAGTTTTGGTTATTTAAAAGATATTAGAGTGTCATTTGTTATTTTCCCTCCTCTTATGGTGGTTGATATCATTTGACCTCTACTAAAAAGATATGATGCAAACACTTATTATGACTACCACTAATGTGCTAGGAATTCTACAAATAGATGTTACAAGTATAATCACAATATTAAAGATCTTATTGATAGAGAACAACTTACCTTTGAGGATCCTCCAAAGGATTCAAGGTCACAACCTAAGGATCATCAAAATTAGAAGATATTCAACAATCCATTACATGATCATTCTAAGGAAGCATAAAAAGTAAAAATGGTATATAATTCACATCCTCTTCCATGACATTATGGGCACCCATTATATGGGATTATTGACACAATTACACATGAGATATATCCTAAGATTTATAGGTCTTCTATTACATTTGGTGACAATGAGATTATGGATGATGATTCAAATCTTCACTCACTTTTTATTAGAGCACATATTGATCATCAAACTATACATAGTGTTATGGTTTATAATGGTTATAGTGAGAATGTATGTACTATAACATTTCTCACACATTGGATAATCAGATAGGAGAGATCCCAGCCAAGCTCAAAGCCTATGAGAAAAACCTCCGGGAACTAATTAAGGACAATAGAATGAAAATGGAGGAAGCTACGTCCAATATTTGTGTTGCTGCTGTCAATATTGGTAAGAGAGCCAGTGAGGAGACTAAAGCTTTGGAGGGACCCAGCAAAAGAATGATACAAAGTACTAGAAAGAAGGTAACACAAAAAGGAGCAATGCTGGTGGAAACCACTACCCAGGATACTATTTTGAAAGAAAAAGAAACAATGAAAATGATATTGGAACTGGATGAATAATCTGGTTCCTCTTGCTGGTAAAGAATCTGGTCTAGTTCTTTGTTTTCTTGTTGTCTTCCTATGTCTAAGGTGGTGCCAGATCTCTATTTTTTTGGGTTGTGACCGGTTGTCTTTCTGGTGGTTTCAGGTCCATTTAAAACCTGTTTTTGCTACTTCCTTGTAGTAGTTTTTAGACTTTGTCTATGTTTTGGTTGCTCTATCTTTTTTCCTTGTACTAGGGTTTCGAGGCCCCTTCAAAACCTGCTTTTACCATAATCTAAAACATTTCTCACACATTTTATATATAAACATGATGATTTATACCCTTATACCAAGATTGTCAAAGCATTTGATGGGAAAGTACAAGTTTTTGGTGAGATTGATTTATCTTTATAGGTTGGTCTATCATATATGACCACAAATGTTTTAGTTATACCATATAGTAGAGTATTTTATATGTTATTGGTATGACCTTGGATACATAATCTCCACATAATTCCTTCCATAGTACATGAATGTCTCAAGTATACTCATGGAAATAGGGTAATCATAGTTTTAGGGATTCAATATAAACATCCACTACAACAAGACAAGTTTATTCCAAGACAACTAATCATACAACCAAAAAAGGTTAATCATGTGAAAAAATGTAATCTAAAGGTAATAATATTTTATAGATAACTAATACTTGAGAGTTTGTTGCATAATAGATATATAATGGGCTCCACAGAGCCCTCATTTACTCTTTCATGACCCAGCCAATTGTTGAGAACATATGAACATGTTTCAGAGAGGCTACAAAGACTCAACATTGCATCAAAAAAGTTTCATATCACTAAAATTTTATTATTTCTTTATGACCATAAATTATTATGAGGCATAGTCAGAGTATTATATATTCTATAGCTCTAGATTTGGCACATATACATGATCCTTGAAAACATGACCAATTTTTTGTACCATAATTTCATTATAGAGCACCTTATGATAATCCATTATATGGGATCATTATCTATCCCTCCCTTTCTTAAAATTAAAAAAATTAAAAAAAATCAAAAAATTAAGAAAAAAAAAACATTCTATCAAATAAAAAATATAAGAATATTTGCATTTATGGTGTTTACTAGCTTTTATATGTGTTGTTTACTTTATGTTAGTAGATATTATATCATTTATTTATACACATATGTTTCATGAGTACTTGATTGTGATATAGGCATACACTAGATCCATGATACATGAGCATCCAGATGTTGGACCTTTCTACTACCCTTGTGACACACTACATCGGGGGAATCTTACTTCTATTGATCATGATCCATATAAGTTCTATTATTTTATGATCATTTTACATTATCATGTTGAGATTATATATTGAATAGTATACATACTTATGCTCATGTTACTATCTTACAAAGTTTACTTGATATGTTATTGTATAGGACATTTTACTAACACATGTATGTAGGGACTAGTATGACATACTTATGTTAGTTGTTTATATTTCCCTTATTTCATCTTATCACATAGCTTACTTGAGTGTTCTTCTTGTTTGCTTCTTTACCTTGATTTTGGAACATTTGAACATGTTCCTTGTTTTTTGGCCCTAATTCCTTGAGTTTTTATTGTTTATTTGGTGTGTGTAAATTTGAATATATCCTCCTTTTTAAATGTGTGACATTTGAACATGCCCCTTATTTGTAGTCTCCAAAGACATCTCTTTCGATGACATTGAAAGCTCTTGTGTGTGTGCTTGATTATTTATCAAAATTATTTATTCTAAACATTTCCATGATCCATATCATACATATTAGGGCTTTTTATGTTTGGTTTCTATAAACAGTATTTATAAATTATATATCACCTCAATATTTTACACTTGGCAAATACATATCATGGATGTACCTTTAGCTTCTAGAACTTTCACAATGTCAAAAGGCTCACATACATCTCTTAGTAAAACTAATTTTATTATAATTACTCATACCTTTTATATGCTAATAATGTTATAAACCTACTTATCTTATGTTTTTACAAGCTCTAGACCTATGCCTATTTTTTAGCTTCTCAAAGACTTTCATCCCAGTCAAACGTCTATGTAGACACAAGTGTCCTGCACCAACACAAATGTCTAATGTGCTAAATTAATCCAATTTTTAAATTAAATGTAAAACTATGGTTAGATAAGTGATTTATTTTTAGTTATTCTCCAAAATTATTGGTATAAATATAATAAAAACCCTCATTCACTTCTTCCCGAGCATAGACCTAGCAAACTCACAAGGCAAAATACCAAAAGTATTTAATCAAGCATTCAAGTGAGTAAAGTTTCCTATTTTAATATTATTCATAGGTAAAACACATATATAGGTATGAAGTACCAAAGGAGCATCCCATGATCCATATTTTTTAAGTTACAAATTAGGTCACTCTATGTACTTGTTTACCATACATGGTGTCCTCATGCACACATAAACCCACACGTAGGGGAGAACTACATGAATATGATGCCCTTTTTAGAGTAGTGGATATGTATATAGTACCAACTAACATAGGTGTATTTAGGGTTATCACGACACTATGATACTACTAAGTCATTTTTCCCATAGCCACTATGAAGATGAATAACTAAGTTTTTATTATTTGACAAGGAATAATAACCCATGATCTATATCTGAGCACACCAGAGTGAAGGTGGCATAGAAACTAGAATATCCCAAGTGGTCACATATAAATATACTAAGTATCATGTATTATACACCTCCATCTAGGCTATATATAATCATCGATGCAATAGTTTGAGGTCGACATGTGTCCAAGCCGATAAAGGTATAATTTCTAGAATCAGATGATTGATCCAAAATCCATATCCATTTTAATCCTAGCCTTTTTCATATTATATTTTAATACACATAGTAATCTAGTTAACTATCTTATTTTCATAATCATTACAATATCTATCATATTTGTACTTTCAATGTTTAGCATATCTTAGTATATAAATTTAAAATATTGTTTATCTAGGTTTTTAAATTAATTAGCATGTTATAGAGATAGTTTATTAACATTGTGCCCTAGGATATCTCTATCCCATTAATGTTATATTACCTCATATATATTTTAAGTTTAAACATTTTGTGAATGTGATATATATGAATGCAAAAAAAATCTGATTTCTAGGGTTTTCAATTAGTTAGGGTTTTAGTTTGTTGTTTCAAATTATTAAAAAACTCATTTGTAAGCAATGGAAAATGTTAACAAAAAAAATCATTTTTAAATGGAATATAAAGAGGCTTTAGTGACTCATCGTAATAACAACAATTATTTAATAAATGCATTTTTATATTTTACATGAGATGAAATTAGTAAACATGATAAGGTTAAGGCTTCCTCACCTAGTGATAGTGAATCCCTAGAAGTTACTACAGCTGATTTCATTCTAATCAATCTACCAACATTTAGTGGGGGAAAGATATATGTATTCACATATTTATTTCCTAAAACTAATATTTCCATATCTTACATGGGAAACCTTAGTACTTAAACCCAATTATCTATTTCAATGCCTGTATCTACCCAACCTATGAGTACACCTCATTTGGTAACTTCTCAAATATCCAACCTTAAAGACTAAGAGGTGAAATATCTTGTTTAAACTATAAAAAATTTACAAACTGAGGTAAAAAATATTGAACAAAAGTCTGTGAAATTAGCTTATGCTATTGATTCATAATAGGTGTTGCATAATCCTCTTACACCAAAAATATATTTGCACCTATTTCCAACTAGTTTTGTTGCACCTAAATTCACATTTTATGATGGAAAGGGCGATCTTGAATAGAACATTTGATATTTATATATGGCATGCCTTAATTATGCCTCTAATGATAAAATTTTGACCAAAGTATTTCCAAGGAGCTTAAAATAATATGCTTTAAGGTGGTTTTATAATTTACTAATCCAATTAGTAAATGCATTCAAACCTCTTTTAGGATAATTTTTGGCACACTTATCTATCAATATCACTGAAAAGGTTTCCTATGCCCAAATTGAAAAAATAAACAAGGAACCAATGAACCTATTAATGAATATGTCTTGAGGTATGTTGGTCTCAATTTATGACCCGTAGTAGAAACAACTATTGGGTTAGTTACTCTAATGAAGATAAATGGAGATAGCAGCACATGGGATGAATGTCCCCTCATTTTTAGGATATATTTTGTTTAATCCAATGGCTTATAACTTTCCAATCATTTATTTGGGTGAGAAATGACAATTAACCACCGAAAGTCCACTTTATATTGCTTGAGGATTATTACTGATATTTGCTTAAGTCATTTTATCTCCTCATTCACATGGGTATCATACTTTAATATAATGGGAAAGATATTCATCACAAAAAATGGATAAAATAGAGAAAGATTCAAGTAGGAAAATAAGTGGTTCTTTGACTAAAATAATGTTATTAATGTTGAAAATCAAAAGAATACCTAATCACAATTATATCATTGTGTATCAAGTCTAGATGTAACATAAACCAAAGCAAATCAATGGGTAGGATTATGAGGAATTAATTGGATATATTAATTTGAAATTATATCAAATTAAATCATATGAAATTTTTGTATCTACTATACACAATGGCTTGACACAAATTTAAGTTAAACAAAATGCAAATTCATAACCAATTAGACTAGTTATTGCATAATTTAATTGTATATGCATTAGTAAATGAGCATTAAAATATCTTCATAACATTAATAAATTATATTTCATCAATAAATTAAGAGAATAACTAAGGAAAAACATGAATTTAATACCAAACTAGTATCTATTTTAATGTTATTACAAAAGCATTTAAGTGTGCCCTCTAGGCAAACAATCATAGGCTACAACAAAAAAAAAGAGGACTAAGCCTATCATAATTTATATAGATTTTTTGTGCATAATATCCCCTCATTAAAATAATAATGCATATTACCTTATATATAAAATAGAATGGGACTTGTCTTCAAGTATCACAAGGATCCCATCTCTCACCATTATTGCCACTCCAAGTTATTACAACTACAATCTATTAAAATATTCCCTCCATCTATAAAAGAAATATAAATCATACTTTATCTTTATCCATGGATGTGACACCTATATAACGAAAATTATCTCCCTAATTCTCCCTTTTGGGAAAATTATTTCAAATGGTTCTCTTGTTCTTCCCTCATGGGAGGATATTCAGGCCCAAAAATTACCAGCTTGCTCCATGTGTCTTCTTTTGTCTAATTAAAACCCCTTAGAATATAGCCTAACTAATTATCCATCTATTTTTATAAAATAAATCCATTCTATCACTTTGATGGTCTATTAAATTTATGCCTACATCTTACAAATGTTATCAAGATCCACATGTCCTCCACTCGCTCTTTTATGATGACTCAACCAAATGATGTGTCCATAAGGTCCACTTATCATTCATCCATAATCTCCTAGACATGTTCCTTGACCATTTTATCTATAATATATATAGGATCATGTGGTATAACCACATGGTGTAATCCCACTAACCTAGAGGCCTGTGATTGTAAGGACTAACCAATGATTGTGGGATAGCGGGATGATGTTGCATGATACAATCCTGCTAACCTAGAGGCCTAAAGGTTTGTAGGAAAAACTTTGGATTTTAAGTGATCAAGTTATAATATGATGCCATATGGCATCATCATGATGACCCAGAGGTATAGAGCCATTATCTTTTGTCTCAGATTTTAGGTTGATAGGTCCTTGAGATGATGCCATGTGGCATCATCTTGCAGACCCAAAGGTTTAGAGCCATTAGTTTTAATCTTTGACTTTAGGTCCTCAAGTTATTAAGATGATTCCATGTGTCATATTTTCCTTAGTGACTCAAAGGCTTGGGTTCATTTAGTTTTTGACTACCTCTAAGGTTCCAAGGTTAATACCACATGGCATTAACATCACAACCTAGAGGCTCAGGGATTTTCATAAAAATATAAGTATTGAAGTTCCATGTACACTTGATTGAATGATATCATGCCATTAAACATGATCTTGACCATTCAAATGGTTCATTGAAGGAAAACCTATAAAAAATACTAAGGTAAACACCATCAAAAAACTAGCATTATTAGTTCATTGAATGAAGAAAATCGACTGAGTAGAGAATGAAAGCATGAATTTTCTCAAAAAATGAAATCAAAATAGTAGAAAAGGATTGACCATGCCTCATTACAAAGGAATCAAATATTTTTATTTTAAAAACCTAGAATCAGTGAAATAAAACATTTGAAGGTCCACATCAGACCTACAACTCAAACACCTTAAAAGGCCCAAAGATTGAGAACTTAGATTTTATACTTAGGTAATTTATAATGGACCTCATAATATCAAAAAAAGGCTTAGTTATAAAGTAAGACATTATAGAATATTAGTCATTTTGAAGTGTAATAGAAAAATTACAAGCCAAATTGCTAAGGCAAGATTTTGGAAAATCTCTAAAAGTTACTCCAATAGCATAAGTCTTAGTCATATTTTACTCAAAATAGGATTTTCAAAGGAACTTTAAAATGTGTGATCTAAAATGGTTAAACTTTATATATTTAAGCAAGTTCAAATATTCACATCAAAAACCAAGATACTAATCAAGAGAAAAATAAGGAAGTAGTCATTTTGAACCAAGAGGGTCCCCATTTTAAAAATGTATATGGGATGTGTTGAACCCAATAAATAGTGGCCTCTACAGGGATAATCTTGTATCAACATTCATAACCTAGACTATAAATCTTCACACCTAGACAATAAGCACAAATTACAATTTAATTTGTTAAACAAGATTAGAAGGGTGAAGATACTAAAGTCTACTTTAATATGTGACATATGAAGCTTTAGATCTACCTTAGACCATCAATGTGTGCTAAAAGTGATTGGTTTTTTGTATCCCTTTGCATTTACATAAATAAATTTAAACTTGCCCAAAATAATTAGAATTTCTACGGATAATTTGTATATTTAGCTTGGGAAGGAATGGCATGGGAATTTTTCTTATGCTAGCCAAGAGTCTATAACCCTAATAGAGACACCTTTGGTCCCACTCATGGCCTTCCTCCATTTTTAACCAAGTTACAAAGCCTATAATGGAGATTTCTTAAATCACCCTTTTGAGGAAAGAATTTGGGTTTTGTATTTTGTTTAATTTCTTTTTAATTTGTTTATTTTGAAAATATTTCATTATTTAGTCTATTAAGGGTTAGGGACCAATCCATGGGTGCAATGATAAACTCAAAATATTCATAATTATTAAGAAAAACTTAAATCTATTCATTTCTTGTATTTTTCTATAGATACGAAATTAATTTTAGTTTGATGGTTTCAACTAGAAAATGAAACATTTATAAAATTCACATATTTTGTTTTGAATCACTGGCCTTCATAATTCTAAAAATGTATTACAAAATTACTTCTAATTTATGGAGTTGTTTAAGAATGACTAATTACAATCTAACTTCTGAAATCTAAATTATTCTCATGTATTTACTCATCATGTGAGGTGACCAACCCAAAACATACTAGGAACACCTCAATTTCAACAAAGTTATTATTTTTCTACTTCTTAGACCTAGCTTTGATGCAATGTTGGTTGTGAGTAAGCTTTGTTTTTTGGACAAAGTTGTATTCAATGGTTTACAAGGGAAATTTGAAATAATAATGCCATGGGGCCACCTTGAACAGAACTAATTTCCCATGATATGGAAAGTAATTAATCTTAATCAATTTCTATTTTTAGAGAACACACTGAAAAGACACCCACATTTTGAACAAAACAACCCAACTCAAATGATTTAGGGGGGGATAGGAAAAAACAAAGCAAAGAAAATAAATAAACAATAAAAAGAAAACCTAATCTAAGAAAACATGAAACACTATATAGTATATACATGCAACATCATTCTGAAATGGTGTTGGGTGGAATAACTAAGAATTAATGCTTCAAAATTCGTATGTTTACTAGTAGCTTAAGTCATTTCCTTAAAAATCCTTAAATCTAAAAGCATTTTGCCCTACCAATTATGCAACTTGATAAGGACCAACCAAAGAGGACTTATTTTTCAATGTTGACCTTTCTTTTCATGGGCTTTGTCCCATAATAAAACCAAGTCTAAAATATGAAATCAATTAACTTAGGATTTTTTATCAACACATATTGTTATAACTACCTAGTTCTTGCTAAAATTTTTCAAGGCTTCATCCTTCATGTCATCCATATGAATTAGGTCCAACAACTTGGACTGTCCTATCTCATTTGCTTCCATGTGTTCATTTATGAAATGATACATGGGTCTCTTGAGTGTTATTATAAATATTAGTTTCATGCCATAAACCAACATGAAGGGAGAGCTCTTGAGACTCTTCTTGTGCCTTGTCTGATCATCCCATAAATTATACTTAAGTAGGAAATGTTAATTACATGTGTTCTCTTCTATTGATTTCTTTATGACTATTAAAAATTTCTTATTTATAGAGTTAGACAAACCATTTCCCTATGGGTAATATTTTGAAATAACTTCAATGTAATTCTATTCTAATATTCCTGCTTAGTCAACTTATTTGATTGAAAGGCAGGCCCATTTTCACGCATAAGTGCCATAAGGTTGTTGAATTTACCTATAATAGATCTTCGAGGAATCTAATTACCTCCTCAACAATGTTATTCTTGGTGTCTTTTACTTCAGTCCATCTTGTGTAATAGTCAATTGTTTGAATAATGAATCTACGGATAGCTAAAGAGTTTGGATTTATGACTCCAACAAAGTCTAGGCCCCATTAAGCAAAGGGGAATTATTTAATTACTAGTTGAAGGGGCATAATAGCATGAGTTTCCCTTTTTGTAAATTTTTTATAGATATGACAAGATCTCACACAATTATGAGCATCCTTGATCAATGTTGGCCAATAATAACCATCCCTTAAGATGTTTTGAATTGTCACACTACTATAAGGATGGTTGCTACCAAATTTATCATGGATAAAAGTCATGACATCTAATATTTCATCATATGTTAAGCATCTTAGTTAAATCCATTCATGAAGTATATTGTATATGAAACATTTCTTCAACATGTATTGGGTATCCTTTAACCTTAATGTTTTATTCTTCTTCCTATCCAAGCCATTCATAGGAATGCCATATAGCAAGTAATGAGAAATAGAGTCATATCAAGGGTTGTGCTTCAATTCAAATTGATTCATTTAGATGACAACAATACTAGTTTCAATTTTAGATATCAATTACAATAGACCTTGACCTCAAACCAACTTTATGGGCCCATATTCAATGTCATACTCTTGGAGTTTTGAGACCCAACATCATTTTTACAACAAGATCTAAAAAAATAGAATAAATTTTGTCCCTTACAATGTAGTGTCTAAATTTCTTTACTACCTTTACCAGTGCATAAGATTGCTTGTCCAAAATAGGTTACTTGAATTTAATGTCCTTCAAATTAGTGCTTGTGAAATCTATAGGATGTTCTCCATCTTCCATTTTATGAGTAAGGATAGCAATAATGGTATGATCAGATGCAAATGAATAAAGTAGAAATATTTTGTGTAGTATGTACTAACCAAAATAAGGGCTTACATTATAGTATCCTTAATTTTTTGAAAGGATTTCTTTGAGGTAGGCATCCACTCAACTTTATATTCCTATTTTAACATGGCATTGAATGGTTTAGTTATCTCAAAAAAACCTAAAATGGATTTTCATATGAAATTAATTTACCAAATAAATATTTTAGTTCTTTATTACCATTTGGTAATTTAATATTATAAATGTCATTGACTCTATCAAGGTCAATTTACATACCTTCATAACTATGTGACTAATGAGCTTACCATCAGTTACAAAGAAAATACATTTCTTTGGATTGAGATAAATACTAAACTTATGATAGCATTGAAATATCTTTTGCAAGTGTTTTAAGTGGTTCAATCTATATTTGGAAAAAAATGTTAATTCATACATAGACATAATAATTCACTTACCAATCAACCTTTTAGACACTATGTCTATGGATCTTTGTAAGGTGGCATCAGCATTGATTAGACCAAAAGCCATTTTATTATAAATGAATGTGCCCCACTTTATGGTGAAAGTTGTCTTAGATTGGTCCTCTTTTTCAACTAAAACTTGATTGTAGAATAAGAATCCACCTAAGAAATACATCATCTCATATTTTTTTACCTTTTTTATGACTTCATCTAAGGATGGAAGTGAATAATTATCCTTGTTTGAAGCTTGATTTAAATTTTTAAAGTCAACACATGAATGAATTTATCCTTTTTTATTTCTATTTGGTATTAAATTAGCTACCCAAGTTGAGTGTCTTATTGGAAAGATTATATGAGTTGATAGTAACTTCTAAACTCTTTTAGGATGAATGACTCAAGAACAAGATTGATTGGTCCCTAACATTGTTTGAATGGCTTCTTATCAAGTTTTAAGGGAATATTATGCATCATGATGTTGGGAATAAACATTTTTAGGTCACCTAAGTCCAATCAATGATGTCTTCATAGTGTAATAACATATTTTCTAAACTTTTCATTTCCTCATTATTACATTTTGGCCCCATAGTGATGTTTTGAGGCTGATCAAGCATCCCCATGTTTATAACTTGTGACCTCTAATTATGGAAAAATGCTCTTTCAAGCTTAGTTTTATGCCTCTCTAAGTTGAATAATATTTCTATGATATGATTCCATTTATAATTTTATTATCCTTAAGGTTCAATACTCCATTGGCATCATAATTTTCTCCATCTAGATTACTCCTCTCATCCTCATCAACCACCTGCATGTCAAAAGCATTGAAATTAGAAAGGAAATCTAGGATGTGTTTATCATTATCAAACACTTGAAAATATTAACATTATCTCATACATATGGACATGAAACTAATTCAATATAAAACTTTTCTAGATTCATTTTATCCAAAAGTGTAAGGTTAGCAACAAAAATAACCAGTAAGTCTACCATGGCATTATCATTTCTAGGAATGGCAATAATGTTAAATGCATAAAAGAATTTTATCAAGTCCCAAGAATGGTGCTTATATTTATTTAAATGAGAAAACTTACATTGAAATTTATACCTCACATGATTGATGACTAATTCATAATCACTAGATACCTTTAATTAATGTAAATTATACTTGGTTACAAATTATAATCCTAAGATAAGCACCTCATATTCTGATATGTTGTTAGTATAATGGAATTGCTATCTATATTTAGATAAAAAAAAATTACATAGGGATAAATAAGTACAAAAATTTATTTGAATCCTTTCTTAGATCAAGAACCATCAAAATATAAAGACCACATACCCAAATCTTGATCTTAATAAAGTTATTTTCTTCCTTGTTTTTTTGGTAGTCAAAGTATAAAGACCTAAATCTATGGAGGTAAATTTAAATTTTTCATTAATTTCATTGTATTATGTAATCATAAACTACATGTGTGTCTCTTTATCAATCCTTATTATATTTTCCACTCCTCTCCATGGTAGCCACATATGGGAGAAGTTTATTTCCATATAATTATTCAGATATTTGGGCTAATCCCTACTTAGCAACATGCCATATGCCTCTAGGATTTCAACCTCTTGTATGTCTAAGAACTACTGCATCCTTGGTTTAACCTAGAATTACATATGAACATTTAATAATTCCCCTACAACCTTGACTTCAGACTTATCAAACTAGACGACTACCTTATCTAATTTTATAGGGATCAATCCTATTTTGCCATAAATTCTTGCAAGCATGGCATTTGATAAGGCACTAAATCAACTAGGAAAATGTTTAAATTACTTCCAAAGATTCAGATTGTGAGTAACAAGAGTGGAAACTTATTCTTGGCTTTGTGTATCACAACATTGGTATTGGTCATTATCTTATTTTTGGGCTAAGTAATTTTGTCTATAAGAGACTTAAAGAGTAAATCCCTCAATTCATTAATTTATGCCAATTCATGGAGGGTTATATTGGCCTTTATATTTTTTATATCCTCCACTATGTTATATCTTTTCTTACTAGTGGTAGGTTGGTTGTAACCTAATTTTGGTGGAGGTGGATCATTTCTAGCTTTTGGGTCAGAGGGAGTAGTAACATTATTGGGTGGTATTGAGGTTATCAATATTTTGTGTGTACTCTACCCAAGGGTATAATTTCCCATCTAGAACTACTAGATAGCCTAAATGTCACTGGTATTTTCCTTAGGTACATTATCTCCTTCACTAAGAAAGTCTAAGGTCTCTAAAACCATGGTTGTATCAAGTGATTTGGATAAACTAATAAAATCAGGGTGACCTACATTATTTTGTTTATTTAGAACAACCTCATATTCATAAATCTCCTTTTTTAGGGTTTTTAAGGGATTACAAACCTTAGTGCATTTAAGTTCCCCATGTTAGGTTATGTTATGCACATGAAACCAATTGTGTAGGATGATTTCTATGGTGTTGGTTTTAGGCATTTTATTAGATGAGGTTAGTAATTATGTTGGTAATTGAAATTTGGGGCATAATTTCCACTACTTGAAATATCCACTTGCTTTTTCAAACTAAGGAAATTATTTATCAACCTCTTGACCATACTTTGAATTCCATGTGACTCAATATTGATTGATTATTGATTAGAATTCTACTTGTTATTAGTTTCAATTAGGCCTATAGCTTATTTATAATACCATGGCATAGCCTCATTATCAACAAAATTTAGAAATCCCAAATTCTGATTTGGAGTATCATGAAGTAAAGGAAGTTGATTCATGATTGGGAGAGGTTTTGGCATTGGAAAATTCTAATTTACATGTGGGATTGGATTCAATGCTATCATATTTGGGAAAATTATAGGAATAAGAGCCATCATTTGTCTTTATGGATTAAGTTACCTATCTACTTTTATCACCTTTGCATAGGCAAGAGGTAGTTCAATGATAGTTGGATCTCTCCTCAAGAACATGGTTTTCCATGGGTCTAAAGCATTTTTAAACATTCCTAATTCTAAATAATCATCTAGTTTATACATGGTTATCACCATACTATACATATTTTGAAATTGGGCATTAAAATTATGTATAGGTTCATTAGGCTCCCTTCTTATGCAAACAAATTGTTGGTATAGGACATTGGGGTCTACCACCTAACCAAACTAGACTAAGAATATGTTACTTAGTTTATTCTAGCTTCTAATTAATTTTTTAGGAAAGTTAAGTAACTATTCATAGGCCACATCAAGCAAGGTGGAAGGGAATAGCTTGTAGGTTACATATTCATGTTCAACATTAAGAAACCTAAGGGTAGTTTTGTAGGATGTGACGTGATCTTTAATAGTCATCCTAGTACTTGGGGTGAACCTTAGAAGGTATCTCTTAGGATTCATACATAGATCATGCACATCACCTATAAAATTTATTGTATACCCTTTTAACCAAACCATGGGTGTAGTAATGGGTGGGGGTCTATTCTAGGTAGATTGAGATGATGAAATGCTAAGGCTAGATAGAGGTATTGGTTTCCATTTATTAGTTTGTGCTCTCCTAAATATTTTTAATGGAAATACAATCAGTCTACCTCTGATTACTCAAGATTTAGTGATTCATTTGACATGCTCTATATTTTTTAAGATATCAAATATGAATTAGAGATATTCAAACCCATAACCTTAAACCAATGAAACATGAAATATAGAGAAGCTAAAATCTCATAGCAAATAATAAATCAATGAAACATCAGGTATATATAATTTCAAACTAGACATAAATTATGGCCCTCCTTCTAGCATTAGTTTATGTTGGTCTCAATTTATGACCCATAGTAGAAACAACTATTGGATTAACTATTATAATGAGGATAAAGGGAGATAATAGCACATGGGGAAAATGTTCCCTCATTTTTAAGATTTAGTTGGTTGAATCCAAGGGTCAAAACCTTTAAAATATTTTAATTGGGTGAGCAATAGTAATTAACCACAAAAAAATAAATCCACTACATATTTCTTGAGGATTACTACTGATGTTTGCTTAAGCCCTTTTACCTCTTCGTTCACATGGGTATCACACTAGAATACTATGGGCATGATATTCATCACAAAAAAAAGGATGGAAAGAGAGAAAGAGTAAGGTAGGAAATTAATTAGTTCCTTGACTTAAACAAGATTATTAATGTTGAAAATCAAAAGCATGTCTAATCACAATTATACCATTGTATACTAGGTCTAGTTGTGGCACACATTGAAGCAACTCAATATGAAGGATTCTAAGGAATTAACTAAATATATTAGTTTAAAATTATAGTAAATAAAATTATATGAAATTCATTTATCTACTATGCATAATGGCCTAACACAATTTCAAGCTAAATGGAATGGAAATTCAGAACCAATTAGACTAGTTATTACACAACTAACTGCATATTCATTAGTAAACAAGCATTACAATCTATTCTTAACATTAATAAATTCTATTCCATCAAGAAATAAAGATAATTAATAAGTAAAAACATGTATTTAAGACCAAACTAATATCTATTTCAAATTTATTACAAAATCATTTTAAGTGTGCCCTCCAAGCAGATAATCACAGACCAAAACAAAAAAATAAAAAGAGAGGACTAAGCATATCACAATTTATAGAGTTTATATGAATAATATATCCCCCCTTAAAACAATAATGTATAATAACTTATATAAAAAAGAGAATGGGACTTGTCTTCAAGTAATGCAAGCCTCCCATCTCTCATCATGATTGCCAATCTAGGTTGTTATAACTATAATCCATTAGAATATTCCATCCAGACATAAAGGAAATATAAATTTTATTGTGTCTTTTCTCCATGGTTGTGACACCTATATAACCAAAATTATCTCCCTACTTCTCCCTTTTAGGCCAAGTATTTTGAATGATTATTTTATTATACCCTCTTAGGAGAATATTTAGGCCTAGAATTCACTAGTTCACTCCATGTGTCCTCCTTTGACCAGTCAAAACCCCTTATAATATAGCTTGAAATATTATTCAATTATTTTTATCAACTCAATAATTTATAACATTTTCATGGGCCATCAAATTTAGGCCTGCATCTTGTAGATGTTATCAAGTTACATGTGTCATTTTCTCACTCTTTTATGATTATTTGATTAGATGATGTGTCCATCAGGTCCACTTATCGCTCATCTATAATCTCCCAGAAATGTTCCTCAACCATGTTAGCTATGTCATCTCAAGGCTCATAGGATGGCACCAAATGGCATAATATTGGTAACCTAAAGGCCTAGGACTATACGAATTACCTCAAGACTACAAGATAATAAAATGACACTATGTGGCTCAATCCTACTAACCCAAAAGCCTAGTGCGTCTTTAGGGAAAACTTCTACTTTTGAGTTTTTGGGTCACTGGGATGATGCAACATGGCATCATCTTGACAAATCAGAGGCATGGAGCCATTATATTCTATCTTAGCTTTAATATCATCAATTCCTTCAGATGATGCCACATGATATCATCCTAGGGACTCAAAGGCTCAAAGCCATTAGCTTTTACCTTGGCTTCTAGGTCCCTAGGTTATTGAGATGATTCCATGCCATTTAGTTGTTGATTACCTCCTAGGTCCTCGAGTTAATTCCATATGGCATCAACCTGATGATCCAAAGGCTCAGGTTTTTTCATGAAAATCCAAGTCCTAAAGTTCCTCAGGTGCCCAGGTGAAAAGGATCATACCAAGTGGTAATATCATGTCCATATAGAGGGCCTAGGGAAGGAAATCCTATAAAAAATACTAAGGAAAACACCATAAAAATGTTAGCATTGTTAGTTCATCAAAATGAGAAAATTAACTAAGTAGAGAATGAAATCATGAATTTTCTCAATGAAGGACATCAAAACAGCAGAAAAGGATGGACCATGCCTCATTACAAAGGACCTAAATATTTCCATTTTAAAAATAAAGAATCAATGGAATAAAAAATTTGAAGTACCACATTAGACCTACAACTCAAACACCTTAAAAGGCCCAAATATTGAGAACTCATATTTTATACTTATGCAATTTATAAGAGAGTTCATAATATCAAAAAAAAGACTAAGTTCTAAAGTAAGATATTATAGAAGCTTAGTCATTTTTTAGTGTAATGGAACAATTATGAGCTAAATTGCTAAGGCATGATTTTGATAAAGCTCTAAAAGTTAAACTAATAATATAAGTCTAGGTCAAATTTTATTCAAAAGAGGATTTTTCAAGGCACTTTAAACTACATGATCTAAAATTTTTAAACTCTAAATATTTAAGCAAATTCAAATATTCACATCAAAGACTAAGAAAATGATCAAGAGTGGAATAAGGAAGTAGTCATGCTCAACCAAGAGGGTCCCCATTTGAAAAACTAAAATGAATCATGTTACACCCAATAAGGTACATGACAATGTTGGCTAAAATGACTAATCCAATGGTAGACAAAGAGTTGTAAGACATATTCAAGAAAATTTTGCTTTCCCAATTACATGATTCCATCATTTTCAAACAATTAAAATATTTTGATGACTTATGACACATTTCTCATGATCATGAAATGACACTTATCTCACTAACCAAACTTAAGTATGTATCAAACACATCAACTACATCTACACTAATACTAAGTTTAAAATCAAACCAAGTTACAAGGTAAAACCTCCTGAACCTAAAAAGGAAACAATTAACATGGTTAATGTGGTGTCATAATAACCTAATAGACTTGTCTTATCTAATGCACCAAGGAGACAATTAACACACTTACCTGAGTCTCCCACTTCAATACTCCTATAGATTTTAGAGTGTCACCTTGTATCTCTCCCTCATCATATAGAGGTTAATATGAGTAGACCTCTACCCAAAGGGTAGGATGTGAGTTCTTAATGTGACTATCACTAGGGCCCTAGGATTCTATGAAAAGATGTTTTACCTTCAAACATAAAATCTAAAACCTCGTCAATGAATAAAATATTAAAATTGATGATCCTCTAAAGGAATTAGATTCACAACCTGATGATCACCAAAAATAGAAACTATTTAACAATCCTTTGCAATATCATTCAAATAAGGATCTAGAAGTACAAATGTCATATAATGCACATCCTCCTATATCACATTACATTCACCCATTGGATGGGATCATTGGTACTTATATGTGGTAGACACCTCCTATGATTTAGAGACCCTCTATTACTTTTGATGACAATGATATTGTGGATGATGATTCTGATCTTCATTCCTTATTCATTTGAGCATACCTTGATTACCAACCAATAACCAGGGTTATGATTGATAATGGTACAAACAAGAACATTTATACCATGACATTAATTACATATTTATGTTATACCAATCATGATTTACACCCATTGACTATATCAATTAGATACTTTGATGAGACCTCACAGTAGGTTCTTGGTGAGATTGACTTACCTTTACAGGTGAGTCCTACACATGTAGTTATTACCTTCTTAGTTATACATTCCATATGTGTATTTGGCATGTTATTAAGATGACCTTAGATATGTACATTATGGATAGTAACTTCTATAGTGCATGGGTGTATTAAATACATTCATGCCAAATAGGTAATTATAGTTTCTAGAATTCCATATGAACATCCACTTAAACAAGAAAAATCTATATGAAGGTAGTTAGTCATCAAACAAAATAAGGTTAATCCTTCAAAAAATGGAAAGCAATAGATAATCCAATTTCCTAGGTAGCCAGTACTTGAGATACTATTGCATCATATATTCATGGTGGGTTCCATGTAATATTCAGTTATTACACACCATTTTCACATATCTAGAGCACCTAAACAAATTATTATTACTAATATTCCATAAAAACCATAGAGTACACAATGATGGGTTCTACAAACCCCATATATTCTATTATTTCTTGATGACCATATAGTCCTATTACACATATGCAAAGCATTATATATTTTACAATGATAGATATTGTACCTATACATGTTCCTTGATAGTACCACTAATTTATTTCACCAAGTACCCAGTGGGGAGATACCTACGGGCATCCATTGGATGAGATCATAAGATAGTCCTTTCATATAAAATATGATAAAAATACCCAAAAAATTAAAAATTAAAAACTATTTTTAGCATTTACATGTTTTATTAGCTCCTTGGTAGATATGTTGTTAGTTCCATGTTAGTGGATAACATATTTATTTCTATATACACATGAGTTTCATGCATATTTTGAGTGTGATACAGGCATACACATATACATGATTTACGTGATTTTGGATGTTGGGTCTTCCCTCTACTCATGTCATGTGGACATTGGGGGCATTCACTTCTTTAATCATAATACATCTAGGTTATATTATTTAATGATCATGATACATCTAGGTTATCTTATTCTATGATCACTTTACATTGTCATGTTTGAGCTTATGTAATTATACATGCCTTTATCCATGATTATATATTTTTTAGTGTCCTTGATATGCTATATATTTAACATTTTTTGTTAACACATATATCTATAGATACCCATATTTGGTACATACATAGTTTCATAGTGTGTTTTCATAGCCTTTTACATGTATGCATCTCTTTACTGAGAGTTAGATATCTAGTGGCATGGTCTCATATGGACCTCTTTATCTATATCTTATTTCACTTGATTTATATTCCCCTATGGGCATGTATGTTGTTAAATTATCTTTTATCTAGTGACAGGGATCCTTGCCTATGTTTTATGTTATCTCTATGTTTTTAACCTTTGGACACCTACGTCGATTTTGGACTCTTCCATAAATGCAAGTGTCTAAACATGATGCAAGTTTCCAAACTTTTCCTTTTATAATTTTTCATATATTTTGCCTTTTTGACCATTTTTCATCCCCCTTTATTCATTATTTTATCGGATTTTCACACACCATTAGGTCCTAATTCAAAATCAAGAGATCCCTATATATACAAAGGCTATGGTTTAGTTATGACACATATAAATTTGATCAAGAAAGTTTATAATTAACAAATACATTATACTTTGAGTTATCAAATTTCATTATAGTACTATATTGAATATTTGAAGTACTCAAAACGTCATTATACTCTTGTATTACTTATACCAAGGGTTACCATAAGAGAAATAACATAAAGTTACATAGTTCCAATTACACACACATGCCTAGGAGGGAGAAATACATGTGATTTTAATGCCCTTTTCAAAGTATTGCCTATGTAGGTAGTACTTATCAATAGCCAATATTACTAGGATTAGCTTGAATCGTGTGTTAACCACCTTTTACAAAGTTATAGGAGGTCAAAAGGCAAAGAGACTAGGGTTTTTGCTTATTAAATGGATCTCACATACATTAAAACATATTTTGAGGTATCCAAGAGTTATATAAGTGAGAACACAATCCTAAGAGATATTCTGATCCATTCATGTGCATATTATAAACTGGACATGTGCATTATAATTATAAACCTAGGTTGATATAGTTGTCTAAGATCCATCCAAGCATCTTGTGGATTAAAACAAGTCAAAATACAAAGCAATTGGATTACAGGGCTTGATCAGTATTCTAAAATGATTATACATCACTATCACATCTCATATCCAAACTTTAAATAAGATAAGATCTTTATATCCCTTGGTTGTATTATATTTGATTGTATTTATTGTATGTGTTAAATTAGACAAATTTATATTATTTATTCTATATTAATGTGAATATGAATGTGGTATTATTCCTTTTAAATAATTTTTATCATTTGTGTGTTTCTCTATTAAAAACCCAAATAGCATAAAACATTCTGGTGAACTCATCCTCTGTTTGTTGATCCAAACCCTATTTGGCATATTAGGGTTTTTTCCTTATTCAAAAAGTTTATTTTAGGTTTTTGTATTTATTTTCATATTTTATTTGTTATTAATTCATAGCTTAAGGAATGCTTTATTATATTATTTCCTTGGGAATTGTGAGTTCTTTCTTTGTGATTGAGTGTAAAGTTGTGAAGGTCATTATGCAAGGCACCATGAAGCCCCATCCTTTGGATTATTTATTTAATGTTCCTAATGATCAATGTATTGCATATGAAGATCTTATAGCTTATCAAAATAGACTCAAACCCCTTTTTTCCTTACAACTATGATAATGAAATAATTAATGATGAAAATGCAAGTATAAATGAACATGTTAATGATCATAGTATTATTTCATATGGTTATGAGTGTGATGTTATTCCCCTTGGGTATGTGAATCATAATTCTTTTATTTCTTATCTTTTCAATGATGAAGTTTCTAAAATTTCACAATCAATAGATTTTATTATTGCATTGCATAAGGATGATGAGATAGATATGAAATAAGTTGGCATTCATAATGTTCCAAGTCAAAATGTTGTATGCATACATTCTCAATTGCATTAAAAATTGAATGTTACTCTTCTCCTTATAATGATGTAAATGTTGAAAATTTTGAATACTCCTACCCTATTTCCAATAATGAAAATTTTGAATAAATTGAGTGTGTGAATTCTTGTCAAAGTGATGCTAATATTGAAAATCTTGTCCCTTATTTGGATCACTCAAATGAAAATAATGAAATTACTTCTCTTTCTCAAAATTTTAATGAGTAAACTACATGTACTACTTATCCTCCTTTGCTTGAATGACAAAATGAAAATGCATGTGAAAGTCCTAATAAATTGGTTATAAAAGATGCATTATGTGGAGATATAGTTAAATTTCCAATTACATTTTATTCATCTCTTTCAAATCTCAAGTCATATAAACCAAAGAATAAAAATCAATATTGCATTTTCTCTCCCTTCTTTGAAAAGTACAAATGAAAGTGAAACTTGCATTTTTCCCTCCCCTAGTGTTGAAAATGAAGTAAAAATTGTTTCTTTCCCTCCTTCCTTTTCCTTTTCTACTTAAAAGGAGAATGTGTTTACAATTGAAGTTTAATCATGTACTCCTATTGTATGTCATAAGATTTCAAATAATATATCACATTATAATGATAATTATATCAACCTTCGTGTTATTCAAAATGATATACTTGTCTCTTTAGCCATGGTACTTCTTTACTAAATATTGCATAACCATGTGATGATCCTATTTTAGAAGGTGTTAAGGAATATACCATTCATATGTTTCATGTGAATGGTAGTTTTCAAATTCTAAGTGCATATTCCATTTCTTCACCAATCTCTATTTGTGATATTTTATCCATCATGACTACATGGGAGATCTTCAACAACAAGTAAATAACATTAAGTCACAAGTTTCATCTCATGAGGCTACCTTTGAGAATAATATGTTAGAGGAGCAACCTCTTACTTGAGATGTGTTTAAATCCTCTTATCATTTGAAATTCATCATGTTTAAATTATCATACCTCAATGGTTTATGGGGATCTTGCTATTCACTTGCAATAATATATACATTCCTTTGAACATTGGGATAAGAATGGATGCCTACAATTAAAGAATTTCCATCAAATTTTAGCTTAAGAGGATCTTGATTGGTTTTATATCCTCCCAAATGGTTCCTTGTCAACATTCAAAAAACATGAAGATGTGTTCTTATCAATTTTTTATCGATATGCCTTACCTAAGTTACCATTGGAACATTTACAAGTATTTACACAAAATGAGAATGAGTCCATTCAATATTATGTTATTAAATTTAAGGACATATTGTATTCATAAAACTACATCCCTTCAAATTTTTAAGTGTAATTTATATTTATTAGAGGTTTTTTTGACTTTCTAATTCACCCTTGGCTTTCACAAAGCTCACAAAGATCCTATAGAGGAATTATGCACTTGCAAGGTTCCAAGTGCTTCGAGTAAAGTGTGCACAAATATCCCCTATCTGCACCCATTCCCAATGTAGTTAGTGAAGGTCTACACAATGACTAAGCAATGGTTTATGCCCACTAATATTTCTTGATGCATGCCCCCCCCACCTAGGATTCTTCATCGCTCAATTTAGAAGTGTGCAGGTTCAAGAATGAAAGGCCCAAGTTATAGATGGCCAAGTAGAGGGAATGCATAAGGAGCAATTAAAAATAATAAATAATGTGCCTAAGACCTTCAATATTCATACACACTCTCATCCAAGGACTTCCCCATGCCTATCTATCAATTTTAACACCCATTCATAAGATCCTACCTATTCACTCTATCTCTGCACAAAATGCAATATGAAGTCACACACTTCCCTTGCCTCAAACTCTATGTATAACTCTCACATGCACCTTGGTGCAAGAGTATTTCCATATCAAATTCATACATACAAGTTTAATGTACATGAAGTATGAAAAAAAGGAAGTGCATGCCAATTTTTCATGTGAAATTTTGTGCAAAGGCTTCCCCACACCTAACCAATGTAATTGTGTGCCCATGTGCAAGATTCTACATTGCACCATTGAAATGTATAAAGTGAAATCCTCCTTCTATTGCTTCCATGTGGCTACCTAGCACTCGTTCAATAAAAGGAATTTCTCAATTTTCCTAAAAGAAACACCATCCCTCCATGTGATGATTTGATGCTCATCCAAGGTCAGTTCCTTTTTGAAATAGATGAAAGTAGGACCATTAATTGGCATAAAAGGAAAAAGGGGACCCACCAAGTATCCACAATAAATAAGTAGCATCCAAATATCATGATCTCACTACTTCCTTCTAAATATCCCACATGGCATGTTTACACTACTCCCATCTAAAAATACAAAGGAATCATCCTAAAGCCCATCAAGACACCATGTGTCAAGTGGTTATTGGATATAAAGGAAGTAATTTGAGGAAATTGAGAGGAACTTGGGGCACTATCAAAATTATTAAATGTATAATCATTTGTTAGATATCAAGACTTGAGTATATGCTACCCTCTGACCTTGCCAAACAAATCTTCCATTCCCTTATGCACATGTATCTAGAGATGTTCCTACCACCAACTCTAGGTCTAATCACCAAAAAAACTTCAATAAGTATGGCCATGGTACCAAAAAATAAATTAAAGCTACATCTACTACCCCCAATGAAAAATTTATTGTAAAATAGGATTGATTCACTATAAAAGCTTGGATTTTTATTATAAAAGGGTCAAAACACTTTTAGTAGCTCACATTGCTGAAATTTTCCCTCCATGAGCACTTGTATTGGCTATGTCTTATATATTAATGAGAATTAAGTTCACCTCTTTCTCTTCTTCTGATGACCTGTGTGTTATTTTACATTTTTTGATCTTTGTCTAAGTAATATTAGCTCCTCTCATTATCATTCATCCCCAGCACCTCCTCATTAAAATCAAAACTCACCTACAGGTCATATCTTGTACACATCAGGGTCTATGTAAGCTTTATCTATAGATAACCTTCATCCCTCTCAATGTCATGCTATGTTTCCATGCCTCTATACGAAGCATTTATGCATTTTGAGTATCCTTTGTAGAATCTATGTGTAAATTTATTATTCTCAAGAATTTTTAGTGTGCTTACAGTAGTAGGAACACTCATTCTATTCTAGGTGCATCACCTTTTTGATTTTAGCATCTCTTACCTTTTCCCTCCCTTTTCCCTCCCTTTTCCCTCAAGATCCTAAGTTTAGATTAGCATTAGTTTACCTTTCTGCTCTTTAGGCCTATGTGTTGGTCTTAAACTAAGTGCACTTAAAATATAAATAATTCAACCTACTCTAGAGGCTCATCCCAAGGATCACAAGGGTCCCACACCTTAGGGACCTTCCCATCATTGTGATGAGACAACCAATGCTCAAAACCATAGCTGAGTGATAATACTTCCACACCTAGTTCCACATACTTTTGCACCTTATACAAGACCTCTATGTTAAGTTCCCCACCACAAAGCTTCCCCTACACTAAAAAGCATCTATGGGTGCACATTTTGAATGAAAATAGTTTTTAGCATGCTCGATGGGACCAAATTAAATAAAAATTATGGAATTGGTGCTACCCTTAGCTATCAAGTGTTGAAGACACTCCATAGAATACTAGGTGACTTCAAATGCCCAAATCTACTGGTTTAAGTAGTCTAATTTCTTAATAGTATGTAATTCCACCCCCAATCCATGAAAATGTTGTTGCCACACTTTCTCATTTCTCATATCAAGCTTATGTGAGTGCTTATAACCTTCCCCTAGTTTATCCCTTATGGAAACTTGCTTATGCTTTTAATTAGCCTTACACTAGTTACCTTACTCTCAATCAATGTTGTTTCCCTCCTAATTAGCCTCAAAAGAAAATCAGTGATATACATCTCAATTTCTAGAGATAACTGAGGTAGATTAAAAGAGAGCAAGGGTATGGTAGATAAAAAGAAGAGCTTGCTCATCAAACTTACATTTAGTGGTAGGAGATGATAGAGTAGCACAGATTTGAAGAAGAATGTTTGGCTAAGTAGATCATAGCCAAGGAAGAGAAGATGTGTCAGTTACTTGAATAGATGTAGAGAATTTAATTGCCACTAATTGCCTCAACTCCTTTTCCTAGCTTAAAGCAGGCTCCCTCTACACTTGCAAGCCAACCTATGGGACATAAAACTTTTATGCCCAAAGTCCCTAGCTTTAGGCAAGGAAAACCCCCTATGTTTTCAATCAAACCTCCTAACTTTAAAGTACCAAGATTTATAGGCCCCCCTCATATATATGATCCTATACCAATTCAATAACCCATCCTCTCTCAAGAACCTCAAGTACAATCATGGTAGCCTTCTCAGACCATGCCTCCTAGCTTCACAATGACTGACCTTGTAAGATCCCCTTCTTCTATTTTGGTTGAAATCACTTGCCCTCCCACCAATCCCTTTTCAAAGGACTAGTTATTTATAAGGCAAGTGAAGATCATTCAAATGAAGAGGAAGATATTTCAAGTGAATATGATGAGGAAATCATCATTGGTAGCCCTTTTTGAACCACTAAATCAGAAATTTCAAAGTTACTATAGGAGGATGATGAAATAAATGAGCCTACATAGTAGGGAAGTGTGTTAGAGTGAGATGATGAGGCACTTTCCTAGATAGATGAGCTTCCATTAAATATGGAATAATATGAAGTCAGTCATGATGTTGTAATGAGGCCCCTCATGCAAAATATCAAAGAGTAGCTAGAGGAAGACCTTGGGAGAAAACAAACCATTAAGGGGAATGCATGATTTAGGAGGAAACCCCATATCAATTTGAAAACAATATGCAAGTGTCGAGTAATGAGGAGATGTAGGATTTATTCAAAATCCTATGTGTAGGCCATGATCTTCTTCAAGTAGACTATGATCTAGATAAAGTCAAGGAATGTACCTTTATTATACATGTTAAGGGGTAGGAGGGAGGCATCCCATTAGATCAACCTTCTCAAGGGTTGCGTGTTAATATGTTTGGCATATTCAATGATGGTTATCGATTTTATGATGACCTTGCATACACTTGTGTGATCCTAGAAGACATCATAGGCCAATTTTGGCCTTGGCCTCCCAGTGAGTAATGCAAAGATGAGCAGGAAGTTACAATATAAAATGGACTCTAGGTTGATTATCTCAAGTGCCTCATAGGGGAGTTTGTAGAAGATATAATGGGCTCATAATAACAACCTATCAAGTTCATGAGCTCTCTAAGTATCAAGCATAGGCCTCTCAAGCTACAAGAGGCTCAATCTAAGTAAAGAGCATAGTTAGGCACTAAGAAATCTAAGAGGGATTGGTTTGACTTTGAGGACATCAGCCATCTAGAAGGAAATCTTATGTATAGCATGGTAAAATCATTCATCAAAAGGAAGCCCAGGTAAACTAGCTTCCTCAAGCACTCTTCATAAGTAATCAGGGCATTCCTCCAGCATATTAAATAGATGCCACATCACCTCCATCCATCATATATCAAAAATAGGGTGGTTCATAATGAAAAGGATTTAATAGGTTTCTATTTTGACCCTAGAAGATGAAGGTGCGTGTTTTTAGGTTGTATATAATAGATTAGATTAGTTTTTATTATATTTCCCTAAGTGCTTGCATGCATATTATATTGTCTTAGTTTTGTTTTATTTTCCTGTAAGTGCATTTCACACATCTGTTGTTTGTTCTTCTCTCTTTTGATTTGTAAGGGTAGAACTTAGTTCAATTTATTCAAGTGTAAGGCTAAGCAGGTTACATCTTTAATGACTTTGTGCCCAATGGATTACTTTAAAGGCCATTTGATTCTTACTTATTAGGCAAGTGACCCATAGATTTCACTAGAATTTTTGACTTTCTAAGTCACCCCTAGCTTACACAAAGCTCACAAAGATCCTATAAAATAATTGCACACCTATAAAGCTTTAAGTGCTTCAAGCAAAGTATGCATAGATAACCCCTATCTATGCCCATCCCTAAGGTAGTTAGTTAAGGTTTGTGAAATAACTAACCAATGTTTAATTCCCACTAAGATTTTTTGATGTGCACCCCCCCCATGTAGGATCCTTCATCACTTAATCTATAAGTGCATAAGTTCAAGAATGCAAGGCCTAGGTTTTAGATGGCCAAGTAGAGGGAGTGTGTGAGGAGTGGTTACAAATCAGAAAGAATGCACCTAAGACCTTCAATATTTGTGCACACTCTCATCTAAGGAATTCTCCATGCCTATCTATCAATTTCCATACCTATACAGAGGATCCTACATCTACACCCTATCTCTATGTAGAATGTAACATGAAGTCATGCATTGCTCTCACCTCAAACTCTATGTCCAAGTAACTCTCACATGAACTTTGGTATAAGAGTATTTATATATTAAAGGTGTGCAAAAATGTTTAGTGTACATAAAGTATGAAAATAAGGAAGCACATGCCAAGTTTTCATGTGCACTTTTATGTAAAGATTGCCCCATGCCTAACCAATGCAATTCCATGCCCATGTGCAAGATTCTACATCTACACCTTTGAAATGCATAGAGTGTAATCCTCCTTTCATCACTACCACATGGCTACCCAATGCTTTTTTAACATAAGGAAGTATTCAATTTTATCAAGAGAAGTTCCATACCTCCACGTGGTGATCTAGTATTTATCCAAAATTGATCCCTTTCTAACAAAGATGTAAGTAGTGTCATTAGCTAGTGCAGAATGAAAAGGGGACCCACCAAGTAGCTATGGTAAATAAATATCATCCACATGTCATGATTTTTTTGCTTCCTTCCAAATATCCCACATGGCATGTTTGAACTACTCCCATATGATAATATAAATGACTCCTCTTAGATCCCATTAAGATGTCATGTGTCAGGTGGCTACCAGATATAAAGGAATTAATTAAAGTTAGTTGAGAGGAACTCAAGTCACTATTAGAATGATTGAATGTATAATCAACTACTAGATACCAATACTTAAGTAGACACCACCCTCTAACCTTGTCAGACCAATCTTTTGTTCCATTATCCATATGTATCCAGAGATGATCTTGATACCAAATCTAGGTCTAATCACTAAAAAAAATTTAAGAGGTATGGCCATGGTGCCAAAAAATAATGTAAATCTACATCTACCACCCCAAGTGGTGTATTTATTTTAAAATAGGCTTGATTCACTATAAAAGCCTAGATTTCCATTGTAAAAGGGTCAACACATCTTTAGTAGCTTCACATTTCTAAAATTTTCCCTCCATGAGCACTTGTATTAGCTAAGTCTTGCATATTAATGAGAATTAATTTAACCTTTTTCTATTCTTCTAGTGATCTATGTGTTATTTTGTGTTTGTTTATCTCTATGAGTAATGTTCACTCCTCTCATTTTCATTCATCCCTAGCATGTCTTCATTGAATGTGTAACTCACCTATAAGTCATATCCTATGTACACCAAGGTCTATGTAAGCTTTATTTATGGATAGCCTTCATCCCTCTCAATGTCATGTTGTGTTACCATGCCTCTATATGAATCATTCATGCATTTAGAGTATCCTTGGTAGAATCTATGTGGAAACATCTTATTCTCAAGCATTTTTAATGTGCTTATGGAATTAGGAGTGCTTGCTCTATTCTAGTCACATCACCTTTTTAATTTCATCACCTCTTACATTTTCCCTCCCTTTCCCTCCCTTATCCCTCAAGATCATAGGTTTAGATTAGTGATAGTTTACCTTTCTACTCTTTAGGCCTGCATGTTGGTCTTAAACCTGGTATAATTAGAATATAAGGAATTCGGCATACTCCATAGGCTCATCCTAAGGAGTGAAAGGGTCCCATGCCTTTGGGATGTTCCCATTGTTATGATGAAACAACTGATGCTTGCATGTGTAGTTGAGTGATAATACTTTTGCACCTAGCATCATAGAATTTTTTGCCTCATGCAATACCTCTATGTTAAACACCCCACCACAAAGCTTCCCCTACATTGTGAAGCATCCATGGGTGCACATTTTGAATGAAAATAGATATTATTTCTCCTCTTAGATAAAAAGTGTTACATAATCCATTTTCTTCATTCAATATTTTATATTGGGATTTATATAAGTATGCATGTGCTTTAATGAATTAAAAAATAGAGTTACCTACTTCACCACCTAAAGGCAAACATGGTAAAAATGACATTTTAAAAGTATACAAATAAACTAAGAAGGGTCACAAATCACTTCAAAACCCAAAAATGCATATAAATGACAATAATTAAAATTATTGAACAATGGAAAATAATATACCTATAGAGTATTTCCTAAAGTTAAACCATATGCATATGCAAAAAGGTAACCACTTTAGTTTTATTGGTGCCAAGATAGACCACATGATATGTTTCATGCATTATTAGATAAATGAATCATAAAGCTTCATCTTAATTCTCATTATCTGCCAAAATATTTGAAAAGGTAAAAGGACAACACTTTTACACTTACCATGGTATAAATAAGAATCAAGATAATGAATGTTTTAATCTTGAGCAAAAGCTTACACAATTAGTTGATCAAAAAATTATTGCATTTTGAAAAGACATATCTAGACCTATTTCACTTACTTATTCTAAAGGTTACCATAATAAGTTCAAGGCATCCCAAGCTAATCCTTTTAAGGAACATTTGGTCCACCAACCTTTGTAAAATATGACCACTAGTAGAATTCCTTCTCCTAGTGTACCTTCTACTAGGATTGATCTCTCCCACACTAATCCTACCAAGGAACCATTGGTCAATTGAGTCCTTCATAGAGAAACACATGGAGAAGTTATACATACATAATAGATTTGGGTACCTAAATAACTACATAAAAATTCATAGGGTATTTATACAAATACCTCAGAGTCAGTGGCAAAAGCAAAACTGGCATTTTTATTACCACATGATCATTACAGTGAAGTTTTCTTATTTGTTATAGGATTTGATCACATGTGGTGATTAATTCCTTATCACTACAATGAAATAATCTCATTAAATTTAATTATCCGTTATACACTATACCATATCAAAACATACATCATGGCAATAAATTGATGCAAAGCATACACCAATTTGACACACTTCTCCTTTTTCCAAAATCCACTTCCTTAAGTAATGCTCATTAGATCAAATATGTATGTAATGGTGATGATATTCACCTAATTATGTTACAAATTTAAATGATTTAGACCTTTCTTGATATAGGTTTCATTACCCTCTCTTTCCATTCATCAACTCTTTCAAAACTTCCAAATCCTAAGTCTTTTCTTACTCAACTCTGCATATTCTTTCACAATCCTTGTAGCCCTAGTTTTGGGATTTTTATATAAGTATGGTAATGTAAACACCTATATATAAATAATATAAGCCTTTTTATATATCCTTTTCCTTATTCTTTCATCATACTAAGTCTTAGTTTTAATCTCAAAGTGTAGACCACCTTTTCAATCCTCTTTATGCCTATGTTTAGGCCTATTAGACGTGTTTAGGTCTAGTTTCCAAACAGTCCTATATAGACATAAAAAAAATTATATTCCAAACATAAAACTTAAAAATATATTTAAACACTCTTAAACCTATTTAATGACAAATTTTTAGGGTATTTTGATGGTTAGAGTTGTAGTTATTTAATAAACCCTAGTTTAAGGTTTTCTAATGCTCTATCTCAGCTGAGAGCACACAAAATTCACTTTCTAATGTTTGAATAGGTTTAAAAGATAAAAAATAGGTATAATAGGTATGTATTTATCTTATAAATTCTTATCAATAATTATATAGTGTTAACCAATCCACTATCACAACTTTTCAACTCAAAATATGTTTGATTGTGTAAGCAAAATGACCAACTATAGGTCTGTGTCAAATTTTACAAACTCCTAATACATTATTGACTAACCCAAAGGTTAAAATAAAATTAAATGGATAAAAATAAATTATCAAAAAATTATATAACACTTTTAACTTAAATCTTTGATCATATCCTTTCAAGAATCCAAATACATAGTCTACACACACATAGTATAACTCCAAATAGGGGTCTGTTCAAGAAAATATCTGAGTACCAGATGATTTTAACCATATTAAATTAAATTTATAATCACAATTACAAATAAATGCTTTCCATTATCTTCCACACACATTATAATTCAATTACCACATTTAACCACTATCAACAAACACATTCAATTACTAATAATAAACTTTATCAGCTCAATAAGGGCATGTATTCCCTTTCTCTAACAAGGAAATTTACTGTATTAGACTCCTTAAAAGTATATCTTCAATAAAATATGAATTAACCTAAAAAAAAACTTTAAAAAAAATTCCATTTTCATTATTTTATCAATCACAACACATGCAATTAGCAATAGCAATAAATGACCTCAATAGGGTCTGCATATATTCATTCCTTCTACCAGCAGAGTTTACAAATACACACCAACTTCTTCATACAAAGATTTTTCCATGATTTTCTTCATCTCCTCAAATTTATTATTAATATACTACTCAAAAACTAACTCTGACACCCCTAAAAAGATGCATAACTGAATCTTGGCCACTTTTCCCACGTAGAGGTTTCTTAGTTAAAATTACATTGTTCTTGATTTTGACACTATATGAACTATATTTAAAACCATGACATTGTAATCATGAAATTTTATGAAACTTATATAATTCCTAAACCCCTATACATGTTTTTAACATCTTGTCTTCTTCTCAAATTAATAAATTTCCTTTGACAAGGCTTGATAACATTCAAATATTCAAATAATGCTTTTGGCAGGAAAACCAATAATTCAAATTCTATACACCTTTGGACTCTCTATACTTCACAAATGGACTAATTATGACCTATAATACCTATAAGACACCTTATATACAAACTTAATAAAAAAATTAATCATTTTTTGGGTCCTTATAGGATACCCCTACATCATACTACCAAGTTGTAAAAATGTTTGCCATAGGTTCTTGCTTATGTACTTGGTATATGCTCATGTTCAACTTCAATGAACCACCTTATATAAGGTATCAACTTCTACTTTCCTCACATAGAGTTTAACATGTTATTGGTCCCCACATTTAGGCCTTATTTGGTTCATCTTCTTTAATAATATACCTACACACAACACAAAATTGTTAATAAAATCACATTTATTGTTGTCTTCTACCTTCTTTGAAGGTGTGTACCACTCCTCTACTTCTACAAACTAATTCACTTTCTCCTTATCTCCATCATCAACCAATTCTTAAATTATGAATACTTATTCTTTCATCCATACTCCTTGGTTTATCCACTTTATACTATGTACAACTCTTTCTTGGTCCTTGCATGCCTCATACTTGTGTTGACTCTTGATTTACTGTTGTGTAACACCATTATGACTGCTCTCTTTCTCCTACACATGTAAAGGTTGCATACTCATTTTCACTATCCCTTATATTTTATTTGTCACTCTTTCATGTTTACCTTGGAAGCTACTTGATGGTTCTTCATGGGCCTATTTTATATTTCCCAACTCACTAACTTTCCTTTCTTGTTCAAGACTCTCCAAACTTTGGTTATTGGCTGCTTGCTTCTTACCTGCACTTTCATAAAAAAACATCATATTAGAAAAAACATTTGGAGCCTTCATGGCTCTTTCTTAGGTTTCCTCTTTGGAAAATTCAATCTCAAACCTCTTAGATTTCTTAGTGTCAATCCCAAACCATTTATCATCCATCTTAGTTGCAATCTCTATCACTATTCTACTATATCTTTCTCATAATCTTGGATACCCTTCTTTTTTTGACCATCCTCTTTCTTAAGCACTCTCTTAAGTGATATATCTTCTTCTCTTTGATGACTAATTATTGTCACCTTGCATTCTTTCTTATCCTCTTTCATGTCCATATTTTTGGACTCACAACTCTTCATATCAACCAACTCAAGACAACTTACCTTCTTTTCTTCTTTCTTGGGTGCTTTAACCAAACCCAAACTCTCAATAGCCTTGCTTTAATACTACCTTTTTACCATCATCATTATCCTTTCATGTTTTCTTTCATCTTCACCCTTAATTGGAATAATAATATGTATCTCTCCATGTTGCTTAATGGTATATGTATTTTCTTGACCATCATGTATAACATGCCTATCAAACTACCATGGTGTCCCTAACAGCAAATGACAAATGTGTATGGGCATAATATCACACAAAAAAATTTCTCTATATCCTCTTATCTTAAATTCAACCCAATTTTTCTCACTTACCAAGATTTTATGACCCTTTTGAACCCATGTAGCTTGTGTGGTTGTGGATGTGGCATCCTCTTTAATATTAACTTCTGCACCATCTCTAAAGATATAATGTTGTTAGTGCTTCCTCCAATTACCAAATTACAAACCTTACCTCTTGATTTGCACCTACTCTTGAATAAAATCCTTATTTAGGCTAGCTCTTTGACTTGATTTCTCTTATAAAATAGTATTATTCTTATGAGTAAAGACTCATTTCCTGCTTGCATTATTTCATCATTATTTTATTGTTGCATACTACTGCTAACATTCAATGGACACTATGCTACCCTATGTCACTCTCTATGACAATGCCAACATTGTCCATAAAATCTTTGTCTTAGTAAATGTCTCATAGGACCCTCATCTTTTCTCAATTTACCATATATAAATGGTCTAGTATCTAATTCATGGTGTTTCACTCACATGCCTTTTTGAACTATTGTTGTATGCACTTGTGGTCTCTCTTTAACCACCTCTTCATTTCCTCTCTCACTTGTCCTTATCTATAATGGAGTTACTTGACCTTATTTCCTATCAAATCCTTCATATTCCTTTATCACTTGTATTTTTTATCTTTCTCTGAGAGCATAATTAGTAGCCTCCATCCTCATGACCAATGGATTAATCAACTATGTCACTTAATCCACCACATACTTGACCAAATCTTCTTGATCCCTGTTAACTCTTTCTATGGAACTTTGATCTTGGTTCCTTGTCCTATAATACACCTCAAAACACATTATCTAAATCTTTTCCATAATCATATAAGAATATTTAACTCACTCTGATATCAAAATGATGCAGAGCATACACCAACTTAACATACTTCTTTTTTCAAAATCCACTTCCTTAAACAATGCTCATTAAATCAATCCTTTATGTAATGGTGATGAGATTCACCTGATTCTTTTATATATTTTAATTATTTTTACCTCCTTTATTTATATAGGTTTCATTACCCTCTCTTTCCATTCATAAACTCTATCATAAATTCCAAATCCTAAGTCTTTTCTTGCTCAACTCTATCTATTCTTTCACAATCCTTATAGCCCTAATTTGGGGATTTTTCTATAAGTACAGTCCTATAAGAACCTATATATAAATACCAATAGTATCTAAACATAAAATTTTCCCTATTATTTCACCATACCAAGTCTTATTTATAAACTCAAAGTGTATACCACCTTTTCAATCCTCTTTATGCCTCTATTTAGACCTATTAGGCCTGTTTAGGTCCAGTTTTCAAACAATCCTCTATAAACATACAAAAACATATATTAAAATCATAAAAACTTAAAAATATATTAAAAAAATCTTCAACCTATTTAATGAAAAAAATCTAGGGTATTTGGATGGTTAGATTTGTAGTTATTCAAGAAACCCTAGTTTAGGGTTTTCTAGTGCTCTGTCTCAACCAAGAGCACATAAAATTCACTTGATAACGTTTTCATGGGTTTAAAAGATCCAACATAGGTATAATAGGTATATATTGACATTTTACACGTTTATAAATCATCATATAATGTTAACCAATCCATTGTCATAACTTTTCAACTCAAAATATGTTTGACTGTGTAAGCAAAATGACCAACTACATGTCTATGTCAAATTTTGCAAACTCCTACTACCTTATTGACTAAACAAAAGGTTAAAATTAAATTAAATTAATTAAAAAAACTTAAAAAAACATTATATAACACTTTAAACTTTTATCTTTTATCATATCCTTTCAATAATCTAAATGCATAGTCTGCACACACATAGTATAACTCTAAATAGGGGTTTGTTCAAGAAAATATTTGAGTACCAGATGCTTTGAACCCTATTCATTTAAATTTATAATCAAAAATATAAAAAAATATTTTCCATTATCTTCCACACACATTATAATTCAATTACCATTTTCAACCACTATCAACAAACACATTCAATTGTTAATAACAAATTTTATTAGCCCAATAGGGGCATATATTCCCTTTTTCTAATAGGGAAAGTTACTGTATTGGAATAATTAAAAGTATATATTCAATAACATATTCATTAACCTAAAAACACACTTATAAACAATTTCCATTTTCATTCTTTTATCAATCACAACACATGCAATTAGCAATCACAGCAAATGACCTCAATAGGGTCTGCATATATTCATTCCTTCTATCAGCAGAGTTTACAAAGACACACCAACGTCTTCACACAAAGATTTTTCCATGATTTTATTAATCTCATTGAATTTATTATTAATATAATACTCTAAAATTGACTCCTACACCCCTAAAATGATGCATAACTAAATCTTGGCCACTTTTCCCATGTAGAGGTTTCTTGCTTAAAATTACATTATTCTTAATTTTGACACTATATGAACTATATTTAAAACCATGACATTGGAATCATGAAATTTTATGAACCTTATATGATTCCTAAATCCATATATATGTTTTTTACACCTTTCCTTCTTATCAAATGCAAAAAGGTCCTTTGACAAAGCTTGACAAAATTCAAATATTCAAATAATGCTTTTGGTGGGAAAACTAATAATTCAAATTATATGCACCTTTTGACTCTCTATACTTCAAAAATATACTACTTATAACCTATAACACCTATATGAAACCTAAAAGAGAAAATTTAATCATTTTTTGGGTCTTTATAGGATTCCCCTACATCACAAATGCAAGTCAATAATATAAAAAGTAACAAGGAACAAACAATTCACATCCATATGAATCAAAATAAACTATGTGAACCATGTCATACACACACACACACACACACACACACACACACACACACACACACACACACACACACACACACACATATATATATCAAAATGGTACAAAGTTTATACAAATAAAAATATCAATCATATGTTGGGGGCATATCCCTAATGTATACTCATCATCACTATCTATATTTATCACCCTCACATCCTTTTATGTAGAGGCACATGGGTCTAGTGTGGCCCCCATGCTCAAGACAACTCATATACTCTCTCCTCATATTCCCCTATTCGGTGCACCATCTACTCATGCTCACACTACATATTATCTATTTAACCGTAAAATCTAGATTGGGGGAATCTAGGGTTAAAGGGGAAGAGATAACCTATAGCATAAGGATGGTATATTATATTTAAAATAGGCCTATTTTTTATGAAACTCAAATAAACATATGCTAAATTTATTATGCTAAGATGATAATAATAAAAATTAAAACTATGATAGATATTGCAATTACAATGAAAAACAAGATACATAACTAGTTCTAATGCTAATACAGATCTAGATTTGGAACAAGTAGAAAGTGGACTAGATATAGATTTTGGAATAGTCACATAATTATATAAATTATATATTTTTAGTTGAATACATTTATGTCAACCTAAGGTAGATGCATTGATGCTACTATATGACTTAGATGTATGTGTCTAATATGGAATATCTATTAAAACTAGATGTGGCCACCTAAATGCTTGTCACTCCTCCAATAGAAAAACCCTTGTTCTTCATCTTCATATTGGTTGTGGAAAAAATGGGTTAGTGGGTATATGGTGCCAAGTTGACCTAAATACCCCTCTATCAATGAGCATTGCCTACATAACCAATACTCTGAATAGGGCCTCAGACTTATGTAGTTATCCCTTATGTATTGGCTTATATGTGAATCATGTAATGTGTGATAAGTAAGTATAATAATGACCTAACATGTATCTTGGAAAATATATCACTTTAGATTATCCTTTAGTATGTTATACCTATAGATATGTTGTCCCTATGACTGATATTAAAATAGGAAAGATTAGGGAAGATTTTGATCACTTAAGTGCTTGATATAATTATTTTGATAAGTTTTCTTAGTATCTTTAGGTATTTTTTAACTAAGGAATGAATGAGGATTGATATTATATTTATAAAAATCCCATTAGATAATATCTCACATTAAAGCACTTAGGTTGACCTTATAAATAAATTTCATTTACAAATTATATGACTTTAGTACATTGGACACTTGTGTTAGGGTAAGGCATGTCAATGCAAGTATCTGACTAGGATGCAAGTTTGCACATAGTATAAAAGTAAGTACATGTCCAAAACTTATAGAGATAAAAGATAAGTAATTTTATAACATCTTGGGTGAGCTAAAAGGCTAGGGTCATTAGAATACATAGTTTAAACTAATAAATAAGAAATTAGGCACAGATATATAGTGTATGAAAGTCGTTTGGCAATGGGAGAGGTTTAGAAGTTCAAGGTACATCCATGATATGTATTTTCCAATTGTATAAGAATAAGGTATTATATAATTTATAAATGGTGTCTACATTCCCTTCCCTTTAATTTAGTAATGAATTACTAGTTTAAAAGAAAAGAAATGTGTACTTGAGTGTGTATAACACACCTTGTCTTTGTTTGAGTCCAACTTTAGTTATTTTATAGTTATTGACCTAAAACCAAGATCATGTTATAGTATATAATTAGTTCATATAATTTGAAATTTAAAGAATTGAAATGATTGAAATTGAAAGAGAGCAAAGTTTAGGAGTACACCTGTGTATCGATGTAACTGTCCTGCCTTTTAGTAATTTCATTTGAAATGTGTATCATTATGAATCACTAGAATTGATATTAAGAGAAATTTAAATATAGAAAGTGCATATATCTAAAGAGAGAGATAGGAGGTCACATGCCTCCAACCTTAGAGAAAAGGTGGATTTCCACTTGGCAGTTGAGACTAGCTCAATTATGCAACCTAATCATACTTATAACCTGGTGAGTGTGAGTGAACTAAGTCAACTCACACTAAAACTAGTGAGGTTGGATGATATAATCAATTTCAACCTAAAAACTTGGAAATATTGAGTTACTTAATCACTGTAATCATACCAAAAAGTAAAAAAACTATTACAGTATATTGGCTCAATATAGTCCTAAAAATTCCAACCCGATGGGTGATGACAGTCCTTGAAAGTGTTATGAATTTAAAACTAATTTTTATTTTACACTATTAAGTGCACATTTCATAGCATATTCACCTTATATATGTCTCATGATAAAAATATGTATAACAATGGTACCAATATATAGAATTATATGACAAATGTGTATCTAAATCAAATAACCATGTAATTTAACAAATTTAGAATTATGTGTGTATAACATGCTTCCAAATCATTCCCCCACTATATATGGAAAATCTAAAAAAATATATAAGTTCCAATGTGGAGGACATGATTCCAAAACATTATCCCATTGTAATCTAAGTATGTTGTGTATTGAACAAGTATGGTTAACATGTTTCCAAAACATGCCTCCATTGTAAATATGAAATAATGAATAATGTGTAATTCATGCCTCTATGGCATGCCTCCACTAATATTCATTCTATTTTTATGTGAGGTAAGATATCAACTAGTGGTTACCTTACCTCAAAAGGATAATATAACCGTGTAATCTATGAATGTACCATGTAGAATATAAAAACAACATGTCTATGTAGATATATCATTAAAGAATGGAGAATGTGATTACACAAATTCCTAATATTCATGATGTGAATCATGGAAATGTATAAATAATAATAGTATAATCTCAATAATAAAATCGAGCACACACACAAGAGCACTCAAAATCAAGTCAAAAGATAATGGTCTAATGAGACCTCAAATAGGGGGCATGTTCAAATGCTATACAATATAAAGGACATGACTTATTAGAATGTCCATAAAGCAAGAAATGATATATTCACATGTCAACATACAACAAGCAATGACATATTCAAATTTTAAAAAGGTAACAAAGGCACATGGGCTATAGATAATAGAGCATATTCAAATGCTCAAATAAGCAAGATAATAGCAAGGAAAGACACTCAAGTAAGTACATAAATGAAATCATAAGCAACCATCATAATCATAGCATACTAATTCATAGATATATCTATTAGCAAAAAATGTTAATTACATATCATATCAAGTGCACTAGGAAAGATATAAGCATAGATAAATGCATGTGTAAGTACATATATGAGATTAAACATGATAATGTCAAATGACCATAAAATGATATAATATGGATGTATCATGATCGTAGAGTTGGTTATCCCCCCAAGTGACATGAGTAGAGGGAAAGACCAATATCCAAAATTACATAGATCATATATCTATGTATGCTTGAATCACAATCAAAATCTGTGTGAAACATGTACATATTTAGGAAATATTGATATGCAATCTACCAACATGGAACTAATAACATATATGCCAATGAGTTAATAAGATATGTAAATATTGAACATATTTTTTTAAGTTTTTAGGTGTTCTTGGTATTTGGCATAGATATCTCCCCACTATGAACCTAGTGTAATAAATTAGTGACATTACTAAGGAGCATGCATAGGTGCAATATTTGTCACTATAATATTTATGATGCTCTTCATATGTAAAGTATGACTATGTGGTTTTGAAGCAGTAGGGGTGGGATTAGGGGTTCATGGAACCCATCATTGAGTGTTATGTAGTTTATTTATAATAAAAATAATAGGAACATGTGAAGGTACTCTAGATATCTTAATATGGTGTATAGTAGATAAGGATTTTGTGGAACCCAATATGGAAATTTGATGTTGTGAACATAGGTTTTCAATAGGAGGAGATTAGTATGGTGTTAGTGAATGAAATCAAATCCAAACAAAAAACACACTAAGCTAACACCTTAAGCCTATCTCAAGGGGGGAACATATTAAAAAAATCAAATGAGAAACACAACTAGAATGTAAAGACAAATAAATCCTTCACCTTCCTTGGATGCTCCAAATAGCTTGTTAAAGTGGCTTTCTCTAATTGTGCTCAATGAGTCTTCATCAAAGAAGGATTGGCTATCTCCTCTTCTCCTTCGCACCTTTGTGATGTCTTTGGATTTGACTTGGCTCAAAAATTTGACATTATAACACTAATTGAAATGGATTTTGGAATTATTTGTGCATTATAACTTTGCATTATCCAAGCTTAAAATTCATGTTTATGGATCTTATATTTATAAATTTTTGAAATGGTTTAGGATCAACCATGACCATCAATCTCAAGATTGAGATGTGTGGCCATGAATTAATCCAAATATTATGTAATTAAATTCATAAATATCCCCCATAAATGTTTGGGAAGAAGGGGAATTTAAGAGGCATGGGAGGCATTGATGAGGTATGGGAGGGTCTTAATGAGGCATGGGGTGGCTTGATGAGATATTTTATGTGTTTATGGCCTAGGTATGTCTTTCCAAAAAATGATGTCATTTGATGATGTATATATTCAATATCAATTTCTAAAAATAAATATTAAAAAATTTCTATGGAAAATTAACTTGAGCTCTTGATTTGGTTTAATTAGCCTTAAACATGATTAGTCAACTTTGATGCAAAACCTTGGTAATGTGTGCATAAATTAATCAATTTAGTTAAAATCTCATATTATTGAATCAAAATTTTATTGGATTAGAATTGGAAGTTGATGTTAGATGTGTTAGAACCATTATCTCATTTAGGATGTTGCCAATGAAAAATAACAAAGGCACATGTCTTATACAGAAATTTGATAGAAAAGAGTAATCCAGAGCACCCAAGTGTGAAAATGTCATTTTGACTCAAAATCATCTGATCAAAATTAGTTACTTGATAAATTTAATTTCCCTATTTAATGATACCCTAGAAAAAATCTGCACTTGAATATAAAAATTTCAACTCTTTTAATGCATTTTAGTGTTTTTAATCCAAATTGTGCACTTTGGTATAAATTAGTCAAAAATCTGGTTAAAAGTTATCGATAGCTAGTTTTAGGTGTCTATAGTTTGTCCTTGTTTGAGAAGGTTTTGTAATCTATAAGCATAGTAATGTCTTCTCAAAGAATTAAAAGGTCATATATGCCTATAATTGAAATGATGGTGAACTAATTGTATGATTCCCCATCGAGAGAATGGTTGGCACAAGTAGGTCAGTAAATGGTCCCTTTAAAAGAAGGAAACAAAATGAGGGGACCAAAAAAAAGAAGATGAAGGGGTGAAAACACAATGAGTTTGAAAAAGTAGTCAAAATCATTAAGAATGCAAGTGGGATAGTGTACAATGGTTTTCCCAAAGGTGGTTATAAGCATTGTACCCTATTAGTGGCAACATGGTATGATAACACAATGATTTGCCTAAAGGCAGTTATAATCATTAAGAAGATAAAGTTTTCCTAGTTAGGATAGACAAATAAGATAATAGCATGCCTCTATTTGGGCATATAAAAATTAAATTTGGTGAGAATATAATGATTTTCCCAAAGGCAGTTATAATCATTGAGAAATGTAGGTGGGATGGTGTACAATAATTTACCCATAGGTAGTTATAATCATTAGACCCTGATTATGGTAAATATGATTAATTAGCCAATGATGATGGTAAATTAACATAGATGGTAATGATTAATTGGAATAACCTACTAGTAGGGAGATTCTTGTTTGAACTAACAAAGGTTGAAATTATTTCATGGTTAATTACTCTATTTGGGATATGATTAAGATGTTAGTGCCAAGGAGATGTTGATACTACCCTTACTGAGTAGACTATTTAAAGATAATTTTTATTGTATCACTTAATGGTGAGCCACATGATAGAACACCATAAGGACTAGGTTGAAATATGCACAAAGATTGACTCTCAAAATCCAATACTCAATAGAAAACAATGCATCAATGATAAAAACCATGATGACAATGTAAACACATGAATATGGATGGATTTAAGTATAAATGTGTAATGAATGCATATATACTGAATTGAGGTAATATTGTTAAAATCAAATAAACAAGCACACAAAAAACAAACAAGTAAATAAGCAAAGAAACAAACAGACAAATAATAGTTAGTCCTAATGTTAGTACAAGTAACATGACTTAAATGAGACAAACATTACCCCTAGAAAATAGGTGATAACTTAGCAAACAAAAATGATAGGGGAATAGAAGAAAAGGAAGGGGTGGCTGAGATATCTCCATATACACTTGAAAAGTGGGCACTACCTACATAGTTCCATGGATGTAATATCCAACAAAAAATTCATGCCAAATGTAGTTTTCCTAGGGAATTGGAATAAAATGATAACTAATGAAAACAAATAGAATGGATGTGATAGAAGAATAGTAATGGTCTTGAAAAATGGCAAGTGCATGGGAGAAAAAGTGAAAAGGATGGGGAAACTAAGTGACAAGTGATTTGCTTACAACTTAGTAAAGGTTCCTATAATCCTTAAGGCAAAGAAGTGGTCAATGTTTTTGGTTTTTTCTAAAGGTTTTATAATTTTTTTTGGAATTTTTAGAGTATCTCAACTCAATCAAGAATGATGAGACACTAAATGGTGAGAACTTTACTTAGGTTACTCATAAAATGGTGAGAGTGTGGCTTAGGTTGTTCACAAATGGTGAGAGCATGGCTTAGGTTGCTTATAAAATGGTAAGAGTGTACCTTATGTTACTCAAAATAGAGAGAATGTGGCTTAGGGTGACTGATCTTACCTTAAAAAGTATTGAGTGTTTCCTACATAGTCCCAAAGTAGGACCTTAGGTTGTTATAGTTCCATCTTATAGTGGAGGAATCTAAATAGTGTAACAATCAATTCAAAAAAAATAGGCATAGTTGGTATAAATGCATAATACGGCATAGAGAAGGGCTAGTTGGTATGTCAAAGAATGATATACAAGTCTTTCCCTTAGTTTTCCCATAGGTGGTTATAACTTAGGAAACAATGGCTTAGGTTAATGATAGTAATTTTCCCATAGGTGGTTATAACTAGTGACAAGACTGGGTATACATTGATTTACCCATAGGAAATTATAATTAGGCACACTTGGTAGAGAGAATGGAACAAGAAATGAAGGATGCAACTGCCAAATATCTGTCATACTACTCCAAAAATACTACCTCTATCTGGAATGTGTGAAATAACTATTTAATTTGAATTTGAATTTCAATATTTTTACTAAAAGTAGTGATGGAATGAAATGGAATGGAACCAAGGTCATAGGGCCAGGTAGGGAGGGTGAGATGAACTCAGTTTTCAGGGAAGGTATGGTAAAATAGACATGTGATATGAAAAGTGATAAATTGGTAGGATGATAAAATTACAAAGATGTGATAAAATTATACAACTTGAAATGGTCCATATAGGTAATACACTAGATCACTCATGCATAGTACCACTTATGGTGGATAATGTTCATCAGCTCATCAAATGCATGGCCATCTAGTGTGGTAAGCTTGTATGCTCCTATTTCAAATTTTGCTTTAATGATGAAAGGACCAGCCTAGTTAGGTTTTAACTTACCTTTATACTTCTTTTCAGTCGTGGTATTCTTTTGGTTTTCTTTAAGGATGAGATCACCAAGTTCAAATTCTCTATATTTCACACACCGATTGTAATGGCCTCAAAGTCAATTCTGATAGGCTTGGAGATTATTCACCGTATCCATGTATTTCTCATCAACTCTAGTTCTTACAGGTGAACTACTCAATAGTCATTGTCATCTAGGACATGATTAAAAGAGATGTGTAGAGATGGCAACTCAACCTCAATGGGAAGGATGGCTTATGTACCATAAACAAGTGAATATGGAGTGGCTCTTGTGGGTGTATGGTGATTGGTATAGTATACCCAAAGGGCATAGAATATCTAAAGGTACCAATCATGACAAGCATCATTGACAATATTTTTAAGAATGTTGACAATGGTTTTATTTGATGCTTTGGCCTGGTCATTACCTTGAAGGTAATATGCCTTAGAAAAATGTTGTGGGATGTTGTATTTGACACATAGCTTGTCAACATCCTTATTCTTGAATGATAAATTATTATCAGATATAATGTCAGAGGGGATACTATAGCAGCAAATGAGATGGTTGAAGATGAACTTGGAAATTTGCTTTCCAATCACGTGAGGGGTATAGATTCAACCCACTTAGTGAAATATATAGTGGCAGTAAAGATATGTTTATGGCCATCAAAATAGGTGGGATTGATCTTCCCAATGTGGTCAAGGCACCATGTAGCAAATGGTTATGGTGTCAACATTGGTTTTAGAGTTTTGGCTAGGGCATGAATCAAATTGGCATGCCATTGACATTTGTTGCACTTATTTATATATACATTTGTATCTGCATCCATTGTGGGAAAATAATAACCTATATGCAAGAGATTTTTTGATAGGATGGCCCTACTAGTGTGGGATCCACATACTCCTTCATGAACTTCTCATAATGCTAGTGTAGATTTTGCCAAAGTTAAATAATGAATCAAAGTTACATCAAAACTATGGTGGAAGAGGGTTGATCCAAGTAAGGTATCATGAGTGGTTTGGTGTATGAATACTTTGGTTTATTTTTAGGATAGGTTAGCTGGTAAAACTTGGTCATGAAGGTAGTTTCAAATGTCTAAGTACCAGATAGAACTAAGACCAATAATATGATGAATCATCATGATGGTTGAAGGTTCATGAATTGGTGGTAGCAATTTCTTGACAAGGAACTGATACTCTTTAGTTGTGTTTATTTATCAAATCAAATATCCAATAGTAGCTATATCATCTACAATTTTATTAGTTGCCCTTGATATATGCTCAAATTGAATGTCAGTAATCTATCATTTGAGAGTGTTGACCGTGGATTTATATGGAAACAACTTGTCATCTTTGGTATAAAAATGGTCTATAACCTAATTGATGATTAATTAAGAATCACTATAAACTTTGAAATGAGATATGTTCCATTGTACCACTTGGAAAAGACCTATAAAAAGTGCTTCATATTTTCCCATGTTGTTAGTACAAGGAAAACTGGTCCTAAATTATTTAGGGATTAGATCCCCCTATGGTGTAATAAATAAAAGGCCTACCCCCGATCCATGTGTTGTGAATGATCCATCAAAATATATCTTCCAGTGTTGCTCTTCAAGAGGTGTGTCAATGATTATCATTATGGATTCATCAAGAAATTAGAATGTGAGTGGTTTTATATCAACAAGGGGTGCTTCAGTAAGCTGGTCTACAAGAACTTGCCCCTTAATAGCTTTTTGCTTGATGTATTTGATGTCAAACTCATGTAGAATTATGATCCATTTGGCCATGTAACCTTGTAAAGCTATTTTAAATAGTAGATACTTGAGTGGATCTACTTTTGAAATAACCATGGTCTTATTATTTAACATGTAATGGTGTAGCTTTTGAGCTATGAAAACCATGGTTAAATAGGATTTTTCTATGGGCATATAATTGTGTTCATATGTGACCAGTGTATGAATTAAATAGTACATAACATGTTCCTTTCCATTGTCATCATGTTGAGTCAAAAGTGTCCCCAGGGCATTATCAGTAGATGATAGATATAATGAGAGTGGCTTTCCTAGTATAAGAGGCAACAAAATAGGTGGATCCACTAGACAATCCTTTAGTTGATAAAAAGCTATTTTGTAGTGATCATCCTAGTGAAATGTGATTCCTTTCTTCATAAGATACATAAAAGGATGGCATTTGTTAGCTAATTGAGATATGAAGTGTATGATAGATTGGATCTTGCCCTACAAACTATGAATCTACTTCAAAGTAGTTGGAGGTTTCATCTCTATTATAGCTTGGACTTTGGCTGAATCAACTCCAATGCCTCGATGAGAAATAATGAGGCCTATAAATTTGCCTAATGTGACTCAAAAGACACACTTCTTAGGATTAAGTCTAACTTTGTACTCATATAATCTTTCAAATATTATATGTAGCACTATTGGGTGATCAGCCCTGGTATTTTATTTGCCAAGAATGTTGTCGATATAGTCTTCAACAATATCACAGATCATATCATGAAATATGAGAGTCATGGTTCTTTGGTAGGTGGCCCCTACATTCTTAAGACCAAATGGCATAACCTGATAATGGAATGTTCCCCATGGAGTATTGAACACTATTTTATGTTGGTCTTCTAGTATTATTTTGATTTGGTTGTATCTCAAAAAACCATCCTTTAATGAAAGCTTTTCATAACCATTTGTGGAGTCAATGATCATGTCAATGTTTGGTAATGGAAAATCATCTTTAAGGCAAGCTTTATTTATATCATGGAAATTAGTATAGATTTTGATTCCTTCTAGCTTTTTTTGGTATAACATTGGATATCCACTTTGAGTGGTCAATGGATCAAATACATCCTGGTTCTAAAAATTTTTCCAACTCTTTCTTTACCAATACAGTAATGTGAGTATCCATCTTATGTATCTTTTTTTATATTGGTTTGGCATCAAGATTGACCACAAGGTGGTGCAGAATCAAGGTGAGGTCCAAACCTAGCATGTCAAAATATGCCCATTCAAAAATATCTACAAGCTACCTCAAAAGGATTGTAAGGACCTCATGCTCCTTCTCAGTAAGGGAAGCACCTATCTTGATCCACTTTGGGTCATCTAAGGACCCGATGTTAACCTCTATCATATTTTCCACTAAAAAGGTTGAACCATCTTCAAGGATAGTGGGAAAATATTTGAACTGGTTGGCAACAATAGAGGCCTCTGCTAGGACTAGATCTTCAAGTTCCTCTAGGCATGATGAATCAGATTCCCCTAATGGAAGGTTTGGCCATGTAATAAAAACTATTGGAAATTCTAGAATGATTCAATCAAAAGCTTGTTCTTCTTTAAAATTGAACTCAGACTCACAAACAATTTTGTCATTGGTGGTCTCCTGAGCTATGGTTGAATAAGGTTGAACAGCCCTATGGCACTTAAAATAAGTTTTCACCACTAGACTAGCCTTTTTCTTTACTTTTACCTTGGTCAGAAAGCACCTCAAAGAGGTTTTCACTTTGGGACCTCAATGTTTTAATTATTTTCTTTTTGCTAAAGATGTTTACCCACTCTCCAAAATATGTTGTAAGATCCAACTTGATTGAGACCCCTAATTTGTGGTCCCCTAATGGAACATTGTCTCTAAGGCCAATAAAATCATAGAAATCCTTGTCATTTTAAAATGCATCAATCGATATGTTGGACTCTTGCTGGTCTTAGTCTATCAACTATGGATAATACAATAGCAGTGGGTCATGATGAATGATTGGGCTAAGGGTACAAATGGAATGAGGGTTAAATAGGTTGGTTTTGGATAGGTCATCAAAAAGGCTATGATCAGACTCTACTTCATTTTTGACATCTTCATCACTAGTTGATGGTGATGGAACATGAGTAAGGTATATGGAGTCACCCATAGGAAGTTTAAATCCAAGTCCATAGGGTCCTTCATATTTGGTCATGGAAATTGGCTCAAGTGCTCCTCGTTGATTAGGTTTAAGGCCTCTTCCTTCAAATTCTTGATTCTTCATGATCCTATTGGTAATAGAATACTTTATATTCTCATAACAGTTAGTTTGGTTGTCAATGTACAACCATGATTCATCCCTTTCAAGAGGGTTTGGTTTTATGCCATATGTTGGCTCAAATATGATAGGTCCTTTACCTTTGCTCTTTTATTTCCATTTTAGATGAAGTGGCTTAGCTTTAGGTCTTATAAATGAATTTGGATTCTTTGGAAGGTTTGTAATATGAAAGGTATCATGGGTCTCATACTCCCTTGGGCCATTAGGAGAGATAGTAAAATGATTGGATACTTAAGGAGGTGGCATGTGGGAAAGAGAATCAAGGGTATTAGGATCAATGCAGTTATCCTCTAATGGATTAAGGAGTATTAGTTTTCCCTTATCCTGCTTGTCCACTAGATTCATGCCAAAGTGATAGTTATAACTCTTGAATTTGGCTTCTAGGTGCTTGTAATGCTTATATGGATGCAAATATCTTGGTATACAAACTTCCATCCCTTAATGGGAGAACTTGATACATTGATAGGACTTCACAAATTTCATGTAACCAAGGTCTATCCAAAAGTATATTGTATGACAAATCAAGATCAATCACATGTCAAAGTGTATCATGGGTCAAGGGCCCAAGGATAATTGGTAAACAAATGGTACTCTATGATTCTGATTCCTCATTATCATAGTCTTTGATGGTTATTGTCTCTACTTGAAGATTTTCCATAGTGTACCTAAGAAACTTGATGAGCTTAAGAGACACTATGTTTAGAACTGATCCATTGTCTATAAAGACACATTTCACTTTATGCTACTTAATGCAAACTTTGATGTATAACAGGTTATTATGTAATGGGCCAAAATATGACATATCACTTTGGTTTAAATTAACTTGTTGGGTTGGAGCTAGGTGTCCAACCAAAGCTTGGAATTTATCAGGGGATATGTCACTTGAAAAAGTGGATTGGCTCAGGAAATCATTCAAAATGTTTTTGTGGATTGTTGATGTAAGCAATAAATCTAAAATGGAGATTTGTGTGGTCATATTTTCTAATTGTTCCACAATTTCAAATTTCTTCTCTTAGTCAGTGGTAAATCACTTGTTCTAAGGTTGAGTGACTAGTTAGCTAATGGGTGAAGTGGCAAATGGTTGTGGGCCTGGGATGGCAATCTTTGACCTTCAAGTTGTGATTTCATAATTAGGATTAAATATAGGACCATGATTACTAATAAATGATGGTGATTGTGTGGGACTAGATAGGATAAGTCTCGATTACTAGTGCACATATGTGTGGTCATGAGGCAAGGATGAGTTATTGGTTTAAGGTTCAAAAGTGGGAATCCTTGTTTGCTAGTTCACTTGTGTTTGGTCCCAGGTTAAAAGAAGGATTATCAAAGCAATAAGATTGACTTGGTATGGTTAGAAATGGTCTCATCTTATTATAATTTGGTCTAGGATTAATGGAGATGGTATTAATGTTACCTCCTGCAATATGGCCTACAACTTTAGTATAATCATGTGCAACTACATGGTAGGTTTGTTGGTTGTTACCTAACTAACCTTGGTTTTGTCCATCATTTTGGAATTATTAGTTTTGTTGATTCAGCCTTTGATTTTGATTTTGATATTATTGTTTTTATGGTTGCACTAGTTGGTACTGTTGTTGCTATTATTCTTGTTTTTGTGGCTAGTTATTATGTTGGGGAAAAAGGTTTTGATAAATCCCAAGAGTTTTATTAGAAGTAGAAGCACCATTATCCAATGGTATCTCCCAATTCTCCAACATATTTTAAATAAAATGTTTAATATTCACACATCTTTGTAAATTGTTCCCATTGACCCGATGATATTCATAGACTTCATTTTCATGATACCAATTAGAATAAGGAATGCCTTATAGATAATGCTTTGATATAGGCCAACTAATCAAATTAGTGGTAGTGAGCTTATGAAACATAGATTAAGTAGGCTCTCTAAGGTCACTAAAAACATGGTGAGTAGGCATTTTTCTCCTTGGAGGAGGGACTTATAATGGCAAAGGTGGTTGTGTCAGTTGTGGGGGCCTAGGTTATTGCATTTATGGCACATGTTTTTGTTGATGAAGAGGTTGTGTGGTAGGAGTGATATGAAAAGGCAATGCTAGCTGAATAGATGGTGTTTATACCATTTAGACATGATGCAACTCAATTAATCCATTTCCCACAACATTCTTATTATAGTTGAATTACTTTGGTCTATCTTGGTTATTGGCTTGTGTTGATTGTGATGTTTGTACTTGGATTGGATGTTGGTTTTAACCATTTCCCTGATTGGTACCTTGATTTTGATTAATTAAAGTAAGCTTGATGATTCCTTTATTAATAAGGGCTCACTTGATCACTAAACCTTTGTCAATGATCTCTTTAAAAGTATGCACACACTACAAATCTAGATGATAGGATATCTCATTGTGCAAATTTTTGGTAAACATGTGGCTAATTATTTATCTAGTAAACTATGGGTTGATAAGATTTCAAGGGCTCTCCATTACTGTAGATAACTCACAAAACTCTAACTAGTTTTTTACTTTACTTACATCAAGTTAACCAATAAAATATCATGTTTGAGATTGTAGGAAAAGTGTTGCACAAACTTATCTAAAAGGTCATCAAAATATATTACTAAATTCTTGGGTAACTTTAAAAACCATTCCAAGGCTTGTCTAGCTAAGCTCCTTGGGAACAACAACAAAATATATATGTCACTATATGTCGTTGGCTAGCATGCGACAAAGAATTATGTTAAATAGGCTTTGGGGTCACCTTTCCCCTTGTATTTATCAAAATTTGGGAGCTCATATCCTAGAGGAAATAGAATATACAAGTATTCCATGTTAAAATGATAAGAACACACATCATTCAACTTAAAATTTTTACCCTATTTCCTAGCTTGGATGGCAGTGATTACATCCTTCATCTAATGTAATTCTTGCTCTAGGAAACTTGTGGGAATATTAGCCTAGGTAGATGGTTGAGCAGTCACAAGTGGAGTACTTAGACTAGGGTATAATGGAGATATTTATTAGTGTATAATAGATTGGTTGGGAAATTGACCAAGAATATGCATGTGTAAATTAGGGTTTGATTTTTAGAATTGCATGTGTTGCAATGTAATATTCTAGTTAGGGTTGGTTATGAAGTATTGAAGTTGAGGATTTTGAGGTTGGGATGGAGGAATATAACCTTACTATGCCTACTATGGTTGAAAAGGGACATGTTACCAACTAATTAAACCTTGATATTGAGGGGGTACTTGTGAACCAAGACCTTATCTTTGAACTAGTGGCACCTTCTACATAAAAGGCAAAGGTTGCATGATTGGTACTTGAGGAACATTAAAACTTCTTTATTGTATGAATCCTAGTTGGGAAGTGGATGCATGGTGTATATTTAGAATTTATTGACCAATAGTTATACATTGTTGATTAAACATCATTTGGCTTTGAAGTGGCACATTGGTTTATGAGGAAAGAGGTATGTTCACTACTACTTGGTGAGGTAGAACATTAGTTGCCCCTATTGAGGTGGAAATAAATTCAGCCTTTACTACATTGGTATGCTGGATTATGTCTATTGTTGTGGAATATGACTCATCACATATTGGTAAGGAGTAGGATTCATCACATTTTGTTATTGAGGCATGGTATTGGTTACTGAATAGATACCTAATCTTGTTGGTTGAGCACTTGAAAAAGTAGCTGGTTGAGGATTAACAGTAGTAGTTGGTTGAGTTTGGGATGTAAAAACTCTTACTCCCTGATTCTGATAACCACTCATGGTGTTAACCAAAATTACACCTACTTATGTACTATTTTTCTATGTACTTACACCACCTTGGTTTGGATAGGATGTTGCTTGCACATTATCCACTACATTTTGTCCACTATTCTACATAGAAGTAGAAAACACTTCTTCTATTGTTGGGGTATGAAATAAGTTGTCTATCAAAGTGTTCTATATGAATGGGTCTACACATAGATTGTCTTGACCAATTAACTCTATTAACACTCTAGTTGAGGGAACTAAATCTATGAGAGGCCTATTTGACATGGTCATCTGGTTAAAATTATGTGATAGGTTCAAGTAGGTTTGGTATGTTTTCTACATCTATACAAAGTGATCCACCATTAGGTCCTTGCCTTTGATAAGCATCCTAATATGTTATTTGGACTAGAGCTACAAGATTGCTATAAGAAACCTATTGATTGTACAATATGTTATGAGGCATTCTTACTAGACTTGGTAAATTCTCATGGGGGAAGTCTGCTAGAAACTTGGCCCTTACTTCTATGTCCCTAACCAAAATCTCATCTTTATTTCTAATAAGTGATACTTAATTAGATAAGGACCATACATGGATGTTTTAGTAACATAATATGGTTGTTGAGGGAAAGGTTCTTCAAAATTAGGTACCATAGCTAAGTATTACTCTATTTGTGCTTGATCTTGATTTGAGTAAGGAGTTGTGTTTACCAAGTAATGGGTCAATGGGTCTTGGTTTTTTTATCCCCTATTTGAGTGTTATAATATGTATATCCATCTATCTCATAAACAACATTATCTACATAATGGTCTTGAACTATTTCTTCTTGTGCAACCACATTACTAAATCTTGAATTATACATGAGGCCAATATGAGTGTAGGAAGACATGTTGGGATCCATAGTGAATGTTTTGTGACAAAATAAAATAGAGTTATATAAACTCTAAAAATGAGATGTCTAAAAACATGTTCAAACTAGGTCTAAATTGGTCAAAAGGATGGATAGGTATATCCAAAAAGGTTGATACAATGACTTATGTCAAAATAAGCTAACATCAAGTGTCAAACTCTACATGTCTCACACAAAAAGGTTAAGTAAAGGGATCATAAATCAAAATGACAAATTCTAGGTCAAATGTTTCAAATCAGTCTAATCTAGGAAAAACAAAATTTGATAGGTCTTTTAGCCAAACACGGCATCAAAATCTAGGCTCAAACAAAATGTGTGTGCTAGGACTTTAGGCCAAACAGTGTCAAAAGCTGGACTTTAAAATATGAGATATTTAATCTAATAGATTTGAAATGTTTTTAACAAAAATTAGGCATTTGAATCTTGGTCATAAAAAATTGATTGATAAGTATGAGGTATGAAACAAAAGGCACTTGGATATAGTTTATTTTCTCCCAAATAATGGCACAAAGCTAAGTTCTTTTGATGAATAAGCTAAACAAAGGTGAATGGCATAACCATGCTAGACAAATATTTTCAAAGGAAACTTGAAATGGTTGAAACTTAAACAGACTAGGATTCTATGCAAAGAGGTCTATGAAAGAAGTCTCAAAATAATTTGATCAGCTTAACAATGCTAAACTACTCAAAAGATGTGGCAAACTATTGTTTCAAAAAATCTAAGGCAAAATGGTTCCAACATTATTCTGGCAGCGTAACACTACCCTCCTCAACTCAAATGATACCCACACATAAAGTTAGACAAATTTCTCTAAGGCATGACTATGCTATCAAATGGACAAATGGAAAAATAGGATGGGTAGTTAAAGTCTAGGACTCAAATCATTAGTAAACATGTGAGATGAGTTGAGTCTTAGTAAATGATGATAATGATGTTGAGTCTAAAAGTGGCCCTCAATTTAATTTAGAATTTGAACTCAAGTTAAAACAAGTCAAGTGCAAAGTGGTGGACCCAATTTAACACATCAACCTTTAAAACTTGTAAGAGTCTAATTTTGAATTTAAACTATTAATGAGGGACTTGAAAAAAACGTGGCAAAAGTTCTAGACTCAAGTGGGCAACATAACTACACCATATTGGAAGATATGACACAAAGTGTATGATGATGAATTTGAACAAGAAAAAAGATGTTTTCAATTAGGTAGTATAGTTCCTCCTTATTTTAAAAAATTTGTGGACCATGTGTTTGGTTAAGTCATTTTTGTTAACACCAAGTTTTGACTCTCAAACAAGAACAAGTAATCTAAGATAAAGACAAACTAGCTAACTAATCATCTTAAATCCTAAACTAACAAGGTATGGCAAAGTGGGGTTAACTAAACTAATTATTTTGTGGACATTCTAGATGGATCAATTGCATAATGACTTTCATGCCAAATGATGCAAAATAAATGCACTTTAATTGGGTGTCCATGGTACTTATCTTGTTGCAAAAAGTTATTTCCCTTTTTATAACCACTACATCCATCACTTGCTCAGTGTAGTGTGATGTCCAATGTGCAGATACATTGATGCTTAACCCCAACACTAAAAGGTGGTTTAACCACTCAAACCTTTGACCTTAGTGGAGGTGATGAAGTCTATGCTAGGAGATAAAACCCTAGGTCAAAGCTTCCCTATAGAACTTGTGGGATGTAATGAATTCCCCTTCACAAGCCAAGTTTGTATAAAATAAATGACTTAAAATAGAAATACTTTATGGTCACGTCAAGATCACCCAATAATATTATGAGTTTTTGGGGAGTGATTTAAACGACATTCTTTCTATGCCTTGGACTAGGCACATTTGTAATAAGGATGGTGTTTTTTATTCCAAAAATTTCTCTAAAGGGGATGGATGGAAGAGCATACACACACAAACCTTCTTTTTGCTAATCAATTAATTAATCATCTATTGAATACAAACTTGACAAATGAGTCCAATTTTAAGCACTAAAACAAAATTTTGGTGATGTTCTTTTGACCCCTTAATCTTAAGTTGTAAAAATATGTAAAGATTACAACAAAAAATACTAAATGAAATAATAATCACCTGCGTTCATTTTAAACCCAAAGTTTAAAGTGATTAAGACTTAGCATGCTAAAGATTCATTTTAGGCACCAAATTTAAAGTATGTATGATTTTAACCAAGTTCTTTTTAAAAATACAAATTGAAGTGTATGATTAGTTAAAACACCCAAATCAACTTCCAAACCATCCTTTCAACCTAAAAAAACAAGATTAGGATTGCCTTCTTTAAATCACTTTAGAGGATGAGACAAGGACTTTTGAAAAATGAGCTCTATGTTTGACAGTCAAGTTGGGTTGATAGTCGAGTTGGGTTAATAGGCAAGTTGGGTTGGCAGGCAATTTGGGTTGATAGGTGAGTTGGGTTGCACAGGTGAGTTGGGTTGATAGGCGAGTTGGGTTGATAGGTGAGTTGGGCTAGACAGGCAAGTTGGGTTGCACAGTCCTGAGAATAAAATTGTGGCTTAGAAAAAATGGATTTTTTCTCAAATTTTTATCTTTTTTACCTCCACACTCCAAGATCCTGCATGATAATGGTTAGTATGTTACTTATAGGTGCAATTTGACCAAATTTGTGAGGCTAGGTCCCATCGGGTATGTTATTTGTGAACATAAGATTGTAATAAGAGAAGATTAATATGGTGTTAGTGAATGAAATCAAATCCAAATGAAAAACACACTAAGCTAACACCCTAAGCCTATCTCAAGGGGGGAGCATATTAACAAAACCAAATAAGAAACACAACTAGAATACAAAGATAAATAAATCCTTCACCTTCCTTAGATGATCTAAATAGCTTGTTGAAGTGGCTTACTCAGCTTTTGCTCAATGAGTCTTCATCAAAGGAGGATTGGCTATCTCCTCTTCTCCTTCATTCCTTTGTGATGGCTTTGTCTTGGCTTGGCCTAAAATTTTGACATTATAAAACTAGTTGCAATGGCTTTTAGAATTATTTTTGCATTATAGCTTTGCATTATCCAAGCTTAAAATTCATGTTCATGTCTCTTGTATTTATAGATTTTAAAAATGGTTTAAGATCAACCATGACCATCCATCTCAAGATTGAGATGTGTGGCCATGAATGAATCCAAATATTATGTAATTAAATTCATAAATATCCCCCATAAATATTTGGGAATAAGGGGAATTTAAGAGGCATGGGAGGCATTGATGAGGCATGAGAGGGTCTTAATGAGGCATGGGGTGGCTTGATGAGATATTTTACGCATTTATGTCCTAGGTATTTCTTTCCAAGAAATGATGTCATTTAATGATGTAGATATTCAATATCAATTTCTAAAAATAAATATTTAAAAATTTCCATGTAAAATTAACTTAAGCTCTTAATTTGGTGTAATTAGCCTTAAACATGATTAGTCAACTTTGATGCAAAACTTTTGTAATTTGTACACAAATTGGTCAAAATGGTGTATTATTGGCTCAAAATTTGATTGGATTGGAATTGGAAGTCAATGTTAGATGTGTTGGAACAGTTATCCCATTTAGGATGTTTCCAATGTAAAATAACAAAGGAACATGTATTGTACAATAAATTTGATAGAAAAGAGCAATATAGAGCTAATTCATAAATTTCATTTCCCTATTTAATGATACCTTGGAAAAAATCAAAAATTGAATATAAAATTTTCAACTCTTTTAATGCATTTTAGTGTTTTTAATCCAAATTGTGCACTTTGGTAGAAATTGGTCAAAATCTTAGTTAAAGGTTATTGGTGGCTAATTTTAGGTGTCTACAGATGTAATGGTTTATTAGGTACTAGCATCTTGGTAAAGGGAATTGCTTGTTGATTACCCTTTGTAAAATTAACTACCTGGGTATCAATTTCTCTTGCTCAAAAGGATGTTCATATGGAATTCTATAAATTGTAATTACCCGATTGACATGAATGAATCCATGCAATATAAAATTTACTGCTCAAAGTGTACATATACAAGGTCATCCAAATAATATATAAAAGATACCCATGGAAGGTATAACTTAGAATATAATAACCACATGAGTAGGATCCACCTATAAAGGTATATCAATCTCACCAACAACCTATTGTGAGTTCCCATCAAATGCTCTAATGGATATGTTCAAAGGATGTAAATCATGTTTTTTATAACCTAAATGCATAATTAATGTCATGGTACAAACATTTTTACTTGCATTATTATAAATCATAACATTTTGCATAGGTTAGTGGTCAATGTATGCTCTAATGAATAAGGAATGAAGAGTTAAGTCATCATCTTTAATTTCACTATCATCACAAGTAATAGAAGGTATCTAAACCATATGAGGTTTATGTGGTGTATGAGTACCAATAATCCCATCCAATGTGTGCTCATAATGTGATGGGGAGGATGTGAATTATACTCTATTTGTACTTTTGAATCTTTATTTGAATTATCTTGCAAAGGGTTATTATATATTTTATGTTTATGGTGGTCAACAATTTGTGAACCCAATTCTTTTGGAGGATCATTTAATTTTATATTTTTATCATTTATGAGGTCTTAGATCTTATGCATCTAGGTGAAAAATTTGTTCACAAAATGCATAAGGCCTTGGTGATAGTCATAATAAGCATTTACATCATACCTTTTGGGTATGGGTTTACTCATATCAACCTATATAAAATGAGGGAGAGATATAAGATGACACTCTATAAGTCATGTGAGTAATGAATATGGAGACACAAGTAAGTGTGTAAATTATCTATGTGGTGTATTGGTTAACACAATTTGATTAGGTTGTTGTGACACCACATTAACCATGGTAGTTGTTTCATTTTTAAGTTTAGGAGGTTTGATCTTATAACTTGGTTTGATAGTAAACTTGGTATTAGATGTAGATGTAGTTGATGTATTTACTACATACTTAAGTTTTTTTAATGAGATAAGTTTTATTTCATGATCACGAATAATTTGGCATAGGTCATCGAAATATTTAAAAATTTTAAAGATAATAGACTCATGTAAAGGATCAAAAAAACTTTTCTTGAAAATATCATGAAGCTCTTTATCTGCCATAGTATTGGTCATTTTCGCTATAATTGTCTTGTATCTCAAGACATACACATTAATAGGTTAATTTGTTCCTTTTTTTATTTTTTAAATTTTGGTATAGGAAACCTTTTTGGTGATGTTAATAGAGAAGTGTGCCAAAAACTAATCCTCAAGCTATTTGAAGACATTTACTGATTGAGTTGGTAAATCATAGAACCACCTTATAGCATAGTCCTTGAGGCTTCTTGGAAATAGTTTGGTAAAAACTTTATCATTAGAGGACTAATCAAGGCATGCCACAAAAGGATCAGAGATGCTATTTAGGATCACCCTTGCCATTATAAAATGTGAACTTAGATGAAACAAAACTAGTTGGAAAGGGATGAAAAGACATCTCTAGTGCAAGAGGATCATGTAACACCTCTTGTGAATCAATAGCATAATGTGATTTCATAGATTTTTTTTCAATATTTGTAACCTTAGTTTGTAAACATTTTATATTTTAGACAAGAGCTTTCACCTAAAAATCCACATATAGTGTTATATTTCAAATTATATACTTTACCAAGGTACATCATTGATAAATGACATAATCTTTGATTTCTATATTTATACATAGTATTGGTACATCCTCACTTTTTCATTTCATGATAAGGTGATTTATACATTATATTTCCCATCATCCCAAAAGGGAGTTTTCTCTACACTTATAATAGCTTACACATTATCTAGATTTAGTGGGGGTGACATGATCGCATGTCCTTTACATTATGTTATAGATTCATATTATAGGTGGAGTAATGTTATATAAACATGTTATCCACATTTAATTAGTACTCAACATATCTAACTTATAGTGGGTGCATGTTTTGGAAACATGTTTTCCACATTTATAAACAATTCTTAGATTCTCCATATTATAGTGGGGGCATATTATTGAAGCATGTCCTCCATGTTCATGACATGTTAAAAATCTATAGATATTAGGCATAATATATGGTCCAAATACATATTTGGGTTATAATTTTATTGATGTTACCATTATACATAGATTACACAGAAATGGTACTTATGCCAAGGAAAAAATACCAATCTACACAATCTACTTTATTCACACTAGATATGGTAGGGGGTATGAACAAGGGTTCATTCCTTTTATTCACTAGATTATCATGGACTTTTATCACATTATGAACTATTAATATTTCATGGAATTTTATATATTTATATCTAGGTTGGACTATTATGGACTATTATTAAGCCTTACATGTTTATAGCAATTGGCTCTTTTTTGGTTAATCAAAGTGATTAAATCGTCCATTATCACCAAGTTTTTTAGATGAGATTTATTGCATCACTCATATTATACTAGGATGTGTGTGTGTGTGTGTGTGTGTGTGTGTGTGTGTGTGTGTGTGTGTGTGTGTGTGTGTGTGTGTGTGTGTGTGTGTGTGTGTGTGTGTGTGTGTGTGTGTGTGTGTGTGTGTGTCTTTTTCACTTGATATGTGTTGGTTTGTAAATGATACTCTTAACGGCTAAAACACCACTCTTCCTATTCCAAGTTGGGGGCATGAACACCTCCCAATTCTTGATACTATAGGTACAACACCACCAAGGTGTAACCTAGTTGACCACTTATGATTTCACTCATCTTCCTAGCTAGAATATGGATGAGGTTGAAATCCCCCTTCCACTTCTCTAGTCTCTAATAATTCATAGCCACTACTATGCAGCACATACATAGGTGTACTCTATCCATACTCTTTATTTATGTTACTTTCTATTATTGATCACATAAAAATTCTATATGTTGATTACTTTATGGCATACTCTTTATTGCAAAGAATACTCAAACAAAATTTTTAAATAAAAACTCAATTAAAGACAAAGTGTTATGTACACACCAAGGTATGCATTTCCTTTTCCTTTAAACTAGTAATTTTAGTTTATGCATTACTGGATTAAGGGGGCAGGGGGAGGGGGGGGGTGGGGGAATGTAGATACCCATATTTGGTACAATAATAGTTTAATATTGTGTCTTAATATCCTTTTAAATGTATACATATATTTACTGAGAGTTAGATATCTGGTGGCATGATCTCATATGGACCTCTTGGGTTCCATCTAATTTCACTTACTTTATATGCCCCTATTTTTGGCAATTTGGCCTCCCAAGTAAAATGCTAACCCCTATAACCAAAAAATTTTCCATGACACCCACCCAATCCTACACATGGTGATCTCATGCATGGTTATGTCCTCTTTGGTCTCAGTTCGAACCTTAGTAGCATTGATCAAGGTTTCATGTTGTACTAAAACCTTCTTGTGAATTCATCATATGTCATGGTTGCCTTGGGTCCTTTGGTGATGTGATAGTGTTCATGGTGATCCTTAAGTGATAAAAAGAGTGTCAAGATGTATTTTGAGGTCTAGTGAGTAGTTTTAAACTTGTTTTATAAGATTAAGGATCCTTTGACAAAGTTAAGGTAATTTGACACGTCTAAGGTTTCTAATCTTTATGGTTTTAGAACTTTTTTATGCCATTTCTTAAAGAGAAACCTTTATGTGCATGATGTAAGAGTTTCAAAAATTATTAAAGGTCATATATGAAGGTCTATTATTTTTTTCAATGTCCTTGCTCATGGTTTATCCATTCAAGCAATTTCAAGCCTCCATAACCCCCATAGAGTCATCAAAGACCCTCAAATGCCTCACATAAGCTTAATTTGAATTATAAACCTTTAAAAGGGGGAGGAATATTTCAATGTATTTTTTACTAAATGGGTCCTATAGAGTCTCACTTTAACCATATTGTCACTTACTAGGCATTTCATATCATAAAAGGTCCATTTTAAGACTCATTTTCACTTCCCACTCAACAAATGGGTCCCACACATGGAAAAAGTGTGCCTCTTCAGCTCCCCCTACCATAACACTTATTTTTAAATGTAATTTGACTCAATTTTTTCCTCCCTCTATCCTCCAATGGTGGTTTAAAGTTAGAAATATGGAGAAAATGTAAGAAAATGAGAGTTTTTAAGTATTTTAGCAGGTTGTACGGACTTATACGATTACGTCCATATAGAGGGGGGTTAAATGTTGTGGGTATATTCATGCCAAATATATTGGAGGGGTTCCATGATCATAAGAGGTCAAATAGGTAAAACACCAACCTTTCCCTTTCATCAAGCTCCTTTGCAGCCCAGGATAGCCCTTTAGGTTTATGGATAGTACAAATAGGAGAGAGAAAATGGGGACCTAGTCTCTTGGGAAGAGGAAGGGGGTATCTTTACCTTATCATCCATGGCATTTTTATATAGGTTCATGGCCTATTATTTATAAAAAAACATTAACAACCTAGGCACACCAGTGATCTTCTTCATCTATGGAAGAGGTTGAAATGGCATCAATTTTGGTGCATTTGTTGAGAGTTTTTAAGAAAAAATGCTTGATGTGTGTTCTATATGTCCTCAAATCCCATATCCATCACCCCCCACCCCTATTTAACATATGTGAGTGTGTGAAAGCAAGTAAATCTTTTCGTTTCCTCCATTTGATGAATATAGATAGAGTTCTCATACTATAGAGCTTTTAATGCACCAAATGGAAATGTTTTAAGTCTGATGCTAAGTATATTTTAGATTTTATCTACCTCTAAAACTAAACCAAGCCACTATATGATCAAATATATCCTTTAAATCTTAACTTAGTGTGACTATCATGTGCATAATGTTTTATCCTTTATAAGTGTGAACAAGGGGGTTTAAGGAAACATCAAGGTAAGTTGTAAGATGCATTGGTCCCATATAATTTTCATGTTATATGGTGTTATCACCACACCCCCCTCACTAGCATATGATCTAGCATAGTCTCAACCTCAAGCCTTCAAAAGTGAACCTTCATCTAGGTATCTACAGGCTTTACATAGATTAGTCAGATGAATGACTGTTAGGATGAAGCCTTGAGTACATGGAGGAACCTACTTGAGTCATAATAACCTATGGTTTTATATGTAATATGATACCAAAAATTCCAATATGGATCAAGCCTTCATCCTCTAGCCCTTGAGAGATAATTACTCTCACAGTCAATGCAGGCCTTTCAGTGCAGAGTGAACAAGCATTATGGTCATGGTTGGTTTGAGATACATAAGGTATAGAAGATAATTATGAATTCATAATATTAATATGAGAATTCATGTATAAAAATTCAGTAGGTGGTTAGGGTTAACACCATTTTAACTCTCCCCAAGAGAGTGACTTAGTCTAGGTTTTAAAGAAACATTGGCTATAACTATAGAGTTGAAAGGACCTAATAGATTATAAGGTTTTAAAGAAGATTTAAGATGTCATAGGGAGCTAGAGATAATAGTAAAAAATTAATCATAACACTGAGTTCATCCAAGATATCAATGAACACCAACCCTCCTAAATAAGACACCCTCACAGTTAGCAGACCCAATAAGATCACCTACAAGCTAACTATTTGGAAACAAGGCAATTTGGATAAAGGGGCCATAGTTTTATTTAAGGAAATGAGGTGAAATATGATTGAGAAACATATTTAAGGTGAATGGGTGTTTTTAAGTATGGATACTATATTCAAATAAAAGGTAACTCATATATCATACACAATCAAGGAGCAAGTCTGCCACCTACAGTCAGAATGAAGAGGATATAATCAACCATACATGAAGGTGATGGTAAAAAGGGATGATATATTATCTATAATATTTCATAAATGCCATAAATTCCTTTTTCCAAGTAGTTTTTCCCATGTGATGTAGAAGACTTGGATGACCTAGTTAGTCCTAGTTAGACCTAACCAACCCACCTACTATAGGACTTGAACATGAGAGTTTAAGTGAGAACCCTATAGAAAGATGAGACATGAAATTTAAGGTGTGTTTATCTATTTTCCTCATAATAATATTTTATTATTCCACACTAATATTTTTCAATATCTAATACAAGAAGTTCTTCGTGGCCTACATAGACCTACTAGGCCTAAATAGGCCTATACATGAGAAGTTGAAGATAAAAGTAGGTTTGAGGTCATATGTACATCTAAAAACACCTAATGAGAGGGAAGTAAGGAATTTTAATAGATTTTATAGGAAGAGATAAATAATTCCTTTAACATGGAAAGAACTTGAAGGCCCATACAGGTCTATTAAGCCTAAATAGGCCCAAATAGGCTTGTGTGTTAGAATTGGAAGCTCATGCAAGTTAGGAGTTTTATGGAAATTTAATAAAACATGAAGATGGAGTCATAAAATAAAATATATGTCTCCATGATTTTAATATCCTTATGTAAGGTTTATAGAACACCAACTCAGACCCAAGGGTTACACAAGTTTGACTGTACATAAATGCTAGTAAAAGGAAATGAAGATATGCAGATGATAAAGTGATGAGAGGATCAATAAAAAGAATGATACCAACCCTAATAATATGATATAAATATCCCAAACCTCATAAATTTCTACAATATGGGTAGTGGTGACTATCAAGAACTCTAACACTAGCTACCCAAATGCTCAGACTAGATAGTGGTTTTAAACAGACTTGCATGAAGAAGGATACAGAGATAGGTTTAGACACATAAGAGCAAGTACATAAGCTGGGGATATGTGGAATAGGTTTTCATAAGGGAATTTATACCATCAAATAATATTCAAGAAACTCATACCCCTACACTACTAACAGACACTCAGGCTGATAGTGAGACCCCTAAACACACCATGAGAGAGTTGGAAATAGAGTTATAAGTTTTAGCATCTAAGGGAAGATAAAAAGAATATAAATTGAGTGAAGAGTTTTTTATGATTATTTTAAACCCTCAACTCATCCATAAGTAATTTAAACCCCTGAGACTTAATTGATTCCTATTAGGCCTAAAATATAGTCTTAGGCCTTGAGACCCATCACTAAATTATAGCACACCCAAACCCTTCCAAGAAAAACTATCATTAGGAGAAGATGTAGGAGGTTGGTATAAGCCATAAAAGGTTAATTAGGATGGGATAATACAATAAAAATCTAAAATTGGGTCTTTGATCCTAACTCAAGTTACACAGTTCTAGGCAGTCAACTTGATCCATTACTCCAAATCCTCATAACTTTCATAACATGTAAACTCAAGGTAGATGATCCCAGGGTAAGTTGGTCCCCCATATGGACTCAATATTAAAGAATGATTTAGTTGGATTTATATTCCAAACTCTATGAATGAATTCTAAGACTGAAACCATGTCTAGAAGGCTTATAGAGAGTTTAAGTTCCACCATCTTCTATTCATATCTCTCCATACAAGATGTATGGAACCTAAAGATTTTTAGGATTTTTAAGGGGTTCTATGTAACAAACATCCATGGACATAAATTTGGTATTAGAGGTCTAATCTTTATGAACCATCATTACGATGGTAGACCTCCAAATCCCTACTTAAACCCTAAGACAAACCTAGCTTGGGAAAAGTGAAGGTTTTTGCACTCAAACACCCTAGAATGACCTAATAAACACTTGAAACACCTAGTACACTCATATAAGATGCCATCCATGGTACTTAGTTGTACAAAAACTGTATGGATTTATCATAAAATAATACTTTTTCAAATAATTAAGGAAAAAAAATTACAAGGCATTTTGAGGAGTTAAAAATCATTAGAGAGGGGATTTTGAGACTTTTTTCATCTTCCCAAGACATGATATATTCACTTTTCTACATGGAAATGCCTCTGCAAGTCCACACCAAATAGCCAGTCTACTAATGCTAAGAGAAGGTGACCTAGTCACCTATTTTGGCAAGGTTTTATGTGTATTTTTATTAGAAATTCCTATGTCATGGTATGTAATGTTGTTTTAGACATTAAACTAATCTATTCATATTATCTTAAGGCCTCATAAAAGCTTTCATGGCCACCAAGTTCAAACAGTCAAGTTACTAGGTCTAATAGGCCTATTAGACCTACTTGATCAACAAGAAGAGATGAAAGTTGGCATTGAGGGTCTGTTATGAGTTAATTAAATGGAATTACACCATGTAACTGATGCTTGAAAGGTAGGTAGATACACCTTTCATAGTCATCATGGAAGAAGAGGTGATTTCAAGACTTGTCAACATGCATGAGAGGTGGTGGGTTACTCAACACCTTATGTAGGTTAATTACACATTGTAACTACCATAATAAGATTCATTAACCATGTATGGGTGTGTTCATGCTTTTAATGGATTCAAAAAAGTTAGATGAAACCTCTATCACTCCACCTCAATGCCTAAAGGGCCTATTAATGAGTACCAATGCATGGAGAGACATTTGAAGGACTATTGTAACTATAGTATGAGTGAGTTCTTGTCATTTATTACCCCCATTCCATTTTCCCTCTCCTATCTTCATTCTTCTATATATTCAAGCCATAAGGCCTTGATTTGGATCCCTCACCTAGGTATGAGGAAACTATGCCTAGTTTTGTACTTGATGAACCTATTGGACTATTAATGGACTATTATATCTTCTCCATGATTGATTTATATTATGTATATACTTGTTTTTATGTGTGTAAGTGGTATGAATCTTCCCTTGGTATGTCCTTTCCAAACTTATATGTTGATAAGTGGTCTTATGCAACTTATATGAAGTTTCAAAGATTGATGATCATGTTTGTAGTGTAACCTAGTTAGAAGTGCCTCAAGATAAACCTCCCACCCATAACCTCCAAGTTAGATTCATTCATCATGGCCTTCATTTAAAACATTTTTGCATAGGATCCTTGGAGCTAGTTATTTAGTTCATGATTAGTTCACTAGTGTTGTTAGGAGTTCAAATTGAGTTTATGGATGATATTGGTACATCACCACCCCTATAATAGGTTTATTTTATGTAATCTCTATCACTTTTCATAGTGTAACTACCATAATAAGATTCATTAACCATGTTTGGGTGTGTTCATACTTTGAATGGATTAAAAAAACTTAGATGAAACCTCTATCACTCCACCTCAATGCCTAAAGGGCCTATTTATGAGTACCAATGCATGGAGAGACATTTGAAGGACTATTGTAACTATAGTATGAGTGAGTTCTTGTCATTTATTACCCCCATTCCATTTTCCCTCTCCTATCTTCATTCTTCTATATATTCAAGCCATAAGGCCTTGATTTGGATCCCTCACCTAGGTATGAGGAAACTATGCCTAGTTTTGTACTTGATGAACCTACTGTACTATTAATGGACTATTATATCTTCTCCATGATTGATTTATACTATGTATATGCATTTTTCTATGTGTGTAAGTGGTATGAATCTTCCCTTGGTATGTCCTTTCCAAACTTATATGTTGATAAGTGGTCTTATGCAACTTATATGAAGTTTCAAAGGTTGATGATCATGTTTGTAGTGTAACCTAGTTAGAAGTGCCTCAAGATAAACCTCCCACCCATAACCTCCAAGTTAGATCCATTCATCATGGCCTTCATGTAAAACATTTTTGCATAGGATCCTTGGAGCTAGTTATTTAGTTCATGATTAGTTCACTAGTGTTGTTAGGAGTTCAAATTGAGTTTATGGATGATATTGGTACATCACCACCCCTAGAATAGGTTTCTTTTATGTAATATCTATACCTTTTCACCCCAAAAGTAGCAGGTCTTAGTGATCCTGATCCCAAATAGATGCATCAGGGGAGCTAACCCCATAACCTATAGCCCTAGCCCAGTCATAGGTCACCCATAGCCTTGGGTTATTCCCATGTTAATCCAACCTTAAAATTAGGCCTAAATAACCTCATTTTATCATGAAAGTTGGAGATCTAACACCTATGGGATTGTATTTTGTCAAATTATATTGTATCCAATATATCCCAAGGATCCCTACCTTTGTTTTATGTTATCTTTATGTTTTTAGCCTTGGACACCTGTGTCTGTGTTGGACTCTTATGTCGATGCAAGTGTCCAAACATAACATAAGTGTCCAATTTTATCATTTTCCATATCTTTCACCTTTTTTACCATTTGTTTATCCCCCTTTGTTCATTCTTTTGTTGACTTTTTGCATGCCACTAGGTCCTAATTCAAAATTAAGAGATCCCTATATATATAAAGGTTACTATTCAATTACGACACCTTGCAGTGTGATCAAAAAAGTTTATAATTAATAATTACTTTATACTTTGAGTTATAAAATTACATAATGGTACTAAATTAAATATTTGAAGCACTCATAAGGTCATTATAATATTGCATTGTTTGTACCAAGGGTTATTATAGTAGAAAGAGCATATAATTTCATAATTGTAATTCTATACACATGCCTAAGAGGTAAAACTAAATGTAATTCTTAGGCCCTCTTTAGATTATTGGCTATGTAGATAGTACTTATCAATAACTAAAGTTATTAGGATTAGCTCGACTCACATGTTAACCCCTTTTTACTAAGTTATAGGAGGTCAAAAGGCATCGATACTAGGGTTTTTGCTTATTGACTAGATATCACACATAGGTAGACATATTTTGAGGTATCAAGGAGTTATAAAGGTGATATCAAAGGCCTAAAAGAGATTTCTATCTATTCTTGTGCATATTTTGAACTGGACACATGCGTCGAAGTTGAACACTACATTGACATAACTATCTAGGATCAATGCAAGAATCATGTGAATTAAGACAAGTCAAAACACAAAGTAAGTGGATTTCAAGGTTTGATCAATATTATAAAATGATTTCAAATCATTATCACATCTCAGATCCAAACTTCAAATTAGATAAAATCTTTCTATCCCTTAGTTGTATTGTATTTGATTGTATTTATTACATCTGCTAAATTAGAGAAATTTATATTAATCATTGTATATTAATGTGAATCTAAATATGTTCTTACTCCTTTTAAATAATTTTTATCGCTTGTGTGTTTCTCTTGTAAAAACCCAAAAAACATAATATAATATCTAGGGACTAGTATGTTATGTTTATGTTGGTTCTTTATGATTTCATTTATACTTGAGTGTCTTATCGTACTTGTTTGAGAATTTAAATATGCTCCATTGTTTTCATCCCCCATGCCCTTATTTTCCTCTTTGACATTTGAATATCTTGTTCTTGCTTTTGTGGAAATTTGACTAAGTCATATCCCTTTGATTGTACAAAATTTGAACATGCCCCTTATTTGAGGTCTCATTGGCATTATTTTTTATTTACTTTTGAGTTACCTTTTATGTGTTCTTGATTATTTCTTGAGTTTATATTATTACTATATAGATGTTATGATCTATATCATGAATCTTAAGCCTTGATGTGATCACATTTTGCACATTTCAATGATATATATACCGAGACATATTTTTCCTATATGTTACATGATACATTCAAAGTTTACATGGTTATCATTTCCTTTTGAGGTAAGGTAACTACCCGTTGCTACTTCCCCTCACCTCAAAAGGGGGGCATGTCATAGAGACATGGATTCCATATTTTTCATAGTTCACAGATTTAGATATATAGTAGGGGCATGTTTGGAAATTGTTCTTCACACTTACACCAGTTTTTAGTTTTAGATTATAGTGGGGGAATGTTATAAAAACATATTCTCTACACACAATTTTCAAATTGGAAAAAATTCATAATGATATGATTTAGATACACATTTACAATTGAATTATATACATTGGTACTATTGTTAAACATAGGTTTAAACACACCACATACATAAGGTGAATATGTTATTTAAATGGCACCTAAATTGAAAAATCAAATCAGCTTTCATATTTCAAACACTTCTATGGACGGTTGGACTATTACAGATTGTATTGAGCTAATCTACTATAGTAGTTGGCTCACTTTTTGGTATGGTTGAGATGATTAAATCACTCAATCATGCCAATTTTATAGGTTGTACTTGATTACATCACCTAACCTTAGCATATTTATAGTGTAAGTTGACTTGGTTCACTCATGCTCACCAAGTTATAAGTATGATTGGGTTGCATGATTGAGATAATCTCAATTGTCTGATAGTAATTCACCTTTTCTCCAAGGTTAGGGTCATGTGTCCTCCATTATTTTTATATTTACACACTTTTCATATTTTATATTTGTCATAATCTCAGCTCTAATGCTTCATAATGATACATCTTTTCAAATCAAATTACCAAAAGGCAAGGTGGTTGCATTGATACATAGGTGTACACCTAAACCTTGTTCTCTTTAAATTTCAATCATTTTAATGTTTTTGATATTAAATTATATTAATTGATTATATAATGTACATGTTCTTAGTTAAAGGTCAGTCATCATAAAAATACTCAAGTTAGACTCATTTAAAAGTAAGGTGTGTTATACACACCCAGGTACACATCTATTTTCTTTTAAACTAGAAATTTCATTACTAGATTATGGAGAAATGTGTACATTATTTCTAAATTATATAGCACCTTAGTCTTATACACTTGGTAAATACATATCATAGATGTAATTTAAGCTTTTAGACCTTACCTACTACCAAAAGGCTCGCATACACTATCTCTCCATGCCAAATTGCTTATCTCTTAGTCTAACCAATGTTATTATAATGAATTAGACCTTATATCATGCTCAAAATGTTATAAACATGTATATATTTTGTTTTTATAAGTTTTGGACTTATTCATATTTTATAGTTGCCTAGACACTTTGATTTAACAATTTTGGGAGTATTGGAGTCTTATTCCTAATTTAGTTAAGGGTCTAAGTTAATTAAATTAGTAAATAATATTGGGATAATCAATATAATAATTTGTATAATTTTAATGTAATTTAAACCTTTCTAAAAATAGTAATAATTGAAGAGAAACATAACTTAGCTTAAACAAGATTGAGATGGCTGAGACAAAAGCTGGTACTAGTTGTACAGGACTAGGACACTATCACAAATTAGGATCTAGATTTCATTAAACAAAAGGATAGGAGCACTGAAAATAGTAAACTTCAAGGTCTAGTGCTAAATTCCAAGTCCTGTCGATGTTTTCCAAAATTGGTCATAGAGATTTAAGTTTTCTAGGTTTTGTTCAATGTCCCTATATTAGTCTGCCTATGAAATTTTAAGTCTTGACTATCGACAAAACTCCTTATAAAGCTTATTTAATCTCCAATTTAGGTCTTCCTTGTGTTTTAACTTGAATGAAAACTTGGATAAAGAGGGGGGGTTAGTGTGTGTAAGATGCACTAAACATGTATCCCCTTGTGTGGGCACGCTACGTATATACCAATAATCTGAAGAGGGATCAAGTCATATGTAGTTCTCCCACTTGATGTGATTTTATACAATAGTGTAATGAAGATGTAAAAAATGCCAAACTAGGTGTGTTTGAGGTGGCTAGGGATTGGTATGAAGGTTTGAATAATCTTGTGGATGTGTTGATGGTTGTATGCAAAAAATAGGAAAATATGCTTGAGTATTCTTATTTGTATTCTTGCTTGCTTTTAAAATAATTTCCAACCCCCTTATAAATGAACTTTGAATGAGATTTTATAGAGATCTATTGGTCATGGGTTAGATGTATTCTTGCTAGACTGACATAATGAAGAAGAGGAATTGGGAGGAAATGGTCATATGGGCTCAAAAGGGGATTTGATAGAGTGTTGGAAATGGGATACCCTAGGGTCTAGTGCTATAGTCCAACTTGGGTACTATTGTCTTAAGGGCATAGGATTTGGGGGATGGATTTTTCATGGGAAAATCAGCCTTGCTAAGATGGAATCAGGTCTCAAAAGTCTATGAATGACTGGGAATTAGCAAAAAGGTGGATAAAAAGATCATGAGAGCATATAAGAGGGACCTATGGGTTGGGTGTCATAAGCCATACTCAAGATACCAATTTTCACATTTTATATGACTACATTTGCTCCCCCTTTATTCTAGTAATGTAACAAAATGAAATACTAGGATAAAGGAAAAATATAAAGTGTACCTAAACTTACCTACAAGGGTAAAGCTCATGAAGCTGTGTGATGCTAGGTGTGCATAAAGAGAGCATGATGTTAAGTGTAAATCTATAAGAGATAACAAAGAGTAGATCAATTCTTACTAGATACATTATATCTAAAATAATAATATACAAACTTGAGTAAGAGCAAGAGAAATAAAAAGGAATGAATACACCTCATTGGGTATGAAAACCAATACAAAACCTATTGTGATGCTGAGTGATGTTGGATGATGCTAAGTAATGCTAGGTATGTGTTGTACCAAGAGTAATATCATAAATGGATCTAAGTTCTCAATTCCCTAAGAATGGCTCAAGAATGCAAAGGTTGGCCCTTCGGCTCCATTGTCACTTACTACATGAAGCTAGGTGGTCATGCATATGCTAATCAATGTTTGGACTGTGTGTCCAATCCCTCTGAGTAGGTGGATTAAGAATACAAATTCTAGTTACACCTTTGGATCCATCTTCACCCCATGAAGTGAAGCTATAAAATAATACTGATATGAATGTATGTCATACAAGGTGGCTCTTGAATCCCATGAATGCTCTAAAATCTTGACAATGTGGTATGGATAGCTGAATTTGTATTAGAAACTAGGTTAATCTTGGCCAACTTAAGAAAAAGGTAGAGATTAGGCTTGTATGAAATCCTCTCCAAAACTAGGCCATAGGCTTATATGAAATCCACTCAAAAATGTGGAGGTTATACTTGTATGAAAGCCACTCTAAAATGATGCCAACCACCTACAGATGGAGTAAGGCATGCAACTACTAAGAATGCCTGGGTAATATACTAAACTCAAAAGGAAAAGAAGACCAATGTGTTGCACACATTTCCCCCAATCATTAGTGTCTATAACATGGATTCTAATCTAGAAGTTATACCAATTTCCCAATCTAAAACTTGAAGTAAAATCAATCATGTCATGCATGATTCCCCCTATATCTAGATTCTCTAAGAAAAACTATACTAAAATTTTTGAATTTGAATTGGTTTGTATGTGCAAAACTGTAGCTGAGCTTATCTTTATACCTATTTCTAGAAAATATAGGTTTTTTTTGTTTTTATAAGAGCATCAAAAGAAAGACACCCTAATGTCTGACACTATTGTCCATATCTGGTGTTGTTATCCTTTGCTAAAATTGAAGACTATTCTGGAATCATCACTATTTTTTTGGTTTGTTCTTCCTAGTTTGAGGTCTGAATTACTATTTTAAGTGTTCTAAAAATTGATTTTTTGACTGGTAGGAGCTTTAATCTCTATGGCAAAATCCCTATTTATTGCCCCCTCTTTTGAGGGTAGGAATTAATACCTTTCAATCATTGCCCTCAAAATAAAGATCCCTATAAGTGTGTTATGCTAATAAATACATGATATAGTAATGATAATCGAAATGATGTCTCGAGATATAGCATAGTTTATAAGAGAGATTGTTAAATCAATAGGAGTATGCCTAGATAGATATAATAATGTAATAGCATGTGCAATGTACTAAATTGAAACTAAAAATGTTAGTTCTTAGTTATCAATGAGGGATGGAGCATGATATCCATCATGGCATCCAAAAAAGCAAGATAATTCATGATGTGGATCATGGCATTGTAAAAAATGAGAAGTAACAAGCAAATAAACACACAAGGCAAGAATCAAGATGCATACAATAGTGTCCAAGGGGCTAAGCAAATAAGGGAAATGGGCACATGTCACACAAATTAGAAATCAAGCATACAAGGCATGTTCAAATTCCACGTACACATACAATTAAAAATAGTCAAGGTTGGCATGAGGGTGACAATCACAATTAAGAGTATAGGCAAAAGACATTGGAAAAAGTCCTAAGGCACACATAAGAATAGAAGCAAAGGACATTGGAAAATTTCCTAAGGCATATATAAGAGACAAAATAGAAACTAATAAATTCAATCACATCTATGTACACAAAGAAAAAAATGAAAGCATGTAACTACTTAAAATACAATCGCATCTAACTAATGAAAGCAAGAAGTGAAAGTATGTAAGACATAGAGTACAAGAATAGGTATATGTTAAGAAATACACAAGTGTTATATACTAGTGAATGTCAATAGAGTAATCTATGTAAGCTAAAAAATAATGTATGTCAACATGATAACTAGAGTGTGTGGTGTAGTAATGACATTACCTGGATGGTGTAGTCATCTAGAAGATGCCCCAGGGGGTAGATATATCAATGTATGTCTTGAATGTAGAAGTAGGATGCCCCATTAATGGGTAGAGTGAAGCAATCAAGGATCTAGATGTCACTACTCACACTTAAATAATATCAAGTGAATCATGGTAATGTAGATAAATTGACAAACAATAGCATAGAATAGTAGAATGTAAGTCTAGCATGGTAGTAGAAATGTAAAGCATTGATAATGCATACAATTGAAATGTTTTTATGTTTTTGAATTATTTGAATGTTTTTATATTTTTGACATATTTGAATGTTTTTGATATTTTTGATATGAGCTATGTATAATAAATCATAAGGAGACTATGTACAATAAATATTAAGAAGCTATGTGCAAGTAAGCAAAAAGAAACTATGTACAAGTAATTGAATGGCAATTATATATAAGTAATTTTGAAAAACTATGTACTGTATAATGTGTGAAATAAAATGCTAGACGTGGAATCTATGTAAATGCATGATATTCATTAGATTTTTTAGTTTCTTTCCTTCAATTTAGGCTAGATGTTACACTTTAAGGCTAAGATTTTTTGTAATAATGTATGGACCTATCCAATTCGGTTTAAATTTTCCTTTGGTTTCTTCTTTGGCATTGACATTGCAAAGATTTTCTTTGAGAATGAGATCATTAACTTCAAATTCTCTAGTGTGAACTCATTTGTTGTAATACCATTTTATACATTACTATTAGATTTTTAGATGTTTAGCTACTTAAATATGTGTATTTTCTAACCACTCAAGTTGATGTAGATGTTTTTCACGATACTAGTCATCAATGAGGATACCTTCAAGGGATACATAGAGAGATTAGATTTCTAATTCCAATGGTAAAACTAATTTTGTGCCATAGATGATTAAATAAAGAGTGGCTCTTATGGGTGTACAAATACTTGTGTGATAAGCCCATAATTCAAAAACTATTTGATTATGCCAATCATCTTCGAATTTGGTCATTGTTTTACTCAAGATGTTGTTGATGGTTTTATTAGTAGCCTCTGCTTGACCATTTCCTTGTGGGTAATATGGAGTGGAGAACATGTTTTTAATCTTATATTTTGTCAAAAATTTCTTGATAGTTTTATTTGTGAATGATGTTCCATTATCATAAATGATATCTATGGGTAGGTTGAAGCTTGAAATAATATGAGTCATGATGAAGCTACAAATGTCCTCCCCTATGGTAGATTGGAGTGGAATGGCTTCCACCCACTTGGTAAGATGTTATTTAGTTGTGATGATGAACTTATGCCCATTAGTAGATTCAAGGTTAATTTTTCCAATAAGATAAAATCCCCATAACATAAATGGACATGGAGAGACAATAGGTTACAATTATTATGATGGTGCATGTTGTAGGTTACTATGTCATCGGCATTTATCGTATAGCTTTGCATATTTTAAACATTCATCTTTCATGGTGGGCCAGTAGTACCCTTGTCAAATCAATTTATGTGACATGGCATTTCCACTAAAGTGACCACCACACTCACTATCATGTATCTGTGTAAGAGTAATTTTGGCTTCTATGAAAGTCAAACATCAAATAAATTGTCTATCAAAGGATAGTTTAAAATGGTCTCTGCCAATGATTAGATAACAGAGTGTTTGTTTATGTAACATGAATTTATCATTCATGAAAAAGTGTCTGGTGTAATAGATTTGTTTATAAATTTATAGATATCATAGAACCATTCTGGATCTATAGAACTATTTGTAGTGGCTAAGACAGATAGTGCAATCAAATCCACGTTGGATATTGATGGTGATTGTAATCGCTTAATTGTGAAAATATCTTGATCATCATTGATGTTGATAAGAATAAAATATGACACTTTCCATTGAATTTACATGTTGGTTGTCTTTTCTTGGTATAATTTCTATAAAAAAGTAGTCAAACTATGATGATAAACATTGTACCATATTTTGGTATGGGATAAGATGTTCTTATTTTGTCTTATAGACATCACTGACTTGATTGACCACAAGTTGGGAATCATCAAAGACTTGAATAGATATAATTTGGAGGGACTGAGTTTAAAATATACCTAAGATAAGTGCTTCATATTCTATGGTGTTTTTGGTGTAGGAGAAACTTAATTGATATCCAATAAAAACTATATGACCAGAAGCGTCAATAAAGGCAATTCCTGCCCCCACATCGGATGTGCATCAAGAACCATTAAATAACATGGTCTAAGTATTAGAATGAGTATAATAAGTATTGATTTCATTTCTAAATGTGTCATTAATAGGATTGGTGTCCAGGAGTGGTATGGCTACCAAATGGTCTGCAATGATTTGGCCCTTTATTGATTTCTGGAGAACTATTTTTAAGTCAAACTATGTTAATAACATGACCCATTTTGTGATGTGACCAGATTGACGTGGTTTTTCCATGAGAAAATTCAAGGGGTTTAATTTTGTGATAACTTGAGTCTCATTATTTACCATGTAATGTTGAAGTTTTTGTGTGGCAAAAAATAATGCTAGACATAGTTTTTTTATTGTGAAATAATTTTTTTTGTAATCAACTAATGTGTAACTAATGTAAGAAATTGCTTACTCAACATGTTAATCATTGCATTGTGCTAATATTACACCTAATGCATGATCTATTGCTAAGATATATAGGAGGAAATGTCTGTTAGGTATAGGTGGTACTAAAATAGGTGGATTAAGAAGATATTGCTTGATTGTATTGAAGCTTTCTTGACAGTCTTGATCCTAGACAAACTTTGTATCTTTCTTTAATAATCAATTGAATGACTAAGTTTTATCAGCAAGTTGAGCTAAAAAATGGTGGATTTCTTGGATTTTACCTTGTAAGGATCAAAGTTGCTTTAAGTTCATGGGAGGTGGCATGTCGATAATTGCTTTGACTTTCTTAGGGTTAACCTCTATGTCACACTAAGAAAAAATGAAACCTAAGAGTTTGCATGATGTAACTCCAAACACATTTCTTTGGGTTTAATCAAACATTGTATCACTTGAGTCTTTGAAATATTTTTCATAAATTAATAATGTGATATTGTCATTGTTTGGATTTAGCTATATATCATCGACATAATCCTTGATAATATGGTGAATCAAGTCATGAAAAATATGTGTCATGGTATGCTAATATGTAGCTATAGCATTTTTTAATCCAAAAATCATGATAATGTAACAAAATGTGCCCCAAGGTGTTGTAAAAGATGTTTTCTCTTGATCTTCTTTGGTGATTTTGATTTGGTTATATCTTGCAAAGCCAACCATATATGATAACATTTCATATTTGGTTATGGAATTTATGATCATTTCAATGTTAGGTAAAGGAAAATCATCTTTTAGGCATGCTTTATTTAAATCTTGATAATCAAAACAACACTAAATTTGTCCATTGGGTTTTACCATGGGGACTATATTGGAAACCCATTCAAGTTATGTTATTGGTCGAATGAAGCTAACATATAAGAGGTGATGGATCTCATCTTTGACTAAGAGAGCCACCTTAGGATGCATTTTTTGAATTTTTTATTTAACTGGTTTATCATTTGGGTATAAGGGAATCCAATGAAATGTTATAGATGTATCAATTCCTAGCATATCTGAGTAGTACCAAGCAAAGAGTTCTATAAAATATATTTAATTTTGATGAATATTTGTATCCTCTTATTTTTGTAGGGTAGCAACTAAAAATATAATGTAAGGATCCTAATTAGTTCCAAAATTGAAATTAATTATTTCCTCGTTAAGCAATGTGGAATGATATAGTATGTATGGGGTTGTAGGCATAGTATCATTTGAATTAACAAGTATGTCTTGGGGAGAATCTAGAATTTCTCCAAAGTATGTGTGGGCATTTGTGTGATGAGGAAATCTATTTTAATGATAGCAAGATGGGAGGTCCTCATATGCTCCAAGATATTGTAAGAGGGATTCATCATTAGAGAATTCATCTAAGGTGAACATATCTAGGGAAATGATATCATTAATGAGACTAAGATAGATCATTGATAATGTTGAAGTATGATTATGTGGTCTACTGGTGTAATGAGTGGACAAAACTTTATATGCTTTGAAGCAATAGAAGATGGTTTATCATGAATAAAGGTAAGTTGATATCCTAGCCCTTGATTTTTATGTTGTGTGGATGCCTCAACAAGATTGACAATTCCTTATTCATTATTTTTAAGACCTTTGGCATGATATCCCATATTATTATTTCATTTAAGTGCAAAAGGGGAATTAAAATAGTGATTTGGTGTTGGTGTTATTACAGAACTTGGATTTGTTTGATGTGTTATATGGTTTGAGGGTGCACTATGAGTAGGGGGTATGTACGTATATTTTTGAGATTAAAAGTGTAGAATATAATTTTGTGGGGATTTGACAACCTGGTAGTATTTAAAAGGTTTATTATCTATTGGGCATGTGTAGATATAGCCTTTGTGACTAAATTTTAGACAATCATGGAACGTAGAAGGGGCTACATGCATATCATGAATCCAAGGCCAACCAAGTAATAAATTAAAATTAAGATCATTTGGCATGACTTGGTAAGTAGTTGGTAGTGCCTTAGGCCCTAAGGTAATATTAAGTGTTATTTGACCCGTGACTTTCTGTGGGATGTTGTCAAAACATCTAATGTTCATGTCAGAATGGTCTAAATCTTGAGGTTATATATGAAGATGTTTAAGAAAAGAAATGTTACAAATGTTGAGTCATGAACTGTTATCAACTAACACTCTTTTTACCCCCACATCATTGATTCTTAATTGAATATGTAGAGGTAGATTTTGTTTAATGATGTGTCATAGGGGTAAATCCTCTTTCTCAAATGAAATATGTTCTTCAGTCCATTGTATTATGTTGAGGATAGAGGCAGCATAAGTTGGTTTGGAGAAAATAAGAATTCTAGTATTGTGAAGGGCTACATATAATACATCTTTGTAAACATTGATCGCTAAAGGAGCTTTAGAATTGATTGTATTGAAAGGGGTGCTAACCTAAGTTATAAATTTATAGCCATGGGTGTAATCAAACTACCTGTCTTCATAAACTTAGGTGATAGGATGTACCACATGATCTACTATAGGCATAAATCTAGTAGTAGGTGTATGATAAGAGCTAGATGTACCAAGTTTGCAGGGAGGAGGGATAGATATACGTGATAGTGTTTGCTTGTGTCTAGTAGTGATAGGGAAATACTCAAAAGTAGCCAATGAGTTATATGCATCTAGGTAAAAATCATGAATATGAAATGAAATGCATGAAATTAGAGTTATAAGTTGTATAATAATATGTTTATAAAGAACATTCTGCATGAGAGATAGCAACAAAAGGAGAGAGAGCATGAATTTTCACATTAATGCATAAAGAAATTTGACATGTGCTATGATATTTATAATATGTTTAGCAAGATAAACTTGAAAAAAAATTGTATGAGAGATACAGAGCAAGGGATAGAGAGCATGAAATGGTGTGTGAATGCATAAAAAACTTTGACATGTGTTAAGATATTTCTAATATGTTTAGCAAGATAAACTTGAAAAAATTTCCATGTGAGAGATATAAATTAAGTAATTAAACTTTGTATTAAATACAATTAAACATTGCTTTGAAGGAGAGGGATCTTACTATGTTTAACAATAACTTTCTCAATATCATCTCATATTATGAAAAGTAAGCATCCAATGCAAAGAATGAAGTTTTGTACTAACATATGGTAAAGTTGATAATTCATGTACATGATAGGACCAAGTATGGTCTCCTTATTATTTGAAATAAATGCAAGAAATATGTGTAAATTATTGAGATCCATTTTGGTTTTTATGTGGAATCTAATTTGAGATGTAAGGTGATACCTCAAGCAAATAAAGGGACATAGTATATGCAACTAGGGTTTTGAAAAATGATATATTTTAAAATTACTAAAGAATATTTAAAATTTAATGTGAATTTCATATTTAAATATGCAAGTAAAAAATCAAAAAAAATTTGGAAAATTCTTGATTTAAAGGGACCTAGTATGTGCAACTAGGGTTTGGAAGAAAAAATATTTTTTTCAAATTACTATGGAATTTATAAAATTAAATTGAATTTATGATTTAAATATGAAAGTAAAATATCAAAAAAATATTGGAAAAATTAGCAAGGAAATTACCCTAGGGTTTCTAGGGTTTTTATGCGCAAACAAAGTAAGTCTGGTTCACCAAATGATTTAACAATTTTGGGAATATTAGAGTCTTATTCCTAATTTAGATAAGGGTCTGAGTTAATTAAATTAGTAAATAATATTGGAATAATTAATCTACTAATTTTTATAATTTAAACCTTTCTAAAAATAGTAATAAGTGAGGAGAAATGTATCTTAGATTAAACAGGACTGAGATGACTAAGACATAAGCTAGTACTAGTTGTGCAGGACTGGGACACTATTGTAAATCAAGATCTAGCTTTCATTTAGTGAAAGGTTAGGAGAACCAAAAATAGAAAACTTTAGGGTCTGGTATTATAGTCTAGGTCCTTTTGCTATTGTCCAAACTAGTCATAGAGATCTGAGTTTTCTAGATTTTATCTATTGCCCCTGTATCAGTCTACTTATGAAATTTAAAATATTGATTGTCGATGAAGCTCCTTATAGAGATGATTTAATCTCAAACCTTAGGTCTTCCTTATGTTTTAACTTGAATGAAAACTTGGAGAAAGAGAGGGGGTTAGTGTGTGTAAGATGCATTGAACATGTATCCACATCCCTTATGTAGGCATGTTGCCTACATACCAATACTTTGAAGAGGGATCAAGCCATATTTAGTTCTCCCACTTGATGTGATTTTATTAAATAGTGTAATTAAGATGCCAAAAATGTTAAAATAGATGTGCTTGAGGTGGCTAGGGACTGGTGTGAGGGTTTGAATAATCTTATGGTTGTGTTGGATGGTTGTATGTAAAGAATAGGGAAATATGCTTGAGTAGTCTTTCTTGTATTCTTGCTTTCTTTTGAAATAATTGTCAACCCCCTTCTAAATGAACTTTGAATGGGATTTTATAGAGATCTATTGGTCATGGGTTAGATGCATTCGTGCTAGCTGACATAATGAAGAAGATGAATCAGGAAGAAACGGTCATCTAAGCTTGAAAGGTGATTGGATAAGAGCGTTGGAAATGGGAAACCTTAGGGTCTAGCGCTATATTCCAACTTAGGTGCTATTATCTTAAGGGTACATGACCTAGGGGGATGGATTTTTCATGGAAAAAGTAGCCTGGCTAAGCTAGAATCAAGTCTTGGAAGTTGATAGATGACTGGGAATCAATGAAAAGGTGGATAAAAGGGTCATGAGAGCATGAAAGAGGGACCCATGGGTTGGGTGTCACAAGCCACACTAAAGCTACCAATTTTCACATTTTATATGACTACACACTTACATCCTACTCAAACACCTACGTTGATGCAAGTGTTCTACACAACACAAGTGTCCAGTGCCCTAAAATAATCTAATTTATAAATGGAACATATAACTATGGTTGGCTTAAGTGCTTTAATGTGAGTTATTCTCCAAAATTATTGGTATAAATAAAAGATCAACCCTCATTCATTCCTTATCTAGAAAACCCAACAACTCACGAGTAAAAATACCAAAAGTATTCAATTAAGCATTCAAGTGAGAAAAGCTTCCCTATTTTCTCTTATTTACATATCAATCATAAGGACAACACATATATAAGTCTAAATTGCTAAAGGATCATCACATGATCCACATTTTCCAAGTTAAAATCTAGGTCACTCTATTTACTTACTTATCACACATTGCATCCTTATGCACACACAAGCCCATACATAAGGGAAAACTACATGAATTCGATGCCCTTTTTAGAGTAGTGGATATGTAGACAGCACCCACTAACAAAGGGTTATTTAGGGTTAGTTTGATACCATGAGACCACTAACCCATGTTTCCCATAGCTGATATGAAGATAAGAACTAGAGTTTTAACATTTCATAAAGAACGATAGCCCATGAACCAAATCTGAGCACACCAAAGTGAAGGTGACATAAAACCTAGAATATCTTGGGTGGTTTCATCTTGATACAACAAGTATTCTATACTAGACACATCCAGGTTAGACAAAAGCATTGATGCAATACTCCAAGGTCAATGTAAGTGTCTAAAGCCATAGAGGTATAATTTTGAGACTCATATGACTAGTCAAGAATCTAGATCTAGTTTATTCCCAACCCATAATCTAGATATCTTGTTTTTATTATCATTTCAATATCTATTTTAATTTTTAATTTTTATGCTTAACATATACAATAAATTTAGAATACTATTTATCTGAGTTTACAAATTAATTGGCATGTTATAGAGATAGTTTATTACCCTTGTGCCCTAGGTTATTTCTATCCCCTTTAACCCTAGATTATCTAATAATTTTTTTAGGGTTAAACAGATATTATCAACATCAATGATACATCTACTTAGACATGATACCACTATATGCTTCTTTAATACATAATTCATATAGATAGAACACAGTTATCTTATCATTTTGAGTTAAGGTTATGTTTTAACTTTTTAGGGTTTTACTTATGTAAATCCTTTATTTTATTAAAGGGTTGACTAGTCTAAATTAGGGAAATAATATGCATAAAATAACCACTAATTTGTTATAGATTCTGACTAGCTTTGACTTTCTTAAAATAGTAATAAATATGTGTAAATAAAGGCTTATCTAGAAAACACTTGATACAAATGATTTGAGTACTAAAAACTGAGGTAGGAACAAGTCTGAGTGTCATCAACTAGATCTATATATTAGAACCTCTCTTAGATAGTAGTGACACACTTGGACAAAGGTGTCGTGTGACTTTAGTGAACTGATAATGGTGCTAATGTCCTTTGTGAAGGACTATCTATCATGACCTGACCTTATGACCTATTTTAGATACTATATTGATAGCTTATTTCATTATGTTTTGATAGCACTTGGACTGATGACTGTTGATATTGGTTTTGTTTCATATGGTTAAGATGTGAGCTATCTTGGGTATCCGTTGTGATTATGTTTATATCATGGTTGATGCTTACATTGGATTCATTTTATCCTTATATATATATACTATTTTAATTTAGTTACATTATTATATGTTATTGATATAACATGTTTCACTAAATATGAATTGACTTTGACTACTCTTGCATATGTTAATTATGTTTCACAAGGTATGCTCGGGTTCATGGTCATTTGTACTGAATCTAGTATATTTACAGCTATAAATGACTATGCTTAATTTTTTATTTCATGTTTAATGATTCATTATGAATTTATTATTATTTATATTTACAGTATTCTAGTATTGATGATGTCTTATTTGGTGGTTGTAAGAACCAGGCCATGTGCTAGGCTTGGTAGTGAGTTTTGACATCTTGGGGTATACTTGAAGGGTGAATGAGTAGTCAGAAGTCACTCTAATAGGTATAATGTGTATGATAAGATACCTAGCTATCATGATCACTTTTTCATCTTTTACTAGTCCTACCTTATATTTGTGTATGTGTATTTTTGTTCTTGTTCCCTACTTGGAGTTAACAATTTTTGGTATCATTGTTATGTCAATGGTGTGCTTGGAGTTATTTTCTCATGATTTTTTCTTACTATGTATTTGATGTGATATCCTTGGTGACCCTCATTTTATAAATTTTCTCATGGATATATTTGTGTCTTTGGTGTATGTTTGGGTACTAGCTTGATATGATTGTGTTTGAATAGATAATGTACAGGTCTTTTAACCTTATAAAAACACCATTAGGGACCCCTTCATGGGAAATTGACTTACCCTTAATCATCAATTAACTTAATGATTTTTGTTGATTAATATTATTATTGATCATTGTTTTTTTAGTTGGGAGTTGATTCCCACTCCTTTTTTTTATCTTTTCACTTGTTTTTTTGGGGAGCACTATCTGGGTTGAAACCCTAGACCATGTAGGGCATGGGGGATGAGGATTGGAGTTGGTATCGTATTGGGGTTGAACTTAGCCAAGTAAGGAGGCAGCCTATTGAACTAAGGAGGGTGCATTAGGGAAGGCAAGGAGATCCATTCCTTGGGTAAAGCCATGAAGAGAGAAGAGAAAATGGGCATTCTTCACTATGTTGGTCAACATTCTTCTAGTATCCTAGTGCATTCCTAAGAGTTCAAGATGGGTTCTCAAGGTAGAAATAAATTCTGAAATATTTACCTCCTTCCATGGTGACCTATAAAGGCCCAACAAGTAAGTGAGCTCCATTCTTGATGTGTTACAAATGTGGGATTTTGTTGAGTTAAATTTTGGAGCTATATAGATGTTGCAGTTCCATCATGAAGTAACCAAGACTTCATGAAGAACATGCAATGTTATTGATTTTATTTTCTCCTTTCTAAAATGGGGATTTCATTATTTCATGGCATTTAAAGCTTTGGTTTAATTTGGGTAAAATAGGTGATTTTTGTTTTATCTATATGACTATGTTTTTTTAGAATTAAGTGAACCCTATTATATATTTATGGTTATAAATGTTAAGCCTACCCAAATAAGGGGGTTTGGAATAGTTTTTTTTAGTTAGGACTTTAAATGGGTGAACCCTAATTTATGGAAACTGTATTATTTCAGCCCTACACTTTTATTTTGGAGATGATCTAGTTTTTATTTGTATGATTACCTATGGCCAATGTATTTTAACTATTTTTTATTTATGGATAAGGATCTATAAGATCACGGCATGATGGGTTCTTATTAAATACCTAGATGGCCAATGCCAATAATATTATATGCCTAGTTTTATCTCTATTTAATTTTGTGCCTTTAAGTGGGCTCAACCCAATCATCTTTATTCAACCTCCTTTATATGAATGGCATCTTGACCTAGTTTGAATTACATTTTAGGTTGAGTTATGTGGTATACGAACCTTAGATGTTATTTTGGTTGTGATGGATCATGAATTCTAGTTACTTTATTTTCAATTTTTTGTATCCTCCTTATTAACCTATTATTCTTCTCTAACTATTAATTCCTTTGCCTTCTTATTTGGCCTTAGGCCATTGGATGATGTTTGGGAAATTACTAATTATGGGTTATCTATCTTGCTAGTTAAGGAGTGGCTCATGATTTATTATGATAATGGTAGGATTGATCAACTTATTTATGTTGATTAAATAGCCTTAGGTTGTTGGAGTAACCTACCTTCAGTATAATTGGTTCTTGCATTGATAATGTTTTGAATTTTTTTGGCTGTATTGTATGTTATTGTTTTTGGTGTACATTAGTTGTAAAATTGTGTTAGTTGTATTTTTCCATTTTCAAGTTCAATCGAGTTGTGTTCTTGATGTTTTATGATCTATACCTTTCTCCTCTTGGATGGTTGGGTTGAGGCGGTTAATGAGTATAATTCATTGTAATATGATTATTGTCAAAGGATTGAATGTTAACCAATTGGTTTTATTCATTGGTTTCATTTTGGTGTTGTTTTATTCTTTCCAATAGTATCAGTTCTTTTATTTTTTGTTGATAGTTGTTATAAGTTAGTATGGTGGCTTAGTATATTTTCCATACCTCTTACCTTATTCGAGTACTCAGTTATTGAAACTCTCCACCTATATGATGGTTGGGGTGGTAAGGGCCACTAATGGTTGGACTCATAGGGTTGGTTTGAAGTGGTGTTCTCTTTACCATGTTCATCCTCTTCTTTTGATGCACTTGGACTTCATGTGGTATCATGTCTCTTATTTATGCTTGTCGGTGTACAATTTTTGGTGGGCATGCTTGGATTGTTCCATGGCTATTCATTTTATGTATTGGTTGCATATTCTTATATTATAAAACTTTGTAATATTTATTATGTTGTAAAGAACAATATTGTATATGATGTGCTTATTGGTTGTGGCAATGAAGATGATAGCTTGGTTCTTAGATATCTAACTAGCTGTAATTATTCCTTTTGATATGCATATATGTTAGATTCTATTTCTTATATTTGAAATGATAGTTGTAACTCTGATTGTAATATGTTACAATTTGATCTTTATATGCTACTATATACTCATTGGGATAACATAGTGATATACTTATTGTTATGAATTATATATGAAGTTGTAAAAAGTTCTATTGTAATAGCAGTATCTATATTGTCTTTAACCCTTAAATTCATATGAAAGCAAGTTGATATCATCTTATTTAATGCTAAAAAGCATTTAGAGGTTTTAATTCACTTGATAGAATTGAGAACATATATATTTTATGATAAACATTATTTGGTGACATATTTATGGCATGGAATGATAATTTAGTATATAGATTTACTTCTTGATAATGGAAAGGACTTGATGTTATCTAACTATGTTTGAGAGGCAACATTAAACCAAGAGGCATTGTTATTTTTAAAACATGGCCAGTGATATGTTAAAATTGGACTTAAATTAGTAGCCATAAACAAATTATGTATCTAGTTATGTGATAAATGCATAATCCCTAAAGTTATTATTATGATGTTTTATGAGTTCATGAATTCATGGTTTATGACAAACTAAGGAACTAAGATGCAGCTGTACAATTTTGGTTATTCTTGAATATATGAAGGTGCAATCATTACTAAATGGATGTTATCTTGTGTATGCTTCACTTGGGAATTTTGAATAACATATTGGTTCACTTTATGGGTAATAAATATTACATGATGTTATTCTTATATTGCAATTATACTAATGTCATTAATTATATATTTTTGTTCTAAGCAAGGCATTATTATTATTATTATTATTATTATTATTATTATTATTATCATCTTGATGGCTATTCAGACGTTAGTGATTCCATTTATTGAGTGTATTTCTATTACATGAAGCAATGAAATAGAATATGATTTAATGGTAGATTGTGCCTGGCTTCCTAAACTTGTCATAATTTAGAATTTATGTATATTTGTTCCCTATTAGGACTCAATACTCTTGATTATAGTTAGTACCCTTGAGGATAACTTGGTGATTTAGATTGTGTGGAAGTTTTAAAAATTTATTGTTCAGTTGTTCATGTTGGGTATGACTTTGACTATTCATATTTTAGCCTTTGAATAATAAAATGTTGGTAATATTTGTTATTAGTTGCAGTTATTATGTTCTCTTTAGTTGAGCATGGTTCTTAAATTATAAGTTATATATAATGGGCAATGTGGTGCAAGGACCTTGAATTAACAATTCATGTATAGAATCTCAATGGGTGGCATCACCTTAATTGTCTATAATGAGTTAGTGATGCATTCTTTAGTTAGATGGTTGTTAAATTATAGGTGAATGTATGTGCTTAATATTATAATCTTACCTTTGGTATTTAATTTCTTGGTATGCTATATATTATTATCATTAAGATAATGAATAATCCTTATGAATTGTTAATAGTCACAAAATTGGGATGAGGATCAAATATATTGCATGAAATCATAATTATTACACTATGATCTATGATTTAATAGGCCAAATTGGTTATGAGCTATTAATTCATAGCTCTCCCTAATGGACATGTTATAACTTCAATCTACACCATTAGATAGGGTTCTTCAGGCCCTTTCCAATTGAGCTATAATATTGGGACAACCCCAAGCTATGGGTAACCTATGGTGGGGTTAAACCTCTGAATAAGGTCAGTTTCCTCTTGATGCTCACCTAAGCTAATGCTTGTCATAGTGAAAAGGGTTAGAAAGGGGGAATCAGCTCCTAATAAGGCTAAAACATGATCCACCAAAAAATACGGATACTCACATGAGCTTGAACCCATACTAGATCAGCATAAGACAACTATATCTCACACAACCTCAAAATCTTGATAATTACCTAAGTATTTAATAGAATAGGTTTAGATAGAACACTAATCCAGACCTCCAATAGCTTGAAAATGCAATAAAAGAGGTAATCAAAAGGATAATGAACTGGGAAGATTTTTCTTCATGAATTCATCATGTACAAGCATACTAAGCACTAATCAAAGGCAAAAGATAGGAAAAGAGTCAATCTTATTGCTTCAAGAGGTAGTTTTTACAATATTTTGATAGGGTTTAGCCTTATCAAATGAGCACCCTTTTTTGAGAGTCTCAATGAGTATCCTTGTCCCCTAGAAAGATAATAATTCTAAAATTTTGAGAAACCTTACCATAGAAAAAAGAATGGGACCATATAGAAAGAGGGAGAAGAGAGAAGAGGGAGCACATCATCCAAGAAAAATTAATGATATTATACCTTTCAAGGGATGCTTCACTACATTTGATCTAATCAGGACTAATACATCATAGACTAGATAACCTTCATTTGCTCCAATAGTCTTTAATCTCTTTTCATTGGTTGAGAAATATGCACTAGAAGATAAGGGTTTGTTTTGTAGATGATGGGTCATGATACTTACTAGGAGGGAAGATCCTCAAAGCTTATAAACAAAATCAAATGATCCATTGTGTTACTCTAATCCCTATATCTCTTGTTATGATCTTCCATGCTATCTTCACTTGCTTCATTATGAGGGCAAGGTCCTTCTATCTGTTGGGTGAATATTTTGTCACCAGCTAACTGATGAGAAAATTAGGTCTCTTCAACCACAAAATAGGGAGATTGGTCAGCCAAACGTGTAGGTTTACCACATCAGAGGTGGACAAATCTCTCCTCTAATCAAGGGGAGGTTCCCTATAAATATGAGGAGCTATATACTATATATAAGCAAAAAATAACACTCAGGAGAAGGACTACACCATCCATCTCTCTTTTTTTAGAGATGATGTTCATAGACAAAGGAGAAATCTTGGTGATAATACTAAAGGCACTTCTCTTCTTTCAGAAGTGGTCTTGCAGTAGGACACAAGAGTTCTTTTTGGTGGGTAACCAATAGGTAACAAGGGTGCAGTAACCAGCAGAATGAGGTGTAACACAAAGTCTCCACCTTAAATGCCCAAAGAGTGAAATATGAAGGATAATGGGGGCACAAAGTCATCCCAAGATCCTTTACATAGAAAGAAACTAAAAACACACTGAAGACAATTGTGACAGCACAAAGTCTTTCCACAATTGACTTTAAGACACCTTCCTGATTACTTCCACTAATTCTGCTTGTTAAATTAAATAAACAAGAATGCTCCTAGGAAATAGACATAAGAACAATTTACGAGCTATAACAGCACAAATTCTGAAAGTAACTTGCTTTCTCATTCAGATAAAGAAATATGATCAACAATCTGAGCTCAAAGTCTTAATAATCACGTTTCAATTTGGGCAGAGTTTTTGCTTCTATAATGGAGAGATCTCTTTTTCACAAAACAAGAGATTACAATATGTAGCATCCAAGAAAGGCTTGGCACTTTTTTCCATGGAATGGCCCATGTTGCATTCAATTCTTTGAATGCATTTTTAGTTCTATCAAGGGGCCCTACTTGGAATAGTGCATCGGCCTTAACTGTGGCATGCCAATTCATCCCATATGTCTCCTCCAAAGTATAGGCCACCTAGTCATTTCCTTCTTATTTGCACAATTGTCCACTTTGCCTTTACTTCATGGAAGAAAAATAGGTCACGTCCTTGATTTGGTGTGCTCAGATGACTACTTGGTGGACTATTTCACCTACTAAAAATAACTCTCTCATAGATATTTCAATATCTTCTATAGCCTTCTCTTTGATCCTATTGCAATTGGAGCTCTCGGGCTATCTTCTTCAGTTGGTCACTTGGTTCATTCTTTAAGTTTCATATTATATTTAAAAATTAACAAATATTCTATTACCTTAAATTTGATGTCCACAGGGACATCAATGGTTGCTGGTTGTTTGAACCATATTGAACCATGAACCTTTGAACCTTTGAAAGTTCATTAGTTCAATAGTTCAACGGTTCAAGTGGTTTTTATCAGTTCCTTGGTTCCATTGCTTCCCTAGTTCAATCACTTCCTTGCTCTTTGGTTGAACCATCTCTTTGAACTGGTCTCTAAAATCTTCCACTTCCTTTGCTTGGAGATTTATTTAAACCTTTGAACCTTTTTGGTTCAAGGTTCAATGATTTAATGTCTTTCTCAGAATCCTTTGTTTTGGCTAAGTCTTTTGAAGCCTTGAAACTCCTTCAGCTTTATGTCTTTGGAACACCCCCAAGGGAAGGTGTCCCTTCGGGTCTTTGAGAAAGGTCCATTTTCTAGGTGCTGAGAGCCCCTCGCAAGGGTACCTACCCTTTGGTGTCCTTTTTCTTCAATACCTTCAGATATTTTGTTCAAAGGAAATCTTCCCTTGCCTTAGCTACTTTTCCACCGAGCTTTTGATTGTTCCTTCAGGAAAAATGTTCGAAGGAATTCCTTCAGACAATTTGTCTAAAGGATTTGCCTTTGTGAAATTATTTCATAGAAAATCTTTTTGAAGGAATTCTTTTGGTTCCTTTACTTGGTAATTTCTTCAAACAAAAAGTCTGAAGGAAACCTTACCCTTTTGGCCTTCTCTTTGATCTTTGAGCAAATGTTCCCTGCCCTCCACAAGGGCACCTACCTTTTGTTCACTACCCTTCACAAGGGAACTTTCCCTTTCAACTTTGGGGGACCCCTTTGAAATGACCAATTGAACCAATCAACGGTTCAATGGTTCAATACTGTGTTCTACTCATTCAATTGACCATTTGAACCAACAACTTTGAACCAACAAACTTTGAACTTTGATTAAACTCGTTGAACCTTGAACCTTTGAACCATTTTGGTTCAAGGTTCAATGGTTCAATGGGTTCAATATTTCTTCTTTCCTTCTAAGTCTTTTGAAGCCATTGAACATGTCAAAGCGGTTATACTTTGAACTTTTACCGAAGTGCTTAACTCTTTAAGCTTGCCAACGTCATTGAACCTTTGAACCCGTTGAACCTTTAAACCTTTGAGAAGTGGGGTTCAATGGTTCAATGGTTCAATCCTTTGTCTGAAGCTTGCCGATGAACATTTTTGGTTAAACCGAGGCATTGAAGCAATCTTAAAATTGCCTAATTGCTGGGAACTTATTCCTTTATGAGAATTCGCTCGTTGAATCCATTGAACCTATTGAACTTGCTAGTCCCTTAACTGAAAAAGCTTAAATAATGAAGAATTTGAATGCTCAAAACAATTTTTTGAGAAGGGAAGAGATAATTTTGGCCTGTAGGACTAAAATAGTTCATATGTTGTCCCAAAAATGAATGACAGATTTTGGGAATAACAGTTGGCTCCAGTTGGGGAACTTCCTTCAGTTGAAAAGTTGGAATAGCTGAGGGGAGTAGAAACTAGAATCTCCAGTTCCTTTAAGTATGCCATTGGGCTATGAAGTCATGCTACCCAAAAAATAAAGGCACCAAAAATGAAAATAAAAAACACAAAATAGAACTAAAGACTATACAAATATACATATGTACAGATAATCTTATCTAATACTTCAAGAATTGAAGTGCTTCAGATGCTACCCATTGTGAGGTAGAGAAAAGGGCGTGCCATCTTGATACTTCAATAGGAAACTATTTTCACCATTAAGATGATGGATAGTAAACAGGCCTCTCCAAAGGGAATCGAATTTCTCATGCATTCCCTTTGGTTCTCTTCTCTTGTCCCACAACAAGACTTGATCTCCAATCTAGAAATCATGATTTTTTGCTTTCTGGTCAAAAAACTTCTTCACCAGACTTTGATGTGTAGCAATTTGGTCTACCACCATAGTTCGCTACTCATCCATCTCAGTCAAGCACATGATCCTCTTATTGATGGAGCTTTCATATGTCTGATCTTCAACTGCCTTAGCTAATTTCAATGCTGGCAATTCTAGGGTGATTGGTATCTTAGCATTGAGACCATAAAGAAGTTGGAAAGGTGACATACCAATTACCCTCTTAGGTGTAACTCTATCTGCCCATAAAGCATCAACCAATGCTTTATGCCATGCTCATTAGTTGTCATCTACCATCTTCTTGATGATAGTCACCAGGTTCTTATTGCTTGATTCAGCTAGAACATTCCTTTGTGGAAAATAATCAAAAGAGTGGGAGAGGGTAATCCCATAGTAAAAATAGAACTGAGTAATCTCCTGGGAAGAGAATCAAGCTGCGTTGTCAGTGACAATCTTGGTTGGGACACCAAACCTGGAAATGATGTTCTCCTTAAGGAAATCACACACTACTTCTGAAGTAGCATGCTTGGTTGGAATAGCTTCCACCCACTTGGTGAAGTAATCTGTGTCTGTGAGGACATAATCATGTCCAACAATTGAAGATGGGTTTACAGCACCAATGAAATCGATTCCCCATTAATGAAATGGCTCTTCTATCACCACTGGCTTAAGAGGTAGAGTAGCTAATTTGGGTCTTCCAATGAACTATTGGCATAGTTCATATCTTCATACCCATTTGTATGCATCTTGAAATAGAGTAGGCCAGTAATACCTTGCTCATATAATTTTATGCGCTATCACTGGTGAAAAAAATGTCCTCCACAAGTCAAATTATGGAAGGACTTCAAAATTTTGTTTTGTTGCTCTTTATCCATGCAATAAAGGAACACTCCATCAAGGTTCCTCTTATACAGGCTGTTGTCCCATAGGATAAAATTGGCAGCTTTTAATTTGACAATCCTCCTTTCTTTATGAGATAGGTGAGCAGGACACTCACCATAAGTAAGGAAATGAGTTAAACTTGAATACCACTCATTTGTGGTGGAGACAAGAGGACTATTGGCATGTCTTCAATTTTTTTTCTCCATGCTCTGTTTCTTTTGGTCTATTGTCAGTAATCAATTGGCATAGGCCCCTTCCCCACACCAGCTTCATTGGTTTGATGACTAGATCAAACTCCTAGATTTTAGCAATCCAATTTCTTCTTTTCATTCCAAACTCCTACTGAGTTAATATGGATTTGACTATGGTGTCAGGAACCAAGGTAGTAGTGTGTGAATTCAAGATGTAAAAATGGGAATGCTTCACTGCCTTTACCACTACATAAACATGTTTTTCCATGTTTGAGTACTTTATCTCACGAGCTTTAAGAGGACAACTCATGAAAAAAAAAGAGTTTCCACACCTTGGTTCTGTTGAACCAGAATTGCTGAAAGTGTGTGCTCAGAAGCATAACTATACATTGTGAAATCCTTGGTATAATCTGGACAAACCAAAATTAGGGCATGGGTAATAGCTATTTTCATGTCTTCAAATGTTGACTTACCTTTTGTAGTCCATCATAAAGTGGCTTTTCCCTTCATCATGTCCACAATGTGGTGAGTCTTCTCAGCGAACTTGGGGATGAACCTTCGTAAAAAATTTACCTTTCCAAGAAAGAGTGAACTGCAGTCTTACTTGTGGGTAGAGTAAGTTCCTGGATAGACTTGACTCTGTCTGAGTCAATCTTTATGCCTTCTCAAGATACAATGTGTCTGAGAAGTTTCCCTTCTGTTACTCCAAAAATAGACTTCTTAGGATTTAGAGAAATGCCATTCTGGTGGGATCATTCCAACACTTGTTGCAGATGGTGCACATGATCAGGATGATGCTTGAAAAATACTGTTAAATCATCCAAGTACACTACAATAAACTTACCCATTTCATCTTTGAAAGCAAGGTCCATTACTCTCTAAAAAGTGGTGCCAACATTTATCAGGCCAATTGGCATTCTTTGATAGGCAAAGGTGCCCTAAGGTGTGGTGAAGGTAATCTTATACTAGTCTTCTTCACCAACTTTAACTTGATTGTACCTTGAGAATCCATCCAGCATTAATAACCATTTTGAACCAGTCACTGTCTGAAGGACTTGATCCACGATGGGTAAAGGATAGTTATCCTTTAAGGATGACTGATTTAAATTTTTGAAGTCCACACAGAGGTGAATTTTACCATTCTTCTTCCTCACAGGTATTATGTTGGCAATCCATGTGGAATGATAGATTGGGAAAATTATCCTAGCATTTAGCATTTTTTGTATTTCAGATAGAATATTACTTGATATCTTCAAATTGTACTACCTAGATTTTTGCTTGTAAGGTACCGAATCACTCTTGAGAGAAATCTCATGGAAAATTTTGTTAGGCCTAAGTGACTTTAGATCATCATAGGAGTATGCCAAAACATCTATGTACTGGTGAAGCAGAGCAGTGAACTTAAACTTCTCTTTCTGAGTGCAGCACTTCCCAATGTTCACCATCTTGGGATTTTCTTTAGTACCCAGATTTATTTGATCAAACTCCTGGGAAGAGCTTGAATTTGTTTGATGTTGTTTGATGAACCTGTCATGTTTTTCAAATAGCTTCTCAAGGGAAACTAGGCCTTTTGGGATTTTATTTCTTTTAAGTTGCAAGAATTCTTCACCTACGTCTGCACTTGATTCAGGTGTTGATTCAAGCTTCTGAGGCTCACTGCCTTCAAAATAAAGTTGTTCAAAGTTATCTATTTGCTCCAAGAAGGTAATGATTTGGTGGTTACCATTAAACACTTGCCAATGATTGGTATTATCAAGCACACTTAGTTAAAAGACCAGTTCAATAGTGTACCTATCTCCCTTAAAATTAGGGTGAGGAACCAAGAGAGTTATTGAGATAGCTAGTGCATTAGCTCGGTCATTGAATTCCTTAGGTATGGTAGAGATGTTGAAAGCATCAAAGCTTTCAATTTAATTTCAAACTAGATTTCAGTAGTGGTACAATCTCTCATTTTTGGTTTGATACAGGTTCTTTACCTAAAAAACCATCAGTTCAGCATCTCCTTTGGCATGAAGGAGTTTGATGCCTTTGTCTTGAGTAGCCTTCAATCCAAGTAATAGAGATTCATACTCAGTTGTGTTGTTAGTGTTGTTGAACTGCAACTTGTATGAAGAAGGGAAAATATCTCCTTGAGGAGATATCAACACAATCCCAGCTCCTAAACTGGTAAAAGAGCAGCTACCATCAAATTTTAGAATCCATAACTCATCAGACATTGATTTTACCTTAAATTCTTCTTCATTTGGATGGAGAAATTCTTCTACACTTGCACTTCACTCCACCAATCTTTCTACTGTTCCATCTGAACCAATTTTCAAGTTGACACATTAAGGAATTTTGATGCCTCATGGACTTCCTCTGTGGATAAAAAGTAATTACCCATGCTTGAAGACTCAAACAAAATTTGAGCTTCAGATGCTGATGTTTGAGTGACCACATATTTTTCTTCCTTCTTAGGGAGCAATCCCTGCATAACACCTTTGACTAGGATCCTCACCTTAGATAAGTTAATACTTAATTCACCACCAACATCTTTGTAAAAATTTCACCCAAGAAGGATGCCATATGGTGCTGGGACGTTAGCCACTAGGATAGTCATCTTAATTCTCTTGTCTGGGAATGCTGCAAATGCAAATTGGGTGTCCTTGATTTGTCTTAATAGTGGCACTTATTTATTCTTCATAGAGAAACATCTCCCAAATGTCTTGGTTAGTGTGAGACCAAGGGATTCCACCACTTTGGTAGGCATGACATTGTCAGATGCATCAAAATCTATGATGCAATTATTTAGTTGGTGTCTATTTATCAGTAGGGAGATATAAAATGGTTCAATCCTCTCGAGAGTGGCAGGAGGAGTAATGACAAGGTTATTCTTGGTGGATGTGTTCTTGGGGGGATCACGAATTACCTTTAGAATTGCTTGTCTTACAAGGATGGCTTGGTTCTTTACACATTGAACCAATTTATCTAACTACTCAGGGTTGGATTGCAAGAATTCTAATTTAGACATTTGAATTTTGGTTTTCTTTATATGGTCAATTATGTCAAATATTTGAAATGAACTAGGAAAAAAGGTTGGGAGTTCATCTTTTTGGTTTTTAAGAGGGGTAAGACTGGTCTGTGAATTTGAAGTAGAAGATGTAGGGATGTTTGATGTACTTACCTTTCTTGAATCACCAGATCCTTTGGCTAGAAAGGCAGAGTGGTTCCCTACTTAGCAATTGAAATTGTTGGCTGAGGTCGCTCCTCTATTTTTTCTTTATTATCTTGTTGGGCTAACTAGTTCTTAGACTAGGTGAATACAACGTATGTTCCATCAACCATTTTACCTTCACTTTTAGGTTCGTCTTGGTAATTTAGGAAACCAATGTTGGAGTCACTAGCTAATTCTTCTTCTCCCTTTGTGAAGATATTAGTGTCAACTTCTAGGTTCAACTCAAGCTAGAAGGAAAAATTTGATTCTACTTCAAGATATATGACTATTGAATTGGTTGAAGGTGTTTCAATAGCCAATTGGGGGAGGAAGATGGTTTGGCTGCCCTTGATTCTTGGCAGCATGGCCTTGGTATGACTAATTGGGGAATGTCCTCCTTGGTATATCTCTATATGAAAGAGCAGATGACATCCTTTGCACCATTTTCTTTCTAAGAGCTAGCAACTCATTTTCCAGCTTCTGCACCATTGGATCAGTGGTGACTGTAGGTGAGTATTTAGAAGATGAAGAGGATTTACCTCTATTAATATCTCTCCTTATCTTTCCTACCAAGATAAGTTCATCTTATACCTCAGTAGCCAAATCTTGAGTAGAAACAAGGTCTATGTGGCCAACTCGTCTCAGCAAAAAACTCACTTTAGGTAGCTATGAGTTGATGAAGAAGCATTTAAGGTTTTCAGGTGTTGGCTGAGTAATTATAGGAATATGGTTCCTCAACTTGTCAAACTTGGAAATGAATTCCCTCATAGGTTCATGAGGTTCCTTCCTCATTTATGTGAGCTAGGCCAGCAAGGCATGCTCATCTTCTGCAAGCTTGAACTTGGCTTCAAATTTAGATTTAAGAGTGTTCTAGTCGGTCACTATCTGGGCCTATAGATGGTAGAACTAGTCTACAGTAGCACCTTAAAATGTTTCCACAAATAGCTTGATTGTTACCTCTTCATACTCCATGCCTATCACACCACAGGCTATGCTGAAGGTAGCAATATGTTCATTAGGATGAACTCTCCCATCACCAAAGAATTTGGAGAAATTCTTCTTTGAACTGAGTGGAAGCTCATGTAGAGGTGGGGTTAAATTGAGTGGGCTTAAAGAGTTGCCCTAGGGGCCTTGAACCACCATGATTTGATTATGGAAAAGAGGGATAAAAAATTTGGGTGGAGTATGTATAGGCAAAGCTCTACTAACAATAGAAAAAGAAGCTCTGCCTTGTGTTGGTGACCTGGTATGGGTAGGAAGAACATTCCTGGATCGTTGAACTTGAACTTGGGGAGGGAACAAATCAAAATTGCCCTGCTACACCAACTCAAAAATAGGGTCAAAAACACCTTGGGCTCTCTGGATTCTAGTATAGCATGGAGTTTCTAGATTTTAGAATAAACATGAGAAAGAACTAGCCCTGCTTTAGCTTGCAGCTTGAGGCTTCAAATTGCACGCTCTTCCCCAACAGAGTCACCAAAAACTATTGGGTGAATATTTTGTCACCAGCTAACTGATGAACAAAATAGATCTCTTCAACCATAGCATAGGGAGATTGGTTAGCCAAATGTGTAGGTTTACCACATTAGAGGTGGACAAATCTCTCCTCTCATCAAGGGGAGGTTCCCTATAAATATGAGGAGCTATATACTATATATATAAGTAGAAAATAACACTCAGGGGTAGGACTACACCATCTATCTCTCTTTTTTTAGAGATGATGTTCACAAATAAAGAAGAAATCTTGGTGATAATACGGAAGGCACTTCTCTTCTTTTAGAAGTGATCTTGCAGTAGGGCACAGGACTTCTTTTTGGTGGGTAACCAACAGGTAACAAGGGCGCAGTAACTAGCAGAATGAGGTGTAACACAAAGTCTCCACCTCAAATTCCCAAAGAGTGAAATACAAAGGATAATGGGGGTACAAAGTCATCCCAAGATCCTTTACATAGAAAGAAATTAAAAATACACTGAAGATAATTGTGACAACACAAAGTCTTTCCACAATTGACTTCAAGACACCTTCTTGATTACTTCCACTAGTTTTGCTTGTTAAATTAAATAAACAAGAATGCTCCTAGAAAATGAACATAAGAATAATTTCCTAAAATAACACAAGCTATAATAGCACAAAGTCTAAAAGTAACTTGCTTTCTCATTTAGATAAAGAAATATGATCAACAATCTGAGCTCAAAGTCTCAGTAATCGCCTTTCAATTTGGGCAGAATTTTTGCTTCTATAATGGAGAGATCTCTTTTTTACAAAATAAGAGATTACAATATGTAGCAGCCAAGAAAGGCTTGGTGCTTTTTTTTATGGAACGGCCCATGTTTCATTCAATGCCTTGAATGCATTTTTAGTTCTATCAAGGGGCCATGCTTGGAACAGTGCATTGGCCTTAACTGTGGCATGCCAATTCATCCCATATGTCTCCTCCAAAGTATAGGCCACCTAGTCCTTTCTTTCTTATTTGCACAGTTGTCCACTTTACCTTTACTTCATGGAAGAAAAATAGGCTGCATCCTTTATTTGGTGTGTTCATATGACTACTTGGTGGAGTGTTTCACCTACTAAAAATAACTCTCTCATAGATATTTCAATATCTTTTGTAGCCTTCTCTTCAATCTTGTTGCAATTGGATCTCTCGGGCTATCTTCTTCAACCAGTTGCTTGGTTCATCCTTCAAGTTATGTGTTATATTTGAAAATTAACAGATATTCCATTACCTTAAATTTGATGTCCATGGGGACATCAATGGTTGCTGGTTGTTTAAACCATATTGAACCATGAACCTTTGAAAGTTCATTAGTTCAATAGTTCAATGGTTCAAGCGGTCTTTATCGGTTCCTTGGTTCCATCGCTTCCCTAGTTCAATTGCTTCCTTGCTCTTTGGTTAAACCATCTCTTTGAACTGGTCTCTAGAATCTTCTGCTTCCTTCCTTTACTTGGAGCTTTCTTTGAACATTTGAACATTTTTGATTCAAGGTTCAACGATTCAATGTCTTTCTCAAAATCCTTTGTTTTGGCTAAGTCTTTTGAAGCCTTGAAATTCCTTTGGCTTTATGTCTTTAGAACACCCCGAAGGGAAGGTGTCCCTTTAGGTCTTTGAGAAAGGTCCATTTTCTGGGTGTCGAGAGCCCCCCGCAAAGGTACCTACCCTTCGAGGTCCTTCAGGGTCCTTTTTCTTCAATTCCTTCAAACAAAATGTCTAAAGGAATTCCTTCAGATAATTTGTCTAAAGGATTTGCCTTTATGAAATTCTTCTATATTAAATCTTTCTAAAGGAATTCTTTTGGTTCCTTTACTTGGTAATTTCTTCAGACAAAAATTTTGAAGGAAACCTTACCCTTTCGACCTTCTCTTTGATCTTTGAGCAAATGTTCCCTGCCCTCCACAAGGGCACCTACCTTTTGTTCACTGCCCTCCATAAGGACACTTACCCTTTCAGCTTTGGGGGACCCCTTTGAACTGACTGATTGAACCAATCAATGGTTCAACTATTCAATATTGTGTTCCACTCATTCAATTGACCGTTTGAACCAACAACTTTGAACAAATGAACTTTGAATTTTGATTAAACTCATTGAACCTTGAACCTTTGAACCATTTTGGTTCAAAGTTCAACGGTTAAATGGGTTCAATCTTTCTTCTTTCCTTCTAAGTCTTTCGAAGCCATTGAACTTGCCAAAGTGGTTGAACTTTGAACTTTTGCCGAAGCACTTAACTCTTTAAGCTTGCCGACGTCATTGAACCTTTGAACCCATTAAACCTTTGAGAAGCGGGGTTCTATGGTTCTATGGTTCAATGGTTCAAGCATTTGTTTGAAGCTTGCCAATGAACATTTTTGGCTGAACCGAGGTGTTGAACCAATCTTGAAATTGCCTAAGTGCTGGGAACTTGTTCCTTTGTGAGAAATCACCCATTGAAGCTGTTGAACCTGCTAGTCCCTTAACTGAAAAATCTTGAATAATGAAGAATTTGAATGCTCAGAACAATTTTTTGAGAAGGGAAGAGATAATTTTGGCCTACAGGACCAAAATAGTTCTTATGTTGTCCCAAAAATGAATGACAGATTTTGGGAACAACACTATCCATGTCCCTGACAGAGCCATGCCCAAGCCTACTTTTTATGGTTGTTTGTCAGATTTGGGGCCATATAGAAAGATGAGACACTCCTTCATAGTCACCTATGTGCCCTATTGTCAATATATAAACATAGGTCCTTTTCTATAGTTTGAAAACCAATCTCCTTTATTGGTTTTCCTATAGCTATTAATATCGATAAATGAATCTCGTCATGTGGTTTGGTCTCATTTTGACAACAAGTTGTCAACCCTTGATTTATATTAGGTCTAAAGACCTATTTTATCTCTATAAAGATATAATGGTGATGTTTAGTCATGGTGTACACATTCTAGATCAACCTAGATCCTATTTGAGCTTCGTTCTTTTATATTTGCTTTGCCCAAGTCAAAAATTAGTTCACCAACCTTGATCAAAAATCTCCTAGGCTCACCTTTGCTCATTGGCTATCAATTATCAACTCAGCTTATTGACCTTTTGACCTATCTCACACCATTTATCCCCTTTGGTATGATCATTGGATCTACTTTAGGGACCCTTTTGACTCATTGAACTGCCCATGTGTTGTATATCTTTTATTCATGATTGAATGTGAGTCCTTGATCCTGAAGGAACCCACCATTTAAACTCAAATAGCTAATTCATGAGGACCAAAATTAATGTTTGCATACATGTATTTAATGTCCATATGACCATCATTAATGTCTATATGACCGTCAATCTTTTAACCTAATGAAGAATTGATAAGATTTATTTTGATGTCTACATGACCATCAATGACATCTACATGATTGTCATTGACATCTACACAACTGTCACACTTTGAACACCAAATGGTTAATTATTGAGCTTAATTTTGATGTTTTTGCACCCATAATTTTATATTTGTATGAATGTCTTTGACATCTACATGAATGTCTTTGTATTTTTTGAATCCAAATAGTTATTTATCATGGCTTAAAATTAATGTCTGCGCAAATATTCCATTCTACAAGTTAATATTTAAAAGCTTAGATATTGAGATAGAAATCTCATCAAGATATGAATTTTTTAAATTACAATCTTGGCATCAAGAACATTGGTTCCATGTAATCCTTTAGCCCTGTGAGGCTTTTTTATCATACCTATAAAATGCACAAGTAAGCTAACCCATCTTTTTTTACATGATGATGGTTTGGATCTTCAAAGCTTGTGCTTGAACTTTCAAGGCACAAAATGAGTCCCTGAGACCTATGAAACCTACTTTATGTCCATGAAGATCATGATCATCATGAGAACCTATTGACCTTCATACATTACAATCTTAGACCCGCTTCCAAGCCTACTTCCTAAAGATTAACAAATTGTACTTTAAGCTTGCTTAAAGTGCTTCAAATGATTTTTAAGTTATATTTGATCTTTTTCTTCATTATTTTTTCATCCACTCAATCATGAACTCTATTCAGCTTGATAATCCATCCAGGAACTTCCAAAAATTGATTTGCTTAGGCAAATTTCTATATGTGAACCAAAATAATCCAACATTTTTAGTGACATATTGGGGTTACATCCCTGCTATGTAAAAGAATATTAGCCTTAAACTAATCCATTGGGCATGTGGAGTCATAGTATTTTCCTCAATTTTCATGAAACTAACTCAAGGTTGAACCATTTTTAGAAAACCTCTTCTTAAACCAATAAGGATTAAAAAGAAACAAAACAACAAATGTTCCCAAGGCACTTATTGAAAGGTAAACACACAACTAAAAGATATGTGCCCAAAGCACTTAGAGGAAAACATGAAATCTATTCTAATATGTTACAATAATGTACATTAGATGCAATTTTTTTTATAACAAAGTTTTAAATGAATGCCATTGATTGGGATGGGTAATACCTCTCCATCTAGTTGGGCAAGCTGAAAAGCATTATATTATTTACATCCATATATCAAATAAGGACCACTCAAAAAGCTATCAAAATTGGTGTGGTTGCCTATATTGGCCTTATTTGAGTCCCACCTAAGGTCTAAGTCCCCTTCCTTGAAGTCCCTTGCTATGGCTCTCTTGCCAAAGGCTTTCTTGGAGAAAACTATGATGTCATATAAGTAGACCAGCACCATTTGATTTAGCAACCCTTAGAAATCCATGTTCATGGCCCTTTGGAAAGGTTCCCCTACATTTGACAATTCAAAAGGCATCTTTTGGTAAGCATATGTGCCCCACTTAGTGGTGAAGGCAATCTTATATTGATATTCTTCACTCACCAACACTTGGTTGTAACCTGAATACCCATCCAAAAGGGAGAAGTATTCTAAACTAGCAATTACCTGAAAGAGTTACTCTATGGATGGTAAGGGGTAGTGATCTTTCAAAGAGACCCTATTCAGATCCCTAAAGGCAACACATAATTTGATCTCCCCACTTTTCTTCCTCACAAGTAACAAATTGGCTACCTATGAGGAGTGCTTAATGGGGAAGATGATCTTGATTCAATTAATTTGGTCAATTCTTTCCTCATAATCTCTTCTATTTTGGGGTTTATAGGCCTATGCTTTTGCCTGATAGGCTTGGCATTAGCCTCTAGTTCTATAATGTTTTGGGCCAACTTGGGATCAAAACCTCTCAGGTCACTATATTTCCAAGCAAAGATATCTACATATTCTTTACAAAGTCCTATGAAATCATGCCTTTGAGCTTTAGTACTTACCTTCCCAAGCTTGAGGAGCTTGTCCTTAAAGATAAGGACTCTTTCATAGTTCTCTTCATTGGTTGACATTACTGCCATGTTTTTTCTCATATGGTCTCCCTCATAGAAAATACTTTCGAGGGTGGTAAGCCCTTTAGGAAGCTTATTAGATCTCAACTAAACTATTTGCTCTTCATATTGATGTTAAAACTTTTCTTGATTCATTGAAGATAATTTATCTTTCTATTATAATAAATAGGAAATTTGTTTGTCATTTTTAAAGACCTAATAATGAGTTTCATTATTTGGCACTAATGGTCTTACCACTACTTTGACATATAGTTGCACCTTGGCCCTTTTTAAATCATTTAGGATATCAAATTGAGATCTTATAGCTTCCAACCTATTAGCATGTCCATTATGGTCCCTTGGCACTGCTTGGATGTTAAAAGCCTCAAAATCCTTAATTAGGTCCCACACCATATGTTTTTTAGACTTTATCAAGGGATTCTTGGTGACATTTTGGCCTCTAACCTAGTGAACTATCAATTCACTATCCTCATAAACTCGTAGTTGCTTGATCCCTCTCTTATTGGCCCATTGAAGGCCATGAATAAGGCCCTCATAGTCTGTTTCATTGTAAGAGCAACTAAATTAGAACCTGTAAGAACAAAAATACTTGTTAATAGAGGGGGACACTAGCATTGCACCTGCACCCTCTCCATGCTTTCTCCTAGAACCATCAAAGAATAATTTCCATAATCCATTAGGATCTTCTTGAGGTCCAATGAGGGATGGCATGGACTATTCCTCTTCATGTAAACATTAGACACCCATGTGCCTCTCTTTAACTCCTTCCAAGGGGTCAATTAGATGATGTGCATTCCATATCTCATCTAAGAACATGTCTGGTATCTCCTCAAGGTGAGTGTTTAACTCCTAACCAACTATATGTTCATCCTCATAAAGAATGGTATAATTGATGTTTATGATGTCTATTACATAATTATCTATGTACAATTGTGCAATGGGCTTAGCCTTGATAGACACTTTGGTCCCATATTTTTTTCTAAATTCCATGTATGACCAATTTTCTATAAGATAGCCTCCAATATTTGTAGTCAATTCCCTAGATAGGCATAGGTAAAAACAAGGAGGTACATCTAAAATCAATACATCTTGAACCACTGAGACACTAGGATAAGCATGCAGGGTGAAGTTTATTTTTTCTATGATACTAGATGGCTTAGTGAAAGATATACTAGCTATAACACTCCTTTGGATTAGGGTTTATATCTTAGACCAAATTGGTCTGATATAGAATTTAGCATTATTGAGGTGTTAGACCCACTATCTACCTAGCAATTATTTACTAAGGAGTCACCAATGATCATTGAAATGTATAAGGGAGGAGGTTTGACCACCTTACCTAGTTGCCCTTCACTAGGTCCTTTGGTTGCATTGGTGAGAACCACATTTTTCTTGAATGGTGGTTTCTCAGAAACATTTATCCTTAACAACCCTTCTTGGAGGATGTATACCTAACTAGGTATGGAGAGAATTTCCCACATTATCACACTTATATTGGACCTTTTCATTTGTTCCACAATGTTGATGAGTGAACCACCAACCTTTGGTTGTGTTTTTGGAGCCACAACTGCACCTTGAGTTTGTGAGTTTTGGGGAACAAAGCCATTCCCCTGACTTTGATTCCCTAGAGCTATTGGAACCTTTGGAATAGTATTAAGTCTATTTGACTTTGATATTGAAGGAGTAATGGTAGGAGGTTATTTAAATGCTTCCTAATTACCATCCAGGTTCCTTCTTTTGAACCTTATATTTGCTACCACTAGGATGTATGCTTGGCTATAACTAGTAATTTTATTGAGTGCATAACACTTTTATTGATCATATTTTACCATTATATCACCCAAATGTATTGGTCATTAACCAATCATGACTTTACTGAGGCTCTTCTGGTTTTGTCATCATGGGCACCTCTGTGTTCTGAACCATGAGAGCTTGATTGTACCCATAGTTGGTAGCTTACTATCATTGATCACTAAAATATTACTTGAAGTCAATGTTTAGGACAATGTATTTCTCAAAATATTGATTTAAAGGCATGGTACTCTCATATTCTTGAGTAACATTATTCTGTATAAGGACCAATGTTTTAGAAGTGTTTGTTACATTAGGGTTGTAACTGCTTTGCCTATTATAACTAGGTTACCCTTGTCACTAGCCTTGACCTTGGCCCTAGCCTTGGAATTTTCCTTTATAGGGTGGCCTATTTTCTTGATAATATTATTATTGATGTTGATATGAGGCTTGATGATGCCTATTTAAATCTTGTTTCCTCTTAACATTCACTAGCTCATTTCTCAAAGACTGAAACATGTTCTTAAGCTCTTAAAAGTTCTTATGTTCTTGGGAATCACTAGATACACTAGTGGAGGCCTTTTCTTTCTTGGGTGAAGGTATAGTATTAATTATAGGCATAGGAGGAATGACATAAATAGGGGATGGTCTGATCTCAGGGAACAAAGGCATTGGTGGTCTAGGTGTTAGCTTGCCAGCTTGGACTAAACAGTTTTCTACTCTGATTGCCACCTCATATGCATTTGGCAATGTGTTTCCTCCATAAACTAGATTATTCTTGAAATGTCACTATTAAGGGATTTCAAATAGTATAGGAAGGCAAATTTAGGGGTAGGCCTAATAGATACTAGGATTCTATCCTAATTTTTTTAGAACCTTGTATTGAAGTCTTGTATGACTTCATGAGGGGCTCTTTTTATTGTGGTCAACTACTCTGCAAGTGATAAAAGGTCACTTTTATCTTCAAATAATTACACAAAGCCTCTCCTAATTTGTCCCACATGGCAATGAAATTAACAGTAAGGATTTTATACCATTTCAAGGCTTTACCTTTGAAATAAATGTATAATAACCTAATTGCCACATTTTCCTCATTGATATCATGAATATTGTAAAAGTTGGCTATATCCATGAGGTGTTCAGAGGGGGTTATAGCTTGGTCTCTAGTAAAATAGGAGACACTTTTGAGAGCTGAGATTGAAATATGATCATAATTAGGGAAGTCCCAAGGACTTTAGCCATTAAAATCCATAAAAACTCTAGGGACTACCATGGCAATGAAAGGGTTCAAAAAATATCTTCTTGCAAGGGTAGGCCTTGAAAGTGATTTAGGAACAAATTTACTTTTATATGGGTGTGTATTAGAAAACCTTGACTTTTTGATTGAATTTAAAGGTAATTCAACAAATTCAAGGGGAATACATCTTGAAGTTGACCTTTTTATCACCTTTGGCATGAGAGACAGTTATTTCTTTACACTAGAGTGTTGATTATTCTTTTGGAGTCACCAGATGTTGTTGTGTGAAGTTATAACTATTGCAAACTAATCAAACCAACATCAAAATTAATCAATTTTTTATTTAAATTAGGTCCCACTAAGAATGCTAAAAAAAATTATAGTGTTAATTTTCACCCTTGTAGAGGGTTCTTCAGTTCCTTTCCAATTGAGTTATAATATTTGGACAACCCCAGGCTGTAACCTATGGTAGGGTTAAAGCTCTAGAGAAGGTTAGCTTCCTCTTGATTCTCACCTAAACTATTTATTTTCATAGGTAAAAGGGTTATAAAGGAGGAAATGGATCCTAATAAGTCTAAAAGGTGATGCACTAAAAAATATGGATACTCACATCAGCTTAAACCCACGCTAGATCAGCATAAGATAACTATAGCTCACATAACCTCACAATCTTGTTAATTGCACAAGTATTTCATACAAGAGGTTCAGATAGAACACTAATCTAGACTTGTAATAGCTTGAAAACACCTTAAAAAAGGCAAGCAAAAGGACAATAAACTAGGAAGATTCTCCTTCACGAATTCATCATACACAAGCATACTAAGCACTAATCAAAGGCAAGAGATATGCAGAGTCAATCTTATTGCTTCAAGAGGTAGTTCTTAAAATATTTTGATAGGGTTTAGCCTTATCAAATGAGAACCCTTTTTTAAGAGTCTCAATGAGTATCCTTGTCTCCCAGAAAGATAAAAATTCTAAAAATTTGAGAACCCTTACCATAGAAAAAAGAATGTGATCATATAGAAAGAGGGAGAAGATAGAAGAGGGAGCATGCCATCTAAGAACAATTAATGAGTTGTCACCTTTAAAGGGATGTTCCACCACCTTTGATCCAATTAGGACTAATACATCATATACCAGATATCCTTCATTTGCTTTAATAGTCTTTAAGCTCTTTTCATTGGTTGAGAAATCTGCACAAGAAGACAAGGGTTTATTTTATAGATGATGGGTCATGATCCTTACTAGGAGGGAAGATCCTCAAAGATTTTGAATAAAATCAAATGTTCCATTATGATACTACAATCCCCAAATATATTTTTATGATCCTCCATGTTATCTCTACTTACTTCATTATGAGGGCAAGGTCTTTATATCCATGTACCTGATAGAGCCATGCCCAAGTCTGCTTTTTGTGACTATTTTTCAAAGTTGGGCCATATTAAAAGATGAGACACTCCTTCATAGTCACCTATATACCCCATTTCAATATCTAAACATAGGTCCTTTTCTATAGTTTGAAAACCAATCTCCTTTATTGGTTTTCCTATAGCTATTAATATCAATAATTAAAGTTCATCATATGGTCTGGTCTCATTTCCATAACAAGTTGTCGACCCTTAATCTGTATTAGGTATAAATACCTATTTTATCTCTATAAAACTCTAATGGTTATTTTAAATCTTAGTGTACCCATTTTTGTTTAACTTGGATCCTATTCAAGCTTGGTTCCTTTGTATTTGCTTTGCTTGGGTCAAAAACTGCTTCAACAAAAATCTTTTGGGCTTGCCTTTACTCATTACCTATCAATTATCGACTTAATTTATTGACCTTTTAACCATATTACATCATTGATACACTTTGGTATGATCAAATTCAAGTCTTTGGATCTGCTTTAGGGACCCTTTTGACTCATTGACCTACTCATGTGTCATAGATCTTTGATGCAAATTGAATGTGAGCCCTTGATCTTATAAGGACCCATCATTTAAACTCAAATGGCTAATTCATGAGGCCCAAAATTGCTATTTGCATGCTTATATTTTATGTCCACATGACCATCATTAACATCCATGTGACCATCAATCTTTGAACCCCAATGGATAATTGTTGAGATTTATTTTGACATCTACGTGATCATCAATGATGTATATGTGACCCTCAATGACGTCTGTGTGACCATCACACTTTGAGCACCAAACGGTTAGTTTTTTAGCTTAATTTTTATGTATACACACCCATCATTTGATGTTTACATGAAAATTTTTTACATCCACATGAATTTCTTAGGATTTTTTGAATCCAAATGATTATTTTTCATGGCTTAAAATTGACGTCTACATGAACATTCTGTTCTACAAGTTAATCTTTGAACGATTAGATTTTAATATATAAATCTCATCAAGACATGAATTTTATAGAGTACGATCTTGGCACTGAGAACATTGATTCCAAGTGATCCTTCAACCCCACAAGGATTTTTTAGAATACTTATAAAATACACAAGTAAGTTGACCCACCTTTTTCTGCATGATGTCCTTATGATGGTCTGGCTCTTCAAAGCTTATGCTTGAATTTTCAAGGCTCAAAATGAGTCCCTGAGACTTTTGAAACTTGATTTATATCCATGAAGGTCATGATCATCATGAGAACTTGATGAAATTCATACTTTACAATCTTAGACCTGCTTCTAAGCCTACTTCCCAAAGATCAACAAATTATACTTTAAGCTTACTTAAAGTGCTTCAAAATCTTTATAAGTGATATTTGATCTTTTTCTTTATTATTTGGTCACCACTTAGTTAGTAACTCTATTTATCTTGATAATCCATCCAAGAACTTCTATAAATTGATTTGCCTAGGCAAATTTCTTTATGTGAGCCAAACTTGGCCAACAAGACACTCAAGTTAATGGTTGAAATTACTTAAGTAATGAAATATTGCATAGACATGCACATATTAATTGACTGATGTAAATGCCTATGTTATTAACAATAGCATGATATTATAACCAAAGGATAAGTAAGTAATAATAAATGTGCAAGACCCATATGACTGACTTATGGGATGGTATATTTATATCATGAGAAGTAATTTGGTTTTTCTAATGCCATTTATATGTTTATTTGATAGGATGCTCATGTGTGTGATGTCATCCACCTTGAATCAAGTGCATTATGACTCATCTAATTTCAAGGAGGAATAATTCTCTTATAATGGAGTTATGTCTTAGTGTGTGACCTTTATCAAGTAAGGGAATGATGGTGTCATGATCCCTAAGGAACTCTAGATCATGGTATAGTGATCTAATGGGGGTAGTACAAGGATGGGCCCTTACATATGTAAATTCCAAATGATTATGGTGACTCAAAGGCTTATTTCATGTTGGTTTTAGTAGTGGTTTAGAAACATCCACTTATTGAACTCACAATGTGATAAGATTTTGCTTAAGCAAAGCTAGTGAGATGATCTTTTTATTTAATCATTTCATACCTCCATGCTTTATATTTGTACTTATCCTTTATCTTATTTGCATACATATCAAATGGATAACAAGATAAAATCAGATATGCTTAATTCCATTCTTTTTATTCTTAGCATTATCTATTTAGAATAATAATAATGTTGGCTAAATTATTATTAGCATCCTAAGGCAAAATGAATTATTCAGTCTCTTGAACTATCAAACCATGATCGCATAGGGTAATTAGACACTTAGGTAGGGATAAAGGTTCCTAGGTGGTTTGATAGAGAAGATGAGTGCCTTTGCAAATTTTGGAGGTTATCAGTATGGATTCACATACTAATACCCCCTTGAACAAAATATCATCCTAGGCTAACATACTTTTATATGGAAATTCATAGTGGAGTTTATCCATAGGTAAGCATCCAAGGTGAACCAATATAGTTAATGGTTATTCACACACTATGTGTAGGTCTACTCAGATGCATCATGCATCACTGAAGTTGTGTAGTGGGCCTAAAATGTAGTTCCATTTTGTACTCTAAAAAGTAATTCCAAATTTTTTTTTGGTAGGGGTTATTTCATTTGGTATTAGAGCCTATGATTTTAGGTTATAGATGAGTTTATGGGCACATTGAATGGATTTTATTATTTACTTAAAAAGTCTATTTGAACTCTTGTGTGATTTTACATACTTTTGTGATAGTTTATGTTTGTATAGTATACATTCAAATGGTTGAAAATACACATAGTATGGATGTACATACTCTTGTGAAAGCTTATTTTATGTCAGCATGGATGTGTATACCTTTGTGATGGATGAAAAAACTTGTATGACTATGCTTTCCCTTGCAAAGATTAAATTGGAATATTGTATGATTAAGTGCATACAAAACCTTGGGTGAAATTATATACCTTGTGTGGCCAATTATATATTAAATTCTTTGAAAGAGTTATGTTATGATTTTATAAGGGCACTTAGCTTCTTGAGTTTAATAAAATAGTGCTTTGTTATGCAATACTGAGGTGTTGGAAATTTTTACATTTATAGAGTTTATGTATGTTCAAAAATTGGTAAATCTATGCAATAACATTATGATACTCACCCACAACCTTGGGTGGATCAACCCTTCCCTAATTAATTTATGTCAGGGCAAGCATCACTTGTTAACTATTGATTTGTATGGACAAGTTGATGGGAGACTAGTGATAATCACTTCATCCTTGGAATTAAGGAAATGATGTTTGGTATCTATTATTGACTTGTATGGGCAAGTCATCAGTAGATGATTAAAACATCATGACCTTGAGAAGATCAAGGGTTAAGCTTAAACATGGAAGGTTGAATAGGGTGAGAGTATCTGATTTATTTTGGTAAATCAATAAGGCTTGAGATCTTTGCTAGTGCAAGAGTATCTTTAGCTAGATTAAATCTTGACTTGTTATGAGCATTTGGTCTCTTTCAAGTTGAACAAAGAATCTTGTGGTGGTGTAAATCCAAAAGGCTATAATATATTAAGTATGTGGATATGTTTGATTCCATGATGATGTTTATTTGGAACATGGATATGTTTTAATTCCATAAGGATGTTATGATGATAAAGGATCTTTTTTACATCCATGAGGCTATTTAATTGATCTTGGGTTAAGTTTGGGCATCCATGAGGGTGTATATTATGATAATGTATGTATTTTACATCCGTGAGGATGTTTATTATGAATTTTAATTAAATTTAATGATTATGAGAAATTATAATTTTCATGGTAGTGATATAACATTCACCTTGAGCCTTGGCTAAGTTCACACTTTCCCAAAGTGATGTTGCACCGAAACAAGCACCACTATTCAACCTTTGACTTATTAGATCAAGTCAATTGGAAGAATAGTAATATAAGCTTGTTATTGGAACCAAGATAAAATGTCTAAGTGGTCATTGATATCATTCATGGGTGAGCCATATAATGATGATAAGGTATAACATCTTGGGAGGTCCCAAGGTATGGCTCAAGCTTGAAGGACCTAGTGGGGTGAATGTGACTGACTTGCTTGGGTAAGTTAGAAAGTTTTGGGGATTTTTTATTAATATCAGGTAGCATGATCCATCTATCCATGACACATGAACATTATTGGTAAATTTTTAAAACTCATGGAAATAGATTTTATAGGCCTTATTAGAACATAACCTTCATTGAAATAAGGTGATCATAAGCTCAAGATCCTTGAGACTGAGCATGTTGTATTATAAGATTGATATTGGATGTCATTGAGATGACATTCAGACATCAGATGGATTGATGGGAATCATGGACTCTTGTGCTTCACCAACATGTGTGTTTGATTACTATGATATGAAAGTACCTTGGCATAAGTTATCAAAACACCTGAGCCAAGTATGCGTGACCTATTTCATGTGGTTCCTCCTTTTCATGTAAAATTGTTATATGTCATGTAAACTATTGTATTTCATTAATTATATTAGACCATGTAATTTGTATCTTCACTATATAGTGTGAATATAGTTAGCTTTGTGGACTTTAACATTTTCTTCTTGATATTAGCATTATTGAATGAACACTTTATATGCATGATTATATGTTGTGAACCATGGAATGTGTGAATGATGATAAATCACATGTGTAAGTAATTTCCCACTTCTAAAATCAACCATGTGAACCTTACCTTGTTTATGTTTTCAAAATTGTTGTATGAGTATTTTGTGTACATGTCATGGAATAAGAGTGTCTTTGTGTTGTTAACATATTAGTATGTGGTAATGTGACTGTTAGATACTTTTATGATGTAACTTTCCCCTATTGAAAACCAACCTCTATCAATTGAAATTTGCCAGGGTATAGTGTTGTAGTGTGTGGTGTAATTTTGCATCACTACTCTAGTAATGAGCCTTGGTACAAGTATGAGGTTGAGGGTAGAGAAGCACTATATCTATAATGGTTTAGACTGGGTATGGGGTAGGAAGTGGAGTCTCTCATAGGATGAAAACCCACTTATCCATTTGCACTAAGTAACCACTTGATTTATTCAGGGTGTGCATCATGAGTGCCACAAGTTGGTCATGGGATCTTAATGCATAATAGTCAATATAAGTATTAAGTGTTCATTTACCCACCTCTTGGAGGTTATTTTAAAAGAAACCTTTGTGAAATTTTATTGTTATATACTTGGGAAGCATTAACTAGTCTATAATTTGGACATTTTTGCAAAATCAGCAAGGTGGTAATTGTTGAAAATGCATGCATATGTTGGCCTGTAAATGAAAACATGTTATAGATGAGGTAATATTTTTGTTATACCTAATAAATATATCCTAGGAGGAATATTTTTTATTTGTTTTAAAATCATGACTAGAATGTATGCTGATTTTATGATCTAAAAGAGTAACATAAAGCCCTAATTAGGGATGTTAAAAATCCACTTAACTCTTGGATAGAGAAATAAAAGTTGGGTAATTCCCTAAAATGGCTAATTTTTGAATGGTGGGATTGGTGTCCTTGGACCATCATGAGATCACAGGTAATGGAGAACATGTTGTAAGCCTTAGGATTGCATGTGATGCCTAGAATGGCTTCTCCAATGTTCAATATGGTTTGTGTGGGATGTTGCACTAACCCATGAATGGTTGATGATGAAGTAGAGTAACAATAATAGTATGGATTACTACCTTTGTGAAAAAACATTCTATAATGAATGTTCTTAAGGTTATGCATGTGGCATAATGCTTGTAATGGAAGATCCCACTCTTAACTTGGAATTTGGTTATAATCTAGTTGGATTGGATGATTACAATCATTGACCTCAAGTTGAAGGTCTTTGTGTGTTGACACAAAAGTGAATAATGACCCTAGTATAGTTTTGATATTTAACTACTAACCTAATTTAAATAATTAATTCATAACTTGTCAAACTATGGTTGTATTTCCTACTTAGAAGTGATGATAGCACCCTTGTTGGAAAACATATTAAGGTAAGTGTAAGTCATGTTTTGAAACATTGTATTCTTGTGATGTTTAAATAATTGCCTTCACAAATGGTTAGAATGGATAATATCGGCAGTGATGTATGGAAATTAATAGTTGTTGCCATGAAATTTTATTAATTAATGAAGGCATATTTGATTTGGTGAACTTGATTATAGTTGGTTTCAATGAATTATAATGTAATAGATGGCCTTTTAAGGCATGAGATTGGAAAAATTTCCAACCAAGCTAGGATATTGGTCAAATATTCTACTATAAAAATGATGCATAACGTGTTGTTCTACCATATTAGTGTCACAAAGGACACATGAAGGAAGGATGCCATTACTTAGCTTAATGTAAATAAAAATGTGGTTGTCCTAATGGTAGAAAATAGGAATGCCAATAATATAACGCTGAGGTATTTCCACCCCAAAATGGGTGGGAATTTGGTAAAATAGTGATAATTATTCAATTGAATATCTTCGGGTAATATTATTTCTTGAATATCAATAAATCACTAGGATGGCTCCACTTTAAGGAGGGGAGGATGTCATGACCTAACCTTGTGACCTATTGCAGATGCCTGATTAATATCTTGTTTCATTATGTTTTGATAGCACTTGGACTAATGGCTATTGATGTTAGTTCTATTTCAAATGGTTGAGATGTGAGATATCTTGGATAGCTATTGTGATTATATCTATATCTATTGATGTTAGTTCTATTTCAAATGGTTGATGCTTACACTAGATTCATTTTATCCTAATATATATATATATTGTTTTAGTTTATGTACATTATTATATGTTATTGATATAGCATCTTTCACTAAATGAAAATTTACATTGACTATTCTTGTAGTTGTTGATTATGTTTCATTGGGTATGCTCTGGTTCATAGTCATCAGTACTAATTTTGGTCCATTTATAACTATAGATGTTTATGCTTAATTTATTATTTCATGTTTAATGATTCATTCTGAATTTATTACTATTTATATTAACATCATTTTGGTAATGTTGATGTCTTATTTGGTGGATTCAAGAACCAAGGTGCGAGTTAGGCTCGATAGGGGGTTTTGACATCTTAAGGTATACTCAAGGGGTAAATGAGCAATTGGAAGTCACTCTAATAGGTATAATATGTATGATAAGATACTGAGACACCATTGTCTTATATATTTTTCTTGTGATCACTTTTTCATCATTTATTGGTCTTGCCTTATATTTGTGCATGTGCTTTTTTGTTCTTGTTCCATGCTTGAAGTTAACAAACTTTGGTATCATTGTTGTTATTGTCTATCCACGATGTGTTTGGAGTTAGTTTCTCATGATTCATTCTTGTTATGTCTTTGATGTGATCTCCTTGGTGACCCTCGTGTTATAAATTTGCTCGTGGATATCTTCATGTCTTTGGTGTATGTTGGGGTCTCTTTACCTTGGAGAAACACCATTAGGGATCCCTTCATGGTAAATTGACTTACCCGTAATCATGGGTCAACTTAATGATTTTTATTGATTAATATTATTATTGGTCATTGTATTTTTTTTAGTTGGGATTTGACTCCCACTCCTTATTTTTTTAATCTTTTCACTTTGTTTTTGGAGGAGTGATACCTAGGTTGAAATCTTAGACTATGTAGGGCATGGGGGATGAGGGTTGGAGATGGTATCCAGTTAGGTCCGAGCTCAGTTGGGCAAGAAGGCAGCCTACTAAACAAAGGAGGGCATATTAGGGAAGGTAAAGAGATCCATTCCTTAGGTAAGGCTATGAAGAGAGAAGAGAAAAGGGGCATTCTTCCCTATGGTGGCCAACATTCTTCTAGTATCTTGATGTATTCTTGAGAGGTCGATCTAGGTTCTTAATGTATAAATAAATCTTGAAACACTTACCTCCTTCCATGGTGACCTACGAAGTCCCAACAAGTAGGTGAGTTTCATTCTTGATGTGTTACAAATGTGGGCTTTTGTTGAGTTAAATTTTGGAGCTAGATGGATGTTTTAGGTCCATCATGAAGTCGCCAAGACTTCATAAAGAACCTAAAATGTTATTTATTTGATTTTCTCCTTTTTTTAATGGGGATTTCATTATTTCATGACATTTAAAGCTTTGGCTTAATTTGGGAATAAGTGATTTTCATTTTATTTATATGACTGTGTTTTTTTTAATTAAGTGAACCATATTATATATGTGTGGTTTCAACTGTCAAGCCTACCCAAATAAGGGGGTTTGGACTAGTTATTTTTTAGTTAAGACCTTAAATGGGTAAACCTTAGTTTATTAAAACTCTATTGGTTTTACCCTACACTTTTATTTGGGACATGATCTAGTTTTTATTTGTATAATGGCCTACAGCTAAGGTAATTTGAGTTGTGTTTGGCTATGGATAAGGCTTTGTAAGATCTAGGCATGATGGGTTCTTTTTGAAGCCATATATGGGCAATGCTAATAATATTATATGCCCAATTTTATCTCTATTTATTTTTATGGCTTTAAGTGGGCTCAACCCAGTCAGCTTTATTCAACCTCGCTTTTATGAATGGCAACTTGACCTAGTTTGACTTATATTTTGGGTTGCGTTATATGGTATTCGAACCTTGGATGTTCCTTTGGTTATGATGGATCATGAATGTTAGTTACTTCATTTTCAATTTTTTTATCTTCCTTATTAACCTGTTATATTTCTCTAACTGTTGATTCCATTGCCTTGTTATTTGGCCTTGGGCCATTGGATGATGTTTGGGTACTTGTTAATTAGGGGTTATCTACCTTGTTGGTTAAGGAGTGGCTCATGAGTTATTATGATAATGGCAGGCTTCATCAACATAATTATGTTCATAAAAAATCCTTAGGCTATTGGAGTAACATACCTTCATTATAGTTGGTTATTGCATTGATAAATGTTTTGAATTTTTCTAGTGTTATTGTATGTTATTGATTTTGGTGTATAGTAGTTATAAAATTATGTTGAATGTACTTTGGCATTTTAAAATTCAACCAAGTTGTGTTCTTTATGTTGTATGATTTGTACCTTTCTCCTCTTGGATGTTTGGGTTGAGGCAGTTAGTGAATATAATTCATTATTATATTATTGTTGTCAAAGGATTGAATGTTAACTAGTTAGTTTTATTCATTGGTTTCATTTTGGTATTGTGTTATTATTTTCAAATATATCAATTTTTTTAATGATTGTTAACTATTTTTATAAGTTAGTATGGTGGCTCAATATCTTTGGCATACCTCTTACCTCACTCGAGTACCCAATTGTTGAAACCCTTCACCTAGATGATGGTTGGGGTGAAAAGGGCCACTGATGGTTGTGCTCATAGGGATGGTTTGAAGTGGTGTTCTCTTTTCCATGTTCATCCTCTTCCTTTGATACACTTGGACTTCTTGTGGTAACATGTCTCTTATATGTGATTTTTGGTATATGATTATTGGTGGGCATGCTTGGATTGTTCCATGGTTGTTCATTTTATGTATTGGTTCCATCTTATTATATTATGTAGCTTTGTAATATTTATTAAGTTGGAAAGAACAATATTGTATATGGTGTGATTATTTGTGGTGGTAATGAAGATGGTAGTTTGGTTCTTAGATATCTAACCATCTGTAATTATACCTCTTAATATGTATATATGTTGGATTTTATTTCTTATATTTGAAACGGTAGTTGTAATTCTGATTGTAATATGTTATGCTTTTATCTTTATATGCTACTATATACTCATTAGAATAACATAGTGATATACTTGTTGTTATGAATTATTCATGAAGTTGTAAAAAGTTCTATTAGAACAATAGTATCTATATTGTCTTTAACCCTTAAATTCATATGAAATAAAGTTGGTATCATATTATTCCATGCTAAAAAACATTTAAAGGTTTTAATTCCCTTGATGGAATTGAGAATATATATATTTCATGGTAAACATCATCTGGTGACATCTTTATGGCATGGAATTCTAATTTAGCATATAGATTTACTTTTTGATTTTGGAAAGGACTTGATGTTATCTAACTATGTTTGAGACGAAACATTAAACCAAGAGGCATTGTCATTTTTAAAACATGTCTAGTGATATGTTAAACTTTGACTTAAATTGGCATCCATAAATAAAGTATGCAGCTAGTTATGTGATAAATGCATACTCCCTGAAGTTATTATTATGATGTTTTATGAGTTCATAAATTTATGGTTTATGACAAACTAAGGAACTAAGGTGCATCTATACAAAGTTGGTTATTCCTAAATATATGGAGGTGCAATCATTACTAAATAGATGTTATGTTGTGTATGTTGCACTTAGAAATTATGACTAACATATTGGTTCACTTTATGGGTAATAAATATTACAATATGTTGTTCTTATATTGTAGTTTTACTAATGTCATTAATTATATATTTTTACTCTAAGAAAGGAATTATTATTATTATTATTATTATCATCATCATCATCATCTTCTTCTTCTTCTTCTTGATGGCTATTCTCATGTTAGTGATTCCATTTATTGAGTGTATTTTTATTACATGAAGCAATGAAATAGAATACAATTTAATGGCAGATTGTGTTTGGCTTCCTAAACTTGTCATAACTCAACATTGTTGTATATTTATTCCCTAGTAGGATCTCAGTGCTCTTGATTACATTTAGTCCCCTAGAGTATAACTTGGTGATTTAGATTGTTTAGAAGTTTTAGAAAGTTATTGTTCAACTGTTCATGTTGGGTATGACTTTGACTATTCATATTTTAGCCCTTGAATAATATAATGTTGGTAATATTTGTTATTGTTTACAGTTATTATGTTCTCTTCAGTTGAGCATGGTTCCTAAATTATAAGTTATATATAATGGGAAATGTGGTACAATGACCTCGAATTGATTATTCATTTATAGAATCTCAATTGGTAACATCACCTTAATTATCTGTAATGAGTTGGTGATACGTTCTTGAGTCAAATGGTTGTTAAATTATAGGTGAATGTATGTGTTTAATATTATAAGCTTACCTTTAGTATTGAATTTCTTGGTACAATGTATATTATGATCATTAAGGTCATGAATAATCTTTATGAATTTCCAATAATCCTAAAATTAGGATGAGGATCAAATATATTGTGTGAAATCATAATTCTTACATTATGATCTATTATTTAATAGTCCACCTTGGTTATGAGTTATCAAGTCATAGCTTTCTTTAACAGACACTCGTTGAAATTACTTAAGTAATAAAATTTTGTGTGGACATACACATATTAATTGAATGACATAAATGCCTAGGTTCTTAACAATAGCATGATATTGTAACCAAAGGATAAGTAAGTAGCAATAAAGGTGAAAGACCCCTATGGCTGACTTACGAGATAGTATTTCTATATCATGAGAAGTAATTTGATTTTTTTAATGCCATATGTATGTTTATTTGATAGGATGCTCACATGTGTGATGTCATCCACCTTGAACAGAGCACATTTTGACTCATCTAATTTTAAGGAAGAATAATTCTCTTATAACAAAGTTATGTCTCAATTTGTGACCTACATCAAGTAAGGGAAGGATGGTGCCATGATCCCTAAGGAACTCTAGATCATGGTATAGTGATCTAATGCAGGTAATACAAGGATTATCCCTTGCGTGTGTAAGTTCTAAATGATTATCGCAATGCAAAGGCTTATGTCACATTGGTTTTAGCAGTGGTTTAGAAACATCCACTTGTTAACCTATAGTGTGATAATACTTTGCCTAAGCAAAGCTATTGATATGATTCTTCTATTTAATCATTTCAGACCTCTGTGCTTAGTTATTTTACTTCTCCTTTTTCTTATTTAAATGCATAGCAAAAGGCTAACAAGATAAACTCTGATATGCTTAATTTCATTCTTTTTATTCTTAGAATTATCTATTTATAATAATAGGGATGTAGGCTCAATTATTATTAGCATCCTAAGGTTGAATGAATTATTTAGTCCCTTAAACTATCAAATCATGACCACATGGGGTAATGAGACACATAGGTAGGGATAATGGTTCCTAAGTGGTATGATAGAGAAGATGAGTGCTTTTGTAAAGTTTGGAGGTTATCAATATGGATCTGCATACTAATACCCCCTTAAACAAGATGTCATCCTAGGGTAGCATACTTCTCTATACAACTTCCTAGTGGTGTTTATCCCTATGTAAACATCCAAGGTGAACCAATATGGTTATTGGTTATTTGAACACTATGTGTAGGTCTAATTAGATGCATCATGCATCACTGAAGTTATGCAGTGGGCCCAAAACATAGTTTTATTTTGTACTTTGAAAACAATTCCAAAAAAAAATTGTTGGGGTTATTTTACTATCCTAAATTTTTGGGTACACCTATGTCTATGTTTTTGGCTTTTGTTCTTATGCACACAAAATCTGAAACTCTATATTGTGTCTATAATAATTGATTTATGATGTAAACCCTAATCATCCTTGCAAGTAAGGTAAGAGCTAAAAAGTGTGTTTGTTAGTAGGATAGGTTAGACATACTTAACACCCTGTTATGAAGAGAGTTCCCTACATACCAATACTCTAAGGAGGGATCAAGCCTAACTTAGTTATCCTCACCTAAGTTTTGGTTCAAGTACAAGTGATGCTAGTATGGTAGTGGCCTTAAGTGCCTTGAGTGTGCTTGAGATTGGAAATCTAGAAAATTTGAGCTTAGGGTTGTTGTAGATGGTAGTATGTAGAAGTAGGGTAGAATAAAGATTAATAACCTTGATTTTTCTCAACTTGTTTCATGTTTGAATAGGTATTTTGCATCTCATCTCCAACTAGTGGATATCTCATCTCCAACTAGTGGATAGAGGGCTAAGATCCATGTATTTATAGTGTTATATTGTTTGTGTAGATAATAAAAAATGCTTAGGCCAACCTTAGGAGGGTTTTACCTTTCAAATTATATTCATTTAATAAAGATAATGTAAAGGATATAGGTACCTTTTTGGGGACACTCACACCATGTGGATCTAGTGTCTTAATGTGACACTAATGTCTATCCAGCAAAACACTGGGCATAAAGGGCCAGGATCAAGAAATGAGGGTTTGGGGCTATGTTTGAGCTAACGAGGGATGCTATTGGCCTACATAAAGGCTAAAAATTTGTTATAATAGGCTCTAGGATAGGTTTAGGGCTAAGATAGGAATATGTATTCTCAAGTAACACTCTTAGCACTCAAATACCACATTTAGGTGATTACATTCCCCCCCCCTTTATGCTAAAAATGTAGCTAGGTGAAATGGCTAGTATAAAGGAAATAAAAGTGTACATGGACTTACCTAGGAAGTGAAGCCCATGAAGCTGAGTTTGAGTATGTGAATTTGGGTCTGTGTATGTGAAACATGATCCAACACATGACCTACAAATGAAACATTCTTAAGTCAGCCCTTAATTAAGAGATATTAAATTAAAAGACTATGTTGAGTAAAGAAGAAATTGAGTAAAATTGAGTAAATAAATGGGAAAGAAGAAAGGAATGAATACACTTCATTGGGTATGAAAACTAATGCATGAACCTAGTGATAACCTATGTGTGTGCATGTATATAGTGATTAAACCAATGAATATATTGGACTAAATTGATAGTTTGCTTAATCCTCATATATGGGTGGTTCAAGAACTTAATCTAGTTTTGACTCCATCATTTTTTACCCCTGTTTGGTGGGTCATGACCTATGAATAGCTTGGATTGTATTGATAGTGTGTCCAACCCTCTCATGTGGGTGGCTTAAAAACTCAAATAGGCTATGATTCCATAATTTCCCACTCATGTGTAGTAGATGCATCTGAAACTAAAATATTCAAAATACAATAAATGTCTAATTGAGTATAACTAACTATGCATGTCAGCTCTACAGCCACTTGGGTACACTAGGTAGCTCTAGGCCACTCAGGAATGCCAACCATTGTAGATGGATTAAGGCATGAAACTAGTGACAACCTAGAATGTGATTTCAAGTGTATACAGTGTAGAGAATTACATAGAGTTTGTCATTCCATGTTTTCAACTGGTGTGTAACTGAGCATATGGAAACAATGTGCCACGCATGTACCCCCAATTTGATATTTGATTATATTGATTCTAGACTAAGTTGTAATAACTTTATATAAATATTTTAAATAAATATAGGGATGATCATGTCATACATGAATCCCCTAATATGAATAATTGATATGAATCTGAGGTGATCTAATGTTAATTTGAGTAAAAAATGAGTATAACTGTCAAACCTATAACTAGATCTATGCAAACCTATATTGTACCTGGTGTATTTTTCTAGCCAATTTAAGCTATCCTAAAATTGAGGCTACTAGATAGAAGCATCACATCTTGGATAGTAGTGTCATCTGGCACTAGTTTCCCTATTTGGGCACTAGTGTCTTTTTGGTCTAAAATACGTATCATTGTACTAATATATGAGTCACTTTTTTCCTCTATGTTTACCTATGTCTAATGTTCTAAAACTAAGCATGTGTGCTAAAAAATATTTTGTGGGTGAAACATAAGAGCCTGATATCTATGATAAACCCCTATGAATGCCCCCTCATTTGAGGGTAGTTATTGAACCTTTGCAAGAATTGTCCTCAAAATTAAAATCTCTATAAAATGTATGTTAGTTGGAGCATATATAATAATTGCATGATAATCCAGTATAATGTGCAAACATAACATCAAAATGTAGGATAATATAAGCATAAGTATGTAATGTAAAATGTATTTCATGTCTATCATTGCACAAGGGTGTCAAGATAGATGTAATAAATGTATGTAATAATAAATCTAAGTATAATTGAGTAGCTACCTAGGGGGATGAGGCATGATGTCTATCACAGCACCCAACTAGAAAGGGTAGATGCATGAGGTTCCTCATGGAATCAAAAACTTGTGTGTGTAATAAGCAAATACAAGTGTCATGGCCATGATGCATATAAGAAAGCATACATAAAAAAATACATGAGGCACACAAAATAGGCCAAGGGGTCATAATACAAGGGACATGGGTACATGTCACTAAATCTGAGAAAAATGAGACATATAAGGACATGTTTAAATGTTCACATACATAAAAAACAAGAAATTTGGCTTAGAAACACATAGAAGGACATGTTCAAATGTCTACATACACAATCAGGAAAGCACATACAAGGGACATGGGTATATGTCTAAGGCATACATATTGTGAATAGAAGTGGCATAGAGACAAAGAATAATGGCATATTCAAATGCCCTTGAATAGAATAAGCATAGAAATACAATCAAGTCTAAACTATGAAAGCATGCATAACTATGTAATAAAAATCTATGTAAGAGCTAGGATGTATATATGTTGAGTCTAAAGTAGTGATAACCAGCAAAAAATATGAGTATGATAGCAATGATCAATATTAAGATATAACAATGCTAAAACTAGAATGTAGAGTATGTAAGGATAAAACCTACTAATCAAAACTATGTATAAGATGCCCCCAAATGGGAAAATGTGTCAAATGAATAACCATGAATTGATTTAAATACTCCCAATAGGTAGATAATAGAAATTCTAGATCAGTGTAGTGGACCTAAGTCCTATAATTAATCTATAAGCACTCGACAAGAATAAGTGAATAATGTGGTATGATAAAACTAAATATACTAAGATAGCTAGCATATGTAATGTCTAGAAAACATAATAAATGTAAATATAGCAAGGTATACAATCTGCAAATTTTGTGTTTTTTGAGTAATATTTGAATGTTTTTGTGTTTTTGAAATATTGCATTATTTTTGTATTTTTTGGATATAAGCTATTGTACAAGTAATATGAAAATGAATTTTTCATTTTTTATATGTAAAATCTTCTTAGATGCATGATGTTCAATGGGTTTTTGATTGACTTGCCATCAAGTGAAGATAGATGGTATACTTTTGGGCTAAGCTTTTATGTGATGATGTATAGTCCAGGCCAATTTGGTTTAAACTTTCCTTTGTTCTCTTCCTTGGCATTGACATTTATAAGATTTTATTTTCAAACTAAATCATTGACTTCAAATTCCCTATTTTGGACTTGGTTATTCTAAGTTCTCTAGATTCATTATTGATAGGCTCTAAGATGCTTTGTAACTTAAATGTGTGTGTGATCTAATTGTTCTAATTCATGGAGACATATCTCTATGCACTGATCATCTTTGATGATCCCTTTTAAATACACTTGTAAGGAGGGGATTTCTAATTCCAATAGGATGACTGATTTTGTGCCATATACCAGTGAATAAAGAGTGGATCCTATTAATGTGCATATATTGGTGTAGTAAGCCCATAATGCATAGATGAGTTGATTATGCTAGTCATCACCAAATTTGGTCACTATTTTGCTAAGAAGACTATTGATTGTCTTATTTATTGCTTTTGCTTGACCATTACCCTGTGGGTAATATGGAGTAGAGAATGTGTGTCACATTCTATATTTGGTGAAAAAAAATTCACTATTTTATCCTTGAAATAGGTTCCATTATCTATGATTATGGCCACTAGGAGGCCATATCAGGAAATAATATTGGTCATTATAAAATGGCATATATCCTCTCCCTTTATGGATTTTAATGGGATGTCTTCTACCCATTTTGTAAAATATTATGTAGTTGTGATAATGAATTTATGACCTCTTACAAATTCTAGGTTTATCTTACCAATTAGATCAAAGCCCCATAGCATAAATGGTGAAGGGAATACAATAGGTTACAATTAATGTAAAGGTACATGGTGTAGGTTGTCATGGCATTAACATTTTTTGCATAACTTGGTGCATTCTTGGCATTCTTATTCCATGTTTTTCCAATATTTACTTTGTCTAAGTAACTTGTATGACATTGATTTGTCATTGAAATGACCACCACATTCACTATCATGTACTTGTCAAATAACTAATTTACCTTACTCATTTATCACGCATCACAGTAAGTGTCCCTCAAAATATCTCTTAAATAAATCATTGCCAATGATGACATATCGAAGGGAGTTTCACTGTAGTTTACACTTTCCATTTCTTATGAAAGTATCAAGTGTAATAGATTTATTTAGAAAGTTATATATTTTAGAGAATCATTCAAATGGTTTTGTATTATGAGTGGTGACTAGAACTCTTAGAATGATAAGGTCCACATGGGACTTTGAAGGAGATTGTAATCATTTGATAGTGAAAATAGCCTAGTCTACATCTATATGATGTGGATTAATGATGTGATGTTGGCCATTGCATTGGCATGATGGTTATATTTGTGTGGGATGTTATTGATAGAGAAAATATCAAACTAAACCTGTAGACATTGAACCATATTCTTATAAATAATTAGGTGTTCTTCTTTTATTTTATATATATTTGTATCTTGATTCATAATTAATTGTGAGTCCCCATAAACTTTTATTGATTTAATATAAAGAGCCTAATATGATTCAAGGCGTAAGATAAGAGCTTCATATTCTACAATGTTGTTGGTACATGAAAACTAAGTTATTAAGTGAGAGGTATTATGTGTCCAAGTGGATCGATGAAAACAATTCTAGATCCAGCACCAGGTGCACATCTAGAACCATCAAAAAACATTATTCATGTATCTGAAGTGGTATTATATGTTGTGAAGTCATATCTAAAATCATTGTTGATAAGATTTGTATCCAGTAATGGGGTTGTTTCAAATTGATCTACAATTATCTAGAATTTTACTATTTTTTTTAAAATGATCTTGAGGTAAAATTCTATGAGTAACATAACCCATTTTGCAATATAGCCTAAAAGATGCAGTTTTGACATGAGGAATTTTACAGGATCAATTTTTGTAATGATTTATGTCTCATTATTAATCATATAGTGTCAGAGCTTCTGAGTAGCAAATACAAGTCCTAAGAAAAGTTTTTTTATTTCTAGATAAAAAATTTCATAGTGAACTAGTGTATGACTGATGTAGTAAATGGCTTTCTCTTTATGTTAATCATCATGTTATGCTAAGAGTGCAGCAAGTGCATGATCTATCACTAAGAGGTAAAGTAGAAGTGGTTTGTTAGGTACTAGTGGGACCAAGATAGGTGGGTTTAGTAAGTATTTTTTAAAGTGTATCAAAGCTTTCTTGACATGTTATATACCACTTTAATTTCAAATCCTTTTGAAGTAATCTTGTGAATGATTGGGTCTTATATGCAATTTGTGCCACAAAGCGATGGATTGCTTGAATTTTTCCTTAAAGGGAGTGAAGTTGTTTTAAATTGGTGGGAGGAGGCATATCTATTATTGCTTTGATTTTTTTAGGGTCAACCTCTATGTCATGTTGGGATATTATGAATCCTAAAATTTTTCCTAGTGAAACCCCAAAGACACATTTCTTTGGAATGAGTCACATGTATTTTTTGAATCTCTCAAAAATTTGTTGAAAATATATTACATGATGTTGTCACTCTTTTGATTTTTCAAGAAAATAATTGATGTAATCTTTGACTATCTTATTAATGAGATCATGAAAGATATGTGTCATTGTCTGTTGGTATGTCACACATACATTTTTTAATCCAAAGGGCATGACAACATAGTATAAAGTGCCCCATGGTGTGGTAAAAGAATAATTTTCTTGGTCCTTTTCAGCGATCTTAATTTGATTATATAAGTCAAAACCATCTATAAAGGAGAGCATCTTTTAGCCTATTGGTGAGTTGACTATCACATCAATTTTGGGTAAAGGAAATTTATCCTTAAGACATGATTATTGAGGTCTTTGGAATCACAAAACCATCATATTTAGTTGTTAGGATTTATAATAGGAATAATATTAGCAACCCATTATGGATGACCAACTGGTCAAATGAAACTGACATCTAATAACCGTTATATCTCATCCTTAACTTAACTTGATTGGCATTGGGATATAATATAATTATGTGTACTATGATTAAGGGATCAATGTCATGCATATTTAAATAAGCCCAAGCAAATATTTTAGGAAAATATTTTAAAATCTGACAAATATTTGTATGTTCTATTTTATGCAAGGTAGCAGCTAATAGTATGATACGAGGGTCAATTTTTGTGCCATAATTGAATTTGATTATTTCTTCATTAATTAAATTAGATTGATCCATAATATATGGGTTTTTAATGATAATATAATATATGTTGGGAAAAATATCATCTGAGTCATTTGAAATCTCACCAAATATGTATGGCACTTATGGAATGAGCAAACCTATTCTTATGATATAAGGAAGGGATATCCTCATATGCACCTAATAATTATAGGAGAGCCTCATCATTATCAAACTCATCAAAAATAGAAAGATCTATAAAAACTCTATCATCAACAAGATTAGGGTAAACAACTAAGAGTGTAGAAACATGGTTCATAATATCGTCTACCCATAGAATAGGTGGAGAAAACATAATATGTTGAGAAGCATGGTGATAGGACTTGGAATTAGATGTGTTATCTCTATATCCAAGTCCTTATCTATCATGTTAATCATGTGCCTTAATGGGATTAAGGATTCCCTACTCATGTGTACAAAGGCCTTGTCCTATGTAACCCATCTTCTAAAAATATCTTAATGTAAAGGGTGAAGTGAACTTATTATCATGTGTTCTAGAATTATTTGGGGAGTTATATACATGATTTAAATTTTATACTAGAGTGGTTTTATATCAAAATCCATGTGAGGAATGTAATTGTGTGAAGGATTTATATGTTGATAATACTTGAATGGTTATTTATCCATAGGTCATGTATATATATGACCTTTGTAACTAAATTTTAAACATGCATGTAAAGTGGATAGAACTATGTGCATATAATGAATTCATGATCTTCCAAGCAAGATATTATAACTAAGATCATTAGGCATAACTTGACATGTGATAGGTAGTGTTTTAGGCCTCAATGTAAGGTTTAATGTGATCTTACCCAAAACTTTCTATGGAATATTCTCAAAGACTCGAATGTTTATATCAAAAATATCCAAATATTTAGCATGTATATTAAGAAGTCATAGAAAAGAGATATTTAAAATGTTCAATCCTAAGCCATTATTAATTAAAACCCATTTGACACCTACCTCATTAATTCATAAGGAAATGTAGAGAGGTAGGTGTAAATCTATGATGTGTTGAGGTTGGAGATCTTCCCTCTCAAAATAAATATCCTCTTTTGTTCATTTCAAAGTATTAATTATAGAAGCAACATAAGCAAGCTCGGATGTTTGAGGTACCTGAGTGTCATGAAGTACAACATAAAAAATGTCTGTGTATGTGTTATAATGTTGTAAGAGATCTAAAATGGAAACTGTATCTAATGTAGCATTTCTCTAATCAACAAAGCTATAGCCATGGTTTTTACAAACATGCTAAGCTTCATGACCACATGAAGACATCATAACTTGGATTGTAGGGTCTACTAAGAGTGTAGAGCTAATAGTAGAGGTGGGATGGTGGCTATATGTGTGTAATTGATAAGGAGGAGGTATAAGCGAGACCACTAATGTTTCCTTATGTCTAGGAGTGATAGTGAAGGAATCAAAATGAACCAAAGATCAAAATGCATCTAAGGGAGACTTGTTCATTTTAGGTAGTATAGTTATTATTTGATGTAATGCGTTCTCTATGTGATTAAAGATCGGTGTCTTAATTTCATTCCACATAAGAGAAAAATAAAATGATAAATAAATAATGAAGCATGACATGCACTTTAATTGATATGAACAATCATGTGTACATGTATCTATCTTTTTTGAGTTCATTCTAAATTAAAGAGAACAAGCATGCAAATGAAAGTATTGAAATTTGTAATAGAAAGTGATACACCTCTTCAATCATTATTATCAAGATTAGGTTAAATAAAATCAAAAAGTGTGTGGATCTAAAATCTAAATGTTGTAAATGTGAACCCTAAGGTTATATAGGGTTAGGGTTTGTACAATGTTTAAAGTAAGTCGTGTTCACCAAATGTTTAACCTTTTAGGGTTTTACTTATTAAATCCTATGTTTGATTAAAGGGATAAGTAGTCTAAATTAGGGAAATAATATGCATAAAATAAATAATGATTTGTTATATATTTTGACTATATTTAACTTTCTAAAAATAATAAGGAATATGTGCAAATAAAGACTTATCTAGAAAACACTTGATATAGACAATTTGAGTGCTAGAAACTAAGATAAGAACAGGTCTGAGTGTCATCAATTAGATTCTTATATCAAAACCCCTCCTAGATAGTAGCACCACATTTGGATAGAGGAACTATATGGATCTAGTGTCTTCATAATGACACTAATGTCCTCTATGTAGGATTGTCCTAAACTTCTGGGTATACTTATGTCTATGCTTCTAGGTTTTATTCCTATGTGCATGAAGTTTGGAACTCTGTATTATCCTTGTAGTAACTAGTTAATGATGAAAACCCTAATCCTCATTATAAGTAGGGTATGATATGAAAATTCTATTCATTAATAGGATAGGATAGACATCCTCAACACCCCATCATGAAAATAGTTGCTTACATACCAATACTCTAAGGAGGGATCAATCCTGATGTAGTTCTCCCCACCTAAGTGTTGGTGCAAGTGCAAGTGATGTTAGTATGATATTGGCTTTGAGTGCCTTAAGTGTCCTTGAGATTTTAAATCTAGAAAATATGAACTTAGGGTTGTTATAGGTGGTAGTATGCAAAACTAGGGTAGAATAGGGATTAATAACCTTAATTTTGCTCAAATTGTTTCATCTTTGAATAGGTATTTTGCATATCATCTCCATATAGTGGATAGAGGGATAAAAGTCATGTATTTATAGTGTTTTATTGCTTTTAAAATAATAAAAGATGCTTAGGTTAACCTTAAGAGGGTTTTACCTTTAAAAACATATTCATTCAGGGAAGATAAGGTAAAGGACATATGTGCCATTTTAGGAACACTAGCACCACATGGATCTAGTGTCCTTAATTTGGTGCTAATGTCTAACTAGAAAAACATTGAGAATGAAGGGCCAAGATCAAGAAATGAGGGTCTGATATTTTGTTTGAGATCATTAAGGATTCTTGTGGCCCATACAAAGGCTATAAAAGTGTGATAATATGCTCTAGATAGGTTTAGGGCTAAGCTAAGAATAGGTAATCTCAAGTAGCACTCTTATCAATCAAATACCACTTTTAGGTGATTACCGGTTACTATCAAATTTCATTCCCCTTATCTCAAAAGGATGGCCATGTCATAGAGACATGGGTCCACATACATAAAGTTGGTAGAATTTGTAGAATTTGATATAATTTATATGATTCAAATATACACTTGTGATAGAATTTTATGCATTTGGCATTGATTTTCACAAATTTTGGATAGAGGTTTTTAGATTTGTGACACATAGTATACACATTTTATAAATTAGATGTTACATTTTGATAGATACTTCAACTTTAGACACATTTGAGGTGTATATACCATATAAATGCACTAAACTTATACATATACTATTTAGTTATACCAATATTCATGCATCAACCTTACCAAGATGTATTGATTATGCTTTTATCTACTACAGTTGTGGGCTCCCTTGAGTAGTATGATCAAGATTCAATGCCTTTGATGGACTTGGCACTACTTTTATTATTATGGGTTGATATGGTTACAACATGTGACTCAAGCAAGATTGGATAGATTATGTTTACATTTAGATTGTGTGATTGATATTTAGTGATCTCGATAGACTTATCACAACTAATCCTTACACTATATTGGGGGCATGATCACCCTCCAATTCCAATTTTCATATCTCAAAATTTTAGTTGTACACCTCTCTTTAATGATTTAGCTAGGAAGAATCATTAAAAAATCAAACTACCTAGTGTATGAAAAATTTTAAAATAGATCTAGAACTTATCCTACTTATTAAATACAAGCTCAGAGAAGGTAATCAACTAACATATATTATGATACTTTTTATATTGAGGGCATGACCCAATTGGATCCTTTAAGCCTAACCAAGGGGTCTCTTATCACACAACACTAAAGGAGATGTTTCCAAAGCCTCTAATTAAATAATATTATGTAATAACCCTAGATAGGCCTTATAATACATAAACTGAAACTAATTTAATGCTCACCAAAGTTTTTGGCACAAAGGAGGATGGTTTAACAGAAATAAATAATCAAGGGATCATGGTATGCAAATAGGGGCCTAGATCACCTAAGGTGGAAGATGGAAAGCAAATAAAACCCTATAGTTATACTAATTTTAAGTATAGGTTTAATCTAATCAAGAAGTTATACATTCAAAACCAATTACTTTGTGCAATATCTAGCTATCAAATGAAATAGAAAAAGTTAGACATGCTTATCTTTGGGTGAACCTGTCAAGTCTTATACTCTCCCGTGGAAAGTGGTGATTTGTAAGAGGTTGTTGTGGTTTTGAAAGGATCACACTAAAGAAATGATATTTAATATTAAAGACTTCTACTTTGCATCCACTACTTCCCACAAGATAAGTTATCTTCCCTCCAAGGTGAACCCTAAGCAATAGCTCCATCAAATGTAGATGTAGTGGAATTAAAAGCTATAATAATGTGAAAATGAATGTTACTCCCTATTGGATTCAAGTGAGCCTTTTATTTATAGAAATGGATAGGTCCTAACCCTTATAAAATTATAGTTGGTAAAGGTCGGCCAACACAACCTAGTTTTAAATAAAAAGTTATCATTAAGCCTTGAACTAGGTTATTTGTTTGACTTAGTTTTGTGATGTGTACTTTAACTTTTATAACAGGGTTGACCCAACCAAATTAGTAGTAAAAGAGGGTGTTTGCTTAGTTAGGGGCTATTTGAAAGTAAAATTGCTTAGGTAAATGGATAAATGAGGTTTTTTTGCTTGGGGAAGTTGATAAATGAGGTTTTTTTGCTTGGGTAGTTGGATAATTTTAGGCAATGATAGAGTTGACCAACAATATTATGAGGCACCAATGGTTTGCCCACCCCTTTCCTTGTGCACCCTTTAAAGTGTGCACTCAAAAAGATCAAAAATTGGTAGGTTCCTATAAGATAAAAAGTGTCAGTAAATGATAAAGTTTAAAAATATTATGTGTACATATGCCCCACTCTAAGTTCATCACATGTCACATAGCTGTAACATGGGATGGTGCTTTGAGAAAGAACATAGCAACCATAATGTTAAGCTAATAAATTACAATAATATAAATAATAGTATGGATTTTCTTGGAAATAATTAAAAGTATCATATACATACCTTGACTTACCTTTATCACTAAATGGTTGTCTATTGTATTTTTAGTCTCGATCATGGAGGGTGCATTAATTATTTTTGGACAAACCCTAAGGATACAAGGCTAAAGAGAAAATACAAGTAATCATAAGGAAAATCAAAGTAAATTAAAACTTTCCTAACTAAATAATTCACTTGGAAAATTGGTAAATTGGGATGACAAAGGCTAAGTTAGGATCAAAAGACCAAAGAAAATGAATAAAAGAGGGGAAAAGCCAAGGCTACTAAATGACTGATATACCCAACAAATACATCTTAAGTAAGAAAAGTAATTGATGATGCTTAATTTTGTAACTAATCACCAAAGTCATGGGAAGTTTCAAAGATGTGGGACTTGACCCTCGAAACAACCTCCAAATTTAAAATAAGTTGGCTATTCTCTTGGGGTTTGGTGTAGAGGGAGAGAAAATAATGCATAAAAGGAGTATTTTAACTACTAAGGTGATATGCCATGATTGAATTCCTTTACTAAACAGCATAGTAAAGAGTGCTAATAGAATTTACTAAAAGATTAAAGATCATAAAGCATGATCAATAATTCTAGCAAAGGCTATAGACTAACCAAAGGCTTATAATATAAAAATTAACTTAGATCATCATCTATCTCTAACAGCATAGTATTAGTTTCAACATTTTTCCCTAAAAAGATTAAAGAGTATGCAACATGGTCAATATTTTAAGTAATTATGTGAAACTGACAAAAGTCTTATACCAAAAAATGAGAAGTAATACTAAAAAGTACACTATTATTTCATGAAACACCACTCTTTATTTATATATGAACAAAGTACATAAGGCAAAAATGCATATAATATAATCTTCAAACTCTTAAGAAAGTTAACTGCTAAGGCAGTCAAATGTTTTTAAAGAACTAGCTCCTAAAACTCTATATATGGTCTAAATTAAAAAAATACTTTTGTTTTCCCATTTTATAGCTACTTATAGCCTAAGAAAATATCCATCATGAGTCTCTGCCACTTGCCCAGGGTCTAACAACTTGTCTACAATTTTTGGATCTGAGAAACTGCATGCCGTTGGAGCTTAACCACTTGGGGCTTATTTGAATTATTTATACTAATTATCCCTCTCATTCTATTTTAATTGTTGATCCTCATTCATCTTTGACATGTAGTAAATATGGACATGTGGAAACTTCCACAGCCTTTTAGAGTTGATGAGACTCTTTCCTACTCTTTACTAAGCTTTTAGTTTTAACGACTCTTGGAGATTCTACACCATCGGATCTATAGATCTCAATCGATCCATTGATCTTTTTCCTATTGTTTGTAAGCTACACGTGGAAGAATTTACAAGTTGGGAGGTCTTTGATATTTACCTTAGCTGTAAAGATCATAGTGGTGACACGTGGATACCCTCCACATGCTTCATACTCTCCTATTTCCTTTTGACTCAAAGTAAAATGTCATTTACCCACGTGTCAATCTTGTACTTAACAGAGTCTTGTAAAAACTCTTTTTCTTTGAGGGAGCACCGAGGTGACAAGTGGCATTAATCTATGTTCATTTGAATATTGAAACCTTTTTCTAAGCTTTATCAAAAGGGGACTCCATAAAGCTTAGTGCCTACCACTCGACTCATTTTTGGGACTTTTACTTTTATAAAAAGGATTGTTGTTGTACCACGTGTCCATCGTGTGCAAGCTAAAAGTTCCTTTTCATTATTTTGACCTAGAAATAGTGTCAAAGTGACATGTGGAAACCTCCACATGCTTCATTACTTAGTTTTTTTGGCCTCAAAATTTATAATGTTGTACGATACTTATCCAAGCAAAAAAGAGAGTCCCAAGAAATAACAAAACTTTGTAGAAAATTATTCTACAGTAACAATCCAAATCAAACCAAAGACACATGAAACTAAAATAATGGAACTAGAATCAATGTAAGAGAACAATCCATACTCAAGAAAAGATGGAAAAATAGTATGAATGTAAACAAAATTGAGGAAAGAGAACTAATAATCCATACTTAATCAACAATGGAAAAATGTAAAGTAATGGAAAAGAAACAAAACATAATGACTCGCAATAAGGTGAAAAATAAAACTTAAGATCTTAAGCATAACCAAGGAAGTCCAAGAAGGATAATAAAATGATTACGAAAGGGTCTCATAACCACTCAAATATTTAACTTTGATTTTGATGATAAATGAACTAAAACAATCAAATTATGAGCATGCCTGAAAGAGAGGAAGAATAGGGAATAGAGAAATTAGGAGAATATTTAGAAATAAACTTGCTTATCAAGGGGGGATGTGAAATGGGTGGTGGGGGGAATGAAGGTGGAACCAAGGTTAAATTATAATTCTTACCAGAAATAAGACACCCAAATCAAGTTAGTAAGACAGAGAGGCTTTCAATAGTAAGGACTCTAGAGAACACATCATATCCACACAAATTTGGGTTAATGAGCGACTTATAAGTATCATCCCATGAAGGACATATATTCAAAAAAGAGGTAACAAGGACCTACCTTCCCATAATGTATTCCCCATTCCTTGAGACCCCTTATAAAATCATTGGTCTAATATGAATATTGGGTACTTGTATGAGAAAGTAGGTGGCACCATATATATATATATATATATATATATATATATATATATATATATATATATATATATATATATATATATATATATATAAGTATGAGACCTCATACCTCAGTCTACTAGCCTAATCTACCCCAATGGACCTCAACTCTACCATGAGGCCAATTGTGGAGTTTAAGATTCAATTAGGATAAGAGATGTGCATGATAATAATCATGTTTTTTGCTGTGATTTTTGACTTTTGAATGCCTATTTTTCCTTTTGACCATTGAATTTTGTTTGAATTATTTGGATTTTAATTTTGATGGATTTTATGATTCCTCCTCCATACGGATTTGGAAAACCAAAAATGGGTGTTAAAAGTGACTATCACTAAAGAACTTATACTTAGTGTCTATAAATAAGAATTTAGAGAGCATGGTGTCTAAGACTATTGTACTTTAATGTTAGAGAAGAGTGTGATCTTGAAACCAACCTTGGTGTTCCCATAGTGATATGGAATAATGAAAAGGATAGAAGTAAACATGGAATGATTGATTTACCTCAAATTTCAAAAAAATGTGTAGTTTTAGCATGTTACAATGACATGTAAGTATGAATCATCAATATAATAAATAGTGTATGTGAGTGGAGACATGAGAATAAATTATTAGAGTTGTTAAAATCAAAATAATATGACTAACTTTAAGAGTACAAAGTCGCAACACTTGACCCTTCTTTATTTTTTAGGGAAGACACTTAGCTAAGGTTATAGATAAAAGTAACAAATATTTGTGAGGAAGGCCTAATCCTATCTGAGGTCTTACAATGCAACTCACAAAGGGAAAAACAAATAGGTATAAATATTGAAAGGTGTTTATATTAAATAAAGGTATTTTTTGAGGAAGGTCTAGTCCCATCCAAGGTCTTACACTATAACTCACAAAAGTAAAACCAAGAAGGTGTACAAAATAATTAAGTTTGTAAATCTAGAAACCAATAACTTGAAGGATATTTGAAGGTTGACTTATGAAATGAAAAATAAACATAGCCATATTCATGAGGATGGTCAGGTCCTATCCACAATCTTATGATGCAAACTCATGAAATATATAAATGAATAAATATAGATAGACCAAAGGACCAACAATAGGAACTATGCCTATTGAAATTGATGCAATTCTACATTTTGGGAAGCTTTGAAAAAATTGCAAGAAGTGTTAGCACCATAGTATATATAAATATACAAAATAAATGTAAGATAACAAAACTATTAGGAATGACAATTTAAGCAAAATGTTTCTATAAAAAATGAGAATTAGTGGGTTCTTTGAAAATGTGTTCTTCATTAGCTTGTAAGCTATATTTACTAGGACCAATGATGTCTTTAATGAGGTAGGGATCCCACTATTTTTGGTATTGCTTTCCCTCTTTGTCATGGGTGTAATATAATTTACAAATAAAATTACCAATATTAAATGTATGGATTTTGACCTTTTTGTTATGTTTTCTAGAAAATTGAGCTTTGTATTGGTGGTTATGTTTCAAAGCAGCCATACGACACTCATCAAGAAGGTCTAGATCATGAATATGAGCTTCATGGAGTTCTTCATCAAAGATGATATTGTGAAGATAAATGCCTAAATATGGTATCTCAACTTATAAAGGTAATACATATTCAAATCTGTATACTAAGGAAAAGGGGGTTGACCCAATAGTTGTATGAATGCTAGTGTGAAAAGTCCAAAGTGTACGATAAAGTATAAGATGCCAGTCAAAATGAAAATCTCAAATTTCCTTTTGTAATATTTTATTAATAATTTTTTTATTGGCTTCTACTTGGACATTCCATTAAGGATGATAAGGTGTGGAGAATTTATGTGTGATTTTGAATTTAGCATGTAATTGTTTCGTATCCTTAATTTTAAAATTCCCATTATTGTCAGAGATAACGGTATAAGGTATTCCAAATCAAAAAATGATTTTATTAAGTATTAATTTGGATTTAGTGATACATGTGACATTAACAAGGGGTATAAATTCAACCCACTTAGTGAAATACTCGATGGCCATGATGATGAAGTCATGACCATATTAAGAGCAATGCAATTTTCCAATGAGATCTAATCTCCACATAAAAAATGTACAAGGATATTCTAATGTTTGAAGCTTGATCAAAGGAGAGTGAATAATATCATCATGTAGATGACATGGATTGAACTTTCTGGTGAATGTGATAGTATATTTTTCAAATAGGGGACAGTATCCCATGCATAGACATTTGGAGGCTATAGCATGTATGTTGCAATGACCACCACAAATTCCCCCATGTGTTTGTTTGAGAAGACAAGGAACTATTTGAGGTTCTAAGTTGTACCCTAGCTAAGTAAGGCATTGTTCAGATCATCTACCCAAACCTAGTCCAACATGGGAATAACCCTAGGATGTGGGTTTCCTATGTTGGGTCAGACCTCTAGGATTTTTAATGAGGCTAGCTCCTCTGGTGTATCACTTTAATGCTCTCTTAAGACCTAAATATGTTGGGATGAAAAGAGATAATGAATTTCATGAATGAAACCAACTCTAAGTCAGGTGATGCACCAACTATTAAATGATCCACTCTCAGCTTAGACACTTTATGACTACTAATGAATCCAATTAGGACAAGGAATGATCTTATTCTATGACAAGGTTACAAGCATGAGTATTTTTTATGAAGGCTAAAAAGAGACCTACAACTTGAAGGACAAAAGGAGATAGGTTGATAGGTCTATGTAAGACACTATGAACTTGTTGACCAAATTTGACTTTTTAGTCAAATTAGGTCACCTATAGGAAAATTATTAGTTTTATAGGTCTATAATGGGTATAATATATTTTTATAAGGTTTTTCATATGTCAATTAACATAAATTTATGTTATAATAACTTTGGTCGTTAGTTTTTTAGGTACATTTATCATTTTGAGTCATTTAAAAGGGTCAAATACATGCATTTAATGCTTTGTAAAAGTTTATTGGGAAATGTGAAAGTGTAAAAGAGTTTTATTATATGTCATGTGTCCTTGGAGGTTTTTATTAACTATCATTAACTGAAAATGGTCAACTAACTTAGAAAAAGGCAATTTTCTTAAAGAAAAGAGTGAGTTTGGCACTTGTACAACCTCCTTAGGAAGTGTGCCACTTAGAAAAGATGTAAAAGTGTCTATTCAGATCCCTTACACTCATCTCCATGTTTTAATTGATCTTAAGGCACCATTTCCAAGCCAAAATTGATCAGATTTCTTCTTGCTCTTCTTGGCAAACTGAAGTGACATGCAAGTTTTTGCTCAGTATGACTAACATAAGAGGTTTTAGGAAAAATGTTCCTAGGGTCATATCCTAAACTTAAATACCTTAAAATACATATAATAATTTTTATAAATGGTAATTTTTGCTTCATGAACCATCCATTTGAAGTGGATTGTGCAAAATTGCCTACTCATCCATGTACCCTTTAGGTTTTGCCTTAGTTTGAGAAATTCCATATGATTCAGATGTTAAGATTTATTCTAAAAGATTTTGGCCTCCTTATCTAACACTTCCCATGCTTGGTTTCAATTTTTAAGTTGTTTTTAAAATCTAATACCCTCAAGTTTGTAGACTAGTATATTCTATGTTGATGGGTAGTTTTCTTTTATTTTCTAAGTTTCCATGATTTTTAAATAGGTACATAGGGTTATGTCAGTGTATTTTCAACATTTCCAAGGTTATATTTATCATATATTCACCTTAAAACCTCATTCCTCAAAGTCATATTCTCCTTGGAGTTGTAATCACAATCATACATGTAACAAGTTTACCTTATGACTATAGTGCACAATCAACCAGGTGCTTATAGGTGATTTTCACATTAGAATTGATGGTTTAGAGCTTGTTTAAAAGTCTTCATAAACCTAAATATGTGTTTTAAGGATTTAATATGAGTCTACATTATTCTTGGGATTTTTTGTCCACATATATATCTCTAATTCTACCCTCTACCTATGTATGACTTCATCAACACTTTCAGGCAGCTTGACTAAGAGCTAGACACCCTTTTCAAGTATTATAACAAGTGATTTAATTGGTGTCTAAAACCCTTGCATAAGGAGGGAGAATGATAAACTTGTAGAAGATGTCAAAACTGGCAAGAGAAGGTTGGAAACTAGCTTGAAGTGACAAAGACTGATACAGGGACTTAATCCCTATTTTGAGCAAACAAAGGCCCAAGAGATTTTTCAAGCGGGCATATAACATATTTAACATGAGTTCATGACATATAAATGGGTTAATTTGATATCCCTACTATAGGAAAAGACCTCTACAAAACTTAAAGGGTAGAGGTTTAAGGGAAGGTGGTATTCAAAAGGCCTAAAAGTGCCCCAAAAACATTAAATTTTTCCAAAGCTCTCTATAAGATTGTGAATTCAAATGAGACCCTTCTTCACCCAAGGTTACAACTTGACCTTGCCACTATGTCTAGATGTTCCAAATGACTCAATTTATGTTATGTGGCATAGATATCACCAAGAAAATAATTATATCTTGTTTTGGACCCCTCCCTCACTTATCAAGTCCGTATAATGTCAAAATGCTCACCTATAGCAGGCAGGCAGGTAAGGAGCTAATGAGTTGGATTTCTTGAGATTTGATAAAGAATCAACATGATAAAATGGTTTAAACCAATTCCTTAGGAATTCATAGAGATCTAAATGGATTTTTGAGTTTTTAATCTAAGATTAAAGCCTAATGTACCTACAATAAGGCCTTAAAAGAATAATGTCCTAGTCATAACAGGGTGAACCCTATTTATAGGTTCAAAATTGCATGAGAAGTCAATAGGAGGCTCCAATGGGAGAGTAAACAAGTGATTTTGTTTTCAAGGATTAGATAAGGACACCTAATCCAATATTTTCACCTTGACCTCACAATGTAACATTGATGTGAGAAGTTGTAGATTGGAAGAGTGTATGTTTGGTTTGTCATTTGGTCTCATGTGTAATAAGTATATGGTTGGATGTCATTAGTCAATTTGGTGTATCACCTCCATTATTTTATCTTTGATTTAAGTTTATTTATCCTTTTTAACCCCCCAAAGTTAGTCTTAGTTACAATCTATAGTGGTACATCAAGGGAGCTATCCATATCTAGAGACTCACCTTATTCCTTAGGTTGTTTGTAAGCCTAGAGGTGATTCCATTGTGCCACTTGGATGAGGAGATCCTTGTCATCTCCTCAAAGGTTTCATATCTAAGTTATAATTGTTTTTTCATGCTTGATAGGACTATTTTTCTAAGGAGTTGGATAATTCTTGGTGTGTTCTTCAACCAATCAACCTTTTGGAGGCATCTCAATTAGCACCAATGGTGACTCCACATTAAATCAGCTAATCAAGTAGCCCTAGTGCATCAATAAATCATATTTTTTTATGTATAATCCTATTTTATAGCAATATTGATCTTATATTCCTTTACATATCTTTGATCAAGCTCATGTTGTTCATGCAATCACCTCAAGTAGCTCTCCTAATTGTCCTTCTCCTAGTCAATCTAAGAGTTTAGAGAGATAATGTTGGAATATGAGAAGCAAATGATGGAGGTAGATAGGTTGAATTAGTCCAATAGATACCAAAAAGAGATAATGTATAAATAGGGGTGCTTGTTTAGGCAAGCTCAAGCCATGCAATCCATGGAAGAGAGACTAGTAAGATGGAGGGGTCAACCCACCCAATCCAATCAGCCTTGTGTGCCTTCTTTCATCCGAAAATAGCCTTCTCCAATGCAAAAGGAACCCTCTCTTATCACAAACCTCATTAAAATGTAAATTTCCCATCAAAAGAGGATAGAAAGATCTTCAAATCTACCTAATATCCCTTCTCTTACACCAAGTGAACATCCTTGTACCCCAAATCCTTTCTTCTAAATAGAACTTGCTCATCAAAGAAGGATAAATGGATCTATTATTCCATCTAATGCATCCTCTACTATGAAAAAGCAAATTCCCCCTACTATTAATCTCTTAAATTTGGAAATACAACACCAAAAGATATTAGAATAGCCTTTTATGGAAACTAACCACTCCAATTTCCTAAATTATGAGCTCTCTTTTGGCGAAAGTCAACCTATCCCTCATGGAAACCAACACAGATATCTTCAATTCCTCTTGTGCATGAGCAAAGTCTTCATAGTCTCTCTTAACCTCTTCAAGCCCTTCAATATGATATTAAGATCCCAAGTTGGAGAAATGTTTATCATGAATTAGAGCAAGACCTTGAGAAGGTGAATGAAGTTGCTTCTTATCATCAAGAGGAGACTTATAATGTTAATATTCTAAGTTGGAGGAGTGTTCATCATGAACCAGTTCAAAATCTTGAAGAATAAAGGAAGGAAGAAGATATACCTATTGGTTTCACATGTTGGAAGGATGTCCTTCAAATGCAAACACAACCTAAAGAGGAAAAGAAGGAAGAGGTTGATGAGACTCATATGAATACAAATGCAGATTTGGTAAGTCATTCTCCTATCCCTCAATTTAAATTGGTTTCAAGTGATGAAATTTTTCAAAACTTTGATATGATAGTTGCAAGATGGAAAGAGGATAATAAAGATATTCAAACATTCTTCAACTCAGTCAAGGAATTTTCTTTCCCTCCCACCCTTTCCTTTGATAAAGGGGAACATGCCTTGCATGAGGTGGAAGATAAAATTTTAGAACTCAAGGGTGAAGAAGATAATCTAAATGGAGAAGTAGTAGGCATGAAGCCATGTAGACATGATGAGCTTTTACTATCTCTACTTGATGAGATTCCATTTTTTTTTTATGAAGATAGTGAACAATCCATAAAAGGTGATGATGAGGAACTCCAAAAATATTCTCATGAACAAGATGATGTCTTGGTCTTTGATCAAGAAGAAGAACAATCAGATTGGTATGGTTTTGATATTGAGTAAGGAGACCATGAACAAATTAAACAAACAAGTGATTCTTTTTGGAATGAACTAGAAGATTATTGTACTAATTATAACATTAAACTAGCATCCCTTCCTCAAGAGAGCAATGAAGAAGCTAGAGATCAGTTTGTCAAGCTTCTTGAAGAACTAGAGGAAGATGAGTTGGTTCAAGACACATACCAAGAGAGACATGAGCCAAATGGGTCTGGGCCTAACAATGATAAAATTATAGCCATTGATGCATTAATGAGTTATGCTAACATGAAGGACCAGCATAAGACATGTCTTAAAGAGCAAGAGTAATACATATATGTTGGAGATATGTTTGAATCTGATCCACTTGAATACATGCCAATCAAGGTGGCAAATAAGAAAGCTGAATCACCAAGATTTTACTTCAACAAACCACTTATTCAGCACCATGAGGTTTCTTTTCATGGAAGAGACCTAAGAGACTTCCCATTTGACCCAAGAGGGAGGTATGCTTATTGTTAGGTTGTGCATAGTAGTTATTTTTTGCTTCTCCTAAGTGATTTGAGTACATGTGTGTGTTTGTTGTCTTGTTTTATGTGTGCCTTTGCTTTATTTGGTTGAGGTAGTCTTAGTGTCTAGTTTTCATCAAAGGTTTGGGTCAATGGTCAAAGGTTTTCTTTTTTGCCTCAGTCCTTAGATGACTCCTAAGCCCAATGGACTGGTAAGGCTACTAGTCTAGTTATTATAGCAGGTATACTACCCCTATGAGTAACCAATTTGTTGACCAAATTTTAATTTTAAGTCAAATTAGGGCACCTATACTCAAATTCTTAGTTTTCTAGGTCTATATGGGGTTCAATATCTTGTTATAAGGTGTTTCATAGGTCAATTAATGTCAATTGATGTTATAATAACTTTGGTCATTAGTTCTCTAGGTACATTTATCATTTTGAGTCATTTAAAGTGGTTAAATAGGTGCATTTAATGATTTATATGGGTTTATTGGGAAATTTTCAAGTGTCAAAGAGTTTTATAATGTGCCATGTATCTTAAGAGGTCTATAATAACTGTCACTAACTAAAAATTGTCAAGTTACTCAGAAAAAGGTAGTTTTCTTAAATAAAAGAGTGAGTTTGGCACTTGTACAGCCTCTTTGGGATATGTTCCACTTAGAAAATATGTAAAAGTGTCTCTAAATCTCTTCTACACTCATCTCCACATTTAAATTGATCTGAAGGTGCCATTTCCAATCCAAAACTATTCCACTCTCTTCTTGCTCTTCTTGGTAGACTGAAGTGACTTGCAATTTTTTGCTCGATATGGTTAATGTAGGGGGTTTCAAGAAAAATTATCCCAAGGGAATATCTTACACTAATATACCTTAAAATCCATATAATAATTTTTATAAGTGGTCAATTTTGCTTCATGAACCATCCATTTGAAGTGGACTATGTAAAATTGCCTGCTCATTCATGCACCTTTCAAGTTTTGCCTTGGTTTGTTCAATTCCATAGGATTCAAATGTTGAGATTAATTATAGAGTATTTTGGCATCATTATCTAACACTTCCCATGATTGGTTTAAATTTTTAAATTGTATTGACAAGATAATACCCTCAAGTTTGTAGACTAGTACATTCTATGTTGATGGGTAGTTTTATTTTGTTTTTTGAGTTTTCATGCTTTATAAAGAAGTACATAGGCTTATGTTAGTGTCTTTTCAACATTCAAAGGTTATATTTATCCTATTTTCATCTTCCAACCTCATTCCTCAAAGTCACATTATCCTTGGAGTTATAATCACAATCATAAATGTAACAAGTTTGCCTTATGACTGTAGTGCATAGTCAACCAGGTGCTTATAGGTGATTTTTATATTGGAATTGATGCTCTATATCTTGTTTTAAAGTATCCATAAACCCAAATATTTGTGTTAATGATTGATTATGAGTTTAGGTTGTTCTTGGGACTATTTTTCCACACATATAGCTCTAATTTTGCCTTCTGATTGTTTATGACTTCATCAACACCTTCAAATAGCTTGATTGAGAGCTAGACACCCTTTTCAAGTGTTGGAACAAGTGATTTAACTGGTGTCTAAAACCCTTTCATAATGAGGGAGCATGATAAACTTGTGGAAGATTTTAAAACTAGTAAGAGAATGTTAGAAACTATATTAAAGAGATAAAGACTAATACAGGGACTCAATCCCTATTTTGAGCAAATAGAGGCCTAGGAGATTTTTCAAGAGGGCATATAACACAGTTAGTAGGATTTCATGACATATAAATGTGTTAATGTGATAGACATACCATAGGTAAAGACCTAAAAAAATATGAAACACCTCTATATTAGTCGTATGGTGAAAACAAGCTCGATGAGGCAACTTTTAGAGCTCACATCTTATTGTAGGATCTACATGGGAGTAAAAGGAGTTAGGAGGAGTTAGATAGGGTCCATATCAACAAATTGTGGCATTTTTTTGAATCTTGAATGTGCCATCTTTATAAACAATGGTTAAGATTAGATAATTATTTAAAACCCTTGTTAAACCCTTGCCAGGACTAGTATGTGAAAATGGAGTTGGATAGCTATCCATATGGCACAATTGGATAAGTAAACCTATTGGACCTTGGAGAGGACTCCCTCAGGCCACTTCACACCTTGCTTAGTTGTATGAACTTATATAGATGGAGGTATAAATAGGGTTTTTTCACTATTTTGTGTGTTTTATAGGTTGTAAGAAGTTTCAAGATATGTAAGACACATGGAAGGAAATATTGAGACTTAAGATAACTCTCCATGTGATTTTCATGCCTTTAAAATGTTCTTAACTATCTCAAATAGGTCTTGCAACTCAGCCAATAAAAATTGGCCTAATGGACAAGCCAATGAGAGGGGTGAAAAGCTTTATTTAAACTAATTTTAAAGCTTGTCTAATGCTTCCAAGTCCATAGAGGGTATTTAAAATTGTCATTCACTCCCTCCCATGGATTTTAATGATCAACTAAAGCCAATTTGGAAGCCAAGTGTGTAAATTTCATGGAAAGGTAGTTTTCAAGATAGCAAATGATGATGGCCCCTTTCTAGTTGATTCTAGAAGACCAGACATATAACTAATGCATGAATGAGCATGTATGATGTCTCTACCTTGTATTACAATAATTATAACTAGTTCTCATTAGTTATGGGATTTCCAAATAGAGACAACCATGAAGGTAGATTTTCTATGCAAAAAGAGGAGTTTCTTGCCACTTTTCATCAATTTTGTGATTTGGATTAACACTAGTTGCTCCTAAACATGAGTGGTTTGACCCATATCCTCTTCCCATGCATGGATAATTAATATTCTTAACTTGATAAGTGTCTTTGTGACCACTGGACTTCTCTTCTTCTCTTTCTCTCTCAAACTCTATAAGAGTTAGCCATTTTGGCCATTGTATTTTATGCTTCACCTGAGTATGGTGAAGCCCTTCTCATTTGTATACCTTTTGATCAATAAAATGACAAAGTGTTACCTATCCCATGACTATACTTAGTGTTTGTACTTGAAGGTTTGATTTTGCTTAAGTGACAATCTCATTTCCTTAACATGTTAACTCATTCTACAACCTATTTGTAGTTAGAAAACTTATTATTATAGGTCATGTGAAGTGTTTTGGGATATGTCAAGGATTAAGTGAGTTTGTCTCTTCATCAGTGTTATTTAAGGCCTCTTTTCTATTCCTCCTTATCCTATATGTTCATCTTGACCTCACAATGTAACATTGATGTGAGAAGTTGTAGATTGGAAGAGTGTATGTTTGGTTTGTTGTTTGGTCTCATGTGTAATAAGCATATGGTTGGATGTCATTAGTAAATTTGGTGTATCACCTCCATTATTTTATCTTTTATTTTAGTTTATTTCTCCCTTTTCACCACCCAAAGTTAGTCTTAGTTCCAATCTATAGTGGCACATGAAGGGAGCTATCCATATCTAGAGACTCACCTCATTCCTTAGGTTGCTCACAAGCCTAGAGGTGATTCCATTGTACCACTTGGATGAGGAGAGACTTGTCATATCCTCAAAGGGTGCATATCCAAGTGACAACATAACTTATGATAGTTTAAGAGAAACCCTTATAGCTAACACTTAACACAACCTACAAGAAACTAACAGTCTTAAATCAAGGTGCATGAAGGACCTATAGATGATAAATAGACAACATACATTATGTAAATCAAACTTTGGTAAAGCACACTTAGCATTAAACTAGAATCTAAAATTGTCTTATATTATTTCAAAGAGTTTACAATGTGATTTTGGCAAAGCTTCACTATATCAAGTCAAGGGATGCAAATCAAGAGTTCAAAGTGAGCATTTATAGGAAGGAAGAAAGTAAGAAAGAGAGGGGAATTAGCACTAAAGGGGTCATTAATGAGCCCAATTCCACTTGAAACAACCACCATCACCATCCTTCTTGAGCCTTCCCATACATTAATGTCACTATATCCTTTTTTGGCATGATGAAGAATGTGAAGATCAAGATTAGTTATAGAAAGCAATACCCATCACCGTAATATTTCTCAAGTTCATCATGCTTGATGTTTTCTCTAACATTCCTATAATAATCACCATTCTATCATTTCTTTTAAATCCTGCATATTTATTTATTATGGATGAAAACTAATCACCCTATTTGTTTTCATATAGTCATGATTACACTAAAGATCTGCAAGCTAGGGATTTTGATTATAAGATGTGAAACCTACATCTAAAATTTTTTGAGAGGTTTTAAAAAGATTTAATGGCATTAGATAGATCTGTAGGATTTACTCCTGGTGACCTAGATCATGTTTGATCTTGCATTTCTTGTTTTACCTGCCTGGGGTGGAAAATATTTTGTCCAATGTGTTTGCCCTCATGGCATCTCCTTGAATCATTTGCTCTAGTTTGATCTCGACTGCATGTTTGACCTCAACCAAATTCCTTTAGCTTTTTAATTTTAATTTTATCCATTGATATTATCTTAAGCCTTCAATATTATATCACCTTTGACCTTCACCATTGGCCATCGATCTATGATCCTCATTGGATGAGCACTATTGGATCGACCTCTTGCACATCATTGGATCCTTCTATATAAATGGATGTGATCTATATATTCTCTTCCAATTTAACATGGTTGAGACACTTTTCAGTTGTGCAATCACCTTCAAGATTCACTAAACCTTTGACCCATCACTCATCATTGATATGTTTTTGCATGATGAAACACATACCATAGATCTGTTTGGGCCCATTGGCCTTGTCAATCAATGTGTACCATGAGATATTTGATTAGGCATCTAAAATCTTGACACTTTTCAACTCTACATTCACGATGACCTTTTGACTTGATGTTCACCATTGATATTTGATACTCGATCAAATTCACATCATTGGATCTTTGGGACACATTGACATCTGTCAGATCACTGCTCATCATTATATTTGATCTAATCTAACATTGACCATTGATTTTGGGACATTTGAATTCAAATGGCTATTTATCAAAGCTTGAACTTGACATCTACATGCCCATCCTAGACTATTGGTTTAACTTTAAATGTTTTCAACTTGAGATAGCAAGCTCATCAAGTCACAAAATTTATAGAGGATGATCTTGGCATTAATAACTTCATTTTCATCTAATCTTTTGGCCTGAAAGGATCCCTAGGAGTATTTATTAAATGTGCAATCAAACCAACCTGCCTATTTTTACATGACATCCTAATGATGGTCTAGCTCTTCTATGCTTTTGCAATAACTTTCAAGGCTCAAAATGACTTCCTAAGACTTATGAAACTAGTTTTGTGTCCATGAAGGTCATGATTACCATGAGAACCTACTACCTCAAACTTTGATAAACACACTTTAAGTTTACTTAAAGTGTTTCAAAATCTTTACAAGCTACATGTGATATTTGGACCACTCATTCCATCCAAAACTCTATTAAACACATCCATTCACATATAAGCTTGGCATGTGAGCCAAAATGGCCAATATTTCTAGTGTTAGCATCTAGCTTCACCAACTTGTTGTTCATGGAACCTAGAGTTTGATCGAGCTTGCTCATGATGACTAGATAGATGAAGTATTACTTAAATAAGGATTATACCTAACTCCTTGAAACATTTTGAATAAATGAGACACAAACAAATAATAATAAAGTAACAAAATAGACCAAGTAACTACCTAAATAATATGAAAACAATAAATAGAGCAATGTGCCAGAGCACTTGGAGGTAAAGATAGACCTATCTACCTGTGTACAAAGATCATGAGACAACATTAGTATCCAAATTTAAGGCTCTCTCTATTAAATCTATCAATATCAAAGGCATTTTTCCCTTTTAAACCTATGATAACATAACGCCCACTCCAAATACTATCAAACCTGGAGTACTTTCCTAGTTTAGCATGGTCCTCAACCCATTTTAGGACTACATCACCTTAATAGAATGTCTTTGAGGAAGATATCTTGTTAGATTACCTCTTCACTTGGTTCTATTTAGACCACATAATGTGCATAGAAGTGTCCCTTATCTCTTCCAACTATCTTAGCTCATTCAACCTTATCTACATGGCATCATCCTCTAGGAACTCAATTTGATGTGCAAGATCTAATGAAGGAAGTTTAAGAGATATAGGAAGTTTGACTTATTTGCCATATAAAAGAAGGTATCAGGAGTGTCCAATATATTTCTTAGGTGTCACTCTATCTACTATAGGGTAGTCCTTAGCCTAGTATGCCACTCCCTCTGACTATCTTCCATAGTTCTCTTGATAATTCTCAACAAGTTCTTATTTGTGGACTTTGCTAGTCCATTACTCTATGGATAATAGTTAGAGGATGTCTTGAGATAAATTCCATGTGAAATATCCCACTCACATACCTTTTTTTTGCTAAAGGCTAATGTATTGTCAAAAATGATTGTAGAGGACACGCCAAATTTCATCAGAAGGTTATCATAGAAGTCCAAAATAGAATCTTCATTAGCTTCTTTGAGGGTAGTTCCTTCAACCCACCTTATAAATTAGTTTTTGGATGTAATTATCTATTTATGTCCTTTACTTTAATTGGGAGTATGATCCCTATGAAATCTAAGCCCCATTGCATGAAAGGTTATTTTGCTTGTATGGGTTGCAAGGGAAGGGTAGCCAATTTTTGCTTGCACATTTTGGGCACTTCCTTACCCAAGAGTGTGCATATATAAACATTATGGGAAAAAATTAACTATATCTAATAATATTAGAGGCTATGGTATTGGTATCAAAGTTCCCACCGGTTAGACCATCATGGAACTCCTCAAGCAGCTTATCTATTTGGCATGATTCCACACACCTCAAAAGCATGCCCCTATGACTTTCTTGAAAATTACTCCATCTATCAATACATTAGGTATACTTTTCAACCTAAATTTCCTTCTCTTGGCTCTATCTAGTCCCATAGGACATTGGCCTGACTCAAGAAATCTACGTCATGTGTCCAACTAAAAGGTATGTTGCCTGCAACTGCTTTTTGGTTGTCATGGACTACCAACACTTGATCTTTATCTTATTTTACCTCTACTTCAAGGTGTTTACATAACCCTTCACCCCTTAAAATCTTTGTGACTCTAACCTCAATGTCATACTCCATGCATTTTTTCACCCATCTAGCTCTTTTTTCATTAAGGTCTCTATTGAGTATAAACTCTTTGATACTTGGGTGTAACACCAAGAGTATGATCTTAATATTTGAGACCATGTGCCTAAACTTATTCAAACCTCTCACTAATATAATCACATGTTTCTCTACAAATATATACCTTTCCTCATACCCCTCTAATTCCTGACTAAAGAAAACAATAGGTTACTCCAAACCTTGCTCATTTTGTTGCATCAACATGGAAAAGATTGCATATAATGTGGATAAGGCATACAAGTAGAATTACTTGTTAAAATAAAGATATAAAAGTTTATCAGCATGAGATATGGCCTCCTTAATGGCCTCAAAACTCCTCCTACCTTATTTGGTCTATGTAAACTCCTTGCATTTTCTTAGCATGTGAGTAAGAGGCTTGACTAGCTTTACAAAGCCTGGGATAAACATTCTTATAAAATTAATCTTTCTTAAGAAACTCTACAAACCCTTCTTGTGATTGGGAAAGGGTAAGGATAAGATGGACACAAATATTTTAGGATCTATGGAAAGACCATTCTTGGATACTACATGGCCTAATAACTTACCCTCATGAACACCAAATATACATTTTTTAGGATTCAATGACACTAAATTCTCTACATCTTTCAGATACTAATATCAAGTGAGTAATGTGATCAGTTGGGTCCTTTGAGAAAATAGTGATGTCATCTAGGAAGATGAGCACCATGTCATTGATCAAACCTTCAAAGGCAACATTCATTACCCTCTATAAAGTTGTTCCAACATTGGATAGTCCAAAAAGCATTTTCATATATGCATAAGTGCCCCACTGTGTGGTGAAGGCAGTATTGTGCCTATATATTTCCTTGACCATAATCTGATTACAACTAGATTATCCATCAAGCAATGATAATCTCTAACAACCTACCACCTTTTTTAGAATTTGGTCCATTGAGGGCAGTGGGTAATGGTCTTTTAAGGACACCTTATTGAGGTCTCTAAAGTAAACACATAATATTATTTCCCCATTATTATTCCTCACTAGCACAAAGTTTGCCACCCATGAGGAATGTTTAATGGGGAATATTATCTTTGAATCAATCAACTTAAACAACTTCATTCTCATCAAATCCTCCACTTTTGAGTTGACAGACCTTTATTTCTATCTGACTGGCTTTGCATTGCTTTCTAATTCAATTGTGTGTTGTGCAAGTTTGGGATCAAAAACCTTTAAATATTTGTATTCCCATGAAAATATATCAGAAAACTCTTGGCATGAAACAAAAAATGAAACTCTCTCTTCTGATGTGTTAACCTTTCCTAACTTCAACAATTTATCTTTGAAGATATCTATCCTCTCATAATGTTCTTCCTTGACTAAAATACATGCCATGCCACTTCTCATTTGGTCATATTCATTGAAGATGATTTCCAATGTCACAATCCCTTTAGGTAGGTTGTTATATCTCAACTACACTATCCAATCATCATACTAATGTTGGAATTTACTTTGATTCTTATGGTAGAATTATGCCTCCTACATTAGAAAAAAATTAATTTGATCATCATTATCAAACACCTGCCAACTCACCTCATTGTCAGGTACAACTGGCTTTCATATAACCTTGATCTTGTCTTGAATCTAGTTTCCTTTGACTCTTTCTACAACCTCATACTGAGCTCCAATGGATAAAAGCCTATTTGCATGTTGATTTGCCTCTCTTGGTATGGATTGTATATTGAATGCCAAGAAGTCCTCTATGAAATCCCATACACAATGCTTGTAAGCTTTCAAATGATGGTTCTTGACTATATTTATACCTCTCACTTTTTGCACAACAATATCACTATCACCCTTGACTTGAAGAAGTTTAACACCTTTTCTTTTTGCTTATTGCAAACCATTTAAAATATCCTCATATTCAGCTATGTTTGAAGTGAAACTGAATTGAAATCTTGTAGATGTATAGTAATTTTGATCTAAGGGTGAAACCAACATGCCTATAACTCCACTACCATTCTTTGACCTTGAGACATCAAAGAATAAAGTCCATAGACAATCTTCCTCTTGAGTGGTGGTAGTTAGGCAAGATATAGCAGCACCTTCCTCATGCATACAATATGTTAGGTTGTGGAGCTAAAAGCTTCACTGATGCAGACATGGAGAAGGCCATTGGAGGAGTTGCGGAGTGTCATAGACACTGGTGTCGGTCAGGCCAACCAACGACGGCAGGTAGGAGACAGGAAGAAACTGACATCAGTCAGAGATCAGCCGGCATCGGCGACCCCCAGGTGGATAGGGACCGATGTCGGTTGCCTATGTGGTTTGACTGCGAGTATATTATGGGCAGTCAATTGATGAACCAAGTGTTTGCATGATGAGAGCTAATTTTAGACTGAGAGCTGTGGATCTAATTATTGTAATTAGATGTCTAATTATTGTTTGGATGAGATCTATATAATAGACTCATGGTTGTATTGTAAACTTGTGCTAGAGAGTAAGAGAGCAATATTATAAGCTCCTTCTGTGTGTGAGGTGAGCTAAGGTGTGTTCCTCCTAGTGTCACAGTACCAAGGTGGGTGTTAGTTTTGGAGAGTCAGCAGGATTCTTCATGGGTGTATGATCGTAGTCAGCTGGTGTACATGGCTTCTATAGGAGATATACATGGTAAGTAAGATCATTGATATGCAGGTGTATGTGTGTGCAAGGTCAAGGTTCACAGGTGTGCAGAACCAGGTTGATTTGTAGGTGTGTAAGATCAGATAGGACAGCAACACAACAGGGAGCAGAATCAGGCAAGATCTACTTGGAGTACAGGTGTGTACTCAGATAGAGCAAAGAGGAAGGCAAGGGAGTTCCTTCCATAAGTAAGGTCTATTGAGGTGCAGGTTGTTATAGGTTCAGGGGAGATCTACTTGGAGTACGTGTGTGTACTTGTGGAGTGTGTGGAGCACTTGTGGTGTGCATGGAGCACAGGTATAAGGTGAACACCAACTCTATGTTTGAGTTGGGTGTTGGGACCTAAGAGAGAGAGCTTTGAGGAGAGAAGTACTGTTCACTTGAGGTGTGGGAAGCCTCTGAAGAGGTGGTGGAGAAGAAGTGGCATCTTCTTTATTGTATTATTTTTTTCAAGAGTTTTAATACAAGTTGTGTATTGTCTCTCATATTATGTGTTATTTTTGAATTCTAGTTACTTGTGTATTCTGGTTAATTTTTGCATATTAAGTTGCTTAGTAATCAATTGTGTGCTTCTAGTTATCAATCCCAACACGTGGTATCAGAGCTAAGGTTGTAGGGAGCAGGTTTTGTGTTTGGTTATAGGTCACTCTAAGGGATTTCTGATCGAGTGGGAGTAGAGCAATGGCAGATCAAAGTAAGCTAATAATGGAGGAGTTGAAAAGCATAGATGGTCACCAACGGTCATATGGAAAGAAAGAGTAGGTAAAAGAATATTGTTGGTTGGTAGCAGATCAGCATGAAGGAACTGAAGTTGCAGATGTTGCAGGTGTTGTTGCATAGGATGCTTTGGGAGGTTTCTTGGATAAAGTTGAATCTTGGATAACAGATTCGGTTGCCTCTTTCCATGCAGCTCTAGGGAGAGGAGCTGGTGAGCCTTGCCAAAGAATTGGCAAAGGGGAAGTGAAGCTGAAATCATAGGTGGCCAACACATGGGTGTTGAAGGAGGTCATGCAGGTCACAAGTTTGGAGATATGGCTAATTTCTTCAAAAAGGTTGGGTGATGAGAGATGCATAAGAGCTCTCACAATGGATGCACTTGAATTAGCTGGTGGTAAGAAAATGGGTACTCTTTATCTACTTGTTTATATTATTGATTCTTCTTTTGTTGTGGAGACGTGGCTTCGTAGGCTTGGTCACATGAGTAGGAAGGAGATGCATGTTCTTAAGTGGAAGACAGATATATTTGACAGGCTTAAGAACTAGAAAGCCTTGGTGTACTTGGAGGAGATGGCAGACAGAGACTAGTGGATGGGGCTGGATAGTTCTGAGCAGGGCAGTTTGGACATAGGGATTGATTCAAAGGAGCTCGTGGGTAAAAAATCATCACTCACAGGAAACATAGGTACCGGCATCGGTAGGAAAACTGACGTCAGTAGTAGGTAAGACCGACGTTGGTCACGATGACCGACGTCGACAGAAGGAAGACACTGACGTCGGCATGGTTGGTAGTTAGGACAGGCACAGGAACCAACGTCGATTGGATGTAGACTATGGGGTGGCCAAGGTTAGTCACTGTAATAGATTTTGGGTGGACAGCGAGCTGTCAAGGAGTCTCAAACACCCATATGGAGGACTAAAGATGTAAGTAGGCCTCAAATTCATTGTTCCTCTTCTTTATACTTGTTGCTTACTGTAGAGCAGGAAGGATCTAGGAAACAGTGGGAGCATGGCATGGAGAGTTTGTAGACACCAAGCAGAGATTTGGTAGGGTTGCCAGTAGGTATGAAAGCACAGAGACGAATGGATACCTTAGTTGAAGAATAGAGAGAATGGATATGTGAGATGGAAGACCAAGGCATATGGTCTTGAGGAAGCTGCAGGACAGTGGTACAGGTTTTGACGGGGGGATGAAAAAGCATGACTTTAGTTAATGTCAAGGTAACTACTGTGGTTTGTCTTACCAAGTGGATGATGATTGTAACATCATTCTATTGCTGTATGTGGATTGTATGTTTGCTAGCAAAATTATACATACAGGGTTTTGTTGAGCTAAGGGTAAGATTAGTTTAGTGGTTTGCTAGGAAGAATTTAGAGCAGCGAAATTCTTTGGCATGGGGGACATGGGAGATCACAGGTTGATTTTGTCTCTAGTGGGAGCTGATGTGAATCAGGTGTTGATGAGGTTCATTATGTAGGATGCAAAATCAGAGCACACTAAGGGTTGCACAATTAAGTGTTCGAAATCACATGAGGTCTAATATAGACCTGAGTTTGCCCAAGCGTTGGGTGTTGTCAGAGAGTTAGGAGCCAATTCTGAGAAGTGGGTTCTCAGGTATTTGAGAGGGACCAGCAGTAGGGATTCATGCTATTCAGGGTCAAGACTTCACTACATTGATTTGTAGATGCAGATGCGGTAGGGTACTCGAATGACAGAAGGTACATCACAGGTTGTGTGGTGGGTTGTCTTCAGGATTCATCTTGAAGAGGGATACAAACCAGGAAATAGATTAGACGGGGTACAGGTACACGTATAGTGCAACTGTTTATCTCCAAGTGGGATATTGTTAGGTTGTGGAGCTAAAATCTTCACTGATGCAGACATGGAGAAGGCCATTAGAGGAGTTACGGAGTGTCACAGACACCGGCGTTGGTCAGGCCAACCGACATCGGTCAGAGATCAGCCGGCATCGGCGACCCCCAGGCGGACAGGGACCGATGTCAGTCACTTGTGTGGTTCGACTGCGAGTATATTATGGGTAGTCAGTTGACGAACCAAGTGTTTGCATGATGAGAGCTAATTTTAGACTGAGAGCTGTGGATCTAATTATTGTAATTAGATGTCTAATTATTGTTTGGATGAGATCTATATAATAGACTCATGGTTGTATTGTAAACTTGTGCTAGAGAGTAAGAGAGCAATATTATAAGCTCCTTCTGTGTGTGAGGTGAGCTATGGTGTGTTCCTCCTAGTGCCACAGTACCAAGGTGGGTGCTGGTTTTGGAGAGTCAGCAGGATTCTTCATGGGTGTATGATCTTAGTCAGCTGGTGTGCATGGCTTCTATAGGAGATCTACATGGTAAGTAAGATCATTGATATGCAGGTGTATGTGTGTGCAAGGTCAAGGTTCACAGGTGTGCAGAACTAGGTTGATTTGCAAGTGTGCAAGATCAGATAGGACAGCAACATAATAGGGAGCAGAATCAGGCAGGATCTACTTGGAGTACAGGTGTGTACTCAGATAGAGCAAAGAGGAAGGCAAGGGAGTTCCTTCCATAAGTAAGGTCTATTGAGGTGTAGGTTGTTTTAGGTTTAGGGGAGATCTACTTGGAGTACGTGTGTGTACTTGTGGAGTGTGTGGAGCACTTGTGGTGTGCATGGAGCACAGGTATAAGGTGAACACCAACTCTATGTTTGAGTTGGGTGTTGGGACCTAAGAGAGAGAGCTTTGAGGAGAGAAGTACTATTCACTTGAGGTTTGGGAAGCCTCTGAAGAGGTGGTGGAGAAGAAGTGGCATCTTCTTTATTGTATTCTTTTCTGCAAGAGTTTTAATACAAGTTGTGTATTGTCTCTCATATCATGTGTTATTTCTAAATTCTAGTTACTTGTGTATTCTGGTTAATTTCCGCATATTAAGTTGCTTAGTAATCAATTGTGTGCTTTCGGTTATTTATCCCAACACAATACACCCCTAAGCCTACTTCTTCAATATTAATATAGGTATATAATCCATGATTTTCAGCTACTCATTCATCTAGGTACATATCTAAAATGCCTTCAAGATGATCATGAGGCTCTTGTTCACTAACATTTTTATCCTCTTCAAATATGGTATAGTCAACATTTGCAAGGTTAGGCATATAGGGATCTAGATAGAACTTAGAGATAGGTTCTGACATGATAGTGACCTTAGTCCTATATCTAGTCCACAAAACCATGTATGACCAATCAGAGGATAAATAGGCCCCAAATTGTTATAGTAAAGTCCCTGGATAGGCATAGGGAAAAATATGGGGGTAGGTCTACAACCATTACATCCTAAGTAACGACATAATTTGGGCAAGTTTTTCCAATGTGATCTTAAGATATTTCACTATTCCTATTGTTTTAGTGGAGAAACCATCCAACTAGAGAACACCTTTACCATTAGACACATACTTAATCTCAAGCTTATCTATTATGAATTTAGGCATAACTAAGGTTGAAGCTCATGAATCTATCATACAATTGTGCACTAAACAATCCCCTATGATGACTGACAAATAGAATGGAAGAGGTTTGACAACCTTAGGGGGATGAACAATATTATGAACTTGACTTTGACTAGGATCTTGACTAGGAACTTGAATTTGACTAGCTTAACTATTATTTGTAAAAATAGTGTTCACCTTATCAATTTCCGCATTCACATGAGAAGGCTTGGAGAGATCTTACTAAAGAATCTTTTTCAATCTCAAGATAGATAGAGCATCATACATAGACATAGTGACATTCACCTTTTTCATATGATCCATAATATTAAAAGGAAGAATAGTACCTTTGAACTATACCTTGGAATTAAAAGTATCACTTGGCACTTGAGTGACATGAGGAAAAAAAGGAGACCTCTGCTAATGTCCATGATGTTGATGTTGATGTATTTTTTGAGTTGTAAGAGATTTATCAGCTATATTTGAAGTGGTAGGTTGTTGACTGACTTGTGGAGTTATTGAAGAAGCCTTAGGCTGCCCCAAATTATCATCCAACATCCTTCTCTTAAGCTTTATATTGGCTACTACTAGTCCATATACCCTTTGTGTATTTTTCCCCATGTTTAATACTACATGATCAAATATATTCTCCACCTCTTGAAATTTTATGCACATGGAGTCAACTGGTGTCTTACCCATGTTCCCTTGTTGAATTTGAACTTATGATGATGTCATGGCAAGCATGTTATCTTGATTCATTAGAGGACCTTGTGGTGGAGGATCTTGATACATTTCTCCACTTGTAGCCATTACCATCTCATTGGAATGCCCTCCTGATTGCCATTGACCCTATTTTGAAAGGTTGTTTTACATGAGGACCAAGGCTCTTGAGCTACTTATAGATGTGGGCTTATAACTATTATAAGATATACCTTAATTAATTTGACCTTGGGCTTGTTGATTTGGTGGATAAGGGAATTTATTGTAGGATTGAGTAGAATATTGGGCTTGGAAGGGACCTTGATATAGCCTATATGAAGTTTTTTGTTGTCTCTCTAGAGCCAATAGTTTGTTGTTTTGTGCTTTTAACAAGCTCTCAATCCTTACAAATTTGTCCACTAGACTAACATCAGGTTGGGCTTGATTGTTTGAAGTGGGAAATGGAGTAATGGTAGGTGGGTTTGGTTTAAGCTCAAGAAAAAGTGGCATGAAATGTCTTGGCATAAGTTTCCCTACTTGTATCAAATAGTTTTTTGCCCTTATAGATATCTCATAAGCCATTGGTAGAGTTGTCCCACCCATATATTGGATCATGACTGCAATGTCTAAATTCAATGCTCTCAAATATTAAAGAAAATCATAATTGGGTGTGGGTTTAATAATGACAGGGATCCACCCCAAGTCTTTTGGAATCTATAGTTGAAATCAACCATAGATTCTTGGGGTGTCCTTTTGATTGAGGTGAGTTATTTTACAAGTGACACATGGTCATTGCTATCCTCAAATAGTGTACATAGGCACTCACCAAACTCATCCCAAGTATAAATTGAGGTAGGATCTAGACCCCTATACCATTGTAGGGTTTTGCCTCTAAAGGATGTGGCTAGTAGTCTCATGGTTATATTCTCTTGCATGATATTATGTACTGAACAAAGGTTTACAATGTCAATTTTGTGCTTTATAGGGGTAGTGGAGTTTTTTCCTATAAAGCATGGAAGACTCTTGAAGGAAGCAGTAGGTATATCATCATGTTGTTAAAGGTTAAGAGGGATACCACCATTGAAGGGTATAAAAGCTTTCATTCTGGGCCTTGCCATTTCCATAGTAGGGGTTGTACTACTTAAAATAATAGGATGACCAAGAGATGAATACTTCCTTTGGTGATAAGGATTTATCCTATTAAATCTTGATATTTTATATGAAATAGAAGGTAGCTCAATGAATTCAAAGGGAATACCTTTACTATCTAGCCTTCTAGTGACCTTTGGCATGAGAGGTGTTGACTGGATGAGTTATGAACTCTACAACTTGGAAAATCTTTAACTTCTAATGATGGTGGAGGTCTCCCTCTACTACGAATACTTCTTCTCAAATCCAAAATTCAACCATGTCAAAGATAATATCTTTGGGTCCCATTGAGCATGCCATAACTATTGGAGGTTCTAATTTGTACCCTAGCTGAGTAAAGGATTGTTTAGATCCTCTACCTAAACCTAGTCCAACATGGGAATGACCCTAGGTTGTGGGTTGCCTAATGTTGGGTCAGACCTCTAGGATTTTTAATGAGGATATCTCCTCTGGTGTATCACTTAAATGCTCTCCTAAGACCTAAATAGGTTGGGATGAAAAGAGAGAAGGAATTTCATGAATAAAACCTACTCTAAGTTTGGTGATGCACCAAATGTATCACTTAATGAATACTAATAAATCCAATTAGGACAAGGACTGATCAGATTCTATGACAAGGTTTCAAGCATGAGTATTTTGTATGAAGGCTAAAAATAAACCTACAACTTGATGGATAGAAGGAGATAGGTCTATGTAAGACACTATGAACTTATGACACTTCTAGAGAAACCCCTCTAGCTAACTCTTCACACAACCTGAAAGAAACTAATAGTCTTAAAATCAAGGTCCATGAAGGACCTACAAATGATGAAGAGACAACATAAATAATATAAATTAAACTTTATAAAATCACACTTAGTATTAAACTATAATTTTAAATTGTCTTATATTGTTTCAAAGAGTTTACAAAGTGATTTTGGCATAGCTTCACTATATCAAGTTAAGGGATGTAAATCAAGAGTTCAAAGCTAGCATTTATAGGAAGAAATAAAGTAAGAGAGAGAGGAGAATTGGCACTAAAGGGGTCATTAATGATCCCAATTCCACTTGGAATAACCACCACCACCATCCTTATCAAGCTTTCCCATACATTAATGTCACTGTATCTTTTTCTATCATGATGAATAATGTGAAGATCAAGATCAATTACATGAAGCAATCCTCACCACTGCAATCTTTCTTGAGCTCATCATGCTTGATGTTTTCTTTGACATTCTTTGCACAGTCACCATTCTATCATTACTTGTAAATCCTAGATATATATCTATTATGGATGAAAACCAATCACCCTATTGGTTTTCATATAGTCATGATTACACTAAAGATTTGTAGGCTATGGATTTTGATCACAAGATGTGAAACCTACATCTAAAATATTTTGAGAGGTTTTTTATATCTTTAATGGCATTAAATGGATCTATAGGATCTGGTCTTGGTGACTTATCTCATGTTTGATCTTGTATTTACTTATTTTACCGACATAGGGTAGCGAATCTTTTGTCCAACATATATGCCCTCATGACATCTCTTTGAAGCATTTGATTTGGTTTGATCTTACCACATGTTCAACCTCTACCAAAGTCCTTTATCTTTCAACTTTTAATTTTATCCATTGATATTATCTTGAGCCTTCAACATTATAGCACCTTCAACCTTCACCATTGGTTATTGATATGTGATCCTCATTAGATGAACAATATTGGATATATCTCTTATGCACCATTGGATCCTTATGTATGAATGGATGAAAGCTATAGATTTTATTCCAATTTGACATGGTTAAGACACTTATCACTTGTGCATTCACCTTCAAGATTAATTAACCCTTTGACCCATCACTCGTCATTGATCCACCTTTACATGATGAAATGTGTAGTATCAATCTATTTGGGCCCACTAGCCTTATCAATAAATCCATGCCATTATATATTTGATCAGGTGCCTGAGATCTTGACAATTGTCTATGTTCATGCTGACCTTTTGACTTGATGTTCACTATTGATCCTCGATGCATTATCAAATGTGCATCATTGGATCTTTGAGACCCACTGACATCTATTAGATCACCACTCACCATTATATTTGATCCAATCAAACACTAACCATTGATATTGGGACATTTTAATTCAAATGGCTATTTTCCAAATCTTAAACTTGACATTTGTGCACCCATCCTAGACTATTAGTTCAAATTTAAATGCTTGTAACTTGAGATAGCAAGCTCGTCAAGTCACAAAATTTGCAAAGGGTGATCTTGGTAGGCAGAACTTCATGTCAATATAATATTTTGGCCAAAAAGGCTCTCTAGGTGCATTTATTAAATGTGAAATTAGACTACCTCATTCATTTTTACATGATGTCCTAATGATGGTTTGGCTTTTTTATGCTTGTGCAATAACTTTCAAGGCTCAAAATGACTTCCTAAAACCTTGAATCTAGCTTTACGTCCATGAAGGTCAAGATTACCATGAGAATAAGCTTCCTCAAAATTTGAAAAACTACACTTTAAATTCACTTAAAGTGTTTCAAAATCTTTGCAATCTACATGTGATCTTTGGACCACTCATTCCATCTATAACTTTGTTTGGGACATCCATTCAGGTAGAAGCTTGGCACTAGGCCAAAATGGCCAATAGGAACTTCATATTTGGTGACACAATGGATAAAAGTACCTTCAATGTTATGTTAATATAGTATATCATATTGTAAGACATATTTAAAAGCTTCTTTACAAATTCTAGACATTTTTAGAGAATTAGTGTTGATAGGATAAGTATGGTGTTTGATAAATTGGATGATATTCTTGTACCATAGGATTTTTCAGATAGTGACAACCTCAATATGACAAATAAGAGACTCATTTGTGGTTGGAAATGAAGATGATGATTTGTGTATATTAATGATATATTATGAATCATGAAGGGCTTGATGATGGTGAAAAAGAGAATTAGACTAAGTAAATGAATCATCTATGGCATTCTGCTCTCATAGAATTGGTTCTATAGTGAAATATTTGAATTATTTAGTAAGATCAATGGAAATTTGGGGATATATGATAATATTTTAATTTTGCATTTATATTTACCATTGACTTGATGGAAGATGTGTTGTGAGTCACCTAAAGCATGTAGGTAAGGGATTTATAAATCAATGGTGGTTTGCATGCCTAGAATGAGATATTCATATGCATCCATGTTATTAGTAACATCAAAGGTTAATTGGGAATCAAGAGGTATGATTTTTCCATGAGGATCAGCTAAGACACATCCTACCCTAGGTCTTTAAAGAGAATTATCACCATTGAAATGGAGTGTCCTAGTATCTTAATGTATACCAATTGTAACTATAGGGAATTATTTGATGATGACTTTGGATTTTGGTTTAGAAATGGAAGTTTCTAGTTCATCAAGATTATTTGTTTCAAGGTCAATATAAAAATTGTGAAAATATTCATTGAGTGAAATAGCTTGATTAAGACCTTTTATGTATAGGATTTATTCGTTAAGAAAAGTATCTTGCACATGATCAATGGATGGTACAGGAGAGTTATCAAGTTGATCTAAAATTTATTGGCCTTTAACTAAATTTTATGTAATTATTTAAAAATCATTATTCCAAAAATAGAATCATCCATTTGCCAATTATATCACTAGGCAATAAAGGTTTAGATAAAAATGGCATAGATGATCAGAATGGATAGTGACATAAGTTTTTTGATAAAACATGTAGTGGTAATTTTTTTCAACTAAGAAATAAATGGTGAGATAGTCATGTTTGACTTTTGTATAGTGTGTCTCATAGTCTATGAGAACATGATTTATATAATATATGGCATATTCACAACATGTTTCATTTTATTGGGAAAGCATTGCCCCAGTTGATACAAGGGTATAGAAAGTGTACAAGATGAGAGGTCAATCATTGGAAGGAGGTAAAAGAGTGGGAGGATGAAAGAGTGATTATTTCATGTTATCAAATGATTTTTTACATGAATCAGTCCATTCTAGAGATATACTTTTCTTGATAAGGGAGTTAGTTGAATAAATACAATAAACTCTCTCACAAATAAATTATTAGATTACCTCAAGTTTACCAAGATGTGTTCTTATATCTAAAATGGAACCACGAATAGGCATGATAAGAATGGATTTAATTTTAGCATGATCTACATCAATCTCGTGTAAAGAAACTAAATATACTAAAAGTTTTCCAGAGGTGACACCGAAAACACATTTGTAAGGATCAAGTCTAACTTTTTATTTGATGAAATGATCAAAATTGATAACAAGATCATGAAGATGATTTTCACGATGCTTGGATTTAATGATAAGATCATCTACATAAGTTTCAACTATTTATGTATGATATCATGAAATATATGTGCCATTGCACATTGATAAGTGGCACCAACATTTTTAACACCAAAAGGTATTTTAACGTAACAATAGGTGCCCCATTATATTGTAAAAGTGGTTTTATGTTGACCTTTAGGAGTGATATGAATTTGATTATATATCAAAAATCCATCCATGAGAGACAACATTTCATAGCATGTGGTGGAAAAAAAAATGGCATCAATTTATGGTAAAGGAATTTTATCTATGTGACATCCTAAGTTAAGATTGTGAAAGTATATATAGATGCAAATAACCATGGTGACTTTATTACATACAAGAACAATGTTGGAAACCCATTCAGAATAATCTATAGGTTTGATGAACTTAGTGTCTAAGAACTTGATGATATCATTATGATATAGGATAGAAATATTAAGAGGAAATTTCTATTTCTTTTGATGCATGAATTTCACATCAAGATATGTAATGATATTATGGACCACAATACTAGGATCAATGGCAAGCATGTCTTCATATAAACATGTGAAAGCTTTATGATATTTACCAAAAAATAGACTAAAGTTATCATGTTTGGTAGGATGAAGTTATTGGGAAATAAGAATAAGAAGAGGGACAATATTAATCCTGTAATTAATTGTAATAGTTCCTTCAATAAGCATAGAATTTCTATATTAGAAATGATAGGGAGCAAGAGGAAGTAAAGAAACAAGATTTATTTTTGGATCAATATTAGCAATGAAATTATTGATGTAAGGAGCCTTTTTATAAAAATGACCAAGCTTATGATGTTGTCATGGAAGTTGAGGCTTGTGAAAATGGAGTAGTTCTAAAATAACTTCGTTAGTAGGGAGAGTGGGTAAGGTTCCATAATATTCAACATTCACTTCAATATGCAAAATCTAATTTCCATGAGTATTGAACTCAGCATGTATTTGTCAAACCATTATAGCTTATGCATCTAAGGTAGTTTGAGGAGTAGAGGTATGAGATTATTTGATATAATATGGTATCAAAATATTGGTAGAAGCACTATCATCAATAAATATTAGGTATGGAATTGGTTTGTTTGATAGGATTGATTGGAGTTAATGTATCTTAACTTAATAGATTGATATGATCAATATAATAAGGATTATAGGTTGGATTATATCATACTAGTCAATTTATTAGAAGACCCATGGAGTATCTATCAAAGGTGAATTGATAGGTAGTACATAGCCTTTCAGTTCTACTTCATTGTTAGAAGATATGTGAATGACATGAACATCAAGATTGAAAACATGTATTTTTGCTAATGTCTTTTAATAATGTAGGATGTCTAAATCTCATGATTGATCTTTCACCATAATGTAGGTATCATCATAGGTTGGAGATATAACACACGTATATGTTTCATTAGGAACATTTGTAGCGGATATGCCCATATCATCGAAAGTGTGAGGAGACATGGCTAAAGAATATTAAAATTATTTGGCCACCCCATATTCATGGTAAGAAAAATAATTATTTGTGTAAGATGATTCATTTGTATTGCATGGGGGAGGGTTTTCAATGGTATTTCTATTAACAGAATGGTTATATCTCATGGAAGAAGAGAAGGAGGGAGCCATTCCATGATATAGGGAGGTAATCAAGTGGTATTGTAAATGTTTTTTAGTTTATTGGGTTTATCATAGTCTGAATTTGTGAGAATTACATGTAGATCTAAATGCATATTAACATATTCATGAAGAGGAGGACTATTGATGTGAGAAATAGTAGGAATATGATATTGAGATTGAGGATTTGAAAGTTAGATACTCCAAGGATTAGGATCAACCTCATATTTATAATGCTTCCCATTATGTATGAATTTGATACATAGGCTTCCAAAAGACATAGTAACTTGCATACAATGAGTATAAGGATGACCCAAGAGCATGTTATAAGATAAGGGAAGATCTAGGACCATAATATTGGTGTGAATTGTCTTGCATTCAATGGTAGGAGGGATCTAAATGTAACCAAATGGTTTTGGGTTGGTTTTATCGAATCTGCAACACGTGAGTCAAGTTTGTTTGATATTTTCTTTAGAATATCCAATTTGTTGAATTAACAAAAGAGAAATAACATTGATACCATATCCTTCATAAAATAAGACTTTTATAATTAGAGTGTTATTGATACCAATTTTAATAAAAATGAGGTGGGTCATCGGCTCGAAAGATAATTTCATCATTTATCATATCTTCTTCTACAAATTCTATGGAGGGTATGATAAATGAGATTGTGTTAATAGCATGTACTCATGAAAGTTGAGGAGCATCAAGAGGTAAATCAAATTTATTAGGTGAGGGTTATTCCATGTCTTGTAGTTGTTTCATAATGAACTCGTGATGATAAGGATAAGTTATTACTATTTCTATAAGGCAAATTTTACAAGGCATATAATTAAGTTCATCTAATAAATTATAGTAAATTTAAAATAAAAATGAGCATGAGGATTAGGTTGATTAAGAAGGGTAATTTTTGGAAGTATCTGAGGGTCCTTTGATGGAGATGGATAATCATTCATAGATGGTTCTAAATATGAGGGTTGAAAAGTGGTAGAGTCTTTAATTATTTGATAATCGGTAGATGTTTCTTAGGTTTGGTAAAAGGGTATTTGTAATTAGGTTCATAGTGATAATTGACTTTAGATGCATTCACATATTGAGAATTGGTATAATATTGATCATAATTGGTATCAATAACACAAACATTATCATTATAGTGTTGTGCATTAGGATCTAGGGGAGGTTTTTGAGATTTTGAAGTTGAAGGTTTGGCAAAGTTTATCTTATAAAAAGATTTGAAATAATTAGGATGACATAGTTTGATCATGGCATCATGATCAAATTAATTTCCTAAAATGAAAAAAACCATAAATTTTATAAGTCCATGACACGTCTCATGATGTGATCACCTAAAAAATTACACTTGAGTGTTAAGAGTGCTACTTGAAACCACCTGTCCTTAGGTTATCCTTAGACCTATCTTAGGGCCTATTTTCAAATTTATCTAGCCTTCACATAAGCCACAGGAATCCCTAGACATCCCTAAAGTAGTATCAAACCCTCATTATCACATCTTAGTCCTTTATGCCTCAAGTTTTAACACCTTGACACTAGTGGCATAATAAATACAGTATCACCACATGGCACTTGTGTCCCAATTTTGGTGCTACTATCATTTCCCTCCTTTTTCCACAAACAAATATATTTTAAAATCTTAGACCACCTAGGGTTGGCCTACACCTCTCTTAGAACCCACACAAGCACCATAAAAATATATATACACATGAATTTTAGCACTTTAACCACTAGATGGAAATTAAATGCAAATTACACATACAAACTCAAAATAAGTTGTGCATAATTAAGGTTATCAATACCTATTATGCCCTACTTATATATATAACCATCTACAACATTCATAAGTTTAGATTACTTAGATTTCCAGTCTCAAGCACATTCAATCCACTTAGGTCTAAAATCATTCTATCAGATTCACTTTAACTTGCACCATCATTTAGGTGGGGAAAAATACATCAGGCTTGATCCCTCTTCGGAGTGTTGAGAATGTCCAACCTACCCCACTAACAACATACTTTATTAATTGTATCAATCAGATGCCCTAGAAATATGTAAGATTAGGGTTTTCTCATAGAATTAGTCAAAATAGGTTATCTATAGGGTTTCATAACTCATGCATGCAAGAACATGTTTGATATACCTAGACACAAGTGCACCCAGAACCTCAAAATAATTATGCATGAAGGATGTTAATGCCAATATAGGGACACTAATTCCACATGGCACTACTATCCAATTAGAGATCTACTATACAAGAGGGTTTTTGACACTTGAATCTTGTTTGCGACACTCAAACCAACCTATACCTTAATTTTAGCCTCTAGATCATCCATCTCAGTTATTTTCTAGCTAAGTTCTTATTTACATTATTTATCATTATTTTTAGAAAGGTCAAATTAAATTAATTATTTAATAGATTAGTGGTTGTATTTATTGCATATTTCTACCCTGAATTACTATACTCAGCTTTTTAATAACAAAGGATTTACATTCATCTAAGTCCTAAAGGGTTAAAACATTTAGTGCACCTGACTTACTTTGATACTATTCAGACCTTAACCCTAGATACTCTTAGGGTTTGTATCATTTTTGTTTATATGCTCACATATTAGTTCTAAATTCTTAGATTTGTTTTAGTATTTACTTCTCACAATCTTTAATAGATTAAATTTCTTTAAAGGTTCAAACTATACAATAGTTTGTTTTCCTAATCCCCAAACTATAATGATAGAATTCAATAATTGATTTAACAAAATTGATGAGAGATAATTACAAGATTTTGTTTCCAAATAGTCAGCTATGCAAGATGACCTTATCAATATTATCCATGAAGATCTTTAAAAATCAGATAACGGTCAATCTTCTACTTCCTTAGATAACAACATTATTACACCTACTTTGGGGTCAACTTAGCTTACACAAAAACCAATTTTAACTCAACAACCTTCAGTGGTAGCTACACCTCTTATGGCTAGTTTTTCCTCACCATATGTATAATTTCTTATGCATGAGGTTCATTCTCTATAGGTTAATGTGTTACATCTTGATCAGGGAGCTACTAGGCCATCACACACCTTGGTTTCTCATGTTATTTTACATACACCTTTTACACATCATAGTGGCAACTCCTTTGCCATATGGATTTATGGCACCTAAGCTTACATTGTATGATGGTAAGGGTGACCCAGAGCACCATCTCTAAGCTTTTCATCTAACATGTTTGGACTACATGTCTAATTATTGGCTCCTTATTAAGTTGTTCCCATGAAGTGTAAAGGATTATGTTTTACAATGGTTCTATGATATAATAAATTATTCTATCATCACATTCAATCCATTGGTAGATATGATTTTAGCACACTTCTCAATTAAAATCAATGATAAGATCTCATATGATCAAGTACTACAATTAAAGCAAAATTCCAATTAGCCTATTGCAGAACACGTCTTATGATAGAAGAATATATTGGCAAAGTTGACAAGCCCCATGATAGATAGAGAAATCCAAGACATATTCAAATAGATCTTACTACCAGCATTACATGAAGCTATCTTGTTCAAGAAGTTTCTAACCTTCACAAATTTATGCCACATAGTGAAAGAAAGAGAAGTCATGCTTCTCTCTATGGGTAAACTAAAATATACAAGTGGATCAAAATCAACTATTAAGAGTTATAGTAAGCCTCCATACAATGTAAGGGCCACTAAAAACAAGAGTGATCCAGAGTCCACATTTAACATAGTGTTTCAAAGCCATCTCCTCACCTAGTTTCATTAGCTCTACGGAGAGTTTTCACTAACCTTCCAAAATTTACATCACATATTTTATATCATCTCCTAAAATTCAATGTCATATCTCTCCCTCACATCAAAGAGGTTGATACGACATGACCTCTTCCAAAAATCTATGATTCTAATGCATTCTATGAATATCATAGGGTACTAGGCCATACAACACACTATTGCATCACATTGAAACAAAAGATACAATATTTGATAAAGGCCAACATAATTGATGTAAGCACACCAACAGAGGCACCCAAAGTTCAAAAAATGGAAGATAATGCATTGAAAATATTCTAAGATCCATTTTCAAAGCATATAATAAATGATACAATGGGCACTTCAGGTATTCACTACACGTATTAGGCATATCCACCACTAACATTATATCACACTACTATAGATGATGCACAACCCCTACATAATATCATTGGTGTGTACCATAGTATAGTTCTAGCTAGACCACTCATCACTTTCTCAGAGTAGAAGACTATTGATGATGATTTTTATTTATATGCACTCTTTGTAGAGCCTACATAGATCATCATCCTATTTAAAGTGTTATGGTTGACAATGGGTCAAGTGTTAATATGTGCACTATCACACTTCTACAACATTTGGGGTATTCAGAGTAGGATACATCTCCTATAGACACAGTTATTTGTGGATTTAGTGGCCATGTTTAAATCTCCATCAAGGAGATTATACTTCCACTATAAGTTGGACCAGAACATGTGGCCACTTGATACTTAGTTTTACCTAGTGTAGGCACATTTGGCATGTTATTGGGTAGGCCATGGATATAGAAACTATAATCCATCCCATCTACTGTGAATAAATTCATTTTAATATATACATGAAAATTAGGTGATCATAGTTAAGTGCCTTTCATATGAGTATCCCCTACCTATTCCACATATAATTACACCATAGTTACCAATTATAGCTCTAACCATAGTTCCTACCAGTACACCATAGAGTTTATTAGAGCCACCAGTGCAGGTGAGGTCTACTCCTAAAATATTACCATGTATGCATACTCTCCCATAAAGACCATTATTATAGAGACCCTTACATCAGAGATATGTTATAGATTCTAGAGCGCCTCCCTCTACTCCTTTTCTTTTAATATTAGTATTATGGAGTTATCAAGGTTCTTATCATAGGGAACTTATGCTAGTTATAGCATCTTCTACCAGATGAGCCCTAAGACCCCTACATTTAAAAAGTTACCACATACAATTTCACAAATTCTTTACACCACTTCATAGGTAGTACCAGTTATAAATAACTCAGTACAATAGGTTTTGGGACCACAGTTACCATTTCATATAGCATACTTGGTCATTGTTCCTTTATTTGACATAGGCCACATTGATAGTGAGTCTCCCATGAGACTCATTGGTTAATATTGTTCCTCCCTTATTATACTTATTTTCTTTATTCATTGCTCTTTGTATATAGTTTTATTTTCATGTTTCTTATACATAACTTATATCCACAAAATACAAAAATAATAGAATATTTAAAAAACATAAAAAATTCAAATATTTACTCAGAAAATATAAAATTATAGATTGTATGCATTTCCATGTTTACACTTATTATATTTTCTAGACACTACATATGTTAGTAATTTTAGTATAGTAAATTTTATCATACATACATGCTTCACTTATTCTTGTCAAGTGCTTGTAGATTACTACAAGACTCAATTCCACTACATTGATCTAGATTTGCTATTATCTACCCATTAGGGGCATATACACATATACACAGGTTTTTCATTGGAAACATTCACCCATTAATGGGCACCCTATACACAGTTTTAATTACTAAGTTACATCTTTCTAAACTCTACATCACAGATTTAACATCATTATATCTTGAAATTGATTGTGTTACACCTACTTAGATTTTTTTCTGACTACTAGTACTTTAGACTCAGTATATATACATCTTGGCTTTTACATAAATTTGTATTACATGTTCATGCATGCTTTCATTTCTAGCTTTCCTATTTTAGACTTGATTGTGTCTCTATGCTTCTTCTATTCAAGGGCATTTGAATATGCCATTGCTCTATGGATCTACACCACTTTTTATCACCGTATGTATGTTTTAGACATGTGCCCATGTCCTTGTATGTGTTTTCATAATTTTATATGCATACATTTGAACATGTTATTTTATGTGCCTTTAAGCCAACTTACTTATTTTTGGCATATATGGACATTTAAACATATCATTGTATGTCTTACTTTCTTAGATTTAGTGACATGTGCCCATGTCCCTTGTATTGTGGCCCCCTAGCCTACTTTGTGTGCCTCATGTGTGTTATATGTATGCTTTATTGTATGCATCATGGCCATGACAATTGTCTCTTATTTTTTACACATTCTAGTTTTAGATGCCATGAGGGACATCATGCCCCATTGCCCTAGGTAGGTACTCATTTTTTACTCAAATTTGTTGTTACATATAGTATTATATCTATCTTGATATCCTTGTGAATGTTATACCTAACAAACATTTCACTTTACAAACTTATGCTCAAATTATCGTACATTCCAATGTTATGTATGCGCATTATATTGGTTTATTACATAGATGTCATATATATTCTAGGTAACCTACATTTTGTAGAGATTTTTCTTTTAAGGATAGTTCTTACACAGGTACAATAAATCCCTTAAAAAAAGGGGGCATTTAAAAGGGTTTATCATAAATATTAGGCTATCTAAATGTACTCAAAGTACAATTTTTAGCACACAAGCTTAGATTACATAAATCAAACTCAGATAAACACAGTGGGAAACAAAGACATAAAGATTGGTTATAAATATATAGAAATCAAAATAGTCAAAAATTAGCACCTAAACTGGGACATTATCACCACATGGCACTACTATCTAAGATATGGTGCTACTATCCAATAGCCTCAATTTCAAAAAAATCTAGATCGGTCAAAAAAAGTATAGTAGGTGTAGTCCAAGTTTGTACAGGCTCACTTTTAGATTTACCAGTTTTACTTAATTTAGCTCAGATTCATACCAACTTACTCAAATTGTGAGCATCATGTGTGGTATGACCATTCCCATTTTTAGTTTAGATACTCAGATATAAGTTATTAAAACTTAGTCTAGAATCCATACACTTAGATATCAGATTTGGGGGCATGTGTGCAACACATTATTTCTATATGCTCACTTATACATTGATTGATCAGATGGAATGACAAACTCCATGTCATTATCTATGTTGTATACATCAAACACCATGTTCTAGGTTATACACTAGATTAATGTTTTACTCTATCTGTAGTGGTTAGCATTATCGAGTGGCCCAAAGTTGCCTAATATACCCAAGCAGCTGCAAAGCTAACATCTTTAGTTAGATATCTCTAGTTAGACATTTCTAATTACATTGCACAATATCAGTTGCATATGCATCTACTACACATGGGTAGGAAATGATGGAGTCATAGTATACTTGAGTTATTGAGCCACCTACATGATAGGGTTGGACACACCATCATCTAATCTAATCTATTCATAGGTCATGATCCACCAAATAGGGGTGGGCAATGATGGAGTCAAAACTAGATTGAGTTTTTTAGCCACCCATACATGACTATTGAGTAAGCCATTAGCTAAGTCCAAGTTATTCACTAATTGATCACTATATACATGCACACACATAGGTTGTCACCATGTTTATGCATTATTTCACATACCTAGTGAGGTGTATTTATTCCTTTCCTCTCTCTTATCCCTTTACTTAGTTTTGTCTCTTTACTTAGTTTTACTTCTTTACTCAATTTCATCTTTGCTTTTGATATCTCTTAAGTAAGGATGGGTATATGCACATTTCACTTGCAAGACATAGAAGGGAGCATGCTTCACATACTCAAATCCAGATTCATGGGCTTTAGCTCTTAGGTAAGTCTAGGTATGCTTATTTTTCCTTTATCCTAGTCATTTCACTTTGCTCTATTTCTAGAATGAAATGTAATCACCTAAAAATTACACTTGAGTGCTAAGAGTGTTACTTGAGACCACTATCCCTAGTATAACCCTAGACCTATCTTAGGGCCTATTTTCACACTTATCCAGCCTTCATGTGATCCATAGGCATCCATAAACATCCTTATTGTATTCTTAGACCCTCATTATTACATCATGTCCATTCATGCATCAGGTTCTGCCACCTAGACATTAGTACCATAATAATAATAGTAGCACCACATGGCACTAGTGTCCTAATTTTGGTGTTATTGTCCTTGCCTTCTTTTTCCATAAATGGATATCTTTTCAAATATTAGACCACATAGGGTTGTCCTAGACCTCTCTTAGCACCCACACAAGCACTAGAATAGTATATATACATGACTTTTAGAACTCTAACCACTAGATGGAAATTAGATGAAACTCACACATATAAACCTATAATAAGTTGTGTATAATTAAGCTTATCAATCCATATTCTTCCCTACTTCTACATAAAACCATCTATAGCGTTCATAAGCTCAAATTACTTAGATTTTCAATCTCAAACACATTCAAATAACTTAGGTATATAATCATACTAGTTCCACTTGCACTTACACCAGCACTTAGGTGGGGAAAACTACATCGGGATTGATCCCTCTTTGGATTATTAGTATGTAGGCAACTCTCATAACAACATAGTGTTAAAGATGTCAAACCTATCCCATTAACAACACACCTCATTATTTGTATCAACCAAATTCCTTAGAAAATAGAGAGGATTAGGGTTTGATCATATAATTAGTCAAAACATGTCATCTATAGGGTTTCAAAACTTATGTATGTAGGAACAAGATTGATAGATCCAAACATAGATGCACTTATAAGCTAGGAATAATTCAACACAAAAAACACTACCACTAAAATATGGACACTAACACCACATGGCGCTACTATTCAATTAGGGAACTATTATCCAAGAGGGGTGTTGATACGTGGATCCTATTTATGACACTTATACCAATCTCTACCTCAATTTTCATCCTCTAGATCATCCATCTCAGGTGTTTTCTAGCTAAGTTCTTATTTACATTAGTTATTGTTATTTTTAGAAAGGTCAAATTAAGTCAATTATATAACAGATCGGTTGCTATATTTATTACATGATTCTACCCTAATTTACTATACTTAGCTCTTAAACAACATAGGATTTACATTCATCTAGTCCTAAAATTTTAAATCACATAAGAATGAACAATGTTAGCATAAAACTAATAAAATTTATTAGGATCATACCATGATGGGGGAGCAATATTGTTTTAAATGAAAGGTTTTGATGGAGATAACACCTAGTTCATTTTTTACTCTGTCAAGGGTGAGTGGAAGGGAGTTTGAGTATCTAATTTGACTACTCCCATTTTTATTGGAGGAGATTTAGATTAATACTTTGTGTTAGTGATGGCGTTATTTGAAGTTTGGAAATATTTCTTGATTTAATATTGAGATGGTTCAAAATTATTCATAAGGAAATGTTGTTGTTTATCTTGATCAAGAGCCTCTTATAAGGTTTGAGGAGAAAATATTTGAAATTTATATTTAATATAATATTTTAAGGTAGTAATGAATATTTTAAAGATATTGTCATCATTCATGTTATGATCTACTTTATAAACTAGTGATTTCCATCTTTTGATAAACATATGAGCAGATTTAGTAAGTAATTGTTTGGATTGATGAAGTGACTAAGACAATTTTTAGGAAGATAATTTTGTTGAAATTATTTCACTAGAGCATTTATTATATTCTCTACTTTCTAGATGGAGTGTTGGGGAAATTGATTATACCATTCTTTTTCATCTCACATAAGAGTTTTAACAATAAGTTTAGTGGTAGAAATAACTTTGGTTTGGACCAATTCCTTATAGAGGTTATTGTTTTCACCAAATATTTCACCCTATATGAGGTTATTCAAGCCTCCTCTATATTTTTTCAACATGAGAATACTTATAGGTATGTGGGTTTACCTATAGTATAAGTAGACCTCTAGGTTTAAGAGCTCCTTGAATGTACCTTGAAATGCTTATCACTTACTTAACTAATTGTTTGTGGGAAAAGATATAGAAGTTTGCATGAAATCAAACTAATCTAAGGTGTTGATACACTAAAAGTATTTCCATAATACCATCATACTTATTTCACTAAACAACAAGACCTACAAACTAGCTTCAAAGTCTTAAGAGGTTATAACATAAGTGTTTCAATATAGAGGTGATATGCATGAGGCCATACAAGGTAAGTGAGTCAAAGGGTATATTTCATGCTCTAAGGACAATTGTACACTTGAAATGAGCCTAATACACTAGATACACTCTATATGACCTATTAGAATAGGAACTCTTGCATAAACATGAGAGGATAAGGAGAAGCAAGGATAGAAGATTATCACTTAACATCATCATACATCACTTTGCACACTTAAAAAAATGTTCATGAACTCAAAACCAAATTTTAATTTATTTTTCAAAGGCAAATTACAATATCAATCCATTAGGGCTTCACCATACATGGAGTGGAATTAGCCTACAAGAGCCTAAATGACTACTACTTATAGAATTTGAGAGAGGAGAGAAGAGTCACTAAAACATGTGTTAAGCTAAGAGGAGGAGTTAAATTTGCATGATAATTTAATATGGAATATACCATGTATGATCTCATAGGAAAAATGTCCCTCAAAGGCATGAAACTCCTGAAATGTGGTGTAGGACTCTTCATTTACATGCCTAGAAATTGCCTTCATCATTTGACCTCCTTAGAGCACTCCATAGTAGACTAGGGATATATTATATGATTAAAATTAGAGGGATGGGTTAAAAACAATCTCCAACATGAATTAGAGGTGTCCCTAATCATCAATATTCTTTTATACATAAGTTATCATTGCTTGCAATCACAATCACTCCTTTTTCACTCACCCCTCACACTTGGCACCAAAGTTGTCTTTAGTTTTATAATCCAATAAATATAGAGGAGTGTATGACACTTATTAGGAGCCCTCATGGACTTATATTCATCAGGAATACCTTAAAATTTCTCCTACTTAGATCTTTCACCTTCTCACTTTGATGGTCATTCCTTGTTCACTATGCTAGTTTTGATTGGCTGAGATGAACATGTTAGTATAGGCACTTGTGAGCTTAGACCAAGCATGAAATGTACATTATGAGTTATGATATGTCCTATTATTCTTCCCAAAGTGAATTTCATCCTTTGAAACCTTATTGTACATATAAGACACCAAAAATAGTCGAGAAAATCCATTTTCCACCATGTCCATATAAGAAGGGTACAACTCAATATGATGGGCAGTCCTCTACAAGCTCCAATAAACTCCAATAACTTTCATACTCATTATATCCCATCTTGATGTCTCCCATTATTCATTTTCCCAATTGGGTTACTAGCAAAGGTTTTAGAGGGTTTAGAGTACTTTTGACCCTTAGCATTTTTTCATAAAGGTCTGATGTCCAAATTTTAAACAAATTCCATAAATTATTTGTTCAAGACCTTCTTCAAATCTCCTAACTACTCAGACCCCCATGCTAATCATCCATGTTGTTTTGAGCTTCTCAAGTTAGCCTCTTGAGCTTATTTCTCTATTTTGTGTAGGCCTAAATTGGCTTTGAGCCAAAATATCACTTCCATATGGTATCCTCTACATTCCAAGGGCTCAAAAACATATTATAACTCCCAATTTAGGTATTTCAATGCATTATATTTCTCACCTGATGCTATAAATGAAAACATATCCCCTAGGGCTTTAGGCCTAATTAAGGCCTAGTAGGCTCAGCCTGTATACTTATGGATTTAGGCCACCCTGATTAGTTTAGTCACCTTTGAGGCTTTATACATGTTATTCCATGTCTAGATCAACCTTATACATCTTATTGTATTGTTTCCATGGGTTTCAAGTCATCTACTTTCTCCCATCAAGCCTGCAGAATTTGTTTCTTGGGAGTGCCCTTTATTGGAAATAGAATAGAGAGAAATTCCCCTATTACCTCAGACAAGGTGCACATATGATGGGATTATCTAAGTGTTAGGTACTCTCTGTGAAAATTTTTAGAGCTTATTTTCATCAATAAACCCTCCAAATGTCTGAAAACCTAATATAGATTGTATGAGAACTCATTGTATGCAAGGTTTTGAATATGGACTATAGATTGCCCATTGAAAACCTCTTCATGTCCTATATCCATGTTATAGGATTCCCTTTAGGCATTTACCATCATTGTGGATTATTTTCAAAAACATATAACACTTCAACCTTTACCAACTTGTCTATGCATACCTTCCATTCTACCAAGCTTAGTTGCAGTCAACTATGACTATGTTTTTCTACTTAAGGAAGGGATACCTATAGGTGAATTTTGCATATTTGACCATGTATTATCAATCCACCATGTCCTTTAAGTATATAATTCCATTTGATAATCATTTGGATTTATTCACATCATGTTCATGCTATGCCAACATTAATACTATCATGTACTAGCTCATTGTCAAACTACAGTCAACTGTAGTTGACCACTGATGGAATAACAGGGGTCTTGTAGGTGAATATCCACTTTGAAATAAATGATTCACACCTTAGGGTCCTTTTGAGATATTTATAACTAAATACCATTAGCAATTATTTGTGTTTGTAGGTTTCCATCTTCCAAGGTTCACTTTATGAGTTTATGAGTCACCTACAGTTGGGCTGTAGTTTTGATTTTTCTATGGAAGAATACACTTGTAGGTGTTGATTGACGTCAATAACCTACTCTCCAAAATTTTTGATGACCTTTGAACCACTGTTATCTTTCTCACATCCATATAACCACTTATCATGAATGATATGCTCCTTTTATGCCACTTTGGGGTGCAAGCCACTTGAGAGTTCAAATCTTGTAGAAAACACTAAAAAGTTGCAGTGAACAAATGCCAAAAATGGAGGCCTCTAAACATTATGTTCCTTTAGTCAAACACCTAATATATTTTGCATATTTAAACTCACATTATGAAGGCTATAATATGAACACATTCAAATTCACCTAGACTCCATGTTACACCATTATATGGTATCATCAAAAGTGGTTAGGCCTCTATTTTGGGGTTTTAAGGGAACTTGTCCATCAAGCTCGGTTCTTCAACTTGAAGTGACTCTCAAGATTTCCTACCAATCCAATGCCTCAAACATGGTTATAAAATAACTTTCATCATTCTAAGACCTTGAGAAATGTCTCAAAACATGTTCACACACCTTTGAGCAACACTTTCAAACCTCTGTGGGGGCCACCTATAGGTGTGCATTTTTGTATACAAGACATTGAGTGTGGACATGAGAAATGTGCCTAGTACATGGTTCTACAAATAGTCTCAATTTTTCTAAAAGACTTAAAATTTATTCTCTTCACCTCTAAGGTATTGAAACATGTTTCAATACTCCCATTCCAATGTCCCTAGTTTCCTTTAGGTGCACACCAATTGTGTATGACTGTGTTAGAGGTTTGTATTTACTATCACAATCCCTTATGTGCCATTTAGAGGGATTGGCTTACTATCTCATGTTTCAATAATGAGTTCATAAACTTGAGACTCTTCATCTACCTTATATGAATTTTCTCACACTTCCATACTCCTCACTTAGTTGAAAGTGTATGACAGTTAGGCAAGAAAGTATGGTTGTGTTAGAGGTTTGCATTGACTACAACTCTATTGATCATCTCCTTTGATACTAAGTTTGGAATGATAAGAGATCAATAATACATTAGAGACATGAAAAACAACACCTCATATTGACTTAAAACCATTGAAAATAAAGAAACCTTCTACAATTGGTGAAACTTGACTACTAGTTCACTAGTGACATCAACCTACAACTCGAACTATATGACTCATGAAATCAACTCCAAACATTCAAAACAAGATATAAAACATGAAAGGATGACTTCCATATCTTTTAAAATCAATTTAAATAATTGGATTGTATATATATATTCATAAAAGAGGAAACCCTGTAGGGTATGAGGTTTAGCATGCAAAATGAAACAGTTAACTTCTTAATAATGGTTCATAAAGTATAATAAACCATTCTTCCAAATCCTAACATGAAAATTAAGTATAAAAATTTTAATATCCACCACCAATATCAATTGACCTAGAATCTCTACTATTGGTTGTACCCTCAAAAGCCCTCTTGACCAGTTTCATATGACTAGTGCAATAATGGAGAAGGGAAATAGTTTTGGTCCATTTTTGGAACTTCTAAAGAATATCAAGAATGGAAATGGATTCAATGAAGTTTAAAGTTCACTACATAATCTTTTCTCATGTGACACTCTTCCCCACAGGTCATACAACTTCCAAAACTCTTTCTTTTCACTTATTGTCTTGATTTTTAGTTAGGAACCTGCAAGTTTCAGTTGGGAATGACATTACCGATAAGGAATATGACATATTGGATGTTGGAAGAGAGTTTATAACACTTATCTACCTAATAAAATTTTACCACCTTCATTTATGACCCAAATATGATCCCTAAGTGACACAATGACTAAATTCGACTATGACCAAGGCTAGAAACATATTAAATGACATCAAATAAATTATGACACATCCTATAACATGCTAATAGACCCCTATATAAATTTTTAGACTATAGGGGGTTGACTTATTTTGACTTGTGATCAAAATATTCAATAGTTTCCAAATGATTTAAGGAAGATAGTAGGGTCTTTAGTTCCATCATACATAATGGTTGGAGAGATATTGCCAATATCTATGGATATGATGAATGAATCTAAAGGTTCGTTTTGAATATGTTGAATCATTTTGTTATGTATGATAAATTAAGGGATTATATTCCCATTGGAATTTATAAGAGGAGGAACAAAATTTTAATTATTTTAACGTATAAAAATAGGGGTTTGACTCACCATTTGTAAGATGTGATTTTACATTTTGAGCATTTGAGAATTATTAGTTATTTGCATAACATTCATTTATTAAACCATTCAAGCAATAATTTGAGTTGTATCTATAGATGTATTTTATTTTCTAATGGTATAAGGTGGAATGTTAGTCTTGGTAAGAGGAGTAATCCCAAGATTAGGGATAGGATGATTCCCTATAGGAGGGTTCCCTATATTGGTATCAATTGCTCTAATGGCAAAATAAGAAAGTTTAGATAAAGTATCATTTAGGGTAAGATCATCTAGATCATAATTTTGAGTGATGTGGACCATGTTGTATTTCATTGATCTAGATGAGGGTTAGAAGTAGTTACACAATGAGGGGATATCCTCTTGGGTGGCTAAGGTATGTAAGAAAGAAGCACCCATGCTTTGAGACTATCAAGAAAGATCCTAATAGGTGATTTCATGATGTTAATTAGTATGGGAAGAGAAGCAATAGGCTAGAAGAGAAAAGGGTTGATAAAGTAAACTAAGTCAGCCAATAGCTATAAGATAGACCAAGTTGATCTAGAGGATTTCATAGGAGTTAAAAATTTTACTAAGTCAGCCAGGACCTAGAGGGTTGACCAGGTTGATCTAGTGTGATTCTAGTAATCTAGAATGATAGTTAGAAATTAGACCAAGTCAATTAGGACCTATAGGTTTGACTAAGTTTATTTAGTGAAATTTTGGAAATCTGGAATAGTATTTAGAAATTAGACTAGGTCAGTCAAGACCTACAAGGTTGACTAGGTTGGTATAGTGCAATTTTGGAAATCCAAAATAAAAGTTGTAAAGTAAGATAGGTCAACCAAGACCTATAAGTTCAACCAAGTTGATCTAGTACAATTTTAGAAATATGGAACAATGTGGAGACCTACTAGGTTGAGCTAATCGACCTAGTTGGGAAGACATGGAAAGATAGATATTTTAAAAGCCTACTAAGTCAAACTAGTCAACTTATTTATAAAGGTAGGAAAATACAGAGTGTTAAAATCCTACTAAGTTGATTTGGTAGTCTTAGTTGTATCAATTGGGAAAAATAGAGTATTAAATCCTATTAAGTCTAGTTGGTCAACTTAGTTGTACGAGGGGGAAAAAATAAGGTTTTAATGGCCTACTAAGATGAGTTGATAGACTTAGTTGTACAATAAATAAAAGATATAATTAGACTAATTTGATTTGATCAACTTAGATGGATCTAAAATACATTAATATTAGTTTGGATAGATTATAGAAGAATGAGTCAAGCCTGGTCAACTTAGTTTGTTCACACATAGTCAACTAGGTCAATGTTGGTTGATCTAATTGAAACATGTAATACATAATTATATCAATATTGGTTGCTACATTATACAATACAATAAAGAATAGAAAGTAATAAGAAAAAAATGTAATTTTATAACTATTAATGCTAACTATTTATGTGAAAAGAAGATCAGGGAGTTATACTAAAAGGTTTTGATTGATTTGTAGGCTCCCAAAGATGTTTGTCTGTTGGATAATGATGCCCCAATGTTTCATAGTGTTGACTATGGAGAAAGTATCATTCCTATATCCCACTAAACTTGGTTTCAAAGGAAATCTAGAAATAACTTCTTAACGCTAACTGCTAACCAGTTCACCACAAGATCAAATGGATGGCTAGATTCCTAAGGTTCAATTCAAAGGGAAATCCTAGGCATTTCTAAAATATCATAAGTTATGTGGAAACTAAAAACCATGTTTAGATTTATACTATGGCCATGAGTATTGGGGAAATCCTCTCATGTCATTATATCTATAAATGATAGACAAGACCATGAACAGAGTATCGCATAACCCTTCACAACAATAGCTACATAGTTTTAAAATTATTCATGCATAGTTTATAGGGAAATCAAAAAAAAATGAAAAAAAGGTTAAAATAAAGTATTGAAAAGCAATTTTTAGCTTCATAAAATAAATAACAGACATATAACTCTTTTTAAAACAATTACAAGACTGATTAATCAAAAAAAAAGTGAATTACCTTGCTTATACTAAAAGAGAAACATATAAAACAAGATTGACCAAGCCGATCTAGTTGAAAAATAGAACAGAACAGAATCAAGCAAGTTGATCTAGTCTGTTGTGAAAATAAGCTAAAAATAAACATAGTCAACTAGGTCAACTTAGTTTTTTTGACAGAGTAAACAAACACAAAACTAAGTTGGCCAGGTTGAATTAATTAACTATGTGATATAATTTTATGCGTTAAAAAAACTAGTAAAAATAGAGTATAAATTTGAAATACTAAGTGGTTTTACTAAAATAGAAATGACAAATTGAGATAATTAACAAAAATTGAAGTACTAAGCTCATTTAGAATGAACCTAAGTAATATAACTAGGTAGACTTAGTTGGTTGACTGAGAGTGTTGAAAATCTAACTACTGACTAGATCGTCCATGCTAGATCAAGTCTTGCAGAGGCAAAAATTTGAAAAATGCAGAGGTTAAATAAGGTCAACTAGGTCAACTTAGTCTAATGAAAGCTAGAAGCTAAAAAGGTAAAATAAGACTAGGTAGACCAATGTGACCTAATTTACTAAAAATTGAAAACTAAAAATGATAAAAATGAACTAGATCGGTTAGGCTCACCTAGTTGATTGTAAGTGGAAATTCATAAAACATGAAAAATAACTAGGTCAACCCACAGGACCTAATTTACTAGAGATGAAACTTTGTAAACAAAAGAAAAAATTGGGTTGAATAGAAAGATCTAATTGATTGTAGTCCTAAATCTATAAACAAAGGTTAAAACTAGGTCAACTAATGTGACCTAGTTGACTATAAATGAGAAATAAAAAATACAAGGGTTAGATTCATGTCAGGTTCACCAAAATGTATGCAACATATTAAGATGGATCTACAACTTATCCTATTTAGTAAAACCAAGCTTAGATAAGGTCATCAACTAACATCTATTTTGATACTTTTTATATTGGGGATATGACTGAATTGGATTCATTGAGCCTAACCAAGGGGCCTCTAATCACACAACATTAAATGAGAGGTTTTCAAAGCCTCTAGTCAAATAATATTATGTAATAACCCTACTTATACTTTCTAATACATAAATTAAAACTAATATAGTGTTAACCAAAGCATATAGCATGAAGGGGGATGGGTTAACACAACCAAATAATCAAGGGATCATGGTAGGCAAATGGGGGCTTAGATCACCTAAGATAGAAGATGACAAGTAAAGAATACCCTATAATTATACTAAGTTTATGTATATAGATAATCTAATCAAGGAGTCATGAATTCAAAAACCTATTGCTTTGTGAAATATCTATCTATCAAATGAAATAACAAAATTTATAGATACTTACCTTTGGGCAAACCTATCAAGTCTCAATCTCTCCCTTGGCCAATGGTGTTCGACCCCAAATTTTGTAATAGTATATTCTTAGTATTTTGAAGCCATGTTATGGAGATATAAGTGTTATACTTAAATTTTTATTTTAATATTGAAATAAAGTAGTAAAACTAAAAATAAGGGTGAGGTTGGTAGAACCTAGATTTGGTTTGCACTCTGTGATCTAGACGGTTGTCAGATCTCCTCTTTGGCTTAGGAGGATGACCTACATAAGAAAGATATTGAATAAAGGTTGTGTTAGTTAAGTAGGAAGGTAGATTTCATAGCAAGCTAGATTCAAGAAGTACATGACTTCTTTGCAGGTTGTCAATCCACCTTTTAAGATAAGTTAATGCTAATAAAAAAAGGTTGAATAATAGATATGAAAGTACTTAATCAACTGAAATAAATACTTTTCCAAAAGAAATGCATTTAATAAAATAACATTAAGGTAAATGATAAACTATCAAAAGGTCAATTCAGGTTAGGGTCAGGCTATTATTTCTTGTTTGTATAGTAACAGAGGTCAAGAAAATAGAGTTTGGTTGGGTTTATTAGGTGGTTAAGTGCTTGTTGGTTATTTACTAGTTTTTGGTTTGATAGTGACTGTCAGTGGTTGATTTGACCAACGATGGTCAAGCTGACCATTGGTGGTTGAGCTATCCATCAGTGATTGATTTGTGCATTAGTAATTAGATAAATTATCAATGGTCATAAGGACCATCGATAGTTACTATCAGTCTAGTCTGGGTCAACCAGCTCAGTTGGGTGAGATTGATTGATTTGGTTGAAGGTTGTTTTCAGTTAGTTATTGGTTATGAGATAAAGGGTGAGTCTTAAAAGGGTCCAGATTAGAGGCTAAGTGCTTAGATGGTTAATAGGTTAGGCATTAGGTGCAATCTATAAAAAACTAAATAACTTAGAATAATCACAAGATTTTTAGCTAATAGCTTGATGAAAAAGAAGCTTGTTGATGGAGATTATTGGTGATTATTGTTGATGTTGATTATGGTTGATGTTGATTGATTGACCTATAAAAGAAACTCTAACCCATAAAGATGATATATGTAGATGGCTCTTGAAAATTATAGATAAATGGTTATGGATGGATCCCTTTTCACCTCCTAAAGCTATTTTTTTATAGAAAATAAGGGGAGTGGAAGTGTAGGTTCAAGAGGGGTTCAACTCACATCTAAATTTAACTTGGACATGCATTGACTCACACAAGCTAATTATAAAAAATCAAGTTGTAGTTGATGCTAGAGTTAATTATTTAGGTGGTGGATAATTGACTGTTAGTAGTCAAGTTAACCATCGACGGTTGAAGGTCAAAGGTTAAACTAGTTAAAAGGGTGGGTTTAACCAACTAGAGGTTTGGCAAGAAAAACCTGACCAAAGGTAGTTAGACCACTAATCATTAAAAATTAGATCATTGATAGTCAGTGATAAGTGGCTAAGAGGTGGTTCAAGGAGGTCAAGTTATGAATGCATAACTGTGTTGTGCAATTTTCTAGTGTCTACATTTACCCCTTTTTGTTATGTAGTTTATATCAATAAGCTATAAAATAAAAATAGATTGTGTGTCTAGGTGAAGGTCAAGGTTGGTTCAAGGTCAAGGTTTCCCTAAGTATGGGAGGAGGTGTTTCCCCTCAAACTAGGAAATGATGAGGTAAAATGAAATTAGGTATAGGTTTGATAAGTGGGTAGATGGGTGAAAAAAGTTAGGTATGATAAGTTGGGCATTAAATCAAAAACAAGCACATAAAATATGACTAAGTGTGATAGTTAAGATTATTCATAGACAATATTGCCATGATTGGTAAAAATTAAGGTCAATTTTAAGGGATGAGTGACTAGTGTACCACATGACTGCATTTAGGCATAGCAGCTAGGTACACCTGTTAGTCTCCTAGACAAGGTCAGTGTTTCTATGGGTATCTAAAGTAGGAAGTACTCTTAGTGAAAACACAAAAAGGTTAAGTATCATGAGTATTCAAGGTAGGAAGTAATCCTAAGAAGACACAAATAGGTCAGGCCTGACTGAGGTGGCATAAGTTCAAAAAGTGGTCAACATGGCCATGTTATCATTGCAGTCAAAGGACTAGGTAAGGTCATCATAAAATATGCAAGAGGTTGAGCCCCAATGGCCAAGTCCAAGCAAGGTGGAGAAAGGAAATCTCTAATGGGTCAATGGTTGATGGAGAAGGTAATCTCCAATGGTTAGGTTGGTTGATCAAAAAAATTTGGTTAGCAGAGAGAGGAAATCTCCAATGGTTCAATAGTTAAAGGAGAATAAGCTATTCCCCAATGGGATGGCTCAAAAGGTCAAGGTTGGTAGAGAAAGGTGATCTCCTAGTTGAGGGGTGCAAAATGTTATAGAGAAAGGGTGATCTCCAAAAAGGTCAAAGGTTATTTTGTCCAAGGTTGGTGGATAAAGGTGATCTCCAATGGTTAAATGGTTGAGGGAGAATAAGCAACTCCCTAATAGGTAGTTGGTTATTCAAAAATGTTTGGTTGGTGGAGAAATGGAATCTCTAGGTTGGTTGTGTGGTGTTCAAATACGCTACCTAATTTGGTGTACCACTTGGTTTGGCAAAAAGGTGAACCATTTCCTGGTGAAAGGGTGCAAAATTTAGTAGTTGAAGGTTCAAAGACTTCAAAATGAAAGACATATGTCTTGAAAAGTGTCACGAAAGTAGGAGTAGGCTAAATGCTCTGATTGGCAAAGATTATAATGGCAAGATGGGTGGGATTATAAACATAAACCCTTCATGATTTGCATTGTTGTTAGTTGGTAGGTTAAAACAAGGTAGCTTGATCATGAAGTGTCAATGAAGCTAAAGTTCCCTTAAAAAAAAGGAGATAGGTGAAGATGGAACCTCTTTGTGAGATTAAAATGTCTCTTATGTATAAATAGGTCTATGTCATAAAATGTGTAGACTGAACGATGCAAGAAGCCTACCTATGAAATCGGATTGCAACTTCTACCTTAGTTTGTTATTTGAGATCTGATTGTGGATTTCAAGATTAGTTTGCTTTTGTTTTCATTTTGATAGTGGGTCTTTTACTTTGTTGTTATATATGGGAAGTTGATCATTGTGGGAAGCTTCCAAGAAATTGTTATGCTTTTGACAAATTATTTACTCAGCCATCCTTCAAGGGAGTGGTCTAAGTTTATTTGCTTTATTCAAGGCTTTGTGATAGTTTTTCTTCAAGGGAGTAGTCTACCTTATATTTTTACAATTTTAGTATGCTTATGTAGCTGTCTTTTGAGGGAGCAATCTATGAATGATTAGAAATGACCCATGATTGCTTGTGGTAATGATTTTGCTTCTTTTATTTGATTTTTTGCTTTGATATAGACCTACTTATATAGGCTTAAATGTTGGCCTTTGTGGAGGCAAACAAAAAGCACAAGAAGGTGAGGTAGGTGAAAAGAGGTTTAGGTGACAACAATCATGGAATTATGTCTTGTGAAAAGGGTAAAAAGTACCATGAGAATCATGCTATGGGTAGAGCCATGGTACCCATTATTCAAGATAAGGCCATGATTGTGATGGATAATCACATGATTTAGTTTTAATCAATTTCCCATAAAATAGGGAGATGGAATGTGGTTTGAAATCAATGGATGAGCTTAAGTTAGACACAAGATGACCAAGAACTTGGTTTAACCAAAGAACATGATGCGATTGTAAAGCATTTAGGGGATTAAGTTTGAATAATGCCCCAGATCCATACTCATGCAAATGGTTTAGGCCAATGAGGGGAAAATATATCCCCCAATTACTTTTTGATGCTCGATTAGACATATAAAATAGAATGCTAGATTGACAATGGTCAATGGTAAGGTTGGTTAGGTGATGGTTGGTTTGGTTAGTGGAGAAAGATGACCTCCAAAGGTTAAATGGTTGAGGGAGAATAAACTAATCCCTAATAGGTGTTTGGTTGTTCAAAAAGGTTTGTTTGGTTGGTTGGTTGAGTGAGAATAAGATACTCCCAAATAGGTTGATTGGTTGGAGAAATGGCAATCTCCAAAGGGTCAGCGGTTGGTTTGGTAAGGGTTGGAAGGAGAAAAGGTGATCTCCAATGGTTGGTTGGAGAAAAGGGATCTCCAATGTTTGGGTTTTGGTTAAAAAGGTTTGGAGAAAAGGTGATTTCCATGGTTCAAAATGTCAAGGTTGGGTTAAGGTCACTTGCTAAGGTTAGGTTAGGTGGTTAGAATCTTTTAGAGGGAGAGTTCCCCTAGTTTATCTTCTCATAAAAAATTTTTAGGGAAAATATCCCAATCCAAAGGTGTTGGGTAGAAAAGAGGGCCTAAGAGGGATGAAAATGTATTCATCCATGCCCCAACTTTTATTAGTTGTTAGTTGTTAGTTGTCAGTTGTTAGTGGGTGAAAGGTCAAGTTAAAGATGGTGGTTTAGGTGGAATGTCAAGTTGATATTGGTTCAGGTTGATTAATAATTTGGTTATGGTTGATTTATTTAGTTCAAAGGTTGGTTTGTTTTGTTTAAATAGGTAAGATAAATGGTTGATTTGGTTTGTTTTATTTATTTGGTTTGTTGGGTAAGGTAGGATGGCAAAGATTTGACCCTATTTTAAAAGGAATTAAACTGAAGATCATGCCATAGGGTAGATAGAGGTGGGAAGGATATAGAATAATTAGGTAGCCTTGGTTGTAGTTGAGGTTAGATTGACCTTAGGTGAGGTCTAATTTGTTGGAGGTTGATCCACTACAAGCTGAAGTCAAATAGGTTGGTTGGGTTGAGGTTGATCCACTAAAAAGTTAAGTGGAATTGATTGGTTGGGTTGAGGTTGATCCACTAAAAGGTGAAGTGGAATAGGTTGGTTGGGTTGAGGTTAATCCACTAAAAGGTGAAGTGGAATAGGTTTGTTGGTTGGTTGATCTATTAAAGGGTGAAGTGGAGTAGGTTGGTTTTCTTAATTGTGGTTTTTAAGGAAAATTGTAAAGATTCCACTTGGTCAACAAGTGGATTGGTTAAGGTTGGTGCGATTTTAGTTTCTTTAGTTATAGGTTTGCTAAGGGCCAAATCTAATTGATGGGCCTCATTATGTTGAGGTCTTTAGTCATGGATTTCCTCAATAATGAGTGAAGGAATAGGTTCAATGATTGATTTCTTGAAGAGATTCAAGGCTAGGTTAGGAGGAACATGAAGTCTATCCTTGGGGACCTCTTTATGATCAATAAGATTTTGGATGATCGTCTTAAAAGTTAGACATCTATCTATGTTATGTCCATGTGTGTGATGATACGCACAAAATTCATTCTCTATGAGCCAAAGAGGTTTTGGAAGAAAAGTGTTGATAGGCTTGACTGGAGGAAGTCTAATAAAAGAAGCCTCCAAAAGTTTGTCCATGATTGTGGAATATGATTCCCCCATCAGGGTATACTACCTAGGAAGATGGTGCACCAATTGCTCTTAAGGTAGTGAGACAGTTGGTTAGTTTGGTAAAGTTGGTTGGTTGGGTAAGGTTGTTTGATAAGATAGTTTGGTTTGGTTTGATTGGTTCAGTTGATATGACATGATGGTTTGGTTTGATTAGTTCATTTAACATGATAATTTGGTTTGGTTCAATTGGTTTAGTTGATATGATAAGTTGTTTTGGTTCGATTGGTTTAGTTGATATGATAAGTTGGTTTGGTTTGATTGGTTGGGTATGTTTCGTGGGGTAGGTTGGTTTGGTAAGGTAGATATGGTTGATTGGTTTGAAAAGGCTGATAGGTTGGGTAAGGTAGGTAAGGTTGATAAGGGAGGTTGATAATGAGTGGTTGATAAATTAGATTGATGGTTGTTGGTTGATAGGTTAGGTTGATGGTTGTTAGTTAATCAGTTCGGTTGATAGTTATTGGTTGATGGGTTGGGTTGATAGTTGTTGATTGATAGGTTAGGTTGATGGTTGTTGATTGATAGGTTGGGTTGATAGTTGTTGGTTTAATGACCAAAAGGGTAAACCAAATGTTGGTTATGAGATAAATAAGGTTGCCATAAAGTGGGTTTAGGTGATTGATATGAAGGTCAGGTTAGGTAGTCAAAGGTTTGATGAAGTTGAGGTGGTTGATGTGATGGTTGGGATAGGTAACCCAAAGATTGGCTAGGTTGATTTTGACAATAGTTAAAGGTTTTTTGATAGGTTCTTCGTTGGTCATGTTATTGATAGGTTGCTAGTTGGTTGTAGCTTGTTGGTTGGTTAAGGTGGTGATCATTTGGATGTTGATAGGTTGCTAGTTGGTTGTAGCTTGTTGGTTGGTTAAGGTGGTGATCATTTGGATGCTGATAGGTTGTTGATTAGTTATAGATGGGGTTAGGTGGTTATTGATTGATTTTTGATTGGTTATAGTTGAGATTTGATCGATTACAAGTGAGGTCAGGAGCACAAGTGGATCATGATGCAAGATAAGATGCTAAGGCAAGAGGGTTGTTATCTATAAATCTAACAAAGTTGGGATCTCTAGTTGAAAATATAGGTGGGCTCCCCCTTGATCAAGGTAATGAAGATAAGGTAGATGAAGGACAAATGGTATAAGGTAGCTAAAAAGAGGTCAGTTTTCTCACAACTCAAATAGAGAGAAGACAAAAAAAATCAAGAAACATAGAACACACTCTAAAGTATGTTAAATCCTAAGTTTAGTTTTAGTCTCACTTATGGCTCATGCCTTAAGCTTTAAGATTTGACTCAATTTTGGTTTGGTAGAATGATTACTATATAAGAAATCTATGGTTAGGTTTCAGGTAGTGTTTAGGTGCTCAAAAGGAATCTGTATTGGAATCAATACATGGATTGGTATTGGGGCCTACCCCCTCGCTTCACACACTACAGTGATAAGGGTGTCAGGTGTGTAGCGAATATATACTAATTTCCAAATTTTATACTCAACCTGAGAGCTAAGTTAGTTCTCCCCTTGGTGGTGAAATCCAAGTAGGATAGCCAAAAAAGGGTAAGGTAACCGCTAGGTGATGAAATTCTAGTTGGGCCTTATGTCAAGTTGTTATGATGTTTGATTAGTGAGTGATTCAATTTGGTGTGTGCAATGAGAGTGATGCTACAATAAAATTACTATGCTTTAAAATGAAAGTGAGCTAAAATTAGAAGCAATTAATGGATGCACTTGATTTTAAACCCAAAAGAGATTTTAGTTTCATTAATGAGCATAGATAAAGAGAGAAACATACAAATGCAAAGAAAGGAAACCCAAATTAAAGAATCAAGGTCCCACTGAGCATGCCAAAAATGTTATACTCAAATTTTTATTTTAATATTGAAAGAAATTAGTAAAATTGAAAAGAAAGGTGAAGTTGGTAAAACCTAAATTTGGTTTACACTTCATAATCTAGACGGTTGTGAGAGCTCCTCTTTAGCTTGGGAGGATGACCTACATAAGAAAGAGACTAAAGAAAGGTTGCGTTAGTTAGGAAGGAAGGTGCATTGCCTAGTAAGCTAGATCCAAGAAGTACATGACTTCGTTGGAGGCTATCAATCCACCTTTTAAGACAAGTAAATGCTAATTAAAGAAGGTTGCATAATAGATATGAAAGTACTTAATCAACTAAAATAAATAATTTTCCAAAAGAAATGAATTTAACAAAATAACATTAAGTTAAATTAAACTACCAAAATATCAATTTAGGTTAGGGTTAGGCTATTATTTCTAGTCTGCATAGTAACAATGGTCGAGAAAATAGAATTCGGTTGGGTTTATTAGGTGGTTAAATGTTTGTTGATTACTTTATATTTTTTAGTTTGATAGTGACCATCAATGGTTGAGATAATTATTGACAATCAAGCTGACCATCAGTGGTTGAGTTATCCATCAATAGTTAGATAGATTATCGATGGTCACAAGGACCGTCGTTAGTTACTATCATTCTAGTCTAGGTCAAGTAGCTTAATTGGGAGAGGTTGATTGATTTGGTTCAAGGTTAGTTTCAGTTAGCTATTAGTTACAAGATAGAGGATGAGTCTTAGAAGGGTCCAGATCAAAGGTTGAGTGCTTAGATGGTCAAGAGGTCAGGGATTGAGTGCAAGATATAAGAAACTAAATAACTTAGATCAATCACAAAATACTTAGTTGATAGCTTGATGAAGAAGTCCATTGATGGAGATTACTGGTGATGATTGCTAATGCTAATGATGCTTAATGTTGATTGATTAACTTGAAAAATAAACTCTAACCCACAAAGTTGATAGATGTAGATGGCCCCTGATAATTGTAAATAAATGGTTGTGGATGGATCCCTTTTCATCTCTTAAATCTCTCTTTTTATATGAAATAAGGGGAGGTGGAAGTGTAGGTTCAAGAGGGGTTCAACTCACATCTAAATTTAACTTGGGCATGCATTGACTCACACAAGCTAATTATTAAAAAATAAGTTGTAGTTGATGTTGGAGTTAACTTTTTAGGTGGTGGACAGCTAACCATCAATGGTCAAGATAACTATCGATGGTCAAAGGTTAAATTGGTCAAAAGGGTGGGTTTATCCAACTAGAGGTTTGGAAAGGAAAACTTGACTATCAATGGTCAGATTGTCAGTCAGACTATTAACCATCAGTAGTCAAAACACTGATCATCAGCAATTAAACCATTGACTATCAATAGTTGTGGGTGAAGTTTAAAGGTTAAATTGGTCAAAAGGGTGGGTTTAGCCAATTGGAGGTTTGGTGGGATAAATGGCTAGAAGGTGGTTCAAGGAGGTCAGGTGTGTGATTTTCTATTGTCTATAATAAGGGCATGGGAAGAGCATGAAAGACTTTAGCATGGGATAAGATGGTGTAGGAGAGACATGGAAGACCTTGGTGTGGAAGATTGAGTTATGAGAGATAAGGAAATAGAAAATGAGGAACATAAGATGTAGGCCTCAAAAAAATGCAAGACTAGGACAAGGGCACAAGAAGCGAAGGCAGTTAGAAATTAATTCATAGAAGTATCGAGATTAATGGAAGCATGAATATATCATCAGATCATGAAGGAGGATCATGAACATGAATATCTAGTAAAGAGAGAGTATATAGGGGTTGTTAGGCTTGAATAAAAAGGAACTTAATTATAACGACTCTCCAAGGCTTCTTTTTTTGAAATAATTATTAGTTGTCTTTTATAATGTATTAATGATGTAACTCAAGAAGGGGTTATCTTGTGTATAATCACCCCTTATCTTTGATTATAAAGTGTTGTTGGATGTAGATGTGTTGTTATTGTCAAGATAGAAATATGAAGAGATTGTGTACTGAATGAAATACCTTTGGAAACTTATTAAATGAGATCAATGAAATACATTTGCATTTTAAGAAACATTATATCAGCTTTGAGAATGACACTCAACACATAGTCATTCCTTTGAATAACTATCAAGGACCCCACTTTGTGGAACCCATTGATGTTGGTGAGGACATCAACAAACTTTGTAATATTACTACCCAAGTAAATGAAAATGTGGATCTTACTCCTGATGGCATCTTGTGATGAGAATATGCTTAGTCTATTTCTAACACTATCAGTGTCGCTTGTGACTAATGGGCTCAAGCAACATATGATATGACAAGTCACATCTATGGTGACCTTGATAACTACCTAAGCTTGCCTCTAGAGTTATATCTATGTCATAAGTTTGTTCACCTCATTAGTGGATGCCTGATTATTGGACCACCCTTACAATTAGACTAGGCACATAGGTTTCATGCTCAGATGGAAGTATGGGAATACTTGTAGTAATTAGAGTCTTATTGTGTTAATCAAGATGAATGGTTTTGCATGATTAACTTTCTATTTCAAAAGAAACTACTTGATTGTTTTCTACTCATTAGTACCAATTGGATACCTGGGAATACCTACATGCAACCATGCATAATCACTTCCACCATTAAAACCGTGTTTGCACCACCCTAAGTTATAATGGTGTTACTTCTTTGGAAGAACATCAAACATAATATGAAAGCTTATATAACATAGACAAAGCATTTTTACTGGAATTATTATGGGTTCATGCATTATATGGTACTCTACATGCCTGGGCTAGAGTGGGGTACATTCATCAAGAAACACATAGAGACATGGATACCTGGTAGTGCATCAATCATAGTCTACTTACCATATTTGCATTTGTTTCACCACAAATGAACTTAAATTTGTCTTTGCAAGAAATCCATTAGGTAGTTATAGGAGATCAAACACTAGTTGAAGACTAAATATGGCACATGCATGGTGGAATTGAGGATGATTTGGCTATCCTTAAAGAAATTAATACTCCTACCATGGCTCTATTGGAGTTTTAATCTCAACTAGATTGTACACATAGGGAATAGATATAGAAGGGCAAGCAAAAGGTTGTGTACCAAGTTGATGAGGGTACCAATTCTGATCCACCAAAGCCATCATTCAACCACTTGAATCTACATACAGAATGTGGGGTGTATGATGTCAGAGATACGATGTAATCTGAGTATAAACTATATTCTAAGCCACTAGTTTAGCATAACATTGGAACAAAAGATGTGCCTAAACTATTTAATATGGGAAATTACTAATCTGATGTTCAGATAACCAAAATATTTGAACTAATGCATAAATACTATAATGTTTTCCAATGAAACTACATGGAAATGAAAGGAGTGTATCCATCATTGTGTAAGATGCACATCAAGTTAATGTAAGGCACTCGATCGGTGAGGAAACAACCATATTAGATGAACCTAAATTTGCACATTCAGGTTAAAAAAGAAATTGATAGCATGTTGTGAATTGGAGTAATTACTCCCATTGATGAATTAGAATGGGTTAGTCCAATGGTGATCAACATCAATAAGGATGGTCACATTTGAATTTGTGTGGATTATAGGCTACTCAATGTTGTATGTGCAACAAACCCTTTCTCAATGCCTTTCACTGAGTAAATTTTTGAAGGTGTTTTTGGGTGTGATATCTACACCTTCACCAATGGATTTTATGGCTATCACCAAGTCCAAATTATTGAGGAAGACAAGGCAAAAATAACATTTTTAACTAAATGGGGTTATTTTTCATATAATGTTATGTCTTTTGGCATCAAAAATGCAATGATCATGTTCTCATGAATTATGGTGGAAGATTTCAAGGATTTCATCCACAAGTTCCTTCAAGTGTACTTGGATGATTAGACCATTTATGGTTTAGTACATGACCACTATGATAATTTATGCCTCATGCTCTAACTTTGTCACCAATTCCAATTTTATTTGAATCTAAAGAAATACATTTTTTCCACCCCATTTATAATTATTTTGGGACATATTATTTATCAAGATGGATTACTAGTGGATCTAACTAAAATTGTAATTATTGTCCAACTCCCACCACCAATCATTCAGTGTGAGGTCTACACCTTTTTAGGTCATACAAGATATTATAGGAAGTTCATTAAGGGTTATGCTAACATAGTTGCACCAATGGAATAAATAATCAACCATAATGGCCTATTATTACGGACATTCCAACACCAACAAGCATTTAAGGTTGTGAAAGAGAAACTGGTTACTGCACCCTTTCTCTAGTTCCCAAACTAGAACCAACCATTTCATGTGCATGTCAATGCTTTATGCATGGTAGTAGGTGATATCCTAGCATAACCCAATGAGGTCAACCTTGATCATCCTATTTATTTTTCTAATTGTAATCTCACACCAGTGGAACAAAACTACTCTATGACAAACTATGAGGCCTTATCTATGGTTTATGTACTTTAGAAGTTTCACCAATACTTGTTGGTAACCCTATTTGTATTATATACAGATCATGAAGTGCTCAATTATTTGGTAAATAATTTATTATTTCATAGATGCATCTACTTATGGATTATACTCTTCCAAGAGTTCTAATTCTCTATGGTCATGAAACTAGGAAAAGAAAATTTTTGTCCAAACCACCTCTCACGCATTTAATATAGTAAATCGATCTATGCCATAGAGGATGATTTACCTAATGTATAATTTTTTCAAGTTACGCATGTGCCTAAATAATTGGAGGAAATTACAACTTTCCTTTCAATAGGCTCAACTCCAAGACACCTTAACACCCAAGAGAAAAAGAAGCTAGCAGTCCACACTGCCCTTTTCCAATGTATTGGAGGAGACTTGTATAAATTATGGCATGATGAGGTTTTACGAAGGTGTAAATTGTATCATAAGTGCATGAAAGTCCTTCAAGAGGTCCATAAAGGTGTTATAGAAAGACATTTATTGGTGACGTAACTCCCAAAAAATTTCTATTAGTCAGGTTGTGGTGGCCCACCTTATTCAAAGATGCTAAATATTATACACGCTTATGTGATATATGCAAGCTCATAGGTAAACCAAACCAAAGGGATGCTATGCCTCTTCATCCATTGCTTTCTCATGAACCTTTTGAGAAATGGGCTATTTATTTTATTGGATTTATTTAACCTATTGCAAGACGGACTAGCATGCACTACATCATTACTGCCATAAACTATCTCACATGCTAGTCTAAAGCAGTGTCCACACAAGAATGTACTATTACTACCACTACCAAATTCCTCTAGGAAAATATCATCACAAGATATAGATGCCCCTTAAGTTTAACAAGTGATCATATACTCACTTTCTTAATGAAATAGTGTGCATCCTCTTGGTTTAGTTCATCACTGTGTACCATATGACCATGCCATACCACCCTCAATAAAATAGAATAGATGAAGCCTTCAACAAGGTCTTGGGTACTACACTGACCAAAATTTGCAATATCGATCACACTAATTCAGATGATCGATTTTCTACAGTCTTATGGGTGTATCAAACCACATACAAATGGTTAAACAAGAGTACTCATTTTAATCATGTCTTTGGCACTGAAATAATTTTATCAATGGAGTTTCTTATGTAGAATAGTATTATGAAATAATTTCACTCATGCGTTAGTCAATAAATATCAAAATAAGCATAAATAACTAACATTGTAATCCTACTCCTTTAAGAGGTAGTGCTAATGAATTCAAGAAGATAATTATAAAAGTAAGACAATCAATACCTTCCTTCCAAGTAGAATTCCTCCCTTAGAAATGGTCAATAAGTGTGTTTTCCCTTGGATTTGGTGTTCCAAGTCTTCGTCAATGAGGTGTAGTATGAGATTTTGTCATCTCTTAGTTCACCAATGGCTTTGGTTCTTCAATTTGGGCTTATTAAGTGAATGAGTAAAGATTTTTCTAGCAATATTCTTACAAAATAACATTACTCAATTGAAGCTTATTTGAAAGTATTAATGCATAATAAGTTTACACAATTCAAGCTTAAAAATGATGGACTTGGCTCACTTATTTATATCTTTTCTAAAATGTTCAGGATCAACCAAGACCATCCATCTTGATATCAAGATGCATGGCCATGAATTGATTCAATCTTGGAAGAATAAGTAATAAATATTGTCATTAATATTTGGAAGAATGGGGCATTGATGAGGCATGGGAGAGCTTAACCCTAATATTTATCCCATTAATAGTTTATGGGTGGCAACCCTATGATGATGCAAAATTGAGTAATGAATTTATAGTAAATAGATATTCAACAACTTTAATGGAATTTCCACTTAAGCCCCTAATTTGGTTTTGTTTTGCTTAAGTGACTTTAATTAGTTTTTTGTAATTCTATAGAAATTTGTTGCACATTTAATCAAATTGGTTGAAAATATCATTTTATTGAGTCATAATTTGACAGTAATATAATCAAAAGAATATGTCAATTACATATGGGATAATACCTTAATTAGGGTATTATAGATGCAAATTAACACATGCACCTTATGTGTGCAATTGAATTAGAATATTTTAGTGATATAGGATTTCATTTTATGTGGTCACAATTTGACTTGAAGTGATTTAAGAAAAGATAATCACATAAAACACATTTCACCATTCAGGGATACATGAGCATAAATCATCACTTGTACATGACAAATTTGAATGATTTAGATCATTTTAGTGATTTTGGTCTAGATTATGTGTTATTGAGAAATATCATTTAGATTTACAATTTTAGCACAATAGTGATAGGAATTAGATGTTTACATTTTTCTCCTATTTGAGAAAGTGTGGCAAGACATTTAGCCGAAGCAATGTCTTTTCAAAGAATAAAATGGTCATTATAATAAAATATATATATATCATTCCTACTTTTTGGTACATTTTGCATGAGTCACAGAGAGACAGGGCTATGAAAATGCCCCAAACATCATTTGGGTGGCCCATGATGCCCCTCGAGGGGAGGACAAAAAAAATTATTTTTTGATAGGTTGGTCCTTGATCAAAAGAAGAATAATTATGTAATTCAATAAAAAAGACTAAAAAATAGAGCAATTAGAAGAAAACATGAGGAAAAATGTATAAATGGGGATAATATAATAGCCCAGGGAAGATAACAGGTGTAACTATAGGCCCAAGGGGTGAAAATTTTGAAAAAATTACTATATTTTAACCCCTAGGAGATAAGAACAGTTCATTTTCACCCTTGGTTATAATGATCCAGAGCTATAAGATTTGTGCATGAGAGAGCTAGATAAAATGGTGAATATCCCACACCAGTGACACCTTGGCAAATATGTACAAGAGTATCAAAGACCATTAGGTAGTGGGTCATTAGTAAGTACCCTTTTTTGGTATTTAATTTTAGAATTTATGGCATTTATTATGGGTAAAAGTAGGTACTTTGGTGATCTTGCTGATTGCCCAAATTTTTAATTAGTGAGGTCACCTTTGATAATGATGTATTCACCATAAAGATCGTTGGGATCATGAAGTCTTCGGTAGGTTTGTGAGTCAAAACAGTAAGATCTCCACTTCATTGGTAAACTCATAGATTTGGGCAAAAATCACTAATCAAATGGTGGTTTTGCCAAGTCCAATGGCGATGTCACTAACCATAGCAAGATCACCCTAAAAATTGGTGGGAAATCCCTACATATCAGCAAGAGCACTATAAATAGCAATAATGCCATACTAAACAGTGGAATCACCCTGTCAAATGATGAGATAGCCAAGAAAATGGTGAGATCACCGAAAGAAGGGATTTTAGGGCCTTTAAGAGATTAATCCAAGCCCAAAATTAGAAGAAGAGATATGGGGCCTATAGATGATTATTCTAGGCCCAAAATTAGAATAATTTTGATAGATTAGAATAATGAAAGGAAAAATAATTGACCTAGTTCTATGTGTTTAACTTGTAGGAGTGAGTCAGAGTGATCGTGGCATGAGAGTCATGCTCCAAAGTACTATGCCAACAGACATATAGACAGATGAGCTCATGGGAATCCTAGAGGTAGTGGAGCTATATCAATTGGCATGATTACTAATGATTCATGTAGATAGGGCCTATTTGTTAGCACTGACAGAGAGGTGGTATTCAAAGACCTCTACATTTTATTTATTGACCAGGGAAGCCACAATTATATTGGAGGATGTTCACTGTATATTTTGGGTGTTGATGTAGGGTCGATAGATTACTTGGATGTCGACGGGCTAATGGGATATTTTGGATGACTTGCTCAGATTAGTTGACTTGGAGGTCATTGATGGGAGCATTGATTTAGATGCATTGGAGGTCCTAGCTTGGCCCCCATATAGTGTAGTAGTAATAGTAGCAATAGTGGTTCCAACATAGGGGATAGTCCCCTCAAAGGTAATTATATTAATGGCTCTTATTAGTAGCCTTATATTGCCTAATAAGATAAGATGATTCTTTTCATTTGGCTTGATTGAGGTTGTGTAGGAGATGTTTGATCATCTGGTATGATATACATGGGGGATAATCATCTTGGTCTAGCTATATAGAGATATACACATGATATCTTGTCATAGAGGGCATAACATTGGCCACATCACACCTATCTAGGTATGGGCCTAGGATCACCTTGTCATTGAGAGACCAATGGGGTTGAGGTATCATTGAAGGCTAGAGGATCTAGTGGCTTTCGGGTGGTATCTAGCAAGTCCTAGTTTATGTGTCCATCTAGGAGACTTGTCATGTTTTATATATGGGTGATAGATGAGATGGTTGATAGGGATTTTGTCTAGCATCCATATATATCTACTCAGTGGTTTTGGATTGAGGACTTATTTATGATCAGTTATATGACCACACCATGTTATATTGTAGGTTACCATGATTTTATAGTGGAGAGATATAGACCAGATCAGATACAAGGATAGTTTGTCTTCTAATAGGATGTCCTAGAGGGTCCTCACTATTTTGTGCATGTAACTAGGGATATTTGAGAGTAAGGGCGACATGTGCCCCAAGATCAGGTAGTGTTGGATTATGGTAAGGTCTTACACATGTTATGAGAGTATGCAAGAAGGGCTATGGATGTGGGGGTTACATATGCTTATGCAACATGGTGAGTTGACATCTAACTGATTTTATTAACTAGGCCACATCTACATTAGCTAACCTTACATTAGTAATGGGTGAGATTGAGAAGAGACCAAGGGCAGGCCCTATTACAAAGATAGGCTCAAGTGTCAACTCAATCGACTATTCCACATGTGATTCCATTATAGGTTATATATACACATATATAAAAAGATCCAATAGATGATGTAGAGATGTCTAATCTAGACAAATAGGATGTAAAGATGGGGGATGTTCTAGGTGGCAATGAGGGCCACAAGGAAAGTATAGGAGAGGTTAGATCCTCTAAGATAAGGGCATGCATAGTTTTAGGAAAGGTAGGTCCCTCTAGTATAAGTAGGTTCATGGATGATCAGGTACTGATAGATAGGTTATAAAGAGAGATTATGGAATGCCTTTTAGAGATATTAGGCCAACAGGGTGATGTAACTAGTTTATGAGATCAATTAGCTATAGCACAAGGGGAGACTATGAGGCTATAGGGTCTTATTGCAGCCAAATATGAAGAGATTATGATTTTAAGGGGAAATTTTACCTAGTTAGTAGGGGTAGGCTCAGTTATCTACCCATGATGCAGATCTATGCACAACAATAAGTGAATGGGATAGCAATTGGGCAGATAGGGAGTGATTGGTATTATAGGTAGAGATTTAAAAAAGGAGGAAGATTTAGCTCATTGAGCAAGGATAGATAGTGGTTTGAAATCAACTAGAGCCTTGGCTTACATGATTACGACTAATTATGATGCCTTGCATGTGATGGATGATGTCTTACATGTGAAATATTAGATATCCTATTGGTACAAGCTATATGAGATGGTGATTCCAACAAGAGGAGAGAGCCCTCCTATAAAGACTATATGATATCCCAGAAGACTAACTGGATGGCCAGGTCTAGGCATGCTACCAAATTAGAGCATTTAATGGCTCAGCCATCATCATGGGACCTCCACCACCACATCCACTGCCATCACCACCATCAAGCATGGGTCAGAGCTTCTATCAAAGTCCCTCAAGGGATGACCATGATCAGAGCTAATAGTTTTAGCTCTACTTTTTTGTATTATGATATGTATAGATATTCTCGTGATGTATAAAACATTATTTTTGAGACATATATATAACATTCATTTTTTGGCTTATTTCTACTTGTACATGGACTCTTAATATTCTTTTGTGTCACATGTTGTTTACATTTATGTTGCTCTTGTTATGTTATGATGAAATATGCTAGTGTTAGGAGATGCACTTTCTTTGTTAGCATATGGATGTTGATTTATTTGTTTCTTTGTTTGATGTATGACTAAATGCTAGAGTATAATTTATGAGATGCACATCCCAAATTAATCATATAAATAGTCAGTATGATATAGTGTGTATGCCAGGAGATGCTCATCCTACATAGAGAGTCTTGTTTATTTATAATGTTTGACCTAGGATATCCTATTTAGGTATCAGATATGTAGGATAGTGTGTTTAGAGATGTTCTTCAGTGCTACATTAACTATTGAACTTTGGAGCACTTGGTGTTTAATTTTTAAAAATGAAATCACGCACCATAAATATGAATAACTTATAATAACATTGTATTTCATTTATGATTAACCGATTCAAATGTGAATATTTATAACTAAGGATAATGATAAAATTTACCAAAACCAAATTTACAATTATTTATGTTTAAATAAAAAACAAAGAAAATAAAAGATAAAAATAAGATAAATTACAAAAATGTAATCCAACTTAAAATCAAGATATGAATGATCAAGAATTAATTATGAACAAGAATGTATTAAAAATAAATGATAAAACAAAGTAAACACAAATTGTTAAACAACTTGGAATCAATATATAAATAATCATGACCCAAAAATTAATATGGTGTACTTAAAAAATAAATGAATAATAAAATAATTTAAATATAAATGTAAATAAGTCAAGCCCAAGTTAATGCCAAACTCAAAATGGTTACAAAATGTATTCAAATACAATAGTAAATACAAAACAACATAATAAACAAGACAAAACAATAAAACAAAAGACAAAAGGAAATGCACAATAAAACACTAAGAAAATAAATGAAGACATAACAAAACAACAATAAAAAGAAACAAAAGCACAACAAAACACCAAGAAACAAATAATAAAACCCCAATAAAAATGATTGAACAACAAAACAATAATAAATAAAATAACAAAGCATAACAAAACACCAATAAAAATAAATGAAGAGAGTGAAAACAACTAAACAAAGCAAATAAAAGAAAAGTGCCATAAGCAAACTATTCTAAGCACACAAAAACAAACAAATACAAATAATGGTTAATCATAATGTTAGTGTAGACAAAAAATAAATTATTTGTGCACGTGTAAGAGAGACATTACACTCTGTGATAGGGTAACCCATAAGCTAAGTGATAACAACACTAGTACAACAATAATAATAACAATGAAAATAAAGTTGCCCCAGGTGATAGGAAAACAATGACACAAAATAAATAAAATTTACCCTTAGGCTATAGGAGGTAATAAAACAAAGAAAAATGGGGGGAATAGAAGAAAAAGAAGGGGTAGCTGAGCTTACTCCAGATGTACAAGGCAAGTAGACATTGCCTAAATAGTTCCATGGATATCAAATCCAACATGAACTTCAAGCCAAATGTAGTTCTCCCAGGATATGGTATAAAATAAAATGATGATTGAGAAAATGTGGTCATGTAAAGGAATGTGGGAATGGTCTCACAAAACAATGAGTGTGTGAGAAAAGAAAGTATGGTTTAGGTTGAAACCACACTAAAAGATAAGAGATGAGTAGGCACAAATGAACTGAATTGGGAATTCAGAGTGTCTACTACATCTAAGGTTGAGAAATATAAAAGGCTCACAAAATGGTGAGAGCGTAAGAAAATCCAAGCATGCAATGATGTATTTTGCTCAAGTGAACAATGCACGCAATGGTGACTTGAAAAATGGTGAGAGCATGGCTCAAGTTGCTCACAAAATGGTAAGATTACTCAGGATTAGATAAAAAAAAGTACAGTGTAATGTTTTTGGTCTTTTATCATATCAATTTCTAATGTTTTTATGTTTTGTGGATAAGCAATAGAAACATAATATTAACAAAGGTATAGGGAACAACCTAGCTGAGGAGATGCACTTCCACAAGTAAGAGTTAAAACAACAAAGAAACTGGCTACAATGGCACATGTGATCTTATTAAGGTAATAATGACTACTAAATAGTAGCAAAGATAGAATAGTATGCAGTTCAAAGAAATTTCAAGGAACCATCTAGTAATTAAAAACCATGTTCTAACATTTGCTTTTACACTTGTCTATAAAAGAGGCTACAAATATTGATCTAACTAAATAACCTTATATAATGTGTGTTGAATGTGTCCATAATACCTATGGATCATAATTGGTATTGGGTACAATGTTATAGGCTACAACGGTCTAGGGTGAAACTAAATTTTGTTTAGTGAAATATAAATGATCCAAGTGGCAATGGTCCAAGATTACAATGGTTCAAAATGAAATGGCACAGGGTTACAATGGTCTAGAATGGAATGGTACAAGATTACAATTGTCCAGATGTTAAAAAGTTAAGGTATATTGGTACAAGGCACAATGGTATACGTATCATGGCAGAATAATAAGTGACTTTGGCACGAGTTACCCCCAAGTAAGGGCTTTTTTATATAATGGTTCAAAAAAGTCCATTAAGCATATAACCACTTAAGATGTACAATATTCATGGGTTCTAGGAGTTCTTCACCATTTTGGGTAATTGATCTATATGCCCCCAATCCATAGTTCACTATAACCACATATGGTCCTATCTAATTTGGTTGAAACTCACCCTTCTTACATTCTTTTAGTATTTTTTTGGTTCTCCTTCACGACCGAGTCACCAACTTCAAACTCTTAAGGGATAATGATTTTGTTATAAATGTGATGCAATATGTTTGTTATACTCTCAAGTTGTCTAAGGCAACCAAATGCTTGTCATCATGGAGTTCCAACTCATACAACTTGGAAACTTTATAATCTTCATCATCAATAATGTTCTCTAAGGTTTACCATAATGAAGGTAGTTCGACCTTGACTGGGATAATAGCCTCTATGCCATAAACTAGGGAATATGGAGTGGCTCCTATGGGGGTGTGGTGACTAGTGTGATAGGCCTAGAGGGCAGTAAAAAAATTTAAGTACTAATAATGGCTAGCATCATTGACAATATTCTTTAGGATTGTGACAATAATTTTTTTGTATGCCTTGACTTGACCATTGCCTTTTGGTTTATATAATATGGAGTTCTTGTGTTTAATTTTGAACATGGTACAAAGGATTTTAAATCTTTGTTCATAAATGAGCCACCATTATCAGATATAATACGGGCCGGGATACCATATCAATAAATGATATGGTAATGGATAGACTTAGTAATTTGTTTTTCGGTGTTGTAAGTGAAAGGAATGGCCTCAATCCACTTAGTAAAATACTTGGTAGTAGTGAGAATGTGTTTGTAGCCATTAGAAGAGGTTGGGTTTATTTTACTGATGAGATCAAGACCCCATGTAGAGAATGACCATGGTGTAGTGATCGACTATAGTGGCAAGGAAGGTATGTGTATCAAATTACCATGTTGTTGGTAGGCTACACAATTCTTGACATAATTTCAAGCATTTGTTTCCATCTTGGGCCAATAGTATGGTATTCTAAGGAGTTTCTTGGCTAAGACTACACTATTGGTGTGGGACCCACAAATTCCTTCATGGACCTCCTTAAGCACTAACATTGATTATTCCAAAGATAAAAAATGAAAAAGCCTTCCATCATAGCCCTTATGATAAAGCATGTTTCCAAGGAGAATATAACATGCTAGGTGATGAAGGAAGATTTTTTAGTGATTGTGTGAAAGGTCAGGGGAAAAACTTGGTCATGGAAATAATTATAAATGTCTTCGTACCAAGGGAGTTCAGGTGGGAGATTGGGACCAGTAATTATACATATCATCTCTAAATCTGGGAATATATGAGCCAACTTTAGAAAATTCTAGATGAGAAATTGATACTTTTTGATATCACTAGTAACTTGTACCATGGACCTAATTGTTTCCACTACATCGATGATTTATTATTGGCCCATGACATTTATTCAAATTATAGGGACTTGAAATGGGACTTGACATTGTCTACAATGTGATTATAGGGTACAATCTTGTCATCTCGAGTCTAACATTAGTTTGTGGACTAATTAATGATCAATTAAAAATCTCTAAAAACCATTAATTATTTTATATCCTACTATATGTCAAGATGTAGTCCTACAATGAGAGCTTCATACTCAGCCATATTGTTAGTGCAGTTGAAGTTGATGTGAAATGCCTTGGGGATGAAGTCTCCTTGTGATGTAACTAGTAATATGCCAACTCTAGATCCATGTGAAGTGAAAGAGCCATTAAAGTATAACTTCCATTATTTAGGTTCATGATCCATTTCTTCTATCATCATGATAAAATCATCTAAAAAATCAAACGTGAGTAGTTGAGTGTCTATAATAGGAGCTTTTTAGTATGGTACTCAATTTGAACTGTGTTTAAAAGGTGATTTAGACTCTTTAATCAAATAAACATAAAGTAAAATGAGACTATAATAAAATGGAAATGACATGATGCCACATAATTAGAAGAAAGAGTTTACGGGATTACTCAACCTTGGTTGGTTGAAATCATCAATTTATAAGAGGGTAAAACAATCTTAGAACCTAGAGTGTAGGCTTGCACAATAAAATTGTGTGCTTGTAATTTTGAGCAATTAGATTAAACTACCTAAATATGACAATTCAAACCAAAATGCACAATACACTCAATAGGAGAGATTATGGAAGCAAATCAAAGAAGATGAAAAAGATCTTATCAATCCTCACTTCAACTAGCCTCTCTCCAAGATCTCCAAGTGGATTATTGATTGTATATTTCCATGGACTTAGAATTTTGACATAGTGATGGTTTGATCAATGACTATGGATTTAGATATTGGTTGATGGATCCCTAAAGTTTTTATGGCTTCAATCATTGGTTTGGCCATAGAGGAGTGGCTTGTATAAATAAGCTAAAGGGGGCAAGATCAATGGATCATATTCTAACCTAAGCCATGAGGATTAAAGGTATAAAAAATTTCAAAGAATTGAAGAATCCTTGGAAGCCTCTAGAATAGAGTCTTCTATAGAGGAGGGGCCAAATTAGAGGACGTTCTGGAATTGGAGAATTATAGAATCTCCTTAGGGATTAATTAGGACTATTGAGGGATTAGTATAGGGATTAGGTGTGTTATTAGGGAATATGGGTATAGGAGAGCTTAATAATAGGCTAGGGAAGGTGAGTATATGAGCTATGGTAATTTTAAATTCCCAAATAATAGATAAGAGATGAGGATGGGATAAGACATGATTTAGGAGGATTAATTGATTGGTGGGGTAGAAATAAGGTTGGTGAATGAAGAACAATGGAAATGGGTATTAGATAAATGACTATAAGGGGTGATATTAGGGTGCAATTAGATGAGATAAATCATATTATATGAGGTAAGTGAAATTAGTATCAACTAATAGGAACATTAGTGATGTTAAATGAAGCGAGCAATTTTAGATGTATACATTTTACCCCTCTTTTAAAGGGCATTATGAGTGGATGAAGTAGAAGGAGTAATGGTATTTCAAAGAAAAACCATTTTATGGATGAATTTTAGTAGATATGATTCCCCCTCGAGGGGACATGTGGGGAAGAATGAGATAGATGGCCAATCAAAAGAGGAAATAAGGGGAGGGATATGATGAATAGACAAGGGGATGAGATGCAAGATATGAGATAAATGATGGATAAAATGAACTCAACATTAACAGTAAGCCACAAAGTGATGATGCCTCTGGTAAAGACATGTATATAGATTATAAATGATGATGTCATGGTTGTGGATACATCCCAAGTGAGAATCAACCATTACATGATGATATGATTAAAAAACCTCAAGCTTTCGATGTATCCCAAGTAAGGGCACATGCAAGGGAGATATATAGATCAGAATAAAAATAATTTAATGAGATGAATGATGTGCATAAATCAAAGTTAAAGTCAACATATATGATGAAGGAGATGAAAAAGAAGAATGATATGATCAAGTGACCAAAATACGTAGGGGAACAATTGGATTGCCATGCATCAAATCAATGAGTCATCATGTGATTAATAGCGATGATGCACCTATCAAGTAGACATGCAAGGGAGTAATATATGATAAATTGACCAATTCATGATGGTGGATTATTAATGGAATAAAATATGGATGTTTTGATTTGTCAAGCCCAATGAACAAGTGTGGATGTTTGACAAATAGATTAGGGAGATGATTGTGGGGATGGTGGTTTATTAATAGATTGATTGATGAATGATTGATATTATAGCTCAAGGATTTTATTGATTCAATATGTGAGGATGATAAGATAAATGTGGTGATGAATGATGGAGAAAAGCATAGAGTGGTTGAGCTGACCTCAAGCACACCATGTGACTGAGCATTGCCCACATAGTCTGAAAGACCTCAAGCCAATGTAGTTTAGATTAGATAATAGATGACAAGATATACTAGAGGATGATGATGATTATGGATGTTAAACATGTTATTTTTTAGATATATGATGTGACTTAGATGTTATACATGAAGAGAGGACTACATGGGAGATGAGATGTTATATGTGGATGACTAGAGAGATGATAGATGATTGATTAGAGGATATAGATGTGATGATAAAATGACTCAAAGGAATGAGTGAATATTGGATGAGTGAGATAAGATTATCTACTAAATGATGGTATGATCAATCCATCATTATTGTAATAAAGCTCATCATAGTCTAAGTAATTTGATAGATGTGGGACTTGGCAATTTTCCCCATGATATAAGTATGACTATAAGGATATGGTGCCAAAGTGCATAAAATGGGCAACTAGTGAACTTTATATCATCAAGGAAACCTAAAAGCATCATGATAGATTTTGGTGTCATCATAGCATCCTCATTCATTTTCCAATGGGAAAAAAGAGACATAGTTCAAGACTAAAAGGAAACATAAACAAACAAAACATAAGACAAACAAGATATATACATGATGTAAACAAGTCAAACAACATAGAGCATACATGAAGCACACACAAGTATCTACATGCAGTGTCATTGTGTCTTGTCTAATGGTCTAGATGAAAGTTAATGATATTATTGATTAGGTGATGATTTGGACTAATTTGGACATGATGATGATGATGTGATTTTGGATTAAGGAAAAGAATTTGGACAATAAACTAGTGATTTAGATGAGGATAAAGATTTGGATGAGGATAAGGATATAGATTTGGACTACATGAGGGACTAGGATTAGGATAAGGTTGTTGAAGACAATAGGATAAGATGACTAAGATGATTGGGATATAAGACAAGAGAAGATGATAAGATGGCTAAGACATTAGATAGGATGAGTGGGATATGTATGACATATGACAAGACGATATATGACAAGACAACTTAGATGTTTTTTGGGTTTTGTGGATTTTATAATTTTTAGGTTTTTTGGAATATTTAAATTTTTAGGTCTTTTTAGAATATGTATGTACACTATATAAATGGGGTTACTAGCAAAGGGAATACCAAGCCTAGCAACCAAGATAAGGATGGGTGGATGAAATAATGGATGGGATGACAAAAGGATGATAATGATGGTGAAAAGGGGTGGATTAAATCATCATGTAGGAACCAAATATCTATTGACCTAAGTGTTTATTTGAGGATATGCCAAGATGATTCTAGAACATTTCTCAAGATATCCTCCTCTCTCTTACGAACATCAAGACGTGAAGGAATGATTGACATAATGAGATGCAAGATAGGATGGTGGATGATGGGAAGGAATAATGAATAAAGAAATATGACCTAGATAGATTTTCTCCAAATTATTGAGGTACAATGTAGATAATAGAGTATTTTACCATGATGCCAGAGCTAGTTTTCATCATGGTACTTACCCAAGGTGTCAAAAGACTAGTTTTCACCACTAGATGAATGATTCTTATTTATATTTTTAACTTTCTTTTTTTTATTTTTTAGCATCTTAACTTATTAGAGGCAAGCAAGATGCATGACTAGACATATTTTCTTGATATTTTAATTGAAACTTGTTCTATAGATGTGTGATGCTATGATCATGTTGTCGATGCTATATTTACTAATGTCTTGGTGACCTTTATTGAATCTTGATTTGACATCCTTTGGATGTCTCCACTAGGTGTCTTTGTAACCCCTAAAAGAGGTGATGTTTCCAAAGAAAGTGGCATGTGGTATGGATGGGATTACACATTGATGTTAATGGTGGGGTATAGGTTGTGAATGAGTGATATGTTTATGATGAACAATGTGACTAGAAGGGGAGAGGAAATGGGGTTCAACAAGTGCATACATTATTAGATATGGTGAAGGGGACATTTTTTATTGGTGCCATGAGATTAAAGGATCCAAGGCCTTATGAATTTCTTACATTTTGTTATAAATATTAGGAAGATTGTTGACTATATTATAATTATTATTGAAATTTTTCTAACTTGCATAAATTTGACTTGGATTTTGATGACCCCATGGTGCCTGATTTCGGGATTAACTAGAGGAATTTGACTTTAGACTTGATAGATGATTATTTTGATTTTGATAGTCCCCTAGCACTTCAAGAATATTTATGCTACGGCATGATGCTTTTTGACTTGGTCGATTATGAATCTCTTATTAAATTTGATTGATTATTTTTGGGATTAATTCATTATAGGCTTGGATGCTCATATATTCAACGCATAATATTACATGATGTGGGGAATTCAATGATGCATTTTCCTATTTATCCCATTTGAAGACTGAGATGGAAGGATTATTAGGTGGTGGTGGATGATTAGGGATGTGTGGTAAAATGGGTGGATTAAGGAGATGATGGGTAGCATATTCCTCAAAAGAGATACTAGAAGTCCCAGCCTCAACATCAAAGGAAGTGTCCTCAAGAATCATGAAGGAATCATTAAGACTAGTTATGGAATTAGCATCTAGAGCCATTTCATATCAAACATGATCATCAAATCATAAAGCATCCAAGAATTATGTTATGATTTAATCATCTAGAGATGTTTCAAGAGTTATGCCTCATATTTGGTTCACATTTAAATTGGAGACATGTTTAAATAGATAGGAATTAGCATGACTCTCATTATTTTAAAGGGATGATGCTTCTGATATGGATTCTGATTCAAATGCAAGTGTCAAATATTATGTCGACCATTCTAACATCATTATACATAAGTACCTATTTCACTTTAGGTTTGGGAATGGATGTGTTAGGCTTAATGGATTTCTAAAGATGGAGGATGTGATGTGAATAGGACATAAGGATAGTTTGATCAAGGATGGTAGTGGGATGGATAAGATTAGCATCATGACCTTGGTTGAGAAGGGAAGAAGCTTGATCATAGTTAAGAAAGGAATGTTGGCATACCCCCTTTTTCACACTCCTAGGTATGGACATATTGCATTCTCCCTCAATTTTAATGTCACCATTATCAATTAATTTTTGGATATAATACCTAAAAGGGTGATATCTATTAATATAATGCCCAAGGACTCTATGATATATACAAAATTATTTTGATTGATACCATGAGGGCACATGCTTAGACAAATCTAGAGGTCATGTTTGTGGGTGGATAATCATGCCTATTGACCACAATTTCCAAAATAGGGCTTCCATGGATATTGGGAGAGGGGTATATAGCTTGTTTCTAGCATTGGATGTAGAAGTGGTGGATTTATGAGTGGAAGTGTGTGATGTTGATGTCATAATATTGGGAGATGTTAATGTTGACAAGCTAGGCTTCCCTTTGCTATTAGAACTAGGGGTTGGTGATAGATTATGACCAATAAATGGAGAATTCGATTGTGGATGGGTTCGAATTGGAGGTAAGGTGAGTTGAATGTAGTCAAGGCATTCAAGAAATTGGGTACCCATCTTAAGGATTCCTAAGAGGATTGTCTCCTTATTTTTAGAAATATATTTTATTAAATAGGGTGATCTTTAGACTAGCAAGGTCATGACTAGGACTAAGACTAGAAATAGTGAGTGGGGCATTAGATTGGGATTGGTTATCATAAGAATTGGATGGGGATGAGGAGTGATGGGGCACTTATTTTTTCGGTTAATTTAGGCATGGGGGTTCAAAATCATTAGGAAGGTGATCACCCACCTCTAATAGTTGTAAAAGGCACTCATCCTTATTGGCCAAGATATATTCGTTAAATAGGGAACTTTATCACTTGTATATAGAGGGATGTGATGATTATGATTATAATGAAAGGATAGTGAGGTGGAACATGGTGAGATAGCATGTGATTTAGGTGTAGATGGGGATTATGTATGGGATGTTAGTTTAGGTTTGATGGGATCAAGGTTTGTTGGTAGGTGGGCACCAATTTCTAGGGCTTGCAAAAAGATCTCATCCTTGTTGGCAAATAGGTACTGTTCTCTGAGAACAAGGTCCAAATCCATGGGGATAGCTAATGACATGGGAATGGATGAAGGTATATTTAGGGATTGGATAGGTGCTTGTATAAATCAAGGCTAAATTATTGAGCTAATATGACAAGTGATGGTGAGGATGAGATATACTAAATGTGATTGAGATAATATAATACTAGGATCATATTTTAGATCGATAGTACAATAAGTGATAATGATCTATCGATAATTCCTAGTTTTCAAGCTAACAAAAGGATGGGGATTTAACTAGTGCCTAGAGTCAAACTAGTAATATGATGATTAGATGAGTGTTAGTTATGAATAGGCAAGACAACTAGATTTAGAGATGACTGGATTGATGACAACTAGATACTAGATTGAAACTAACAAAGTGATAGGTTATTAACATGGTATCAACTAAGTATAGAATATAACCAAGTGATGAGTGATAGATTAGTGGAATAGAGTGATAGCATGATATGCAAAGATGACAAAAAGACTAGCTCAAGACTTAGACTAGTTTAGTCAAGGTGGGATGTGGATATAATATTATAAGAAGAAGGGTAGATGGATCAAGGATTAAATTAATGGATCAAGGATTATGGGATTAAGAGTGGTGATGTAATGATTATTGGGGGTAAGATTAATGATGTGGGTATGGTTTGGATAATGTGTGACCTAAAAATCCAACAAAGTGAGATGGGATTTGCCTAGATGGGGGAAGACTAGATGATATGAAAAGGTTTGATAAGATAAGGATAGGATGACAAAGAAGTAGGGGATTTCAAGACAAAATGAGATTAGGATATGTACAAAATTAAGGATGTACAAGATATGATGAAGGATGGATGTACAAGATGACTAAGAATGTACAAGTTAGGGATAAGGATATATAATATGGTGTTATAAAATGCCTAGATAGTCATGTATGGGTTCAAGTGAAAGGATGACTCAGTTTACAAACAACATGAGTCTAACACAAAACTCACCAAGGAAGGCAAACTATAGCCCTAAGATTAGTAAACTGTTGGGAGTGTAACATGATGACTGCATTGTCTAATAGCTTCATAGGTGAGGTTATAAGGTAGTGACCTATTACAAAACCTCTCAAACCCTCTCAACCTATCTATACATGATAGTCACTTGGGAGTTGATACTGACTCTGACTGTAAGTCGGTTGTTATGGCTGTAAGGTCCTAAGCTAGGCTATACATGCTCTCTAGGGGAATCCCTAACATAGGCTAGGTACAGTGAGGCCCAAGTTCATGTAGGGTGAGGTCTAATGTCTAGTTTAGAGAATTAACTCTTCCCTTTCATGGATGACTTGTATAGGGTTAACCACTTAGCTTAATTATATTTTCCCCTGATGTTTATACTCTACCATAACATGGAGTATGGATTAGTGTGTGGTAGTGAAATCCATGGTCGTTATCCCCCTAAGACTATGGCAAGTGGGTGGATGTCAATTCCACATCATATTGCCCCTAAAAGATAAAAATGGGAGGGTTTGTTAGTGATTTTTTATCCTTTAAGAATCATCGTGAGGATGCAAGGAGGATAGCATACACCATTGTATCCCTCGGGTGATGCACAAGTAGATAAATTGATTAATTTAGATGTGATATGTAAAAAACATATACAAGATATTTGCAAAATAATTTTTCAAAAATACCAAAATATCTTTGACAAGTGACCTAAAAAATAAATTATTAGTAGTTTCAATTGGCAAGTTTGGAGAGGCAACCTACAAGAAAAGATGTTAGAACAAAATATGACCTACAAGATAAGATTTTAGACAAAGACAAAATGTGACCTAAAAGACAAGATATTAGCAAGCTAGAATTACCATTAGATAAAGCATTAGTCTAATGAGCCTTAATAAAATCACTAAAAAAAATTATGATTTGGCTCTATAACTTCTTTAGATGAGGGGGGCATGACGTGGGGTTCTAGGGGCAACAGTCCCCAATGGGGTTAAGGGGCAGTGCCCCTTATGGGGTTAAGGGGTAATGCCTTTATGAGGTCAAGGGGTAGTACCCCTTGCAAGGATCAAGATGGAGCGCACATAGGGTAGGGTCAAGGGATAGTGCCCATGATGCTAAAATCAATTAGGGACTTACATGATGATCAAAATGACTAAAAATTTACCAAATTTTATCAAAAAGGAATGCACTTCAATAAAAAGAATTTGAAGGCAAACATAAGACAAATCTGGTTGTTGATTCTACAAAACCAACATTAGTAGACAAGTGAAATTATTTGTCAAATGGTCCTACAAATAAAATGATGGTAATAGTTCTAAATGTGGTCTTTGACCATTTGTCTTACAACCACACTGTTAATAGTTTTGACTTAACAATGGTAATGGATTACAATTTTTTTAACCTCGAGAGGCAACCTGCAAAAATATCATTAGTATTTTGTTCTTATTATATATACATTATTCTTATTATTATGTCAAGATGATTAAAAACAAATATTAAATGACTTGCCTACTAAATCTTATTATTATATACTATGATTATTGTAGAAAGACCAATAATTAAACTAACTAAGAGACTATAAAAACATAGAAACTAAAATTATGATATAACATGTAAAATGTATACATTACATATTATACATAAGACTAAATTTTAGATAAAAAGGTTTTAATATTAATAAAAATATAATAAGATTAGTCTTGCACTAAAAGACAAAATACTAGAAGACATGTATGTGAAATGTGGAGGATTACCCAAAGTACAAATTACAAACACTTTAACAAAATGCCATGAAAGTGTTTGAAATCCAATAGGTTCAAGGTTCTAAACCCAACAATTTTTCTTATAAAATGGCTATAGTGTTTGATTATTCAATGCGTCTTGCAGTTGATAAAAGACCCGAAAAAAATCATAAAACTAATGTAGGCATTTAAAATAATAGCTTCATGATAGGGCACAAAATCTATTGGAGATTAATTAAAAGTATATTTTTGTCAGCCATGTAAGTAACCACTAAGCATGTGAACCATTTGATAGGATGCCTTCAAAGAAAACATGGTCTTATGGACTATTATGACTGGGAGATGGGTGGAATAAGAATCTTGACAAGGCTGGGAACTTTCAATGTAATTGTAAAGTGTAAGGCATCATTTTGACATTAATCTCTTGCTAGATAAGATATTCCAACTAGCTATTGATATAGGATCATGATTATTGCTTCTTATATTAATTATGAATAAGTTTTGAATACACACATTTAGTGAATATTCCTTATCAAGACTTGAAGTTGAGAAACGCACTTCTAAATGCAAATTACTATGTGAACTACATCCTAGAGGGATGTTTAATAGGCTATGTTATTACTTATTGGCATTGAGTCATAAAAACTATAAATGGTTACCAAAATTCATTGGACTTTATAACTGGTCAAAGATCATAAAAGTGTGTAAATCAAATAACCAAAATCATTGATTTCTTTAAAAAAAATTGCTACTTGGTGGAATATGAGATAGAAAAATTAATGGGTTATTAAATAAAGACCAGCTATACTTAATTTGAGCATATGTTTCAACATACATAGATAAATAAACTACTCACACTGGCAAACTCAGTCCAAAAGAGATAAGAGTTAAAACTCAACTAGATATTGGCAGTCTAGAAGTTCAATCAAAATATAAATTTCGCCTGAGAAACTCACCAAAAACACATAACTATATATAATATACTCAAGATCACTATTATATTGTATATGTAAAAAGGGGACAAAAATAAAATGTGAAATCCCTTTATAATATCTAAAAAATTGAAATTTTGGGCCACCAATTCTCCTTCAGTTTGACTTGTAATCTTAAGCAAAATAACTCAAAGTGCAAAATGTCAGCTCAAGAGGAGGCCCCCAGTGCAACCATGGTTGCCAAATGTATGTTTGTAATTTTGAGCAATTAGATTAAACTACCTAAATATGACAATTCAAACCCATAATGCATAATACACTCAATAGGAGAGATTATGGAAGCAAATCAGAAAAGATGAAAAAGATCTTACCAATTCCTTACTTCAACTAGCCTCTCTCCAAGATCTTCAGGTAGATTATTGATTGTAAATTTCCATGGACTCATAATTTTGACATAGTGATGGCTTGATAAATGAATATTGATTCATAGATTGGTTGATGGATTCTTAAAAGTTTTATGGCTTCAATCAATGGTTTGGCCATGGAGGAGTGGCTTGTATAGATAAGCCAAGGGGGGAAGATTAATGGCTCACATTTAAACTTGAACCATGAGGATCAAGGGTGTAGGTTTTTCCAAGGAATTAAAAATTCCTTGGAAGCCTCTATAATAGAGGCTTTTAGAGAAGAGGGGCCAAGTTAGAGGAGGTTCTAGAATTGGATAATTCTAAAATCTTATTAGGGATTAATTAGGACTAGTGAGGGATTACGATAGAGATTAGGTGGGTGATTAGGGACTAGGGCTGTAGGAAGGCCTAGGAATAAGTTAGGTGTTGGAGATTTGTCAATGATGTCATAGAGGTGTTCAGGTGAGTGGATGAAGTGTCTTGATAGTCTATGTGTCAATGACAATGTGTGCAAAGTGTTTGTCCTAGTATGTTTGAAGAAGGTCAGGTTGATATTCAGAGTTTGACTACTTAGATATTATTAGGGATGATTCTAAAGTATTGAGCATGTGCAAGGGGGTATTTCAGAGGTCAATGGTGATTGGAGATCTTGTGGAAGTGAGTGGAATTCATTTGGTTCTTCATTATGTTTATCTAGGCATAATTGGCTCTATAACAGATAAATCTGAGGAGACATAATTGGCTCTATGATAGATAAATATGAGTAAGCATATTTATTACATCATATCTCACACATGTGAGGGTTCTAGGAGTAGATTGACATATGGATGGATTCTACTATGTAAGGAGATCACATGGTTCAAATTTCAAATCATGTGATTTAGCACAACAAAAGCTATGTGGGTACAAAGTTGGCCTCTCAAACAAAAGTGCAGTAAGTTCCAACACTTAGTCAATTTGAAAAGGCATATCTAATAGTCTACATTTCATCACATCAAATATTGATGACACAAAATCAATCTGAGCTCAATTATGTTAAAAATCTAAGTTCAAAGTAGATTTGAGTGAGTAGTTTGGTAAGGGCATATATCACACGTGTAAAGGTTTCAAGAAGAAATGGTCATATGGGTTTGTTCATTATTATGCCTAGTTTATATGGTGAAAATTTGAGAACATGTGTTTTATTAAGGCAAAATATATATATATGCAAAGTTAGCCTTCTAGGCATATTGTAATGGTTCCCATACTTAACCAAATCTGCATGAAGTTAAAGTTTAGGACCAAATAGAGATCCAATGGTTCATAGGAGTTCATACATCCAAATATACAATGCATGGTAAGCCAAATGGGTTAAATTTTTCAATGGTTAATGAAGGTAAAGATTGAGATTCTTACAAAATATCGATGGAGCATGTTTATTCTAAGATGTCAAGATGCAGCAAGATGGTGCCAAGTATTAGATGTTTGATGTTGAGCAGATATAAAGATTGAGCTTCTTCCAAGGATCAACCATGAGAAAGTATTCATAATAATTGATATCAAAGGTGTGTATTAAAGTCAATATTTCAAAGTGATAGTTTTCTAGCATTGTTAAAGTAAGGACAATCTTGAAGAGATCAATGGAGTGTATGTGGTCGAGATTGCAAGATTACACGAGATGAGGACAACTATTCAAAGTTTAACATTTGGGTCATGGCACACTACGAGTTAAATTTTGAAGAAGATAAATGGAGTGTATTTAATCTAAGTTGTGAGGGCATGAGATTTGTTTTAAGTGATCAAAGTTTAATTGTGACCGTTTGAATTCAAATATTTGAATTTAATAAAGGAAAGACCAGTGTCTAGTTTTTGGGCCATATCTTTTGATATAGGTATAATTTTCTCATGGTGTAAAAAGAGAATTTATAGAGAACTCCAAGGTGAAAACGAAAATATATATTTAAAGGTTTGAAAGTGTGTATAGTCAAAGTTATGAAATTTCAAAGTTGATTGTGTTTTCCTATTTACTCTGCAAGTAACCCAAGAAGGGTAATTGAGTTGTGCTTGTTAGTATCTCAATGTTTAAAGGTGAGATAGTTATTGGAGTATGTTTTAGACTCTATGAGGACCATTTGTGTGCATTATTAAGGTTTGACCAATCATATGTAGTATGAACAAAGGATTATAAGTTGACTATATTTTCATTCATAATGATTGTGTGTACAGAAAGATGTTTGAGCTAATTAAGCATTAGCATAAGTGAGATGTGATGGATATGGTCACTTAAGAAGGACCTATAGATCATGTGTCATGGTTTTATTTACTTTTAAAGTGTTTCTATGTTCTTAGTTTGCTTAGAGAAGTATCAAAGAGATGAATGGGTCATCATAGGACCCAAAAGGTGACTTAGGCTTATTTGAAAGTGTGTTGTGCTTAAGTGTGGCCCATGTTAGATGCCTTAAGGGTGAAGGCATTTGTTGTGGCCAACAAGAAATATTGTGATCTTGATAATCAAGATAGATATATAAATGGTAGAATCAAATATGTTAGTTTATAAAAAGATTAAAGAGAAGACATTGATGAGAGACTTGTGAGTAGGTGCTCAAAGCAAAGGATTGTGTAGACTAGTAGAGTATGTGTTAAGAGTGTAATATAGACCTATTGGAGCAGAGTGAAGAAGATACATGTGTGAGTATATTATGTGTTAAAGAGTGCAAAGGATAGAGGAAATACACAAGTAAGAGTGAGGACTATGTGTATGACCATTTGGTCATGTTGTTAGTGTTGTGACAAAACTATTACTGGTTTATAAGCATGAGAAGTGTGGAGTGATCCAGAAGGTGGTTTTTGGATGCATTATGAGTGTGTGAAGAAGTGAAGGAGGCTATGTTACTAAAGGTCCATCATCAGGTGTTGAAGACATTAGTTCAAAGGTGGAGGTGTTCATCTCATAAGAGGTTAGGACTCAATCTTCCTTAGGTGCATGTGCTCCTTGTGAAATAGGTGTTTCATTAAAGGCCTTAGGTTAGAAGGACTTGACCAAGGTTGTTGGTCAGAAGGACTTGAACAAAAGGTGGTCAAAAGGACTTGATCATCTTAGGGGTAGGTGCTCCTTGTGAAATTGATGTTTCACTAAATCCTAGTCAGAAGGACTTGATCAGTCTCTTGTTTTTAATCTCTTATAGGATAAGTAGTCCATGTATTGCAAGATTGAGAATAGATTTTATTCCCCATGAGGGTTTCCCATAGGAACTATGTGTTGTGTGTTTGATCTTGTGTATACATTGAATAAATGATCTCTCTTGTTAATGTTGCTTAATCAAGTTAACATATGTTGATTGTTTAATAGTTTGAAAGGATTGGAATTGAAATTGAAATATTTGGTCTCACTGATTCACCCCCTCTTAGTGATTGTACCTCTAGCAATTGGTATCATAGTAGGTCCTTCTTGTAAGTTTAACCACTTAATGTAATCAAAGGTACAATGGTTTAAAAAGAGGTTGTGGCTTATCTTCAAGACAAACTAGCATGTGATTTATCAAACATCAATTCAAGCATGGATGATGTGAAGATGCAAGTGAAAGATCTAGAAGCAAAAGTCAAGAATCTACAGGTCATGATGGTTAAAGGTATCAACCGAAGGGAGGAACAATTAGAAAATAAAGTCATGACTTACTCAAATGTGCTCTTATCCAAGGCCAAAATGGATTTCATCTCCACCAAAAGGGTCAGGAATGAAAATTCATGGACAGGTAATGATCAAGAGAAAGGAAGGTCAAATTTGAATGATGTCTGTAATGGGTGTTGTTTCTCTTGTAATCAATTTGGTCATAGATATAGGGATTGTGCTTTCTCTCCAAAGATCAAAAGGAATCTTATATGCTACAATTGTAACCAACGAGGTCATATATCCAAAAAATTTGAAATAACTTTTTGGAAAAAGGATATACAAGTCATTGACACCATTAAATGGTTCAAGAAGACTAAGTCTAAGATTGAAAAAGAAAAGAGGTAGAATTCAAGCGGTCCACCAAAGGAAGAGTCAATGTTTGTTCAATCAACCTTGCATACTCAAGAAGATGGGAACAAAAGATGGTTTGTAGATAGTGGATGCTCAAATCATATGATAGGAGATAAAATCAAGTTTATCTCTCTCAGGAAGACCAACCTTGGTTTAGTGAGATTTGGTGACAACAAATCTATTAACATAGTTGGAAAAGGTACTATGAGTTTGGATCATGGTCATACTAAGACTGAGAATGTCTTATATGTAGAAGGTTTGAAACATAATATTTTAAGTGTGAGCCAAATGTGTAATCAAGGAAATGTTGTAACTTTTCATGATGATGTATGTGAAGTAAGAAAGGCTGGTAGATTAGTTGTAAATGTTTATAAAATAGATAACAACATATATGTATTCCATGAATCCAAGAAAGAGTACTTCATGAGTCAATTGGAAGAAAGCTAGCTTTGGCATAGAAGGCTTGGACATATAAATGTTGATAATATGGTAAAGAACAATTCAAAGGGGTTGGTAAGGCATATGCCCAAGATTTTTAAGATTCCTCATTCTCTTTGCAAGGCATCATGGGAAGCAAACCAAAAGAAGATACAAATCCAAGGAGTTCTCCACTAAAAATCCATTAGATTTGATCCACATTGATCTATGTGGACCTATGAGAACCCAAAGTATTTAAGGTAATATCTACTTCATGCTTCTCATTAATGATTTTACTAGGATGACTTGGATATTTTTTTAAAGTAAAATCAGAAGCTTTTGCAAAATTTATGGCATTCAAAGCACTTGTAGAAAATGATAAAGGGTCAAAGATCAAGTGTGTAAAATCAGATAAAGGAGGTGAGTTTTGTTCTCATAAATTTGATGATTTTTGTGAAAAATAAGGGATAGGGAGACAATATTCTACTGTTAGAACACCACACCAGAATGGTGTTGTTGAAAGGAAGAAAGGACTATTCAAGAGATGAGTATAACCATGCTTCAAGATTCCAAACTATTAGATGGTTATTGGAAAGAGGTAGCCAACACTTCAGTTTACCTCCTAAATAGATGTCAAATCAAAGTAAATGGTGATCAGACTCCTTTTGAGTTATGAAAAAATAGAGCAACTAATGTCAAACATTTTAGAGTGTTTAGGAGTAAGTGCTTCATCAAAAGAGATGAAGATAATCTTGAAAAAAATTATTCAAGGTCTGATGAGGGAATACTCTTAGGTTACTCTTATATCAGTACTACCTATAGGTGCTTCAACAAGAGACTTCACAAGATTGTTGAAAGATCAAATACAAGGGTAGATGAGACAAGTAGAGTCAAGAAGTCAAAATTGCAGGTAAGTGGCTCAATTAAAAATTCTATTGCAAACAATGATGAGTTATATATTCAAATAAATGATGAAGATGAAGAGGAGGAAGAAATACAAGACTCTAAAACTCCATCTAAAAGAATTTAGAAAGATCATCCAATCTTTGAAGTTATTGGAAATGTTAGTGCAGGTTTGTAGAGTAGAAGGAGAATGTTGATTAATTAGAATCAACAAGATTCAGCTCTATTATCCATGATTGAACCCAAAACATTCATGGAAGCTAGCAAAGATAATAGTTAGATTGATGTAATGGATGAAGAACTTGATCAAATTGTAAAAAATGAAACATGGGATTTAGTTCCTAGGCTCAAAGATAAAAATATGATAGGTACCAAGTGGGTTTTCAAAAACAAGGTGAATGAGAAAGGAGAGTTCACAAGGAACAAATCTAGATTGGTGTGTAAAAGATATACTCAGGTTGAAGGAATAGATTTTGGTGAGACTTTTGATCTTGTGGCAAGAATGGAAGCAATTAGACTCTTTTTGGAATATGCATGTTTCAAAGGATTTAAGATATACCAAATGGATGTGAAATTTGCATTCTTGAATGACAACTTAGAAGAAGAAGTCTACATTGAGTTACCTGAAGGATACTTCATGTCCAATAATCAAGATTTTGTATTTAAATTTAAGAAGGCTCTTTATGGTCTTAAAAAAGCTCCTAGAGCTTGGTATGACAGGTTAGATAAGTATCTTTTGAGTCAAGGTTTTAAAAAGGGGGGATAGTTGATAGTAATTTATACATTAAGGCAGAAGGTAACCATCAATTGATAGTGGTTGTATATGTTGATGACATAATTTTTGGATCTATAAATTATAATATGAGTAGAGAGTTTGTAGATACTATGAGGACTGAGTTTGAAATGTAAATGTTGGGAGAACTTTCTTTCTTCTTAAGATTGTAGATTAATCAACTTGATGCAGGGATATTCATTTCACAAGCTAAATACATTAAGGATATTCTAAGGAAGTTTGACATGATGGATTATAAACCAATGGGTAATCTAATGATCACAGGATGTAATTTAAGAAAATTAGATGACTCACCAAAAGTTGATCAAATTTTGTATACATGATTAGAAGTCTTTTATACTCTATTACTTCTAGGCCTGATATCATGCAAGTAATTGGTCTTGTAGGAAGGTTTCAAGTTGATCCAAGATAATCTCATTTGAAAGTAGTCAAAATGATCTTGAGGTATCTCAAAGGCACCATAGAGTATGGTTTATGGTATCCCAAGAGTAAAGAATTCACTTTGAAATCATATACTGATGTAGATTGGGTAGGATGTGTGGATGATAGGAGGACTACTAGTAGTGGGGTCTTGTTCATGGGGGAATGCTTGGTGTCTTGGCTAAGTGATAAGTAAGGCTCACTATCTGTATCAACTACAGAAGTTGAGTATATAGCAGTTGCCTCTTGTTGCATGCAAGTCATATGGATGAAACAAAGGTAGGAAGATTATAAGGTAAAACTAAATGGACCTTGTCTTATCTATTGTGACAATACTATTACAATTAGTATCTCAAAGACTCTTGTTATGCACTCAAAAACTAAGCACATTCCTATTAGATATCATTTCTTGAGAGAATAAGTGAGTAATCAAAGTGTTAAGTTGGAGTATGTGCCTACAAAAGAGCAACTTGTAGATATTATGACCAAACTATTGTCAAAAGCTACATTTGCATATCTAAGACAAATTTTGGGTGTCATTTCTTTCTCTGTGAATCAATAGAAGGTCTTTTGGTTAATGGGAAGCAACAAGTTCATGAGCATTGCTCTAGAGGTGGATTGAGAGAGAAGGCTAGTAAGCCTATATGGTGGTTCTTCATGATGTGTGAAGATATGAAGATGTTCATGAGGTGAAATTGCTTAGAAATCTTAGGGGGAGTCCCTCTTAGATGTTTCTTGGTGAGTTCCATTAGATTTAAGTATTTTTGTGTGTTCTTTCTTCATTGGTTGTAGTGTTTGGTTGAATAAGAGTGTTGGCATATTGCAAGAGGAAGGTGTCAAGGCAAGAAGAGGTAAGCCCAAGGTAAAGGGGAGTTTTTACTATCTTTCTAAGATGGTCTTCTCTTGTTGGTAGTCTTTCATGTCCTTAAGATCAATTTGTGCCCACTTTGTCATTGTGTCAAAGGGGGAGAAGATTTCTATTGTGAGATTGCTTGAAGAGAGAGAATGAAGGTGAGTTGTTTGATGGGTGTTGACATCAATGACAAAGGGGGAGATTGTTAGAGAGTTATTAATGATGTCATAGTAATGTCTGGAGGTGTTCAGGTGAGTAGATGAAGTGTCTTGATAGTCTATGTGTCAATGACAATGTGTGCAAAGTACTTATCCTAGTATGCTTGAAGAAGGCTTGGTTGATCTTCAAAGTTTGACTACTTAAATATGATTAGGGATGAGTTTGAAGTATTGAACATGTGCAAGGGGTCATTTCATAGGTCAATGGTGATTAGAGAGCTTGTGGAAGTGAGTGGAATTCATCTGATTCTTCATTATGTTCATCTATGCATAATTAGCTCCATGACAGATAAATATGAGGAGGCATATTGATGACATCATATTTCACACATGTGAGGGTGTCAATAGCATATTGACATATGTCAGATGGTTTAAATTTTAGATCATGTGATTTAGCACAACAAAATATATACAAGTGCAAAGTTGGGCTCTCAGACAAAAGTCAACTAAGTTACAACACTTAGTCAATTTTTAAAGGAAAATATAATGGTCCATGTTTCATCACATCAAATATAGATGATGCAAAATAAATATGAGCTCAACTATGTTAAAAATCTAAGTTCAAAGTAGAACCAAGTGAGCACTTTGGTAATGGCATATCTCACACATGTGAAGGTTTCAAGAAGAAATAGTCATATGGGTTTTTTCAATACTAAGCCTAGCTTATATGGTGAAAATTTGAGAACATGCATTTGATTGAGTAAAATATATACTTGTGCAAAGTTGGCCTTCCAATCGTATTGCAATGGTTCCCATACTTAACCAAATCTACACAAAGTTAAAGTTTAGGACCAAATGGAGATCCAATGGTTTGTGAGAGTTCATACATCCAAATCTATAGTGCGTAATAAGTCAAATGGGTCAAATATTTTGATTTTTAATGAAAGTAAATATCGATCTTCTTAAAAAATATTGACAGTGCATTTTTATTCCAATATGTTAGGATGCATCGAGATGGTGCCAAGTGTTCGATATTTAATGTTGAGCAGATATAAAGATCTAACTTCTTCCAAGGATAAACAGTGAGTGGGTGTTCATACTGATTGAGATCACTGGTGTGTATTAAATTTAAGAGGTCAAAGTGATATTTGTCTAGCATTGTGAAAGCAAGGACAATCTCAAAGAGATCAACATAGCGTATGTGGTCAAGATTGTAAGATTGCACAAGACAAGGTCAATTGTTCAAAGTTTAACATTTGGACAATGGTATACTATGAGTTAAAATTTGAAGAAGATTGATAGTGCGTATTTAATCTAAGTTATGAGGGCATGAAATGTGTTTTAAGTGAGCGAAGTTTAACTATGACCGTTTGAATTCAAATATTTGAATTTAACAAAGGAAATACTAGTGTCTAGTTTTTGAGTCATATCTTTTGATACAGGCAGAATTTGCTCATGGTGTAAAAAGAGAATTTGTAGAGGACTCCAAGTCATATATATAAATATAGATTTTAAGGTATAAAAGTGTGTATAGTAAAAGTTATGAAGGTTCAAAGTTAACCTTGTTTTCATGATTGCTCTACAAGTAACCTGAGAAGGGTACTTGAGTTATGTTTATTAGTGTATCAATGTTTAAAGGTGAGCTAGCTATTGAAGTATGTTTTAGACTCCATGAGGACCATTTTTGTGCATTATGAAGGTTTGACCAATCATATGCCGTATGAACAAAGGGTTAGAAGTTGACTATGTTTTCATTCATAATGATTATGTGTATAAAAGGTCTTTGCAGTAATTGAGCATTAGAATAAGGGTGTCATGATGGATATGGGCACTTAAGAAAGACATATTGATCATGTAGCATGGGTCCATATACTTGGAAAGTGTTTTTGTGTTCTTAGTTTACTTAGAGAAGTATCAAAGAGGTGAATGGGTCATCAGAGGACCTAAAAGGTGACTTAGACTTATTTGAAAGTGTGGTGTGCTTAAGTGTGACCCATGCTAGATGCCTTAAAGGTGAAGGCATGTGTTATGAGCGATAGGAAATATTGTGATCTTGATAATCATGATAGCTCTATAAATGGTAAAATCAAATGTGTTGGTTTTTAGAGAGATTGAAGAGAAGACATTGATGAGAGACTTGTGAGTAGGTGCTCGAAGTGGAGGCTTGTGTAGAATGGTGGAGTATGTGTTAAGAGGTTAATAGATACCTATTAGAGTAGAGTGAAGAAAAGACATGTGTGAGTATAACATGTGTTGAAGAGTGTAGAAGGTAGAGGAAAGACATAAGTCACAGTAAGGACTATGTGTATGACCATTTGGTCATGTTGCTAGTGTTATGATAGAACTGTTGAAGGTTGATAAGCATGAGAAGTGTGGAGTGATCCAGAAGCTTGTTCTTAGATGCATTATGAGTGTGTGAAGAAGTGAAGGAGGCTATGTTATCATAGGTCCATCATTAGGTGTTGAAGACATCAATTCAAAGGTGGAGGTGTTCATCTCATAAGAGGTCAGAAGGACTTGATCTTCCTTAGGTGTAAGTGTTCCTTATGAAACAGGTGTTTCATTAAAGGCCTTAGGTCAGAAGGACTTGACCAAGGTTTTTAGTCAGAAGGGCTTGATCATCTTACTCCTTGTGAAATTGATGTTTCACTAAATCCTGGTCAAAATAAATTGATCAATCTCTTGTTTGTAATCTCTTATAAGACAATTAGTCCATGTGTTGTAGGCTTGAGAGTGGGTTTTATTCCCCACGAGGTTTTCCCATAAGAACTATGTGTTGTGTTTTTGATCTTATATATGCATTGAATGAATGAGCTCTCTTGTTAATGTTGCTTGATCAAGATGACATATGATGATTGTTTAATAGTTTGAAAGGATTCGAATTGAAATTGAAATATTTGGGCTCACTGATTCACCCCCCCCTTAGTGACTGTACTTATAACACTATGGTAGGTGGGTAGGTGAGCTATGGGAATTTTAAATTCCTAAATAATAAATAAAAGAGATTAGGATGGGATAAGACATGAATTAGGATGATTAATTGATTGGTGGGGTAGGAATAAGGTTAGTGAATGAAGAATAATAGAAAGGGGTATTAGATAAATGACTAGAAAGGGTAATATTAGGGTAGAATTAGATGAGATAAATAATATTATTCAGGGTAAGTGAAATTAGTGTCGACTAATAAGAATATTAGGGACATTAAATGAAGCGAGCAATTTTATATGTATAAAAAAACTTAGGTTTAAAGTATGTCAATACTGTAAAAAGTTAAGCACAACTACGGTGAGTTATGCCTAGATAATATAGAAGAAGACCTTTCAGATCAAGAAGATTAAGACACAAACTAAAAAGCTCAAGATGCAAACTAACAAAAGAACCCCTAAGCTTAAAGTCATACCATGTGGAAAAGAAGGTAGAATGGTATAGGAATTTAGAGCGTGAGTGAATGCAAGATAACCTAAGTTTAAAATAAGAATAAAATAAGTAAATATCTAAATAAACAGCCTTCAAACCAAATATAAAATTTCACCCAAGTTACTCAAACTAAGTGCGAAAGGTGAACCACCCAAGCCCAAATTGTAGGAAAGAATTTAGTGTATACCAATAGCATTTTGGATTAGAACTTAGAAAGGTAAATTTTTGAATTTAGATTAAAAAGACTTTAAATTTTTAAAGCGATAAATAGTCAAGACTCAAATGAATAATGTATCGATGTTGTTTTGGAAACACAAACATAAATGATTTGATTGAATTTCAAACAAGGATAAAAGTGTTTTGGATTTGACCCGTGTAATGCCTCTTTGTTCAAGATATATTATGTATAAAAAGTGTTTGGTTTTTGATGCATTTTGGTTTACACAAACAATTATTAGACTCAAAAGATAATGTACTTAAACAAGAACACTAAAAACATCAAAGTGTACGTCTTACCCTAGAAACTGACAAGGTGGCTTCGTACTCTTAGATTTCATCAATATATTCCTTCTTGAAAGGAAATAAGTTATAAATCTAATAAATTTCTATGCACATGAAAAGTAAGGTTTTTAGGCCCCCCTTATCTCAAGAGGTCATACGATGACATGGAATGTTGGGCTACTCACCCTGTACCAATAGTACTCCTTGATAAATAGGGTTTATCTAAAAACTATAAGTATCACATGATCTAAATGGTCTCATATGTGTGATTAACACTAAGACACAACATGTCATTTAGATTTGAGTTAACTAACTTGTTGTAAAAAGGTCTTACCCTTTTTACAACCGCAACATCCATCAATTACTCAATGTATCATGATGTCTAGGTTAAACATTCATTCTTAGGTAGGTTTTATTAACGGAGCTTGTTTAACAACTCAAATAAGTGTCATAGTAAGTCAAACTCAATTTTTATACCCCACTGTGAAGTGGGGTTAAAACAATGACAGGAGATGAATTCCTAGGTTAACACTTCCCTAGAGAACTTGTGGAGAGGCTATGAACTCCTGCCCACAAGACAAGATGCAAGAAATAATTGTAGGACTTTAGGGTCATTTCTGGATCACTTAAATCACTCAAATTTTGGGGAGTGCATTTGTGACATTCCTTCCTCATTTGGACTAAGTGATAAAAGAAATAAGTGAAGCATTTTTGGATCACCCAAGTTCCCTAAAGGGGATGGGGAGAGCATAACCGCTACACTTAGTTTACAAACAAACACATAATAATAAACAACAATCAAAAAACAAAAGCTCTTAAGAGCACTTATCTAAATTTTGAGTTCATTTTAGAACACAAAATGAAATATGAAGTGAAATTTGCCTTTCATTGTTGTAAAATATAAACTAAGTGTTTTAATTTTGTAAAATAAAGAGTTAGAAGTCTAGCAAACGGGTGTATGATATCAAAACAAACTTGAACTTTGTTGTTTTAACTCTCTAGAATTTGACACAAGGTTTTTTCACCATTCTACAGAGTAAACTCATCATTTTATAGAGCAATAATACCATTCAACAAGATGATTCCACTATTACATAGAAAAGAAAACACACGAACTAGCGAACCTATCGATTAACAGGAGGATAAGCAAGGTGATATCATTGATAAATAGGGAGAACTCGTCAAAATTATAAAAATGAAAAACACAACAGTTCCATGTAGGTTTTGGTCTAAGACAATTTCACTAATCTTAAGCGACCCCATCGTTCCATAAGTCAAACCTGCCAATCTTCAGGTCAATTTCATCATTTTGTAAAAACACACAAATAGACAAAAAAAACAAAAGTTAATTTCACCATTTGTGCAAGTAATCTCATTGTTGCTCAGGGTGATCCCATCATTCCACAGGGCATTCTCACTGATGTTCAAGATCAATTCACCAATTACAGGTCGACTCTATCATTTAGTCCAGAAGTCATAAAACACAAAAATTGGAGAAAAAGAGGAGTAAAGAAGACTCAAAATATGGTTTGAGTGTTAAATAAGAATGAATAAAATGATGTATGAGATCCACGGTCCCATCGAGCATGCATAATGTAGAATAGGATTACAAAACAAGTTAGCTCATGCATTGGTCAAGAAATCTCAAAATAAGCACAAAGAACAAGCATGTTAAGCCTACTCCCTCAATGGGTGGTGCTAATGAATTCAATAAGATAATTATTAAAGTAAGACAATCAATACCTTCCAAGTAGCATCCCTCCCACAAAAGCAGTTAATAGACATGTTTTTCCTCAGATTTGGTGTTATAAGTCTTCATCAATGAGGTGTAGCATGAGCCTCCATCATCTCTTAGTTCATTAATGGCTTTGGTTCTTCAATTTGGCCTAATTGGGTGAATGAGTAAAGCTTTCTCTATCAATATTCTTGCATAATAACATTACTTGATTGAATCTTATTTGAAAGTATTTTTGCATCATAAGTTTACACAATTCAAGCTTTAAAATGGTAGTATTAGATCACTTATTTATAGCTTTTCTGAAATGTTTAGAATCAACTATGACCGTCCATCTCGAGATCAATATGTTTGGTCATGGATTGATTCAATCTTGGAGAGATAAGCAATAAATATTGCATATTGCCATCAATATTTAGAAGAATGGGGCATTGATGAGGCATGGGAGATATTAATTCTAATCTTTATCCCATTAATGACTTATGGATGACAACCCTACGATGATACCATGGGATGATGCAAAATTGAATAACGAATTTTTAGTAAATAGATATTCAAAAACTTTCATGGATTTTCTACTTAAGCCCATAATTAGGTTTGATTTACTTAAGTGACTTTAATTAGTTTTCTATAATTCTTTGGAAAATTTTTGCACGTCTAATCAACCTAGTCAAAAATTTCATTTTACTGAGTCATAATTTGATTAGAGTATAATCAGAAGAAGATGCTAGTTGCATACGAGATAATACCCCAGTTAGGGTATTATAGATGTAAATTGACATGTGCACATGACATGTACAAGTGAACTAGAAGATTTCAGTGGTCCAAGATGTCATTTTGTGTGGTTTCAATTTGACTCGAAGTGATTTAAGAAAAGATATGAGCACAAATCAACACCTATACATGACAAGTTCAAATGATTTAGAGCGTTTTAGTGATTTTGGTCTAGATTGTGCATTGTTACAAAATATCATTCAAATTTACAATTTTAGCACAATAGTGATAGGAATTGAATGTCTACACCTTATTCCTTATTTGCATATTAGATGCAATGATATAGTAGATGATGAGGAGACCTTAAAAGTGTGCCTAGATGCTCTACTTTAGCTGGGTGAAACATGATTTCTCACCCACTAGAGCCAAGGAATTCAGAAGTAAAAAAAAAACCTAGCATGATCGACGTATCAAAACCAAAGTTTTCCATCTTGATATGCATGTTTTAGTTTATGATTCAAATTTTGCACACCATTTAGGTAAACTATAGATATAATTAGATAGTCTAGTTATTGTTCTTGTTATTTGTCTAATAGTTGCCTATAAATTGAAAAGATTAGATGTCAATTCTTATCAAGCCATTTCAATGGTATTCAAATATGGCCCTACCATTCTATGTAATTCATCAATTTAGTGAATAAGGCATATGCCACTAGGTTAGTTTAAGATGACATTTCATTTTCAAATAAGTGTGACATTGGTTTCATGCCTTTTATAATTTGTTTTTACCACTTTTTGATGATTTTTGGTATTTTACACTATATTTCTCTTTCTTTCTTGTCATGAATTTCACTAAGTTTTGATGTGGAGGACCACATACATATTTTAGTATGGGGTAGGTTTAAAGTTAGATAAGTTAATTAAGTTAAAAGTGGGTAAAGGAAATGATGGAAAGACTGCATGAGAACAGAGAGCTTAGAAAATAATGGCATGCTCAAGATGCAATGCAAAGAGAAGGCACACAAGATGGGGTGCATGAGGGATGCATGCAAGAGGTAGCACGAGGAATGGAAGAGGTGGCACATGACTTATGATATGGGATGAAGATGGCAAATGAAATATTGTTATAAAAATGGGTTAAAATAGAATGGTAGTTTTCGATGCATGAACTGGGTAATTTGAATTATTACAATTGACATGCATTACAGGAAAGATGCAATATCTCACAAAGGATGGGACATGCATTTATTAATGATAGAGTGGTATAAATGGTAAGCATTGTAAATGGAAACCAAGGCATGTTGTTTAAATAATCAACTGGTTGAAGTGATAGACGGTGATGTGGAGAAGATTTAATGTGAAAATCTAGGATAGCCTATAAAATACTGAGAGGCTTATAATTTTCATTTTTAATATTGAAAAATTGAAAATTCTAGAGCTTGAACAAGTGAAAATAAGAAGCAAAGAAGATGTCTACATAGTGCTCTCATTTACATAAACGAAGTAGATATTGAAGTGATGTGCATTCAAGAAAAGAGGAGTGGGAATGCGTCCATATAAGCAGGAGGAAGTGAAGTTGTAGGTTACATGTGTTAAGTTTGCCATTAGAGGAGGTTGAACTAGGAATCCAAAGTATTTTAGGTCTATAAAAAGGAATCAAAATGTATTCACTTAGAATAATTGGTCAGCCATACGTTAACCTTCAAAGACCCTAGTTGCTGATGCACCAAAGTAAAAAGGCAATAAAAGAGATCCACTTCCAATAATTCTTGAAGTAGAAAAGCATAAGGGTGAAGAAGAAGGAAGTTTTATTTTTATTTGGGAAGAAGGTTTTGGTGTGGGTGGTGCACAAAGTGAGGACTTAGCAAGGTTGAGGAAAGCGACCCCTATCAGAGAAATACCATAAATGGCATCCATGGGTAAGAAGGTTGTTACAACACCACCCTCCTCTCCTATTTTGATTGAAGAATGTAATATTAAGAGACAATTTTATGCATAGATGATTGGGAATCTAAGGTTTTTAAATGTCAGGTCCTCGATTACAATCATCGTCAGAATTGAAATGAAGATGATTTACAATGGGACTACTGGGTGGAGTGCTAGAACATCAGGAACAAGATCACCTACGATATCATAGTTTATGAATTATTAGAGGATGCGGGGGTGCTCCAACTCTTCCAACTACCACATTTTATGAAACTAAAGGAGGCAATTCATTTTCTAATTTCATGCATTCAGTAAGACTACCTCTATTTTATTGGGTTCAGAATGAGAATTACCCCTAAATGGATTAGTAAACTAATTGGGTTACTATATTCTAGAGATGATATCGATTCAAATTTTGAGGATCATGAAGCAATTGATAGAATAATGGTGGTATTGAAATATAAAAAGGAAGGCCATATCATGTATATCATGAGTATTTATGATTCTATAATTCAATTAGTTGCACACTTGGCCATGACCAAGCTAGGGGCATAGATAGGTGGAAGGAGGTGGATATGGCCCACCTTTATATTATCAGTCAAATGGCTAAGGGGACAAATTATAATTACTCCATGTACTTTATTGAGAAAATTGAACAAGATGTAGAGAAGGCACATCGTTTGTCCAACTATAATTTTTTGTGGGGCACAATTTTAATGCTACTAGTTTTTTATGAGATTAGTGTCCCAAAATATTCTATTAAGGAATTGAAGTGGGTTTACCCACTAGAGCATGAAATATTCCTTTTTAAAAATACACTAAATTTTCAAACAAAAAATTGAATCTTAGAAAATTTTAATTATTTTCTTTTTAAAAACAAGTTGGAACATCATAAATGAAATTTAAAGCAAATGTAAATGATTTGTACAAACATCAATAAATAATGGAATACCTTGGTAAAGTGTAAATACCACTTTAGCCTTAATATTTAGCACATACCCTAACCAAAAAGCTTTCTAAATCAGTTGTTTCTATTGGTATAACAAGTATAATAACTTGTTGGATTGTACAATAGCCTCTTTGATTGAAAATGATCACAGTATGGATGTTGTATAGATCCATACAAAATCTACTTTTTTTACTTCTTGAAATGTGATGCCCTAGCTAAATGGGCCTCTGAAGCTGATATTTCTTGAAATTAGTATCACTGTTGTAATACCTGAATGGAATTACCAAATGGTTATGAAGGGTTTCGTCCTCATACCTTTAAATCTGAGGGTTTTTGTCCTCTGAATAATTGCATAAGCTATAAGGTTTTTCTCAGGAAAAAGGGTTGTGTTTTTGTTCAAATGATTTCAATCCTCGTTCTTCTTTGCTCCAATCTTCTATTATGTACTTTTCCAATCTAACCTTAAAATAAATATATATTTTTTAAATTTAATATTCACTTTTTTCCAATTAATGAATATTAATTACTTTAGGCCATGTATATATTAATTACTTTTGACCCCACTCAATGATAATTAACAAGTGTCCTTTTCCAAAGTTATAACTTAAAGTACATTTTTGAACAATTTGATAAAGTACCATTAGATTATTAATTATTTGGAAGAGGGGACATGAAGTACACCCTTCCCAATATTACTTATCTTCAAGCAATACCTTAACCATCCTATAAACACCAAGATCTAAAACCAATCATCGTGATTCCCATCTGAGTGTGAATATCAAAAGTTGTTGTGTTTGTTGAATTGTAAAGCTCATGTCTAAACTTGCCAATGTTGGATTTTCTATCAACTTCTCTTCGATCCACTTTCACTTATGTTGTGTCAGTCTAATTTGACCATGTCCATATGTCTCATATGTATGCTCTTAGAACAAGGCCAAATTAAATGATGCTATGATTATGTTAGATCCCTTCATCAAATTCGATATTTTCAGGTGACTCTTGTTTTGTGGGTTCCTCAATGGTTTCTTATTTTATGTGCTCTTTCAACTAGATGGCCAAATCTTCTTTTATTGTTGGATATTTTTCATTATTATTTTCTAATTCTTCATCATCCTCTTTTCCAACTACCATGGTGAGACTCATATTTGATGTGACAACATCTAGCTCCACTACACATGGCTAGATGATTATAACTGGAACTGCATGTTCCTCATAACAAAAATCTTCCATCTGTAAGGAAGAATCCCTTAAATGGTTGTCCTAGAAATCCATTTTATCTTCTATTTGTAACTTTGTGTTCATCTTTGGTTTTTTTTTTGACATCCTCATATAACCTTTTCTCTCAATTTGTGGGTTTTTCTAGCAATGGTATGTCAAAATATAATGACAAAAACTCAAAAAATGATATATCATTTTGAATTTTAGCTGAAAAATATTAATATTGAGCATGAAGAGCAATAATCTTTTCTTTGAATGACTTTTCTATGATTCCTTGAAATAAAAATTAAATTAAAATTTTGTTTAACCTCATGTACAACAAACTTGCATGTACCTTCCTTCCCATTGTTTTTGGCTTATAACTGCATTAATCTCGAACACCACCTTCACAGATTGCTAGAATGCCCAATAGGCTAGTAGGAATGTTAGCTCTGATACCACTGAAATATTCCTTTTAAACAATATACTAAATTTTCAAATGAAAAACTGAATCTTGGAAAATTTTAATTATTTTATTTTTAAAAATAAGATGAAATATCATAAATTAAAGTTGGAACAAATGTAAATAATTCATACAGACATCAATAAATAAATACCCTGATAAATCATAAATGCCTCTTTAGCCTTGATATTCAACATAAACCCTAACTAAAAAATCTTTCCAAAACAATTGTTTTTGCTGGTATAGCATGTAAAACAACATGTTGAGCTATACAACAACTTTTTTGACTGAAAATGGTCATTGTATGGATGCCATACGGATCCGTATAAATCTGCATTTTTTCCCCACCTCTTGAAATGTGACTCCTTAGCTAAATGGGCTTTTGAAGCTAGTATTTCCTAAAATTAGTAGCATTGTTATAATACCTGGAAGGAATTACCAAATGGGTATGAAGGGTTTCATCCTCATACATGTAAATTTAAGGGTTTTCATCCTCTTAATAATTTCAGAAGTTGCAAGCTTTTCTTATGGAAAAAGGGTTATGTTTTTATCCGAATGATTTCAATCATCATTCTTCTTTACTCCAATCTTCTATTATACACTATTCCAATCCCACCCTAAAATAAATAAATATTTATTTTAATTTAACATTCACCTTTTTCTAATTAATGAATATTAATTAATTTTGGCCATGTATGTATTAATTGACCAATAATAATTAACAAGTGTCATTCTCCAAAGTTATAACTTAAAGTACCTTTTGAACAACTGAATAAATTATTATTAGACTATTAATAATTTTGAAAAGGAAACATGACAGAGAATAAGTCCCTTGCCAAAAGGTTTTAAATAATTCACATGGTTTGACACCATCACACCCTCCTACAAAGTAAAGATGAAGGGTTGGTTTGATGGCATGAAGGAGGCATTTGGTAATGAATGGTGCATACCAAAGGAATTTCCCACATAGATGGGAACCTATTATAAGTTTTTTGTAAAGAAACACTAATCTAATGCATGAATCAAGATGGAAAACACTAACAACTTGTTAGGATGGCTCAAATTACCTTACACATCCACTACCAAATATTTTATGGACTTTGTGAATCATATTAAGGATGTACAACCTGTAACTATTAATGCAGATAAGATTAACATTGAGATTCACACTCTACTCAATATTTATGTCTATTTAGGGAGGTAAGCATACTTAAAGTAGCATGAGTCCGATAAGACTGATATCAATCCTTACAAGATAGTCAAGTAATGAAAGATCTGGGTGATCTTCTATATGCTCAGGCCATGAAAGAGATTAGGAAGTTGATAGGTAGAAAAGGAACCACTCCCCCCTCAACCACAAACATGTGCAAAATAATGGGTGTAAATGAAGGAGAAAAAGCCAAGCCCTGAGGCCAATAGTTCTAGTAGAGCATAGGAACAGTCCAGGGTCAATCCAAAACATCAATGATAGGCTTCATTGCCAGCAAAGACCTAAGGTTTGCTTACAGAACAAGATAACATCATTGCATCCAACCTATTTACCCAAGTAGAGACCGAGTATGAAGCACCTCAAGTGGTGATACTGGACACAAGTGAGGCATCTCCAGAAGCGCAACCTACAAAGGAACCCACTCTTGAGCCTAATGAATAATAGCTTGTTGTCAAATAGTAAATGAACATTGAAAGTCCAAAACCTAAACAAGCAAAAAGAGAAGGCCCCAGCATAGAGGACCTTAGTGCCAGTACCAACAGACAATAGGAAAAGAGTCTTAAAGTTATCGGTTTGGAGTATAACCCTCAAAAAGGCAAGGAACCCATGTAGGAGGTAATGCAATAACAATAGACAAATCAGGTACCTTCCATTAATTCCCTATGTTAATAAGATACACTAGACAAACAACTATATCTGTGGAATTATTTTCCCAAACATGAGTCCACTTAAAAAACTTAGTGCAAAATTTCTTTAGTGATGGAAGTATATCATGATGAAGGTCATTTTGAGCTTCCAAACGCTAGTACCAATATAAGCCCAAAAGTGGTAGATGTTCTAGACATGATTTGGATAAATCCCTTGAATTTCTCTCCAACACAAATAGGCATAACCCTTATAAGGTTTACCCTAGAGCTTTCTAGGCAAAATGTTCTCAACAACTATGATGTTGGATAACTTCGCTACAAACATCGGGAGGTCATCCGACCGTACAAGGAAGAACATAAAATGAGGTGCATGCTCGAAGAAGAAATTGAAGCACTAAAGCACTGATTGGATGTGATTAATCATCCTAACTTAGGACTTTGGCCCTATGTCAGATAATTTTAGAAGTGAACCAATGCTAGTAGATGGAATTCCTATTACTAGTGAGGCCATTAATAAATTGGAGACGCTCCTGGACCTCTTGTTCAAGAAATGTAAAAACCACATGGATCTTAAAGATGAAAAGCTATGGGCAATAGAGAAGTTTACAAAGGCCATGGATGTCTATCATGCCTTTCTGAATAAACTAAAAACTACTGTTCCCATCGTAGATGGGTTTTTTGTAAACTTGGCATTGTCAAGTAAAATTTTGGAACTATAATCACTGCTTGAGGAATAATAGTGCCAGTAATTCATTGAGAATTCATTAAGTATTAAGGATAGTGTCAATATTTTTTTCTCAAAAATGTTAAAACATCTAGTACCCTAAGGGATACCCATTAATAAAATGCCTTAAAGTGACCCATAACACTCATTTCCAAAATCTTGATAGAAAGTGAAGATTTGGGTGTAATTTACAACTTGTAAAGTTACAAATTACATTCAAACCTTTGCTTCCCACTTTATTTATATCTAATAGAAATCATAGATTGAAATGTAATTTACAACTTGCAAACTTTCAAATTGCTTCCCAACCTCTGCTACCTACATAACTCATGTTTGTCAAAAATTGAAACCCCACTTAAAATTTGCAACTTTCAAAGTTACAAATTATAAATGGAGCTTCACTTCCTGCCAAACACATACCTCGTAGAAGCCAAAGATTGAAATGTAATTTGCAACTTGCAAACTTGAAAATTATTTCTTAACCTTTGCTTCTCACACATCACTCCAACCAAAAATTAGAACTTTGATTATAATTTAAAACTTGCAAAGTTATAAATTACAACTCGAGTTCTACTTCCCACTGACTAGCCATCCTCAAAAAACTAGAACTCCAGTTGCAATTTGTATCTTGTAAAGCTAGGAATTGCACCTCAAGTTTTTCCTTCCCATTTTCAAAGAACCAAGCCATCCTACGGAATGTGGAGGTCAAAGTGCAAATTACAAATTTGTAAATTTTCAAAGTTGTTCCCAAACTCTAGATTTTCAAACAACCATAGACTTAGGGGCATTTATTATAGAGGTTGCATAAGTCTAATGAAGGTTATTTGTGATTCATTTGTTAATTTACAAGTTTCAACATTGGAGCTCCATGCCTCAAGCCATGACCCTGCAAGCCATGTCACCATGACCCTGCAAGCCATGCCACCACACATTGAAGCCACACTTTGAACCAAAAATGCCATTGTTACTTGTGCCTGGTATCCCTCTGTCATCCTTGCCACATTTTGAATTGTCATTTTTCCTCTACCAAGCTAAGATAGGTTCATTTTCTTGTTTTGTTCCTATCTAGTTGCAAATTTAGGGGTTTTCCTTGCTTAAGCATTGTTAGTGTTTTTTCTTAGCATCATTTCAAAAATCACCTAGTTGTCCTATTTCCTATCAAGTCTTTTCCTTTTATTTTCTTATAGTAGAAAATTTAAGGTTTCTAAAATCAAATAACCAATCAAATATTCCTTTGAGGATTCCCTGCAAAGTCCCCACAGGCTTTTCACTTGCTAAAACAATTCCAAAGCCATGGGATTTACCACTTGCTTTTACAACCCCACAACTCCAAAAAAAATTCTAGTACATAGAGAAATTCCAAAACATGTCAGAGTTTTCATCAAAGATTGCAAGTGTGTTTTGAAACCAACGTCTCCATCAGACTTTTCCCCTACAATAGCAACCCCAATCTCCATTAGAGCTTTCACCAATGTTTTACATCCTCAAATCCTACCAACTCTGCAGTTGGTTTTGCCCCATTAGATTCCCTAGAATCCATGTCTAGAAAGGAGATGAAATTCAAATCTAAGGGACCCAGTGTCCCATTTAGCTTGGAATCCAACATAAATGAGATAACAGACACAGACCTAGGTCATATTGACCTAAGTGATTTTTGGACTAGAGTAAATGTTGAAATAAAAAATTATTGGATTTAGATCATTTATGATCATGGGTTGCCCCAAGCAGCAACCTTCCCCTATCAGTGTAGAGCCTTGAGTTGGTGCTCACATTAGCAAAGCATTATGATGTAGATAAGAGAGAAGTGTTGAATGACAAAGGGGAAAGGATTCTAAACCGATACCGTGATTTCTTAGATTCAGTATTCCTGATACCTGAATATGAGAGTTACCTTGATATAACTCTTGAATCATCAAATAAATTCTATCAGGATAACAACACTAGATGTCTAAGGGTAATGAATAAGCAATGGCTAAGGGTCTCTAGGCCTATATCCACAAGATTGCCCAAAATATTGGAAAGTATAGATTTCAAAGATGAAGTGGGGGATTTAATCATACTCTTGAATAGAGTCACTAGAAGCCCCAAAGCCAAGATATTTTAATACTAGATGTACCAATACATATGGGTTATCCATCAAAATAAGCAATACATCAACTGGGCACAGCTGATAAGTGACTCCATCCATAAGTAGTTGATAGAAGTCCTGAATATAGGTAAGTTCTATATGACTTCTTATATAGTCTACATATTAGCCAAGGGGAGAGCCTTCCCATGATTAAATACAGTAGCTGACCAAGCAAACAAGGTTTTCAACTATTACCCTAACCTCACTCTTTAGGCAAGTAAGCAGCACTTTAGAAGAGTAAATGATGCATTCATCTACTGCATCATAGTCATGTTTGACAAAGATCTAGAAAAGAAGAGATTATTTGATGTTGTTACTTAAGAGATTACAAACTAGGGATCTTATTTCATTCAATTCCCCACATGCTCATATATCAGAGTAGGAGGATTCAAAGGATGTCCTTAAACCCTTCCCAAGTATGTAAGTGATAAATGGGCTTCAATGGAACTTATGAGGCAACTTGTGGAGACTCACAAGTTATTATCAACCAAACACAAGGTGAGAATACATTTCCCCATTAGTATAAGGAGGTACACATGCCCTTCCTTATCCAAACCCAAGTGTGTAGATGCTAAAATGACTCAGATGACCTTGAGGGCTCTGGAGGCAAGGCCATTCTATGATGTAAATGGAAACATTACTAGTGCATTAGGGATCTCAACATATTTTCATGTTCCCTACTATGAAGATTAATGGGAGGATCTACAAGATAAAAAAGAAGTAATATTGAAGGATTATTTTGGTATGACCCTGGATCAAGTCAAGGCTTTTAACATAGCACTAGTCCCCGAAGACTTGGTAGATGATGAATCCCTAGTAGATAAGGTCTACTATGATAATAAGATCTATGCTCAACCCCTTCCAATAATAAGGTGGTATATTCCTAAGTCCTCATTAATGGATAAAACCACTAATGTAATAAATAAAACAATTAACTGGCTTAGAAGTAAAGGGGTCAAGGTAACAAAAGAAATAGTGAGCATTAGTAAGAAGCTAATAGAGCTCAAGGAGAAGGGAGTGACACCAACTGCACAAGGTTCCAGTAGTGGAACCCTCCCAGAATAGGCAGATAGGCTAATGATATCCCATAAAATAAAGAAAAAGTCAAAGTCCAAGAGAGGACAATCAAGTAGTCCAGGAGAAGCAACAAATTAGTCGATAGTGATTTCATCTAAAGATACAATTGTTATTAAAATAAGAATATTTTGTACTCCTATCTCGATCATAGTATCTACTCCTATCTCTATTATACTCCCTCCTGCTATCTTTGTCATTTCATTAGCTTCAACACCTCCTCCTCTTGTCTCCACTCCACTTTCACCTCAAGCAATTGCCCCCTCTATTTCCACCAACTCACCTATGCTAGCAACTTCATTGCTAATAATCAATCAATTCAATTAGACACTCAAGTTTCACTTCCACTCTCCTCCTCCATAATTCCTCCCTCTTCTATAATTTCACTCTCTTCTACAATTCCTTCCATCTCATCTCTAATCACCACTTTCATCCCATTAATAACTAACACCACATAGAAGTATATAGTCATGGATTCAATCATTTTGACTATAATCCTACTGGCCATCCCAACCTCTGGGACAACTACTACTTAATTTTCATCTCCCATCACCTTTCCCATTTCATCAACCATGAGTGTCCTCACAACATTGATTCATTCATTCATGGCTCTAGATTCCACACTCCTATAGGTTCCCCTCTTTTAACTCCCTATACATACCCCTCTATTGGTGCCAATGCCATCTCCTACACCCCTGGTAGGCACATCCATTTCCACTACACCCATTTCAAATATTTCAACAATAACCCTAAACCCCATAAAGGAGGTAGAGGTAGAGTAAATCGTCGATACAAATATGGCCACTCAACCCACAGATGGGGAAGAGATTGGCCAAACATCATCTGAAGATTCAATGGCTATAATACTAGTAGACTCAACACTTGTCTTCATAAGCACTAGTGTTATAATTTTAGTTGTAGATTCATAATTGGCAGTGCCAGGACTATAGGATGCCACTCCTAGTTGGCTAGCACAGTCAGTAGGGAAGAAACATAAGTAAATGGTGTCCCTGAACACATTAGATTTTGGCCTTGCAGATGCATTTAAGAAATTTAAGACAACTCCTAAAACTATATCAAGAATATTATATGATTCAACAAGGGATAAGCATGTATAGATTGCAATCCCCCCACCAGACAAATAGAAATATCTAGTGGTGGGGGATTACTTGATATCAAAGGTTCACCTTGGTTATCCTATAATAGAGGGATTGAAGTATGATGTTCAATCCAGCATTAACTCTATTTTTTATAAAATGGATAGTGACAAGGTCATTAAGGACGAATTGAAGAATAAGGTTAAATAATTGACAACTATTTTAAATAATTTCATTGATCCTACTACCCAACCAACACAATCTATTACTCATATCATAGATAGAGAAACGCTTGATGTAGTGATAGAGATTGGCAACATGGGAAGGGCTATAAAAAACTGGGTAGAAGAGCTCATCTCAAAGGGAAATAGAGTTATTAAATTAGTAATGGATTACTAAAAAGCCTTGAAGGATGGATGGGCAACTTTGAGAGAGCAAATAAGCAAATATCAAGAAGAGATAAAAAGATTGAACCTTTTCTATCCAAAATTGACAGCTGTGGATACAATTGAAACTAATATCCTTATTGCAAAAAAGATATTGAAAAATGATGCAAAGCATGAGGAATTGGATAAAGTAGCTCAGTTCAAAATAAGAATACTCACAGAGAGTATCAATAAAGCTAAGGCTATACATGACAAGGTTATAAATATGCTCTTTGATATTAAAGATTTTTTGAACAAATTGTCATGTCAAGCAACAGATCATCAAGACTAGATCCTTTTAGCACAAGAAGTTCAAGACAAATTCAAAGGAGTGGTCGAAGGAGAGTCAACATGAGACATAAAATTCAGCTTGAGATCCATTCACTATTTTATCAAGTACCATAATACATTAGATCAAATGGGAAAAGAGACTCAAGTATATAGGGCTGCAAAAAGGGAACTCTCTGACACAATTACAGAATGTGAAATAAGCCACCTATACTCTTTTAGTCTAGATGAAGATCATATCCTAGAGATCTTCAATAGTTTTGATGCATATATTGAATAGACACATGCAAAGAAAGACAAAGAGCCTTCAAAAATTTTGGTTGTAGATTAATCCTTTCCATAAAAAACATTCTATATATTGTATTTCCTTATTGTAAAAAATATCATAATGTTGCAGATTGAAAATTGAAACTATCATTTTGACAGTTCTTTTTTAGAAAGAGCCACTTGTAATTTTTTTTTTTTTTTTTGACAAGTTAAAAGTTGTAAAAAGAAAACTTGTAAATTACACTTTCTTTTTTGACAAGTCTGAAGTTGCTTATCTACAAAATCACATATTATAAGTTGCATATCTAGTTTTGTCAAAATTGGATGACTTAAAATTTGAAAAAGTCCCAATTTAAAATTACAAGTTAGGTTTTTCAAAAATAACCTAAAGTTATCTAAGAGCTATCTATTGTTTTAAGTTTGAGTTCACTTTTGGCACCTCATTGCATGGAGAAACTACATTAGGTCAACTAAAAAAGATAAAGGTGTTGCATGAAGACTCTCAAGTTTCTTCCATGCCTCCAATAGTTTTGATCATGCCCATCAGTTGCATGCTCTTTTTTCCACTTGTTTACTTTGCCAAGGATGTCATTCCAGCTGAAGATCATGCCCCTCTTTGCATGGAGTATAAAACTTTGCATGCTCTTGAATTGGGCCTACAGTTTTGGTTAACTACATCTCATGTAAGAGAATTTTTTGTATAAATATGGGTACTTTGGTGTAGCCCATTTATCTTTTTATTGTTAGAGAGATTATTCTGCATTTTGAATAAGTTATCTACATGTTATAACCTGGAGGATGAGAATAGATTAAATATTTACCTTTCTTATCTATGTTATCTTTGTGTATGCAAGGTTATTTATTAAATTTGTGGATGATTTTATTCTTATTTTAGTCATAAAATTTGATTTGTGGTATTATTTTGCTCTTTTGAAAGATTGTTTGATAAAAAATTAAGAATCTTGTCCCTTGTATGAGAAATACCCAATATTACCTTTGGTTTCACATTTGCATGAGTTTGTGCTCCAATTTTTTTTTTTATATTTATTATTCTATTGTGTTCATTCAAAGAAATCATTAAAATACACTTCAAATATTTGGTGCAATCACCATTCTAGTTTTGCAATTTCATTTCTAAAACTCTTTTCTCATAGTCAAACCCTAGTTTAGAAGCAAGATCACTAAGAAGCATAATTTCCACATGAACTGGTAGTTTATCAGTTGTACTGAATTTACTGAAAGTAAGTCATCTTTCTTTAGAGGTTCACCTTGATTCACAAAGGTCCTATATATTGGAGGCTATCCTATTACATCATTAGATTTTCGCACAATGAGCTATAACATGAATATGGGTGTAAAATCTATGTGATAATAGTTTTTTAGCACGCTCGGTGGAACTTGAAAATTATTACTAAAGAGATTAGTATTATTCTTAGCAAGCATTGTACGAGCCCTGTACACATTTAAAAATCACTTGGTGACTCTACTTGCTTACAGATTCAAGAAATCAAGGTTTATGTATGCCAAAGAAACAAATAAGATCATCTAATAAATGTGAGAAAGTAGAGTTTTTAAAATTGTTATTTCCATATAAAAAGAGATCGAGATCAGTCATACCTTACACTAGAATATATCCTATAAATCTCTTTACATCTCCTTCAAATATCCCCAATAGTTTCGTACCTCCCATTATGGTTGTGAGAAATCAAAATTTTATAGCCTTCAATGGAGGAAACCCACTTCAGTTGGCACAATATGATGATATACCTACCTCAGCTCTAAAAAGCCTTCCATTTTTTATTGGTGACACTTCCACCACTCCTATGGAATATATATAAGACATTATTAATCTTTGTTTAGTCCATAATGTAGTATAAGATAATGTTGCAATCAGATTTCTTGTCTCCTCTTTAAAGGGTAAAGCCTTACATTGGTACAAAGGCCTACCTCCTAATTCCATCCATGTTTGGGATGATTTAGGAATTGCACTATGCATGCAATTTGAAGATAAGAGTGACCACCTCTCTCTGGTTGAATAATTAACTATTATTCAATGATTTCCTCATGAGTGATTTCAAATTTTGCTTTCAAAAGACATGGAATAGAATTCTAGTATTGGTCAAGCCCACCCCAAATAATGCTTCCCTATATTACTTAAGAGTTTTAAATAGTGATATAGCTATTATTATTCAGTCAATGGGTGATACCACACTCCCCAATGCCTATGAAATTATAACAAGGGCAGAAATTACCTGATTTAAGTGAGAAAAATTGCCCCAAGGCCATCAATGCCTCTATCTCTAGAAATACCTCCTACATAATCTGTAATTGCTCCAATTCTCACCACAAGCAAAGCACCAACTTTAAATCTTGCTCCTACTAATGATTTATACATGTACCAACCCAACATGCAACCATACCAAGGTAATTCATAACCATAAAGTCAAAATATGCAAGTAAAACCTCCAAACATCTATGCTCTACCTACACCAAGTACTTCCAAAGCTATTGTACCTACTCAAAATAACCTAGCTCAAGAGTAGGAGTGGTGTTATTCTTGTGCTCAACCACATAAATAGAATACGTGTCCTAATGGTGTCATCAGTCAAGCCTTGATGGTGCAAGGCATATCAAACATTTAAGAACAAAAAGAAGAAGCCACTTCCCAATAGAAAGATACATAAGAACCTGCTCAGAATGAGGCTACTCTTCTAAACTGGTAAGAGAATTTTTGTTGTGTGAATCAGGAGGAGGCATTATTCAATGGTGGTGGTTTGATGGTAGCAAATACACATTAAAAGGAAATGGAAATAGAAAGTGATCAACCCCCCAAGGTGGAACAAGCTACAACTTCTAAAGTTGTACAAGAACCTACAAAAGGCAACACAATATAGAGGCCACCATTTGTATCAATGGGCCAATCAAAATCAAAAGTGTTAACCCTAAATCTCATGAAATAAGATATATATCCCATAAAGGTACCAACAAAGGTTTGTAACATTCCTTTCGATATTATTAAACAAATGAAGAAGACTCATTTTAATGTCACCATGTGGGAAGCACTGTCCATTCCAGCATAAAGAGATTTGCTATAGGAAACTTAGAAAAACTTCCAAATAACAGATAAAGTTCTAACAAAGGGACCTAATGCCTAAAATTAATTTGTGTCAACCACAAACTGACACCAAAGTGACTAAAAATGGTAAGCCTATCCTTTTATATCTTTCACTCATAGTTGGGAAACATCTTGTTCATAATTGCATCGAAGACTTAGGGGCTAGTAGTTATGTTAAGCGCAAGAAAATAGCTGATGATCTTGGTATTAAGTATATATTTATCTCAAAAGGTATGGTTCAATTGGATGGTACTGTCATTTAAATAGTCATTACAATAAAAGGTTTAAACCTCACCATCCACACATGTCCACGCTTGTCAATTTCCCAAGATATCTCAGTTATTGATCTCCCCCTTTATTTTTCCATTTGCCTTTCATGAGACTTCACTACAAAAATGGGAGGGTATTTATCTACTAATTAGTCTCGCATGTTTCTTAGGACAAAATATGGAATAAGAGTAATAATAAGAGCCGATTCAATTGTTAAAGACCATATTGAGCCATACACTCTTATCCCTATGGACATGAATTGCACATTACAAGATCAGGAAGAAGAGATTGTTCATGAATTTGCAACACCTGTGGAAGACATCCCAGAAACTCATCTTGATGAATGGGGATCAAATCTCCAATTTGATCCTTATGACTATGTATAGGAAACTAGTTTGGGTACATATTGCGTACATGAAAATAATACAATCATCTTGAATCTTTTAAAACTAGTTGAAGATCTTCAAGGAATATGGTAACTATTATTTAATGTCTCAATAAGCAATTATGGTGTAGGTTCATGTATTGTTTTGATCTCTCCACAAAGGGAGAGTTATTTCTATTCTTTCAGACTTCAGTTCAACTGTACCAACAATATAGCTGAATATGAAGTTTTGATTCGAGGTTTACAATTGGCTAAGGAAAGAGGGATAAAGTTCTTAGAATTATTTGGTGATAGTGAGTTGATTCTTCACCAAGTAATATCCAAAAGCATAACCAAAAATAACTTGTTGATATCTTACAAACACAGGGTTTGGGACCTATTAGAAAATTTTACCACTTTAAAAATTCAAGTAGTACCAAGAACACAGAACAAAGATGTTGATCATATGGCCTTGATAGGCTCCCAGTATAACCTACCTAAAGAAATAAAAAAGAAAAATATCCAACATGTAAATTTGATAGTGAGGCCATCTATTCTTGATAACACAACCAATTGGCAAGTCTTTGATAGTGATCAGTAAATTGTGAATTTTTTGAGAGAAGAAGCTAAATTCTTTGAAATAAACTAGTCAAGACTCCAAGATCAATACATAAATCAGATCATTCAGTTGAAGACAAATAAATTACCCATGGGCCTTGTTACTTTAGAGAGTATCTTTAATTCAGATGATCAGTTGAAAGCCAAAAAAAGAACATCACGGTCATTGAAGAAGACTACAAGTCAATAGTCATTTCAAAGGGTAAAACACTGAAGATTGGAAAGGTATGTAATGATTCTAAAAAATAGGATTTTATTGAGTTGTGTAAATAGTTTGATGATAACTTCGCTTGGAGTTATCAAGATCTAAGGGGGTTTGACCCAAGCTTAGCCCAACACACAATAGAACTTGACCCAAATACCAATCATGCTAGATAAAAGCAGAGACCAATCAATCCAAAAATAGAACCCTTGATGAAGAATGAGTTATCTAAATTGATAGAGGCTAATATCATTTTCCCTATCAAACACTCATCTTAGGTTGCTTACTTATTCTTTGTAAGGAAAAAGAATGGTGAAATAAAGGTTTGTTTAGATTTTAAGGACATAAACAAAGCATCACTAAAGGATCACTATCCCTTTCCACCCATGGAGCAAATTCTTCAAACTGTATCATGATCTGAAAGGTTTTTCCTTGTAGACAGTTATTATGGATATAACCAAATCCTAGTGCAAAAATCAGACTAGTTCAAGACTACCTTCACTATAAAATGGGGCATGCACGCATATAAGAAGATTCCCTTTGGTCTAACTAATGTTGGTGTTACATTCCAAAGAGCCATAGATATGGCTTTCAAAGGTTTGATAAATGAGATGATCCTAGTATATCTAGCTGACATCACTATTTACTCAAAACATGTTGATGCACACCTAGATCACCTTAAGAATTTTTTCAAAAGGTGCAAAGAATTTGGAGTTTCCCTCAATTCAAAAAAGTGCATTTTTGTAGTTCATGAATGGAGACTACTAGGACACATTGCTTCAAAACAAGGTCTTGCAATAGACCCAGATAAAATAAGTGTTATATTTACATTAGTACTTCTAAGCCATAAAAAAGGATTACAAAGTTTCTTAGGAAATATCAACTTCATAAGAAGGTTTGTTCTAAATTTTGCCTCGATGGTCAAGCCCCTTATTATAATGCTTAAGAAGGGTATCATCTTCAGTTGGACACAGGAAGGAAAAGATAGTTTTAAAGCCATTAAACAGGGTATTTATCAAGCTCCTAACCTAGTCAACCCCAACTAAGAGAAAGGTTTCATTATTTATGCTTTTGGAGGGGAAGGTAGCATCTCAGCTATTTTAACACAGTATAATCAAGAACAATTAGAACAACCATTATATTTTTTTAGTCAATCCTTGAAGGATTATGAAGATAAGTACAATTTTATGGAGAAGCAAGAATATGTTGTAATTAAAGCTCTCAAAAAATTTAGGCATATGCTCTCTAATAATAAAATTCATCTTATGGTTAATAACCAAAGTGTCAAAGAGTTCCTATTGAGTTGAGAAATAAATGAAAAAAGAGCATGATGGATTACAAAGGTCATGGAATATGACATAAACATCAAAATTATACAGCTTGTAAGAGGAAAGGGCTTATGTAAATAGCTGGCTTCTAATATCAAGACTGTTAAAGTAGTATTTGATGCAGTATATGCTCAAAGTACATCCCAGCCAACCAATCCACCTCCATTCAATAGTTGGATCTATGAAATGACTATCTTCTTGCAAACTAATGAGTACCTATATGATTTTTAGTAGTCCAAGAAAATGTATTTTAGACTCCAATCCATTCCTTATATTTTGTTAATGTAAAATTGTTAGGAAAGATATGAATGAAATCATGCTAAGATGTATTGAGCATGATCAAGTCCCCAAGGTGCTCGAAGAATTTCACGATGGTCCGTCAGGTGGACACTTCTCTATAAGAATAATGACCATCAAAATAATGAGAGGGGGATATTATTGGCCGGACATATTCAAAGATGCCTATCAATAGGCAAGGAATTATGAAAAGTGTGCTTACTTTATAGGCAAGCAAAGGTTAGCAGCTCTCCCTCTTAAACCAATCCAAGATGACCAACCATTTACTTAATGGGTATTAGATTTCATTGGCATTATCAATCCACTGTCAAGTGTAGGCTAGAAATGGGTCCTTACAACAACTGACTATTTCACCAGATGAACTAAAGTAATTACACTGAAAGATACCATGGAGGCATCTATCCTAGAATTCATGGATGACAAAGTCATAAGGTTTGGTGTTCCTTACACCATTATCTCAGACAATGCCAAAGCTTTTGTAGGCACTCAAGTGAGTGAATGGGCTATAAGACACAATGTATACCTGAGTACTTCTTCTAAATATTACTTGTAGGGTAATGGTTTGGGTGAGTCTACCAACAAAATTCTCATAAGGATTATTAAAAAGACAATGGAGGACAACTAGAGGACATGGCAAACAAAGTTGAAATCAACATTATGGCCTGATAGGATCACTCCCAAGAGAAAAATTGGTAATTTTCCATTCATTTTGGTATATGGAAGAGAATCTAGAGTTTTTTTGTCAATTGAGTTACCATCTCTACGACTCAATCATCAATTGGATTTGATTGACAATGATGAAATGACAGTACAATTGACAGAATTCATGGAACTAGAAGAAGTCCAAAACCAATCAATGAAAGTTATGAAAGCAAATTAGGCTCAAACAAAGAGAAATTTTAACAAAAAATCATTTGATAGGAGCTTTAATGAAGGAGACATAGATCTTAAATGGGATGCAGGCATAACTAAACCAAGTGAGCACACCAAGTTTGATGCAATATGGAGTTATCCATATATCATAACTCAGTGCAAAAGAGCTAATTCATTCAAAATATATAATCTTGATGGATCAGAACTACCCATCCCAATCAATGGGATGTACCTCAAAGCTTAGTTTTTAAATTGGAATTTATTCCCAAAAAATTGCACATATTAGGGTTAGTTACTTTTACCAATAAGTGATTTCGCATAGGTCAACTCATTAGGAGTTTTTATTTCCTTAGTTTGTTCTATTTTTCTCTATTTCATTCTTTTTTAGGCAAATCCCAGTTTATTCTTGACCAGTTACAGTGTGTTAAGCTTAAAATGATTCCATGTCCAATGAACTAGAAGACTACTAAAAATAAACTCATTAGCATACAATCACCCCACAAAGGTTGCCAAAAATGTTGATATTTTTGTCCAAAAAATATCAAAATATCTATTACCCTAAGGGAGACCCATTAGGGTTTTGGAAAAATGCCTGAAAGTGAGCCAGACACTCATTTCCTAAAGCCCGATGGAAATCAAAGATCTAGGTGAAATTTGAAACATGCAAAGTTATAAATTGCATCTAGACATATGTTTCCCACTTTACTCACAGTTGGTAGAAACCAGAGATTGGAATGCAATTTGCAAATTAAAAACTTGTAAATTACTTCCTAACCTCCGCTTCTTGCACAACTCACGCTTGTCAAAAACCAGAACCCCACTCATAATTTGTAACTTGTAAAGTTGTAAATTGTAAACAGAGCTCTGCTTCCCGCCAAACACATACCCTACAAAAACTGGAGATTGAAATGCAATTTACAATTTGCAAACTTTCAAATTGCTTCCCAACCTCTACTTCCCACACATCACTCCAACTAGAAATTGGAACTCCAGTTACAATTTGTAACTTGCATTGCAACTTGTAAAGTTACAAATTACAACTTGAGTTTTGCTTCCCACCAACTGCCCATCCTTTGAAAATTAGAACTCTTGTTGCAATTTTCAGCTTGAAAAGTTGTGAATTATGCCTTGAGTTTTGCCTTCCCATTTTCAAAGAACCAAGCCATCCCACAAAATGCAGAGGTCAAAGTGCAAATTACAAATTTACAAAGTTGAAAAGTTCCCCCCATACTCCAAATTTTTGAATAACTACTGACTTAGGGGAATTTATTGCAGAGGTTATATAAGTCTAATTAGGGTTATTTGTAATTTATTTGTTAATTTTCAAGTTTCAACATTGGAGCTCCGCACCTTGAGCCATGACCCTGCAAGCCATGCCACCATGCATTTAAACCATACTTCAAACCAAAAATGCCATTACTACTCGTGCCCAGTATTCTTCTATCATCCTTACCATGTTTTCAATTACCATTTTTTCTCTATAAAGCTAAGATAGGTTCATTTTCACATTTTCTTCCTATCTAGTTACAAATTCAAGGGTTTTCTTTGCTTAAGCATTGTTAGGGCTTTTTCTTAGCATCATTTTAAAAATCAACTGGTTGTCTAATTTCCTATCAAATCTTTTCCTTATATTTTCTTACACTAGAAAATTTAGGGTTTCAAAAATCAAATAACCAGTCGAATATTCCTTTGAGGATTCCCTGCACAGTCCCCACAAAATTTTCACTTGCCAAAACAATTCCAAAATCCATGGGATTTACCACCTGCTTTTTCAACCCCGCAGCTATGCAAAATTTTCTAATGCATAGAGCAATTCCAAAACAAGTTGAAGTTTTCATCAAAGATTACAAGTATGTTTTGTAACCACCATCTTCATTGGACTTTTCCCCTACAATAGTAACCCCAAACTCCACCAAAGCTTTCCCCTGTGTTTTACACCATCAAATATTGCCAAATCTATAGTTGGTTTTCCCCATAATCCATGTTTGGAAAGGAGATGAAATTCAAATCCAAGGGACCTGATGTCCCACTCAACTTAGAATCCAACACAAATGAGATAACATAAATAGACCTAGATCACATTGACCTAGGTGATTTCTGGGCTAGAGTAAATGTTGAATTCAAAATTGACTAGATTCAAAGCATTTACTATTGTGGGCTACCTCGAGCAGTAGCCTTCCTCGTATTAGTGTAGAGCCCTGAGTTGGTGCTCACATTAGCAAATCATTATGATGTATATAAGAGAGAAGTGTTGAATGACAAAGGTGAAAGGATTCTAAACCTAGACCTTGATTTCATAGACTCAGTATTTTTGATACCTCAATATGAGAGTTACCTTAATATAACTCCCGAATCATTAAATAAATTATATTAGGACAACAACATTGGATGCCTAAGGGTAATGAATAAGTAATGGCTAAGGGTCTCTAGGCCTACATCCACAAGATTGCCCAAAACATTGGCAAGGATAGATTTATAGGATAAAGTGGGGGATTTAATCATACTTTTTCATAGAGTCACTAGAAGACCCGATGTTAAGATCTTTCAATACTAGATGTACCAATATATATGGGTAATCCATCAAAATAAGCAATACATCAACTAGGCACATCTGATAAGCGACTCCATCCATAAGTAGTTGAAGAAAGTCCAAAATATAGGGAAATTCTATATGAATTCTTATATAGTCTACATATTAGCCAAGGGGAGAGCCATCCTAGGATTAAATATAGTAGCTAACCAAGAAAACAAGGTTTTCAACTATTACCCTAACCTCACTCTTGAGGCAAGTAGGCAACACTTCAGAAGAGTAAATGATGCATTCATATACTACATCATAGTCATGTTTGACAAGGAGTTGGAAAAGAAGAGATTCACTAATGTTGTTACATCAAATATTACAAACTAGGGATATTATTTCATTCAATTCCCCACATAATCATATATTAGAGTAAGAGGATTCAACGGATGTCCTTACACCCTTCCTAGGTATGTAAGTGACAAATGGGCTTTAATGGAACTTGTGAGGTAACTCGTGGAGACTCACAAGTTATGATCAAGCAAACATAAGATGGGAATACATTTCCCCATTAACATAGGGAGGTACACATGCCCTTCTTTATCCAAAGCTAAGTGTGTAGATGTTAAAATGACTCAGATGACCGTGAGGGCTCTAGAGGCAAGGCCATTATATGATGTAAATGGCAACATTACTAGTGCATTGGGGATCTCAACATATTCCCATGTTCCTTATTATGAAGACTAATATGAGGATCTGCAAGATGAAGAAGTAAGATTGAAGGATTATTCCAGGATGACCTTAGATCAAATCAAGGCTTTTAACATGGCACTAGTCCTTGAGGAATTGGTAGATGATGAATCCCTAGTAAAGAAGGTATACTGTGATAATAAGATCTATGCTCAACCCCTTATAGTAGTAAGGTGGTCCATTCTTGAGTCTTAATTAATGGATAGAACCACCAATGTAATAAATAGAACAATCAATTGGCTTAGAAGCAAAGGGGTCAAGGTGACCAAAGAAATAGTGAGCATCAATGAGAAGCTAAGAGAGCTCAAGGAGAAGGGAGTGCCACCAACAACAGAAGGTTCTAGCAGTGAAACCCTCCTAGAATAGGTAGATAGGCCAATGATATCCCACAAAAGAAAGCAAAAGTCAAAGGCCAAGAGAGGACAATCAAGTAGCCAAAGAGTAGCAGCAAATCAGCTGATAGTGATTTCATCTAAAGACATAATTGTTACTCTTATCTACATCATAGTATCTACTCTTATCTCTCTTATAGTCCCTCCTCCTATCTTTGTCATTCCATCAACTTCAACACCTCCTCCTCATGTCTACACTCCACCTTCACCTCAAGTAATTGCCCCTCTGTAGCAACTCCATTGTCGATAGTTTAATCAATTCAATTGGACACTTAGGTTTCACTTCCACTCCCCTCTTACATAATTCCTCCCTTTTCCATAATTTCACTCCCTTCTTCTACAATTCCTTCCATCTCATCTCTAATTTCCACTTCCACCCCATTAATCACTAACACCACATAACAGTATATAGCCATAGATTCAATCATTTTGACTACAATCCCATTGCCCATCCCAACTCCTGGGACAACTACTACTTCATTTTAATCTCCCATCACCTTTCCCATTTCATCAACCATGTGTGTCCCCACAACACTAATTGATTCATTCATGGCTCTGGATTTCACACTCCCATAGGTTCTCCTCTTTTAGTTTCCTATGCCTACCCCTCCATTGGTACCATTGTCATCTCCCACTTCCCCAATAGGCACATCCATTTCCACTGCACCCATTTCTTCCATTTCCACAACAACCCTAACCACCATAAAGGAGGTAGAGGCAAAGAAAATCATTGATACAAATGTGGCCACTCAACCCACAGACAGGGAAGAGATTGGAAAAACATCAGTCAAAGATTCAATGGCTACAATAGTATTAGAGTCAACACTTGTCTTTGTAATCACCAGTACAACAAATTCACTTACAGATTCATAATTGGTAGTGCCAGGACAATAGTATGCCACTTCTAATTGGCTAACACAATTGGTGGGAAAAAATGTAAGTAGGTGGTGTCCCCAAACACATTAGATTTTGTCATTGTAGATGCATTTAAGAAATCTGAGACATCACCTAGAACCATATCAAGAATATTATATGATTCAATAGGGGATAAATATGTAGAGATTGCAGTCCCCCCACTAGACAAATAGAAATAAGATCTAGTGGTGGGGGATTACTAGATATCAAAGGTTCACCTTGGTCATCCTATAAGAAAAGGATTGAAGCATGATGTTCAATCCAACATTAACTCTCTTTTTGATAAAATGGATAATGACAAGGTCACTAAGGATGAATTGAAGAATAAGGTTGAATAATTGACAACTACATTAAAGAAGTTTAATGAGCCCGTTGCACAACCTATACAACCTATTACTCAGATCAAAGATAGAGAAACACTTAAGGTAGTGACAAAGATTGGCAACATAGGAAGGGCTATAAAGGACTGGGTATAAGATCTCATATCAAAGGGAAACAAAGTTATTGAATTAGTAATGGATTACTACAAATCTCTAAAGGATGGATGGGAAACTTTGAGAGAGCAAATAAGTAAATATCAGGAAGAGATAGAAAGATTAAACCTTTTCTATCCAAAGTTGATAGTTGTGGATACAATTGAAATTGATATCCTTATTGCAGAAAATATACTAAAAAATGATGCAGAGCATGAGGAATTGGAGATAATAACTTAGTTCAGAATAAGAATACTCATAGAGAGTATCAATAAAACTAAGGCTATACATGATAAGGTTACATATATGATCTTTGATATTAAAGATTTGTTGAATAAATTTTCATGTCAGGCAATAGATCATCAAGACCATATCCTTTTAGAATAGGAAGTTCAAGACAAATTCAAAGGAGTGGTCAAAGGAGAGTCGACATGTGACACAACATTCAGCTTGAGCTCCATTCACCATTTTATCAGGTACCATAATACATTGGATCAAATGGGAAAAGAGACTCAAGTATACAGGGCTGTAAAAAGGGAACTCTCTAACATAATTACAAAATGTGAAATAAGCCACCTATACTCTTTCAATCAAGATGAAGATCGTATCCTAGAGATCTTCAAGGGTTTTGATGCATATATTGAAAAGACACAAGCAAAGAAGGATTAAGAGCCTTCAAAAGTTTTGGTTGTAGATTAATTTTTTCCATCAAAAACATTATGTATGTTGTATTTTCCTTGTAAAAAATATTGTAAAGTTGCATATTGAAAATTGCAACTATCATTTTGACAGCTCTTTTTGAGAAAGAGCCACTTGTAATTTACATGTTCCTTTTTTATACGTTGAAAGTTGTAAAAAGCAAACTTGTAAATTACACTTTCTTTTTTGACAAGTTTGAAGTTGCTTAACTGCAAAAGCACATATTGTAAATTGTATTTCCAGTTTTGTAAAAATTGGATGACTTAAAAGTTGTAAAAGTCCCAATTTAAAATTACAAGTTAGGTTTTGCAAAAATAACCTAAAGTTATCTAAGAACTATATATTGTTCTAAGTTTGAGTTCACTTTTGGTGCCTCATTGCATGGAGAAATTACAATAGGTCAACTGAAGAAGATAAAGGCATTGCATGAAGAATCTCAAGTTTTCTCCATGCCTCCAGCAGTTTTGATCATGCCCATCAGTTGCATGCTCTTTTTTCCACTTGTTTGCTTTGCCAAGGATGCCATTCTAGTTGAATATCATTCCCCCTTTGCATGTAGTTTTAAATTTCGCATGCTCTTGAACCGGGCATGGAGTTTTGGTTAACTACATCTCTTCCAAGAGAAATTTTTGTACAAATATGGGTACTTTGGCATAGTCCATTTATATTTTTATTATTAGAGAGATTATTTTGTATTTTGAATAAGTTATCTACATGTTATAACTTGGAGAATGAGAATAGATTGAATATTTGCCTTTTTTGTATGTGTCATCTTTGTGTATGAAAGGTTATTTATCAAATTTGTGGATGCTTTTATTCTTATTTCAGTCACAAAATTTTATTTATGGTATTATTTTGCCCTTTTGAAAGATTGTTTGATTAAAAAAAAAAATCTTGTCCCTTGTATTAGAAATACCCAATATTACCTTTGGTTTCACATTTGCATGAGTTTATTCTCCAATAAATTTTAATATCTTTATTGTTATATTGTGTTCATTCAAAGAAAGCATTAAAATACACTATAAATTTTTGGTGCAATCACCATTTCCAGTTTTCTAATTTCATTTCTAAAATTCTTTTATCACAATCAAACCCTAGTTTAGAAGTAAGATCACTAAGAAGCAAAATTTCCACATGAGTTGGTAGTTTATCAGTTGCATCAAATTCAGTGAAAGGAAGTCGACCTTCTCTGGAGGTTCACCTCAATTCTCTAAGGTCCTACAGCTTGGAGGTGATCCCATTGTATCATTAGATTTTTGCATAAGCTACAACATGAATACGAAAGCAAAATCTATGTGATAACAGATAGGGCCCAATGAGTGAAGGTATTCCAGGATGTTAAAGAACTAGAAAAATAAATAAGTGCCCAATGACAATAACTAAATGCTAGTTTCTCAACATGGATAGGTTTGGTGGAGGTTAGGGCACTTGAGGATGCTCACAAAGCTTCAACTACTCAACTTGAGATTTTGACAACTCAAACAGACAATTTTATCGATCAACTTGAAGAAATAAAAATATTGAGAGGTGAAGTGGAAGTTATTACTTTTAATCTTTAGATGAACCTCAACCGGTGGGAGGAGATCAAATGCCAAGTGCAGCAGGTAGATCCTAAATTTTTTTAATCTAAGGAGACACCAACATATTTTGGGATGGACCATTGGTTTAGTTTAGGGTGATGTTGGATCCCAAATTTGGTAATAATATATTTTAAGTATTTTAGAGTCACGACACAAAGATGCAAGGGTGGAGGAAGAGTGTGGAGGACCTTGGCATGAGAGAGGATGGCACAAGAGAGATATGGAATAACAGTGCAAAAGACCTTGGTGCAGAAGATCGAGTTGAAAAAAATACAAAAATGGAGAATGACAAACATAAGATGCAAGACTTGGAAAAGTGCAAGACTAGGACAAGGGTGTAAGAAGCGAATGCAGTTACAAAGCAGTTCATAGAAGTGTTATATTTTAATAGAAGTATGAATATAGCACTAGCTCATGAAGGAGGAGGATCACGAACATGAATATCAAGCATAGAGAGAGTATTTAGGAGATGTTAGGCTTGAATCAAAAGGGACTTAATTGCAATGCCTCACCATGACTTATTTTTTTGAAATAGTTGTTGGCTTGTCATCTATAATGTATTAATGATGCAACCTAAGAATGGGTTAGCTTGTGTATAAACACCCCTTAGCTTCGATTAAAAAGTATTGTTGGAGGTATATGTGTTTTTGTTGTCAAGAAAGAGATTTGGAGAGATTGTGTATTGAATAAAGTACCTTTGTAAATTTATCAAATGAGATCAATGGAACTAATTCTTTGTTTGTGAATCTTGATGTGTTAAATCTCTTTGGTGTTAATTCTACTTTTATGATACTAGATAAATACATGCATCATCTGAATGCATCAAATGGTTAACTCTAGAATGATGTTTGTGGTAATAATGATTAAATGTGTTAACTAAAATGCCTAAGTAGTAGTTGTCTATACACCATCGTGTGATAGAACTGACAGGAACCAGTCTAGGTTGCGTGCCTCAAGTGAGTGCACAAGGTCACTAGCATGATATATCAGTGTACTAGTAAGTTGGCTTTTTCCTTCCTCTAGGTACACAACTAGTACTAATTGTGCAAAACTAAGGATAAAAAGAAACACAATAAATGGTGTTGTGCAAGAGCTTTTTGTGGATTTGTAAGGATCAAACTATAAAAATTAGATCTAGATTAAAAGACTCATACTCTATATTTAAGATTTCCCACAAGACAAGTTATCTTCCCTCCAAGTCAAACCCTAAGCAATAGCTCCTTCAAATGTAGATGTAGTATAATTATGAGCTGCAATAATACAAAAATGAATGTTCTTCTCTATTGGATTGAAATGAGCCTTGTATTTATAGTAATGTATAAGTCTTAACCCTTCTGAAATTTTAACCAACAAGGTCGGCCAACACAACCTAATTTTAAATAAAAAGTTACCCTTAAGTCTTGAACTAGGTCAACTTGGCAGACTTAGTTCCGTAACGTTCACTTTAACTTTTATAACATGGTCAACATGATTGACTTAGTAGGAAAAGAGGGCATTTTCTTAGTTAGTGGCTATTTAAAATGATAATTACTTAGGGAAATGGATAAACAAGTTTGTTTACATGGTGAGTTGGATAAGCAAGATTTATAACAGGTTCAGGTAATGATAGAGTTGACCAACAATCTTACAAAGCAACAATGGTCTACCCATCCCTTTCCTGATTCACCCACTAAGGCATGCACTTAGAGAGGTTGAAATTTGACATGTTTTTGCAAGAGAGAAAGGGTTGGTAAAAGATAAAGTTTTAAAATATTGTGTGTATACACCAATGAGCAACATGATTACATTGACACACATCTGTACTCCTTCCTTGCTCTCTTTTCTTTTAAGCAATTTCAATTATTAATTTTAGATTATATGCACTAATTACACATGTAACATGCTCTTGGTTGCAGGTCATACACATAACAAATCTTAAATAGGGTTCAAGTCAAATCAAGGTGTATTGTACACACCAAAATACACATTTATTTCTTTTAACCTAGTAATTTCATCCTTATGCATTATTGGATTAAAGGGGTGGGGGAGGGGGGAGTAGAGGGCAAATATAGATACTTGAATCTAGATTTTACATGATAGACTAGTCTTTCACGCTTGACAATATCACTCAAAGCTCTACCTTTCAATTCATGTCCTTCTCATAGATACAAGGCTCATATTTACCATCTCATTATGCATAAATGCTTATCTTATAATCCAAACCTGATATTTTAATTATCTAAATCACTTGTAACCCACAATATGCTTAGAATTTGATGACAAGATCAAGATCTTCAGACAATCCACTCCTATAGTTGCACTACTCAAATTTGTCTGCACATATGTAAACAAGCTAAGTATAATTTCTCCTTTGTATTGCTATTATCAAAACATTTAATGTTGTACCTCCCATATTTAGCATGTTTTTAGATTCAATATATCTTATCAAAATATCATCAAATTATCATCAAATTTTAAATTCATTTAATTAGCCTACTTTTTATAGTAATCTTCTCCTTAGTTGATTAGGCCACTATGTCCTTTAATCCTTGTTTCTATAAAGGGTTAAATATAGATAAATAAAAAATCATATGAGGAATCCCTAGGACAAAATATTTGAAAAAGATTTTTTGTGTATGGAAATAAAAAATGATTTTGAAATCCTAGGACAATAAATCTAAAACCTTGAAATGACGAAACATTAAGGAAAACCTAGGGTTTTGCACTGTTTGATATGTGTGTGAGTTCACTAATATGTTTTACCCTGATTTGAATTAAGGTGGATTACTCAATATAACCAAGATATAAAATTGAAATGTAATTTATATATTAAAACATGACATTCAAGCATACATCTAAATGTAAATGATTATGATTGATTGTATTGATTTGACAAGTGGTTTATGCTTAAATATAGTAAGTATAAGAAATGGATGAGTACTTAGCTTTTATGGGTGATTATTTGACTATAACCATGTTCTAGAAGTGAAAATCAGGATAAAGAAGGCATGTGGTTCATTCAGTTTTGGAATTGATTCTCTGTCTACATAGGGTTTATTCCACCAAATTGGGTCAGTATTGTCAATTGATATTGATATGTGTAAAAATGTGGGACTGTGATTATACAGTCACGTTTGCTTGTCTCTGTTGCTTTGTATTTATGATCATGAACCTTGACAATATGCATAACTCAAAAATTTGGTCTCATATGCCTTGAAATCCTATGTGTGCTTGTGAGGGCTAAAAACCTACAAAAACTAGGAAAGTGTAATGGGTTGAGATGATATCAATCATCCCCATTTGATGATTGATTGTTGATTATATATCTGATACTCTAAGGAGGAAAATAAAGACACACATATTTCTCCCACCTAGCGTGATTGTGCAATTATGCTCCTTCACTACATATATTCAGCTAATGATCTGGCTTTAATACTTAACAATACTTGATTTGACTTGGCTTTAATGTGTTTTAGACTTGGCTTGTGACTATTCCTAATGATAGGTTTGTAATTATGGAAGACCAAGGCATATTTGCTCAATGTACAATAGTGTATAAATGTATTCAAGATAAGTCCCAAGTTTATTTTAAATGAGCCCTTAATTTGTTTGTATATGAGTTTAAATGAGTAGTTTCTCACATCACCAATATGTTAGGAAAATGGCCGACCCTAAGGAGAGGTTTGATTTTGAAAAATAGTCATTGTTGGGAAAGGGTTGGTACTAACCAGATCATGTCAATATCGACTGACGATACTAATCAGTTTTGATGGAACTGACCTGTGTACATGTGGACTAAATTAAGAGTTTAAAGATGTTTGTGCATAATATTTAGCATATTTGAAATAAATAGTGAGGTTCTTGTAAGTGTGTAACAATAAAAGGGAAGGGTTGGCTCATAAGATGACATTCAAGTGTGAGAAAATGATAGATTAGGACCTCGTTTGAGTGCTCAAGTCATGCATGGTAAATGTGTGTCAAGCTTGTCATTGTCAAGTACACAAGACCACATTATGGCATCTACAAATATCAATTGTAATTTTTTACAAACAATTCTCTCAACATGTACAATCCTATTCCATTCACTTGCTTCCAATCCTTCGCCTCTTGCTTTAATTTCATGTATTTTAACTCCTATCCTCTTGAAATAGTTAAATCCTTCAAATTTAAGAGGGACAAAGGTTTGGTTTGGAGGTTTGCACAAATAGGGTTAGCATTGGCCCATTTCCCATTTCAATTTGCTAGACCCGTCAAATTGAACAAATAATTGTTAGGAAACAAAAGAACAAAACATGTCAAGCATGTATTTAATATGTGCTCAATATGATATGTATGTGTTGTATGATCAAATAAGCCGACCTCACTTGTCTATTTATTCATGACTAAAGTCAATCTTTGGTGAACTTAGTGTGCATGACTAATTCAGGAGCAACAAAGATAGAAGAGTAGGATATATACACTTTATTTTAAACAAGAAGTGCAAAGAAAGGCTCAAACCTTAAAAGTCATGATAACGATTCAATAATACTGAATTTAAACACTTCCCCCATACAAAAATAAATATACACAAAACATATAAGATAATACAAAATAAATATCAAGGGAACATTTTTTAGTATCATTTATATTCATTAAGAAAATAAATAAATGGTTAGTAAAAAAAAATGAATCAAAGTTCCCATGGAGCCGAAAGCCCAAAAAAGCCATTACCAAAATCTAAAAGGCATAATCAAAAATATATTAAAAATAAATAACCACATTGATAATCATTTTTGAAATGGTATCCATGGGTGGTGACGACTTGTAATATCTGTGAGATGTTAACAATTAATGTCCGACCTTAAATTTGAGGTCCATTTGATTGTCATATGGAAATTTTTCCTTCTCACTTGTAGAAGTTAATCAAAAATTGTAATATCTTACATATATTGTGGAGTTTGGAGTCTTTTTTCCCCTCAAAAAGAGTTTTTTGAACTTAACACAATGGTGAATGTAGATTAAGGCCATCTATCACCAATCAATAGGAAATTTGTAGATAAGGTAATAGATTTATTAATCAATATGATCTGTAACAAAACCAAGATAAGTGCATCAAGCTTCATATCTCTTGACATTTTTCTAATAGATGTATTCAATATGTCTTTATTGATCAATAGCATATTATTTTCTAAACAATAATATGTTTTTCTAGGCTTCTTTCTAAATATATTTAATAATTATGTGATAGGTGTTCTATAACAACAACAAGGAAGTGTAATGGAGTGAGTTGTTCATAATTATATTTGACCTTAAATTTGACATCTATTTTACTATTACAGGGCAACTTGAACCTAAAATTTGACATATATTTGACACTCACTTAGATTTTTTTCCAAAGAAGTCAATCAAAAAATTGTAATATTTTAGTGACCTGATGGAGTTTAGAGACTTTTTTTTCCCCTGGAATTTTTTTTCAAACACTGCATAATAGTGTATCTAGATTAATACCATTTGTCACCACTCAATTAAAAATTAGGAGAGAAGGTAATAAAATTATTAATTGATGTGATACACAAATAATTCAAAACAAGAACCTTGAGATTGATATCTCAAGGTACATTTGAGATAAATGTATTTACTATTGGAACGTTGAAATAAAATCATTATTTTGAAAACATCATAATTTACACGAGGTTACAAAGTAAAACAATCAATTAGAATTCACAACTCACACTCCCTACTGGATGAACACATTTGATTTAAAACAAAGAAACACTAGCAAAGTATGACAAGTTAAACAATAACCAAACAACTACATAAGAAATAACAATATATTAAGTACATGTGTAGTCATATAAAATTTCACTTTAGTGCAATGAGTGTCACTTGATATTGTCCATCCCTAAATTAGACCTAGACTTATCTTAGGACCTATTTCAACCCTTATTTGGCTTTTGTACGGGCATTACACATCCCTGGACATCCCAAAATTAGTCCCAAACCTTCTCCAAGGAATTCAGGGCCCTAGTGCCTCAGGTTCTGCTATGCACTAGTGACCAAGGGATTGCACTAGTGTCCCCTACCTAATTTCAACCCCAATGGATATCTTTTCAATTCCTATGACACTTAGGGTCAACCTAGATCTATTTCACACTCTACACAAGCACGAGATCAATATAAATACATGACTTTCAGCCCTTTATCCACTAGATGAAAATACTCATGAACAAGCTCAAAAACAAGTTGTGCAAATCAAGGTCATTAATCTCTATTATGCCCTACTTCTGCATATAGCCATCTATAGCAATCTTAAACTTAGATTAATCAATTTTTTAGTCTCAAGCACATTCAAACCACTAAATCCGTCACTCATACTAACATTCACTTGCACTTGCACCAAACACTTATGTGGGAGAACTATATTGGGCTTGATCCCTCCATGGAGCATTGGTATGCAAGCAACATACCCACACAAGGGTTTGAATCACACATCTAACACATCAAACCCATTAACCCCCTTTTCTCATGGTGTTCATTCAATTCCTTAAAAGCATGAAAACTTAGAGTTTTTGAATTAAAACAAAACTATTCAAAAAAATATTGATCACATAGGCTTGAAATTTAGACAAGAACTGGAACAATGCATATTCTGCAAAACTCAAAAATCATTTACAAAGATTTTGAGTGGGATACTAACGCACTACCTTGGACACTAGCGCACTTCATTACTGTCCAATGTATTGCGCTACTATCCAAGATAAATTTTGACACTTAGCTCCTATTTATGATACCTTGATTAGTATTTGCGCTAGTTTTTAACTTACAGATCATCCGTCTTAATCAGTTTCTAACTAAATACTTATTTGTATCATTTATTATTATTTTTAAAAATATCAAATTAGGTCAATTCTTGTACAAATCAACTGTTGTAACCCTGATTTACTAGGATAATCCTTTAACATCCTAGAATTTAATCTTCATAAATCCCTTAAAAGTTAAATCTAACATGACACCTTAATGGGGAATAGCAACCATGCTTAAACGTTTGAGTACTATTGACTACTCAAGAGAGAAATATATTTAAGATATCACTAATAATAAAAAATAGAAGAAGAAGAAGAAGATTTTTTAATGTCCACGAGGTTAAATAAATAGCCTATGAGACAACCAGCCCAGTCATATTTGTTTCTGCCTTGTCTTTCTTCTTTTATTTAAAGATATAATGAGCTGTCCAACTCTCTCCAAAGACCTTTTTAGAAACAAACCATGCCAAGAAGTTAGTGTCAAGAAGTCCACACATTTTACCTTGATGTCTGTGTAAGAATCACAATCTAAAATAAAGTGCTTTTCAGATTCAACTGCACCCGCATTGCAAAATTCACATACTCTCTCTTCCCAAGTTTCTTTAGGCCTTTTCCACCTTCCCATTTGGATCGATGCTGATGAGAATTAGTTATACGCTGAGCAATCAAAATGTTAGCTTTCCAAGAGATATTTGCCCCAATGTAAGCTTTTTTCCGATGATCACATGTGGAGTTGAACACCTCAAGGTAATAATTCCTCTTTCTCCCTAGAATACCACCCTACATAGACTTGCAGAATTTATCTATGACAAAAGATTTTATATCTTTGCTATTAGTAGGAGACGCATTCAAATAGATATTCCACTTGATCATCCACCTGTTGTTTTGCTTCATCCAAGAATTATTTCTTTTGCTGGACACCTCGTTGAAAACTACCTTAGGCCACCTCCTTGTTTCAAACTGCTCAATTCTTTTGAGATATCTTAAGAGATGCACCATTACAATGACTTCTAATGGAATAATCCCTATTTGAACGAACAAGATCTCATTCGAAATTGAAACTTTTAGCTTTAACTCGTTGGTGATCATATGCTTTTGAATTCTCTTTATTTACTTCCACTTGGACTCTGACACGCTCCGAGCCCAAAGCTCACACCCACTTGGATTCTATAGTTGTATAACTCCTATCATTTTTTATAAATAAAAGTTAGGGAGGATTGTCTTGGTATGCTGAAAGGAACGCGGGGAGGCGGCAAAGCGGCATAAGCGAGAGAAGGTGGAGGGTTGGATCGAACGATATAGAGATCAGGGAGGAGAACAAAGGCGAAAGGTGAAAGACAGTAATGGGGGCCGGTGTGAAGTATCTGGAGGAGCAGAGGGCTTTACAGCCAGAGCTGGGAGAATGGTATGCTGCCATGGCGGATCTCTACGAACGCAAGCTATGGCACCAACTCACCCTAAAGCTTGATCAGTTTTTCTCTCTTGCGCTTCTCCAGGTACGGACACATTTATCTGCCAAAGCCCCAACCCCAAAACCTGTTTCTTTAAAATTTAAATATATATTTTTGGTTCAAATCTCAATTACATCCTTGCTTTATGTAAGAGATCACACGACCCAAGCCATTCCGCTGAGTTTCGGCACAAGCCGATAGGAGCTGGCATTTGATAAAATGTTTGCACAGCTTCTTCTTTAGAACTTTATCAGCTATCAGCTTTATCAACCCTAGAGGCTTTTTTTTTTGAAACTTTATCAGAGGTCTCAACAAAACTTTATCAAACCTAGGAAGCTTTTTCTTTTGAACTTTGAATCTTGCATTTATCAACTCTGGAAGGACGGCCAGGTCTTTTACCTCCCCCTTATCCCAATGGCATTCGTCAATTTTGAAAAGCAGTGCATTCCTATCCAGCCAAATAGTTTACATGACAAATACTGAAGCAGCTTTCCATGATGGAATCATGAAATCATATTTAATTAGGCAAGGCCATTTGGTCGCAATATCCTCGATGCTGGATGGGAATGGCCATTCATATCAGCCAAATGGTCTACATGACAATTGCTGGAGCATCTTTCTATAATGGAATCATGATATTATATTTAATTAGGCAAGGCCACTCAGCCACGATATCCTTGATGCGGTGTAGGAATGCCCATTTGAAGCCAAAAACATTTAACATTCTAATCCAGATATTTGAGACATAGGTATAGCGGATGAGGAGATGGTCTGCAGTTCCTTCTGTTCTTCTACACAAAACCATACAAAGGCATATGCTTTAGGCAGCCCAAATCTTGTCCAAATATGTTGTGATGGCCAATCCCGTGAAATCTCGTCAAGATTATAATTTTCCTAGAATCAAGGCTAACCTTGTAATGAAACAAAGTTTCTGCCTGTACATCTGATGGCATCCGACCTGTCATCATGTGCTGTTATTTTACTCTTAAAGAGTTGATCATTAGCTCCTTTTAATTTATCAGAATTTGTTCCTTGGGACATTATACCGATCCCCAAATCCATTTCCCACTGTCCACAGAATTGACTTTCATTTTATCACCAGCTGATAGTACGTTCTTTGCTTCTTTAAGTACAATGGACTTGCCAAAGGGTCGACCCCCAACCATTGAGTCATCCCAAAACTTAGCCTCCTCTCTATTTCTTATGTCCCAAATAAGGCCATTAGTTAAGGTTGTCATGTTGGCCCAAAAAGTATTCATCTTTTAGAGAGGCTTATGCCAGAGATCCTGAATAAATGAGCAGTCACAATAAGGTGATTTGTGTCTTCAACAGAGTTCTCACATAAACCACTGCAAGAGGCGACGAAAAATCCTCTCTTTGTAAGGCTATCTTGAATTAATATGCTATCCCTAGTGAAAACATTGGCGTTTTACCTGAGTTGAGTTTTACCCCAGCAACCTTTGATTAAACGAATCAATGTGGTGGCACACTTTATTCCATGTAAAATGTTCAAGTCAAGAAGCGATATAGGAAGCTTTTCTTTAAGGTCATTCAATTTTCATGGGATTCGACATTCAATATTCTTAGACTAAGATCTGAAGCTTATAGGAGAGGTTTAGAAGACCATGCTTAAATCATTGAGCGCTTGACTAAGCTTTAATTCATCTTACCACATAAAGCACATACAAAATATGGATTTAGAAAACCATGGCGATGGCATCAACAAAAACATAATATAAAAAGATACATCTAAGGTTGAGAAGAGCTTGCATTGCTCGTCCTCTCAACATAAGATCCAACATGTTGGAGCCTACGATGTTTTTTGTACATCAAGGAAGCAACTGCAGCCATTGTACCCGCCCTTGTGGTATCTACCACAACATCTTTATCCCTAGATGTACGAGCTCGCTCCTCTTCCAACGGTACAAGCTCTGCCTTGCAATCACCTGATCAACCCATTCATGGTCCTCCTCTGTAAACAATGCATAGACATTGACAATCCACAATGCACACATTTTGACTTGAAGCTTTGAATCAACCAATGCACTTAAAAACCACCAATCCCTTGAAGCTCCAGCCTCCAAGGCTCCAACAATACACTCACTTGTTGCTAAACCAACCTTTGCATGCTAGCAATCAGCGCTTTTGAAACAAAAACAACAAATCTAAATGATTCAATCAAAATGGTGTGTGAACCTTGAAAGTGAAGAAAATAAAAAATGGAATGGGCTCATGAAAACAAAGTTAGAATGAGAGAATGGTTGTTTGAGGATGTTAGAATGCCTTTTAGGTTTAAGTTTGTGTTTTGCTTTTTTCATTTTATTGTGATATTTTCTTTGCATGTTTTAATTTTTTCGAGTTTTTTGACAGACTCGACGAGTCTTGGGACGGGACTTGCGTGTTTTGCTTTTTTCACTTTATTGCTTTTTTTTTGCATGTTTTATTTTTTCGAGTTTTTTGACAGGATCGACGAGTCTTGGGACGGGACTCATGAGTCCTGTCTTAGGATTCGCCGATCCTGTCAAGAACTTGTCGGGGCCTCGTTTCAGTCGACTCGGGCTCAGATCTATGAGTCCTCAGCAAGATTTGCCGAGTCTCAACACTATGATATAAACACAACTCATATGGAGTGGCTGTAAACAACAAGAAAGACAAATCCCAAAACTACCTCTTCTTTTCTCACAGAACTAGGGCCAACCATAGAATACCCTAAGAAAAAACATAGATCTAGCTCCTTTAGAAAAAAATCAGTTCTCTTGCAGACTTTCCTATCAGGTTAAGTAACCTCAGAAAATGATGCACAAGCTTGAAATCAAGCTTCCATGTAAAGAGTCTCTCTCCTCTCCACCTCACACAATGAAGAATAATACTAGCCCCTTGTTTCTCTCTATAATAATAGGCAAAAGATAGTCTATAATGATAGAAAAATTAGATAGCTATAGGAACCAACCTTGGGATACGAAGCTTGAAATTGAATACGGAAAACCTCAAATGCAGGTTTGCATGGAGTTTTGTTAATTTGGAAGCATTAGATGAAGCCATGCAAATCTCTAGCTTGGGTGGCTAAATCATATTTCTCATCAACACTCCTTGTAGAGTAGATGCTTTCTACATTCAGGGGGTGGAGGACTACACACACAACCTCCGATACATCTTCATTAAGCAATGCCATCAACACTCACCTCAACCAATTAGTGATAGGTGGTAAATATTTTGTTTTTAGTTCTAGTATTTCACTCAATACCTTTTTAGGAGGGGGAGTCCATTTTCTAAGGCCTTTAAAAATCATTACCTCTTTATGGAGGTTTTAAATAAATATTTATTTCGTTCAGATATCTTATTTTTGCATTTATATGCATAGGTAACTTACTCACACTTTGTATTGTGGCTAGGCTGAAAGCTCTCTAATCAACAATGAAATGATGGGACAATACAATCCTAGCTATGTGTAATAAAAATCCAATCATTGCAATAACTCAAAATGCATAAACAAAGCCTAGGGTAAGATGAGAAATGCATATACTTTCTAGTATATGACCGTTTGAGGGAGCAACGTATAGTCTTGTGTTGGGAGACTTTATAACCTACGAAAAGGTTAGGGCAAATGCAATTATATGATATATATGAAATATAATCTCACAAATAATAACTTTTATATAAACAAAGGCTTTGGTGCATTGATCTTCCCTTAGGTGGCCAATTAAGAACATGTCCTAGGTGAAGTGGCTAAAGGAGAATTCTGAAATGGATAGGGTTACTCCTAGCAATGGGTGATAACCTCTCTCCTTACTACATTAGCATAATAACCTATTCTGGAATATCTGAACATGTTGTGACATGTTTAGAGGAAGACTTTGAGAGATTCATTGTCTAGTAAGTATTTCAACCAAGCTAAGAGTTGTAATTTGTGAGTGAAAATATGATTGATCATTTTGTTATGAGCAAGGTAGTTATTTCGTACTCATGTCTCTATTTAAAAAAAATGATTTATGTGGGTAAGGGGAAAGATGTGTACACTTTTCTAATATATTATTGTCTGAAGAAGTAACATCTAGTCTTGCGTTGTGGGACTTATAATCTACAAAAGTATTAGGGTAAATGCAAATGTAGAATATATAAATATAATCTCACAAACAAATTGTTTGTAAACAAAGGTTTTGACACATTGACCTCGCCCCAAGTGGCCAAGTAAGATCAAGTCTTGGTTGAAGCATCTAAAGGTGATTTCTCAAATGGATAGGGTTACTACTAGCAACAAGAGAGTGATAGCCTTTCTCCTTACTATAACAAATTAACCTATTTTGTAATATCTTGAACTCGTGGTGACATGTTTAGAATACGACCTTGAGAGCTTGATGTTTAATAAGTATGCCAAATCTGCGAAGAGTTGTCATTTGTGAGCAAAAATGTAATATCCTTTCACCTTATTACATTGACAAAATAACCTATTTTCGAATATCTTGAACTTGATGTGACATGTTTAGATTATGATCTTGGGAGCTTGATGTCTAACAAGTATGTCGAATAAGCTAAGAGTTGTCATTTGTGAGTGAAAATGTGATTGATCATTTTGTATTGATCAAGGTTGTTATTCCCTACTCATGCACCTATTTTTTATTTTATTTTTTATATTGACGTATATGGCTTGAGCCGAATACGTTTGCTATCACTAAGAATTTCAATTTTAAAAGGATGCATTTGGCTCGAGCTGAATTGGCCACCCTGGGTCATAAAGGGAAAATGGCAGGTTCAATGGATGTAAGACGTAAAATGACTTGATGGAAGTGAATGAAAATGAGGTAGAGGGGCCTCTGGTTAAGTAATAAGAGGCAAGCTAGGGTCCTTATGAGGTTATGTGTCTCCGCATCTATTAGGAACATGGTCTCAAGCTTAGCCACGACATATGCCACAACACAAGATATGTCATTTGATGGGTGGCCATATTCCCTAACCTAGAAACAAAATTTAGTCACCATTTTTGATGTATACATATTTCCCCTTGAAGCTACTTAGTTCATCCACTTGTGAAGTGGGTTGAGATGCCTTGGGAAAACAACAAAAATGTATAAATATTGACTGAAATGAAATGTTGAAATGTAAATACATGCTTGTACTTGTCGATCACAATGTCTAAATGTGGCATCAAGGATGCCCAAGTGTTGCATTTTCAGACATGCCCCAAACATTGTTTGTATAGTCCAAAGATGCCCCAAACATTGCCACAAGCTTTGCTTTGGTGAATGTCAAATATCGAGCTTGGCCATGACTCGTGCCATTGTGCGATATGTCATGTGAGGAGAGGCCACTGCGTCTTAACTTGGAAACACAATTTTAGTTGCCATTTTGATGTATTCATATTGTCCACTTGTGAAGTGGTTTAAGTCTAGTTTACATACTCGATGAGTGGTCAAGTACTCACTGAGCGAGACCGCAGGTGAGTAATGGCAGGAATAATTGCGGGTTTTTTTGTTTTGGGCCTGTTGTGAGTACTATTCTGGTACTCGCCACAGGTTGCGAGGATTGTGTCCAGAATGCAAAAAACGAGCACAAAACCCTGCAAACGCATACAAAATGCTGAAAAAATGCGGGAAAAAGTTGTCAAGTGGCTGCCGAGTATTTGCCGATTAAATTTTCAGGGGGTTGGGTGAGTACTCGCCGAGTAAGGTTATGCGAACTATACTTTAAGATGCCTTGAGAAAACAAAAAAAAATGTTGAATAATGACAAATGAAATGCTGAAGTGCAATTATGTTCCTGTATTTAACCTTGTTGGTTGCTATTCCGAAAATTGGTGTCAAAGATGCCCCAAGCAGTGCCTAGAGCTTTGTGTGGGTGAATATCGATGATATCTAGCTGTCAAGTACTTGCAAACTATTATGAATTTTTCGCTTGTAACAAAATAAGAATGAAATTTTGTATGCAAGAAAATTCTGAAACCTGAATGCATCTAATCCCCCCCCACTAAAGCTCATGTCCTGTCCTTTGGGAAGAACAAATACAATACGCAGAATGTTGTGCAAATGTAGTCTAACTGCCATGAAAGCAATGTTATATGCGTGTGATCTATATATATATATATATATATATATATATATATATATATATATAGATAGATAGATAGATAGATAGATAGTCAGAAACAATGGGTGGATTTGGCACAAGGCGAATATGCTGAAATAGACATAACGGTTAAAACGATGATGTCAAAGGGGAGATTGCCCCAAATGGGCTGAGAGGTCTGTTCAAATGATGAAGCAAATATGAAATGGAAATTAAAAACACATCTGAAAAAAAAGCATAAGCCGTTGCAAAAACAATGCCAAATTGCATTTTGACAGAACAAGCATGATAAATTTTTTATATCATAGACGTCACAGAAATTGTTATGACTTATCTCGGCCTTCAAGGCTTGATGAAATAGAGATGCAAGGATAAAGGCAAATCTATCGTTAGGACTCTGTTCAAATCTAGAGATAATTCATTGTCGTCATAATAAGAATATTTAAATGTATCATGGCTTGGTAGGCATGATTCAAAAGATACGATAAGGTATAGCTGCCATAATAAGAAGGTACAAATGTATCTTGGTCCTGCAGGCATGATTTAAGTTGTATTTCTAAATTAAGATAATCAAATAGCATGTTATGTAAAGAAAAGTAAAGTTGCAATCACGGGCAAAATAAACATCATGCGAAAGAAAAAAAAAATTCAAGACCAAAGTGAAAGTACATACCTCACACTTGGAAGGGGCGAAGGTGCACAAGAGTTTCCACGTGTGGAAGCTTGCACCCGTCTAGTGTTTGCATTTTGACTCTGCCTTGATCCACAGTTTCTTTGATGATGTATGGACCAAGCCAGAAGTAGGATGGGATCTCCTTAGTCTGCGAAAAGTTTTCAAAATGTAAAACTAAAGGGAGCCAACCTTTAAACCTATTTTTCTTGACCTATTGTCTTCATCTTATAAGAAGTCTTTGTTTTTGTGCATACTTATGTCATGGATGAGGCCTCTTGGGTGATGCAGAAGAATGTGACTGCTCATGGATGCCATCTGAAACTGAATCTGATGCAATGAAATCTGAAGAATTTGAGTGATCACTGCTGAACCAAGATGCGGCCTATCTAAAAAATAAGCCTGCCATAGTGAAAATGTATTTAAAGAACTTGGAGAAGCCAAAAGGAAGACTCTATTTGTACTGGAGCAACTAAAATTGTAGGAAACCTTGTGTGTTTATTGGAATCATCTATGCTTGTACGATATCCTATTGAGGATCCTGTATATTGAATATGATGGATTCAACAAGAGCGGAATCAGCCTCTGAGATACATTCAATGAATTTGGCAAGTCTGCCAAAACAGTCACTGATGTAATCTGGAAAATCAGACCCTATGTTGCCTGTCTGAATAAATGTTACTAGGAAATTTCATTACACTTCTAGAGCTGGCATTTGGTGGTATGACGGGGCTAGAATAGGGCAGTTTGCCTATCACAATAATGATGTGGCAGTGCCTGCTGAAGGGTTGCACCATCATGCAACGAGGTTAGTGACTTAGACATGGTCATAAGACATGCTCCTTTGTATCACTATCGTATTGGGCATTACATATGTTGCTTTTAATTGTAATCTTAGATAGGTGACAATCAGGAATGAATATTAGAAAAATAAGATATGAAGAGAGAGAATAAGAGTACAAGGAAATCTGATAGTTTCTGAAGTAGATCAAAAATGTCTTTGGGGTATTTACTGGGGGAGCTTTGTCATTAGTAGTATAAGCATTGATCAAATCTCCATTGAGGAGTTGATCGGCATAATTGAAGTCATTAAAATCATTTTCACTAGTCCAATCATTAATGGAAATATCATCAGGGTTATTTGTTGTTTTTGAGCATGAAACCTAGTGATCACATTGACATCTTGGATATGAGGGTTAATGTAATCATTGGTAGGGTCTTCGGTTTGATCATGGTTTGGGAATGACTGAAAGTTTGACAACCTAAGGATGGGCGTATGGGATAAATATCTGAAAAAAATGAGAATGAAGAAAAATGATAAGGAATTCATAACCAACCACAAGGACGGTTCATGTTGGGTCCACACAAATGTATTATGGCTAGGCTGAAAGCTCTCTAATCAACAATGAAAAGATGGGACGATAGTACAATACAATCCTAGGTACAAACATTTCAAATTCTATCTTTACAATACTCAAAAGGCATAAACAAAGCTTAGTGTAAGGTAGTGAAATGTGTACACTTTATGGTATATGATCATCGAAAAGAGCATGGCCTCATCTTGCGTTGGGTAATTATAACCTGCAAAAGGGTTAGGGAAAATGCAAACAAACAATGTACACAAAATAAAATCTTGCAAACAATAACTTATCTCTAAACAAAGGTTTTGGCACATTGGCCTCTCCTAGGTGTCCAAGTGACACCAAGCCCCAGGCGATGTGGCTAAAGGTGATTTCTCGGATGGATAGGGTAACTCCTAGCAACAAGGGTGTGGTAATTTACCTTGCTGCATGGGCAAAATAAACTATTTTGGAATATCTGAAACTGTTGTGACAAACATATGGAGGAAGACCTTGAGAGCTTGATTATCTGATAAGCATGTCAAACAAGCTCAAGAGCTGGAATTTGCCAGAGAAAATATGATTGATCGTTTTGTTTAGAGCAAGGCAGTTATTACCTATTTATACCATTACTCATGTCCTTATTTTTAAAATTATTTTACGTTGGCGTATATGGATCGGGCCAAACACATCAGCTATCATTAAGGATTTCAATTTTATGAGGGGCATATTTGGCTTAAGCGAAATTAGCCACTCTTGGTCTTAAAGGGAAAATGGTTGGTTCGATGGATGTAGGGTCTAAAATGACTAAATGGAAATCAGTGAAAATGAAGTAGTGGGAGTTTTTGTCAGGTCCTATGAGGCAAGCTAGGGTCCCTAGGAGGTTCTATAGCTCCGGGTCCATCAGGAGCTGGCTCTTGAGCATGGCCACGGCCCACCCCAACTTGCGATATAACACATTATAATTTATAGGAGGCCTGTGCACCCTAACCTGGAAACTAAAGTTTAGTTGTCATTTTTGATGTATGCTATGAAAATCCTCATCGAGTGGGTGGTGCCATATTGTCTGCCTATTGGGCCAATGTGTGATATGTCATGTGATGGGAGGCCCATGCACCCTAACCTGGAAACTAAAGTTTAGTTGTCATTTTTGATGTATACTATGAAAATCCTCATTGAGTGGGTGGTGCCATGCTATTTGCCTAGTGTTATGATTGGCCTCAACCAAAACCCCCATATTAACTGATTTTTTGGGCACCTTGTTATTTGCTTTTTTTATATTGGTAAATCTCATTTTGGCCATTGTCAAAATGTCTTTTATTAGCTCATGTAATCTCTAGGCTGTTCAATTGCGTTTTTTAATTACATCAATCAGGATCATCGAGTCTTCTTGGATCCTCTTGTCATTCTACCCATACTCTTATTTTTTTTGTATTGAGATAAAAGCTGTGTTGCAGGAATCGCCCCCCTCCCCCACGTTTCATGTCTCGATACGCCTCGGGTACCGGTACGTCCCAGGTACCTGTCGGAGATGTCCCGGAGGCATCCGGAAAGGTACCGATAGGGAGAAACAATGGAAGTCAACAAAAAAATTTAAAAAATGTAAATCCACTCCGAACCCAACAGTATATAAATAAAATAAACATTTAAGTTTACATCCAGTTTCTTATACATTAAGCTATATTTTATTTATATACTTTTAGGATGTTTGAGAGGGGTTTCGGACCGCGAGGAGCTATAATGCAAATTCTAAGTTTTGGAGGATCCTGTCATATTTTAGAATTAGTTAGATTCCAGGGTTTCAGGGTTTCAGACTTAGCCATATTTCAGGGTTTCAAGATTTCAAGGAGACATCATAGGAGGTATGAAGGCTGCATGAAGGGATGTATGCGTGATAGATTAGTATGAGAATATCTCTCGCAAAGTGCCACAAGCCGATCCCACCCCATTCCCTGTGCAACCCTTAAGGCATGCAATCTGTGAGATTCAATGCACCAATGAGCCCTTGTGAGAGAAAGTGTCAGTAAATGATAAAGTTGAAAAATAATGGGACTGGCATTCATGATTTTGTGGGCAATCGAGATGATTTATTCTAGATTTGAATTTACATTTTGTCTTTGAAGTAGTGAATGAATGAATATTATATATTTTTAAGTGTTTTATCATTTATAGACAAATATTTTCATGCTATGTAGTTTCAAGTGTTTTACTAAAAAAATGAGTAATATACTATATATATATATATATATATATATATATATATATATATATACAGACGTACCCATGACGTATCCAAATCAAGGTTTTTGAAAAATGGCGTACCCGTGTACCCGAGATGTCCCCGTATCTGTACCCATACCCGTACCCAAACAACATAGGATAAAAGTTTACAATGTTCCAAAATATATGCCCAACCCATGGACAAACTCAGTACAATAAAATTTCTGCTACAGCAGATATAGTAACAAATTACCACAATCACCTAACACTAACATATAGTTTTTACAAAATTTACAACATACTACTATCAGGGCACGAAAAGCATGACTACAAAGTGAACCAACAGCACTAAAACTCAAATGGAGCCATCATATTCGAAGGGATTCAAAGGGTCCAACTTTATTGTCATCATCTGCGATTTCTTTCCCTTTATCAGCAATAATAGTATCTTACAATTGGAGACTCTGCTGGCTGCCTTACCTCAAGACTAACAATATCGTTCTGAGCATCGAGTGTATTAATAATTCCATGTACAGTATTGACCATCATATTTATTCAGTCATCATTTCTAAGAATGCTGAGAGATAACTACCACATGTGCCTGTTCCAATATTGGCCAAGGGCGAATCTGAAGGCAATATTGGCCAAGGGCGAATCTGAATGCAATATTGACCAATCACTTGACCCTGAAGGATGATCCAATTACCTGCTGATTTTCAAAAATTGTTGCCTCCTTTCAATCCTATCAGCAACTTCCTGAAGAGCTTTTGGTATAGAATCAGTTTTCATAGCATCCCTATGTGCCCCTAAACCATTTTGCCCATCATGTACATCAGCCTGCATATCTACATCTTGAATCTCTTACAACATTTCTCACGGATTGTGATGCATAACCTGCTAAACTTCTTGATCTGGATGAGGATCGATGTCATAAGAAATCCAAAATTCTTTTGGTTCTTTGTCCCATCCTTTTGGTGGAGCAACGGGGATGACAAGAGGTTTGTTTGGAATCCAATTAGGTGGAGGGGAAATCTTAGGAAATCTGCAGGTGTCTTCAATCTATTCATGCTTGGACTTCAAATAACCATTGTTTAGGAACTTTGAAATGGACATGCACCTGTAGTGAAACAACCAACACTGTGACTTCACTTAAGAAGAAAGTAGTTTCTCTCCTCTGATTCTGAAAAATATCTTTTTCCCAAACGAACCACAATACTTTTGTGGACATAATCAACCATAGATTACTTCAGAAGTTTCTAGGTTTGTTTTGTTTGCTTGAATCTATAATCCCTGTCCAGCTATCATCCAAAGTGATCACTTTTTGAGCACAAATTGACCAACCCTCATGTATTATTTTTGAAGGACATTTTGCAAAAGGCTTTCATAGAACAAATGCTTATTACCGGATTCTACTTCACCTCAAACAGAGCACTTCTCACTCTTCAGGTGCACAACTAGATAAGAATTTTGAGCTTCCAATCATGAAGACCAAATGATGGCAAATTTAAGAGACCATGTCCTAGGAGAATCATTTAGATGCAACTTATTATCATCCACATGACAAACTTCAGGGGAGCAAGTTCATCAGACAAGTGTTTATGCAGTGACTTCAAGGAGAGGAAAACCCCTAACCCATCTAATATTCTCCCAAATTTAAGTATGAAATCCTAAATGGGACCCTCTTCTGGAGGCTTCAAGGCTTTGATCAACAAGGTATAAGTTCTTTGGATATCAGGGATATTATATTGATTTTCCAAATCTGACCAAGTGAGCCATTTACCCATCCAACAGATGTCATCAAAGGTCGTAAAACCCTTTCTAGCCCAACACTGGGCAAAACAACCCCTATTTAAGTGAAGGACTTTATTGTTAACTGACAAGTTCCACCAGAATGATCTCAAACCTTGACATCTAGTATCAAACTAAGAGAAAACTCATTGTTTCACAATGAGGTGCTTAACGAATTTCCATGCCCTCCAAATAGGTGCAAAGATGGGCAGGCCAACACGTTTGCCTTCAAAGGAGCCAAACATCACATCACATCAATGCCACTTAAGCCTTTCCATTCAGGTTTCAACAAGATCATCCAAGGAGCATTACCTGAGAATACTCTTAATATCTGCTTCATAGTGCAAGCAATCTCTTGTAGTCTGAGATTCTTGAGACCTAACCCCCAACCTTCCTGGGTTTAATACACACATCTGAAGCAACAATATGCCTCTTTTGCTTCCCTTGCCATTAGACCAAATGAAGTCCTTCACAATTCTGTGCATCTGCTCAATGTTGATGTAATGAACAACCAACATGAATGATAATAAATAGTGTAGGAGGAAAGGACTTTTTGACACAATCGTAGTTTTCTAACCATTGCCAAATAATTTATGTGATTTTGTGATTTTTTTACCAATCTTTTCCAAAGACTAATGTGACATGTCCTTGAAATTCATAGCAAATGGAATATCCAAGTATTTAACAATTTTGTTAGGGCCTACCCAAGATCAAACTTGCTTGCTGACCCAATCAGGAGGGTTCTCTTCCCAACCTAACAGCGAAGACTTATAATAACAATTTTCAACCCTGAAGTTGAACATTCCATCTCCAATTTATTATTCATTTCAATCATGCTATGTGGCTCTAGTTGAGAAAACAAATAGGTATCACCTGTGAATTACACTACCTACAATATGTCATCATTAGGGAGTACAATGCCTTTTGTAGGTGGATGAAGGGAATAGTCCCTTATAGTAAATAGTGGATAACCTTTGGAGCAATCACAAACAAAGGTGGGGGATAAAGGGCAGCCTTGTCTAATAGATCTTTGAAGCTCAAAAGAGCCTATAAGTTCACCATTTACCTCTACCTAGACATTAACATATTTGAATAATACCATAACCTCCCTTATGGTCGAAGTCTACCAAGCCTCACTATTTTCAGCATAAGCTCAATGAATTACCATTCTCTTCTATCATAGGATTTTGTAAAATCAACGAGTGTCATGCATACATTTTATCTTGAAGTTTTGGTCGAGCTCATCCCTTTCCAACTAATGATCAAATTATCCAAGATATACCTCCCCTCCACAAACCCTGTTTGTGTTCCAAAAGCTATAAAGGGCAGGAAATTATTTAACCTGTTAGCAAGAAATTTTGCTAAAAGTTTATATGGGACATTTAATGTGGTAATAGGGCTTCAATTGTTAATCTATTATCACATCCCTGTTAACATCAGGACCTAAAATTCCATCTTAAATAGCCTTTTTTTACACATGATAGATTCTGAGAATTCCAATCAATGCTTGCCTTATAGAACTCGGTAGGAAAACCAGCAAACCCTTGAAACTTTTAATCTTTTAGAGACCTAATAAAAATTTTAATCTTTTAGAGACCTAATAAAAATTCTAATCTTTTTTCACCTTCCGATTTATTGGCCTCACTATTTTATGACTTCTTAGGCACCACCCTAACACGTCTCCCCATTCCTAGTTATTTTTTCAGAATTACCATATGAGGAGAACAGCCCTTTATAAAATGGAAAAAAAACTTACCAACTTAATAAGGATCAGTGGAGATCCTTCTTCTAATATCAATAGCTTGAACTTTCAAATCCAATTTGAAGAAATACATCGGGCCTTTGTCACCTTCGTTGATCCATGTAAACCTTGACTTCATTATAGTCCCATGTGAAACAGTACTGATGTGCCCTTACAGTTTGTTTTAGTCCTACCAACTGCTCCAACAGGTATACTCTCTCAGGCTGAGCTTGAAGCTTCTTTTTAATTCTAATTTGACTTTTCCTACTAGCTCTCTCTGTACATGGCCTTTGTCCTACCAAAAACTGTCACGAAGTTTTCTATAGCCTCATTGGATGTCTGCAAATTTGAATCTTACTGCAGTCCTGTAGTTAACCCTAAAACCTCCATAAATATCTGATTCCATCCAAACAGTCTTGATCTTCAAGTGAGGAACATTGAGTTTATATAATCCTTTGAAATTTAATTCAGTTTGGAAGGGCATAAGAGAAAATGATACCTCAATTGGGTGATGGTCCGAAAGAGTTTAGGTAAGGACCACTTACAATATTCCCACCATCAACCTGATGCAGTACTAAGTGTTCTTTATTGAAAAGGAATATATCTAATTTTTGAGTAAATTCTGTTTTTCTTTTTTTCTTTATTACACCAAGTGAACTTTATTCCCCGACTATTGTTTTTACTTCTTCAAAGAGGGTCAACAACATCAAACATTTTTTTCATCTTACACAAGGAAAAAAAAGTCATTTTCTTTAGTAGAAAAGAGGATCCCCAAACTAATCTTATTTATCCTCAATCATACTAAAACCCCCCAATGAACCAAGGTATGTGCTTCATATTGGTTGTAAACCAACGCCAAAGCTCAGATCTCTCATTATAATCATTGGGGATATACACAAAGCATGTTCTAAATTCTGACTCACAATGATTTAATGGAACCCACACAACTCTATTACAAGGAGAGCAATCTTCCTTCACAATTCTGTCTCTCCAAGCCCTGTCCAGCAAAATCATTGACTTCCTCCCGTGGCCAAATAAATTTCAGAACCTATTCTAACTTGTATCCTAACCTATTCAAGTTGAAGTAAGTAGAAATCAATCTATTTTCTATATCTCCTGAACATTCTCACAATCGCTTTCTTATCCTAAGCTTTCATCCTCCTCACATTCCAACTATTAGCTTTCATTTAAACCTTGGAGGATGGAGGCTTACCTGCCCATTTTTTGAGTTGGCTTCTCTTCTTTACCTTTTTTCCCGTCTCTTGGGTCATAACTGGGACCATCTTTATGTTTCCTCTTTCCCCTACGAGTCCTTCCAATATCTTCACTATTCTTAAATCATGATGATATCATCGAAAATTGGACACATGCAGACAGTCTCCTTTCTAGGTTAAGTGGCCTATTCATAGACTTGGAAATATCACCACCACCGGAAGCCAACATAGCTGTAGCTTGTTTAATAGCAATGTGCGAGTCAACAGTAGGTACTATCAAGTTTGAAGGTCAGGTATGGACATATCAGAAGATCATTAAGTTCAGGGTTCAGGGTTCCAGGTTCCCCTTCGACAAACTTTTGAGGGTTTGACACTACCAAAGCCTGTCCATCCTTTCAATAAAGCTAGGGCTTCCGCTTGGTTATCTGTGTCCTTCAATGTAAATGGCATAGACAAGGACGGGTCGTTCCTAAGAATCTTGTAAGATGTCACCTCCTCTTGTCTTGCTTGGGTTGCCTTTAGTGGCTACATCAAAGTTTTAATTTGATGCATCCTTGAGGATGCCTTTCCCACACGACTTTAGTCATCACTTCTCTATTTTCACTATAACCTTTATCAGAGGTGTGCTGAATATTCTCCCCTTTTTAAGAAGAGTCAATTCCACTCCTAACATGATGAATTTGCCAAGAGCATACCAATTTTGACTCTGCTGCTTCAATTCTGACCCATGCTTTCCAATGTCCCCCTTTTCTAATATAATGCCATTCCTCTCTAGCCAAAATGTTGGATATGATAGCTGAAGCTATATTCCATTCTCCAAGCCCTGATGTGAGCTGGTTCTACCTGATGCATTTCATCCTTATTTAGAATAGCCCCAAACTTTTCTGCAAGAGGTTAGTGGAGGATTAGGTGGTCTATTTCCTTTTACCAAATTACCAGAGGAAGCACACTGAAGAACACATAAAACCCATTGATTTTAAATATTTATGAGTCAAAGGCTTTCTCAGGGTTGTGAAAGCATTAGTTTCTGGCAACCCACAATCAAGCTGCACTCTTTGATATATTAAAGCTGGTGCTTGTTTACCATATTTTTGAAGAGCTTCTCAATATCTGATCTTTACTGAGACTTCTCCCAAGACATCACCTTCCCAAATCAACGTGTCATTTTCCCTGGCTTGAAGCAAAGGAAAAAGGTCTAATTTTGTTTGGAGCCCTGGCCCTTAGCTCTATTGCTTAATGCTCTCATCTTGTCTCCTCATTAAAAGGACCTCTTCAAACTAGGGGTCTTCCCATAACAGAGACTGGGATCCATCCTTTGTACATCATTTAGCCAAGGGTTAATTAGTCCTCTGCTGGTTCTCATAGCATTCCAAGCTGCAGATCCATAAGAATCAAGATACTTAGTTTTTTATTATTCTGCTCTAAAGTTCAATGTTCTCTCTGTAAACTCTCCACATCAATTTCTCACAAACGGCTATATTCAGCAATTTTACTTATTGCAACCCGCCCCTGGCCTCCCCCCCCCACCGATCCTTCGGTTTGCTCACCTTTTTCCAGGCCGCTAAAGGGGATCCCTTCTTCTCTTCCGTACCATTTCAAAGGATTTGGATTTGAGAAAATAGTTCCCATTTCATAGCCAGGACTTTGAATGGTGACATCATATAGATGGGAACCACTTGCAGAGATGCATTTATAAGTTGAAATCTCTTTGCAAAGGTCATCAAATTTCCTTTACACATTGCAAGTTTAGCCTGTATTCTGCAAATTGTTGAGGCCCACAGATCCTTGTTCATCTTTCACTTAAACAAGGGGCATGTCCAAATATGTGCATAGGAAGGGGGGCTGTCAAAATCCAGAATTTCACATAATCTAATTTGTTTTTTTTGCACATTCAAAATTTATACGTTTGATTTTCGATTATGAATCATCTGTCTCGAGACTTCTTCATGGAACACTAAGATCCCTTAAGAGTTTTGCGCTGCGTCTTCCTACTGTTATCCATTAATTAGAGGTGTGTAATGCTTTCAATATCTGACGTTATTTGAGTACCCTTCATTTGCCCTTTCTTCTATCTGCCTGACAGCCCTTCCTAATGCCTAAGATCCATTTTAAAGTTTTTATGATTCTTCTTCCTAACAAGCATGTGTCATCCACGAATTGAAGGTGTGTAATGCTTTCAATATCTGATGTTAGTTGAATACCCTTCAGTTGGCTTTTCTCCTATCTGATTGACAGCCCTTCCTAATGCATCAGCCATTATTATAAATAATTATGGAGACATGGGATCTTCCTGTTTTAGCCCCCTCAGGATACTGGAAAAAGATGCTGAGATTCATTTACTGGAATAGAGTTCATGATTTTATAGATCCTATATTGCATAGGGAAATGGGTTGGAAGGAGTGAAAATATTTTGGATTTTACTTCTTTGAGATGAGAACTATACAATAGTATTCTATTCCCTTAGAACTGCCTTTCTCTTCCTTGCTTCCTCTACAGCTCTTGCAACATCTCTTTCCACATTATGTTGAAATTTCTGGAGGGAAGCTATCAGGCTCAAGGGTCTTATCCCCTCACAAACTTGAGACATTCTTTCTTACCTCGTCTTCTTAAATTTCAGCCATAAGCCCTTCATTGTCCCTGCATGTAATTACTCTTGGAATGTGCTGGAGCAAGTGATCTTGAGCATTACTTCTGTTAATAATCTCTTCTTTCCTAAGCTCTGAAAGGTATTCAACAGCCTCTCTTCTTATTGCCTCATTATCTGAAATCCTTTCCCATCCAGGCTTGATGTTCTCGCTAATTCTGTTGCTATTTCAGCCATAAGTCCTTCATTGTCCCTGCTTGTAATCACTCTTGGAATGTGCTGGAGCAAGTGATCTTGAGCATTACTTCTGTTAATAGTCTCTTCTTTCCTAAGCTCTGAAAGATATTTAATCGCCTCTCTTCTTATTGCCTCATTATCTGAAATCCTTTGCCATTCAGGTTTGATGATCTTGCTAATTCTGTTGCTGTTTCTCTTCCCGGTGGACATGTGAAAGAATTGTGTTCCTATCTCCTGTGAACCAATTTACTCTAGACTTTTGTTTGTGGAAGACCTCATCCATTCTAAGTATTTATTGAGCTCTTCCAAGTTCCAATGTTACACTTTCTTGATTTCTCAATTATTCATTCACTCCTCTTCCCACGGTTTTCTAACTCCTTTAATTGATTTCTCCCAAAATTGTTCCTTCCATTATATATCAGTGAGACCATATACTTCTGAGATTATGCACAACATGTTGCCTTTTGAGTCTTTGAAAAAGTTTGGGATTCCTCAATTTTTACCTTTTAAAAGGATCTGGGATTCCTCAATTTTTACCTTTTAAAAGGATCTGGGATTCCACATGTTTGCTAACCTTCACACAGACACATTAGCTGCTATTGCTTGACAGTCATGTTGTCTCCAAAGCATCGGAGCAACTCTGGTTATTGTTTCTGGATCTATCTTTGCATCTTGCACTCGGATGATGTCTAGAGTTTATCTTTTGTAATCTGTCGTACAAGACAACCTTTTCTCAGGGGCAATTAAAACCGTGATAATCCAAATGAGTGCTATCTTTTTTCTTTGTGGGGGCCTTGCTTCCTTGCCTATGAAGAGATCTGTAATCTTTCCTCTTCATATTTGGTGGGCTTCTTGCTGTCTTTTGAGAGGATTAATCGTTCTAACTTTTTTTGACCAATTCTCGAGTTGCTTCTTAGTGTCATTTTTGGTTGGATCCCTCCTGATTTGCATAGGAGTTGTGATTTATGGGTTCCATCTTTTGAGAGTTATCCTCCTGTGAATCCTGCTCCACATCCCTTTCATTCACATTTCATTCCTCCTCACCTGCTTATTCTTCAGGCCGATCCTTCTGCGAATCCTGCTTCCTCACCATTTCCTCCTTACCTACTCCTTTTTCCTCTTCCTCATCCCAGTTTGAAATCCTCTGATCCCAATCAATTTATTTCCGATATATTTTTCTAACTTTGATTCCACCTGTTATGCTATTACGGTAGACCATTCCTCACGAGATAATAACTGAGATGCTTGTGAAACTAAAACACCTTCATTGCATTTTAGAAGCATGTTATGGTTTCTTTCCACCTGTTATGCCATTACAGTACACCATTCCTCACAAGTTAATGACTGAGATGCTTATGAAACTAGAACATATTCATTGCATTTTAGAACCACGTTATGGTTTCTTTCCTTCCAGATATCTATATTTTGTGCTTTCTTTTGAATTGGCTGCTACATTCTCTTAGCCTTCCTTCTCTATCCTTGTGCTTTCAGTTAATTGATGCTGTCCATCCTGGTTCTTCTTTAATCGTTTCATCACCTTTGGTCACTCTCTTCCCTGGGGCTACACTCTCTTCCCAGGGGCTCTGTCTCATGGCATTTAAGGCATCTGAAAAGTAGACCTTCATAACGCAAAGGCTGAATCCAAGTCCCGATTGAAGTTTTGATTCTAATCACCTTATGCGCTTGTTTTGATAAGTCCATTTTGACACACAATCTTGCATAGGTGGCCGGATTGCTTTCCAAAGTGGATTTTGCAGTGCTGAAAACCTCTCCAATTTCCACTCCCAGTTTTCTTAGACTATTTTCTTTCCATAACTCTGGTAGTAATCTGTACATTCTGACCCAAACAGGTTATTTTAGATATCATTCGTCTTTGGGTTTAAATAGTGGTCAAGGCTTCACAATATAACCTAGAGTTATTCAGGAACCAGGGGCCACCATTAAAGATCTCATCTTTCTTCCAAAATTTTGAAAATAACCAACATAGTTACCAAGTTTGGAAATCCAGATTCAAATTGGAAGGGAAAAAATCTGAAAACCCGGAGTTCCAGTTTTTTTCCGGGAAGTCCCATTCAGAAAAAGATGTATATATACATATATATGTATGCATGTAAAAATAATAACATAAATAAATGTAAATTTATTTGCTGGGCTGAGCTGAGCAAGGTGGCTGGGATGTCGGTTAACAAAGAAATGAAATTTTAATTTGTAAAAAAAATAAATAATAAAAATAAGTGGATCAAATTGGACTGACTTGATATGATTGAAAATTCAGGATTTGACAGGATTTAGGCCAGATATGGCAGGATTTGTTTACTATGATAAGCAGGAAAAAAATCCTTGGCTAAGAATCTCAGTCCTGGCTGTTCCTTAACCAAGCATTTATGAAAAATCCATTCCATAATGGCCTACACTGAGAGCCAAATCCACATATATTTAGATATCATTGCACGTTCAAATTAAAAACTGTACTCTAGTAAACGGTCTAAATCATCTAAACCTACTTGGAGGTATGCCTCTGATCAGAAGAATTGAAGTACCTGGTAGGTTTTCTTCCTTAAGGTTCACTCCTCCTGATCCTCTGCAAGCTGCATCTGTCCTGATCCTATCCTTCCGTGCATTGGGATCTGCTTCCCTGTTTGCCCTAGCTTTTGGGTGCTTTTCTCCTAACCTCCCTTCTCGTCTTTCCTTCCTCCAGTCATTGATCCTCCTCTTTAGTTCTGCCCTTTGCTACTCCTATCTTCCCCCTTATTCCTTTCTCATCCGTTCTTGTCTTTGCTAAATTTTGCCACCTTTCTGCTTTCTTCTGTGCTCCCGATTCCTTCAATTGCCTTTAAAACGTTTTTATTTGTTTTAAACTAAATAGCCGATTCTGATATTGGTATGGATATGGATATGGGATTTAGATACGTGGATGCGACCATTTTTTTGGGGTCTGGATACATTTTTGGATATGGCCATACAAATATACATATAAAATTAAATTAAATTAAAAACATAGCCAAATAAGCAAAAGTAACCACATAACATGCATAGAGTAAACAAAACAAGTTAAATAATCACAAAACATATTGATAATTCAATACTAAATGTCATAATATTCAATGATTGAACTTAGATTAGTCTTTAGAACAAGTAGATAGTGCAAATGTTACAATGTATGGACAAAAATCAAGACAAATCAAGGTATTCATAATATTCATATTGGTCTTCAATGTCTTCACTGAGAGCATCTTCATGTGGTTCATTAGAATGAGGAGTAGTAGTGCCACTCCCACTAGCTCCACTATGGATTGTTTAAAAAACCCACTAGCTTTGTGTCAAGCAATGAAAGGTAGGCAATGGACGCATCCAAGTCAATAGTCTCTGTGTCTACATTTTGACACGTTGCCTTTTATTTATACTCATCTTGCTTGTGTGTAAGAAGATGCATGTTAGAATGCACATAGACCAAATCCTTCACCTTTTTCTCTACCAAATTGTTACGCTTAATTGAGTGGATTAAGGTGTATGTATCCTAGTTCTGTTTAGCTGAAGAGAAACTTGCAACCTATCAAGTCAAGCCGTAAAGTCAATTAAAATTTATAAAAGTAAAATCTTAAAATCAAACGTTGAAAAAAAGGGTAGAATTAAAAATATTTAAAATCTTACTTGTGATAGAATTTTTATTGCAAGTGGCTGGATGCTTGCCCATGGAGGTACCACCACATATGAGCGTCCTTCATATACTTGTCACGAACACTGCCAAAGGAGTGACCCCTGGAGGTTATAAAATGTCCAAACTTTCTTGTAACCATGTTTTATACTTTTGGATTGGGGAAGAGTCTAGAGAATGTCGTCTTATACCCCTCACTAACCTTAATAAACCTATATGGTGGGACCCTTGTGTGCAAAGAAAGGATATTTGTGTTGTAGGTATTTGGGAGTCAAGGCGAAAGCAAGAAGATGTGATGGAGTGGTCATTTTGTTTCACCTTTCAATGAGATACAATTGCACTACTTTCAAGAACCTTTTCATATGATTTTATTTTTTGGCATTTATGAAGGACTTATCTTCTTAATCATTGAGTCAATTCCATCATAAATCTCAGCCAAACATGGATGATCCATATCCACAAATCTCAGCATATTCATGATGGGCTCAATAAAATTGAACAAATACTCTACACATTTCTACCATCCATCATCAAGGATCAACCCTTTCACCGTTGTGTCTCTCTTAGTGTTTGATTGCCTCCTTACACCCCAAAGGTGGTTGATAACCATGTTGCTCAATGCCTCACATACCTCGACAAGGCATCTCAAGACGAGTGTGTGTGATGCAAATTGAGTCTCAACATCCTAATAAGAAATATATATATATATATATATATATATATATACTAAGTTGCCGATACAGCGACGCGTATGGATACGGGTATGTGGATACGACCGTACAAAAAAATGAATATAAAATTAAAAATATAGCCATTTAAACAAAATTAACCACATAATATGCATAGAGGAAACAAAATAACTTCAAATAAGTTAAATAACCATAAAATATACACTCATAATTCAATGCCAAATATCATAATATTCAATAGTCGAACTTATATTAGTTTTATAAATTATAACAGGTACATGGTGCAAATGTTATAATGGATGGACAAAAATAGAGACAAATCAACATTCTCATTGTTCACCATATAGTATTATTCTTCTTCACCTGCAATGTCTTCTCAGTGCCACTCCCACTAGCTCCACTATGCAAGTCGTGTGAAGCACTGTCTAGCTCCGTGTCAAATAAAAAAAGGTAGGTAAGGGAGGCATCTAAATTAGCAGTCTCTGGGTTCACATCCCACAACTTTGTTGGCCCTTCCTCGTATTGAGGTTGTTTATGTGAGAGAAGACGTAAGTTGGAATGCACATAAATCAAATCCTCTGCTTTTTTTGCAGCCAACTTGTTGCATTTAACTGAGTGGATAAAGCCATAGCCATCCCAACTCTGCTCAGTTGAAGAGGAACTTGCAACCTATTGAAGCCACAAAGCGAATTAAAATTTATAAAAAATTAAAAATTAAAAAACAGTTAAAACTTAAAACAAAACATCGAAAAGGTCAAAAGAATGGTAGATTAAAAAAATTAAAATCTTGTGATAGAACTTTTATTGCAAGTGGTTGAAGGTGGGTGGATGCTTGCCCATGGAGGTGCCACCAAAAGTGAGCGTCCATCTTGTACTTGTCATGGATAGCACCAAGGGAGTGACCCACCGAAGATATGAAATGCACAAATTCTTCTCTGACTTGGTCTTCTACCTCTAGATCGGGAAATATTCTAGAGAATGTTGCCTTATATCTTTCGCCAACCTCAACATCCCTATATGGTGCGACCCACCTGGGCAAAAAAATAATCTCTGCAGTGTAGTATTTGGGTGTCAAGGCAAAAGCAAAGATGTAATGGGGTGGTATTTTTGTTCCACCTTTCAATGAGATGCGACTGCACTTCCTTGAAGAACCTCTTTGTGGGATCTTGCTCATTGGTATTTATTATGGATTTAATGTTTTTAATCATTGAGTCAATTCCATCATAAATCTCACCCAAACATGGATGATCCATGTCCACATATCTCAACATGCTGACGATGGGCTCAGTAAAACTCAACAAATACTGCACATGTTCCCACCATGCATCATCATGAATCCACCCTTTCACTTTTATGGCCCTCTCCCTGTTTGCCTACTTCCATACACCCCAAAGGTTGTTGATGACCATGCCACTCAATGCCTCACACACCTTAACAAGTCGTCTCAAGACAATGGTGTGTGAGGCAAATCGAGTCTCAACAATCTAATACAAAATTAAAACAAATAATTAATAAACTTAAAAAATTGTTCAAAAATAAAAACACTACAAATTACAAACTTATAAAATAAAATTAAATTAAGAGTTACCTTCAACAACTATAATTTTGAGGTTTTGAAGATGGCTTGGGACATGTGATGGTTGGTTATGAACATTTGGATCTCATTTGCTTCCTCATAGACTTGTTTGATCCAATCAATTTTTGTCCCCAATTTTTGCAACATAAGGTTGAGGGAATGAATGTTACAAGGTGTCCAAAATATATGCCCTTACCTTGCCTCAACCAACATGCCCGCAGCTCTGCAATTTGTAGCGTTGTTCATTACAACTTGGACAACGTTTTGAGGCCCCACTGCCTCAATGGATTTTATCAGGATGTTAGCAATGAATTGTGCATTCTTTACTTGACCTTCACAATCAACGGCCTTAAAAAACATTGCTCCTTTAGGGCTCACTGCAATCGCATTAATCAATGGCTTATTTGCCGTATCTTTTCATCCATCGGAAATGGACACCCTTGTTTCGATCCATGAATCCCTGATGGGCTTAAATGCATCTTCAATGTGTTTTTTTTCTTTTGTCAATAAGGTGGTGTTCACCTTTTCATAACCTGGGGTGACACCCTTTAGGGGCAACATTGATAGATCTCACCATTTCCTGCTAGTATGGTGATCTAACCGTATTAAATACAATGCGCGATGCTCTGCTCCGCTATCTCCCTGGAGTCATTTTGGAATGCCTTCTCCATGGACCTGCATTTTTTGTTCTCTTGTGACCAAGAGTTGAATCTTCTTCCTCTTCAATCGCAACGGGTGTAGAAAGAAAGGGGTGTGATGGGGTCACTAGATTAGCACGAGCTGGATCAACAGGGGGTGATCCTTTCTTTCTCAAATGATGTTTCGATCTTTGCTCCACAATGGCATCTGCCTCTTTTTGCTCTTTGATATATGCAATGATCTTTGCCTGTGGTAAGCCTTTTCCTGGCAGTCCACCTATGCTTGGCCCACCACAAACTCTGATTCCAGTGCCAGAAATTGCACACAAATGAGCTTTCACTCGACTATACGAGCTATTGAATTTATCGTTACACTCTGAGTAAAGCCAATGAAAACACCCTCCACCAGGTATCTATTTCAATATTGTTACATACTTCCAAAGGGGCATTCGTGGATCAGATTTGGGGGTTATCCTCTGCTCCACCGAACTAGCACTTCCACCTTGAGACATTCTAATTTTTGACAAATCGTTCCTAGTAAAAAGTAAAAAATTGCTATTAAAATTTAAGGGTAAAAACTAAAAAAATAATAATTACTATTAAAATTAAAAACATAATCATTGTATTTGATATTTGTAAACATAATTAAAAATATAAACTATTAAATATATAATTTGATATTAATATTTCAAAAAGTAAAATATTTAAAATTTAAACTATATAAATTATAAATTTATAATCTTAAAAAATAAATCTAATCGAAATTTCCAAATTATTAATTAACTAAATAATTTGTCATTTGATATTAATATTTTAAAGTATTTAAAATTTAAACTATATATAATATAATGTTTAAATATAAATTAATAAATATTTAAAATGGAGGAAATGTAGATGCAATTAGAAGCTGCTTGGTGAACTGGGTTGAAATGTTACCTCCATGATTACACAAATAAAGGAGAGGTGTAGTAAGAGTGCAAGGGCAAGGGATGATGACAGCCAGTTTATAAAAATGTTACTACTTTGAACATGATTCGTGACAAAAAGACGGTTTATATTTTGTAGGGTATATTATTCCTATGTTGTGGAATGAAAATGTGACCTTGGCAATATCTGCCTTGGGGCTAAGACCTATTATTTTCAAACTAAAAAATTAATTATTGTGGAATGAAAATCAATTTGCAAACTAATTTATTATTATTATTGTGCCTGTATTTCTTTTCAAGTTTGTTGGTTTCCTTCGAGAAATGTGCATCTGGAGACAGCTTAACAACTATCATGGGTATGCTGAAGTTCAAACTAATTATTTCATTGGGATCTTTTCTGACAAGGTCGACAAGTTTTAGTAAATATGCATGAGAGATGCATCATATATTTTTTACCAAGTTATTTTGGATATGCAGGCCGGAGACACACTTATCCAGCTATATCACAATTTTATTACAGATTTTGAAACAAAGATCAATTTGCTTAAGCTTGCACATTTTGCTGTCATAGTTTCTCGTCAGTACACAGAAAAGGAGGCTGCTATTGGCTACTTGGAAGGATTAATTGAGAAGCTTCGTGCCACAAGGGAGATCAGGATTGAGGAACCTATCATATATGTTAGAATGCAAATAGCTGCATTGAAACTTGAGCAAGGTGAACAGAAAGAATGTAAAAGGCTACTAGATGATGGCAAAAGCTCACTGGATAGTATGACAGACATTGATCCTTCTGTTTATGCAACCTATCATTGGGTCTCATCTCAGTATCATAAATCAAGACAAGAATTTTCCGAGTTTTACAAAAGCGCGCTTCTATATTTGGCTTACACTACTGTAGAGTCCCTTTCAGAACCATTTAAGCTGGTATGCCTTGATTCTCTGTACAGGAAGTGGCCACTTTATATATCCTTTAATTTATTGACGGGAGAATGCACCAATATGCATTCATGAATGGTTGATCTCTTCTTTTGTTTCTGAATGTTAAGATACTAGATTATTGTTTGCAGTAATTAGCGTAGAACAAAAAATAGCTAGCAATTGTGCTTCAAACAATTCTTCAACAAATTCACCATTTCTGAAAAACACGTGAATTTCTTACATTGTCAAGTTGGAAATTATATATTTTATCATACAGTAACAAATCCCTTGTTTCCCAGGCCAAGCGAAATCTCCCCTGCATCCCAATCCGAACCCAAAATAAAATAAACTAAGATTACCCCTATTAAGTTGTAAAAAAACTCTGTATGTACAAGATTCATTTGTTATTTGATAACTATGGACCAAATTGTCTCCACTGTTCAGCCAACAGAGCTTTTATTTGATTAGTTGTACCTTTTTGTTTGGTTATTTAGGGACTGAGAGTCTACTACTTGCTCAGGGGCTCCTTTCACAGTCACACATTGCATTACTTTCAAATCAGGAATGGATTCCAAACAATCTGTGCTCCTAATCTGAAATGAATTTCAAATAAAAAGAAAGTACTTGGGCCTTAAATATTCATATTCATAGATGATAAACCAAAGTCATTATTGTCTGTTTGGGTATCTAACACAGCTGATTGCTGACACACAAAACAAGCAGCGGTTTATACATTATGAGTTCTCTTGCACATTATATTTCATAACATGACCATTTGATGGATTTTGCTATTACATTTAGTATTAAACATTGGAAAGTGTGCATAAGGCACTCTTGTATTTTACTTTTGTCTTGCATGCAATTATTAGTCCTATTGATCCATTTTGATTTCTTGTGGATGAGAGAAAACCAAACATAGACATGAGAAAACACCAATTATAGAAATTGTAGACAGAAAAGTTTGCTGCACTTTCATTAATTAGATTAGAGCATGAAATTGGTGAATTCAAAGAAGTGTGAGAGAGATGATTAGCTGATTGTCAAGTAATCATTAAGTATAAGGCTACTTAATGAAATCTCCCTATTACTAATTTCTGTAGAGCTCAATGTAATGTTTTGATATTGCGCATTGATTTTCTTTGTCATTGTTCTCTTATAATATGAGTACATGACTTACATTTATTACTAGTATATTAAGTGTTCTAATATTCTTCCTCAATGATCATATATGAAAACATTAAAAGTTTATCCCTCAATTTAATAAAATTTTCAGTATACTTGGAAGCTGTTCCTGATGTAATTGTAGGTTCTCCTTGGCCAGACTGCCACAAATGCAGCCAAAACAGTAGCCTTAAACTATGCTTTTGCTGAATACAAAGCAATGGTCTATTGTTACTTGCTTATCTAAGATAGTACAATTGTTACAAACTTGGGGTATATCTTCTTGTGAGTTTCTGGTCGTTAGTTGATTTGCCGCAATCCAAATCCGTGTAAACAAAGGGCTGAGAATTATAAAAAACACCTTGTGAAACTCTGAAATTTAGTGTGCCTTTGATTTACCTGAAGATCCTCTTTGCTGCCATCCAATTATCAGCATTGAGTTTATTGGCAAAATCTGCTAACATAGCTAACAATAAAATAAATTTAAAGCCTAACGGAAGAAAGATATATTGAGACTGCCAGTTTTAAACTAGCATCCATAGGGTTCATCATTGGCTTCCAATCTTCCATCTTGAATGAAGTAGTACTTGTGCATAATGTAGACACCTAAAATTGGCCACCAATGGCTTCATATCCGACTTTAGACCAATTTTTGCCAATCATTGAATACCTAGTCCAAGAATTTATATTAGTCTCGAATTTGGCTTTATAATCTTGCATTAAATCAATTTGGCTTAATAAATCAATTAAATAAGGCAAATACACATTGAATTAATCAAAATCAAATCCTAATTAAGTTCACCCATGAGCTAATAAATCAATTACTAAAAAGAAAATTTAAGAGCATCTTACCTTTGTGAGTTGTCACATTTGAAAAATATCTAAAAGAATATCTTAAGAATATGCCAAACTCAACCAAAGTTAGTAAACTCAACTATGGTTGTGAGTTGTTCTTTTTGAAAAATATCTAAAAGAATATTTTAGGAATATGCCAAACTCAACCATGGTCAGAGTTAATTCATTTCAGGGGATTTGAAAGCCTATAAAATCAAGTCTAGAGATCTTCATTTTAAGAGCTCAATCAAAGTCGAGTTATAATGCAGGAATAGATTCATGAAGCTAAAACCCTAGTGTTAGAATGTTGAAATTGAGCCAAGCCATCAATCAAGCCAAGCATTCAACAATGGTGCATAGAGGAAATGATATTAGCCATATGTCATTGATGAAGACTTCTTATGCATAATCCAAGCAAGCCAAACGAAGAAATCATTTGAAGCTCTCAAGGAAGGTAAAGATTGTTGTTCTTTGCATTTTAGTTGGGTTTTCAATTGTTGTTTGTTCATGAAGCTCCCCCTAAGATCTAAGCTTAGAGATGTTATGCTAGTTTGTTTATTTCATTTTGAGACTAACACAATACTAATCATCCTCTCTTGAGTCAAATTCCTTCATCACAAATGGAACGTCTGGTGGGACTATCTTCATGAGAGCGCAACCCACAAACTTTTTTGTATTCCATAGTTTTATTTCTTTTTTTGTTGTTTTTGCTTTGAGTAAAAACGACTAATAAAAAATTCATAACTTTTTATTTACTAAACATTTTTGTCTAAATATTTGTATGCATATAGCTAAATATGTAATTGATATGCTCTAAAAATTTCACAAAAAGATTCTTTATATTTTAGGAGTTATGGTTCTTTTAGTGATTGTCACTTTCTATTTTTTAATTTTTTGGTAAAAATGGTTAGTACAAAGATAATATATATTTTTTAATTAACTGGTTTGACCTAAATTTTTGTAGAGAGGTGCACCCTGGACTTATAACTTCCAAAATTTTTGTGACAAATGGATGTATAGTTTAAAAGTTATAGCTAAATTACTGACTATAGGGTTTTATGATTTTTGTGTTCGATTTTCTTGTTTTTTACCTTCTAACTTGTTTGCATGTTTCATAGGTTTATTTTATTTATTTTAAGTTTTTTATTTAGTTTTTTGTTAACCTTTGCCTAACATAACATGTTTGTTTTTTTGGGGTTTTGCCTTCGGGTTGATAGATTTAACCTTTCAAAGTTGTTTGTCTCATTTGATAAATAAACTTCAAGGCTAAACGAAGTTCTGACCATTTCTTTGCAAGGCTTATTTGGAGAAAACCATTCAATCTAAATTAGTCTTTTCACACTTTATTTGGATGTTTAAAACAAACTATGAATCCTTCATTTTGGTGTTTAAAAAAACCTTTTAGGGTGTTTTATTGGTTAAGTTTTTGTGGTTTCTTTCAAAGTTCACAACTTAAAGTCAGAGGCTAAAAAAACACCACCACACATTTTGTTTAGTGTTATAAAATTGAATACACTTCAAAGTTTTTTGCAAGTTGTCATTTTTTGTTTAATCTAATAATATTTTTTGAGTAAATAAGGAGTTGTGCGTGTATGCTCTCCCATCTGTCCCCTTTAGAGAACTTTTGGGATCAAAAGTGCCAACTTTTTTTTGGGTGGTTTGCAATTAGTTTCATTTGCACTTCTTAAAGCCAAGGGGTTGGTAACAAATCTAATCAAACACTTTCAATTTGGTGCAATGAAATTAACTTCACTTCAATTATTTACAAACTTGCTTGTTGATTGTGTGTTTTTGTAAAAATAGACGTGCGTATATGCTCTCTCATTCGTCCCCTTTAGGGAGCTTTTGGGATTGCCATCTCATTACACTTTGAGCCTAGTCCAATGTATAGAAATAATGTCGTTTAAAGCCCTCTCCAAAAACTCACAATAGTATTGGGTGATCTTGAGGCGACCATAAAGCCTTTATATTGTGTCATTTATTTCATGCATTTTGGCTTGTAAGGGGAACTTCATTACCTTCCACGAGTTTTTTAGGGAAGCTTTGATTCAGGGTTTCATCTCTCGGCAATGACTTCAACCACTCCCACTAGAATTGGAGATTTGAACGGTTAAACCACCTTCTAGTATTGGAGTTGCACATGAGACGTATTTGTACATTGAACATCGCACTACACTGAGCAAGTGACGGATGTAGTGGTTGCAAAAAGGACAAGACTTTTTTTCAACAAGCCAAGTGCCGCAGACATCCAATTAAAATGCATTTTTTTGCATCGTTTGACGTGAAAGTCATTGTGCAATTGATCCATCTAGAACATTCGTAAAACAATTAGTTCAATCAACCCCACATTGCCATACCTTTGCTATGATTTGGACGATTATACTTAGTGTATTTTGATCATTTTTGTTTGGTGTGTTAGACTAAAACTTGTATTGTTCAAACCATGTCATTTGATGAGCCATGAGTCCACATCACTCTGTTATTGGAGGTGTTATGCCATCCGTATGACACTTTGATTTAACTTAACAAACATTCTATTTTTGTGTCAAAACATTGGGAGTAGCACTTGATTGAGGAGGGCACCGTTATGTTGCCTAAATCAATTCAAAATCTTGTGCCTTTGAAGTCTTGAAATATAAACCATTTGTCACATCATCTTCGGGAGTGCTAATGCCGTTAGGGTAGCCATTTTGTTTCAAAAGACTTGTCTTGTTTCATCTTGCGTCTTCATTATCATTTGTTTTCAACCAATCGCTTGAGCCTTGTTGAATCTTGGATTAGCGTGGTCACATCGTTCAATTCTTTCTAGGTCTTTGTCATCAAATTTATAGTTTATCCTTAGTTGAGTCCTTGATTAACTATTACAAGTTCAAATTCAAATATTGGTTGATTTCAGTTTAGACCTCAATTCGTGAGGTTGATACCTAGATCTTCCTCTTTTGGATTATGTAACTTGAGATTAATTTGTCACTCAAATTTGGAAAATTATATTGTTTTGTGCTTTTATTTTGGTCAAATCAGTTTATCTTCAAACATCTCTTGTTTAGCATCTTATATCAATCAGAACATGTTTTATGTCTAGAGTCATGTACCTTGTCTATGTTAACTTGTTCCAAGTTTGTTAGATTAATCAATCATCCTTTTTAAGTTGAGCTTTCGCCACTATTTGGCCATTAGTCCTTGCATATCTTGTTCGAGCCTAGCTTTTGACTCTGTGTTTGGACAAAGACCTAGTAACTTTTCCCTTTAGTAGCTTTTAGATCTACTTGGAACACGTTTCAACATTAAAGTTTGGTAGTTTGATTTTTAGGTCATTTTGTGTGAGCTTTGTGTGTATCAGACATTTGGCTTTAGTCGTTTGATGATACACTATTTTTATCAAGTCTTTGCATAAACTTTCTGGAGATTCAGCTCCACCCCTTTTAACCAAGCTAGATCACGTTTAAACCCTTTGTCCTTTGGACATAGTGTTTCAGAGTTTGCAGAACTCTAGACCTTTTTTCGGATCTTTCATCATTTATGCGGATATGTCTATCTACACCTATGGTGGAGTCACATATAATCCAACTTATGATAGAATGGCCGCACAAAATCTTGCTAGGAACCCCTATAGAGAAAGATTTTCTAAGGAGTTTTTTTATTCTCCTTACAATACTCCATACGGGGAACATAGTCAAAAACCACAAAATCCAAATCAAATTACCAATTGGGATGATATGGTTTATGAAGACTTTGAAGACCCAACTACATATAATGTTGTTTGGGATACGAATCCATACCCTCTTTATGATAATCAATACATGGAACATAGTCAAGAACCAACTTATGATCCAACTCAAGATTGGAATGATATGGTTTATTAGGACTTAGATGCTTTGGCTTGTGCAAACAATCAAGTTCCACGACGTCCTTTTGTTTATCCGATCATCGACTACCCCTAACCCTTGTTTGGATTATACAAGTTATCAAGCTCTACAATATCCAAGGAATACCATTACCATTCCTAGACCTCATGCTTTGGCTTGTGCGAGCAATCAAGTTCCACACCGCCCTATCGTTACCATTTCAGGGCTTCATCCTTTGGCTCATGTGAGCAATCATGCTCCACAATGCCCTACTATTATCCAACCACAGACCATTCTTCATTCAGTACCAATCCCATCCAAACCTCAACCCATCCAATCATTTGAAGACCAAGCTGTGATCAAAACTTGTGTTTTCCAACTCATTGGAAATCAAGGTCAAGAGTACCAACCGATCCAAGATGTTTTTGTTGAACCAACCATTTGTGACAAGTCAACCTATGATGAATCACCTTTCAATCCTATCCCTGTTGTCGAGGAGTCTCACTCTGATGAGCCAGGTTTTGTTGAGTCACTTCTTAATGATTATAACTGCCTTTGGGCAAATCATTACTTTGACCATATGCCTATTTTTCAAGAGCCTCCTATTGACAAGCTAGTCTCTAAGGAGTTGTCTTTTGATCTTTTTCCCATTCTAGAGGAGTCTCACTATGACAAACCAGTCTTTGTGGAGTCCATTATGCCATCACAGGTCATTACTTGTCCAATAGCAAACATTTAACAAGATATCATTGTAACAGAGTATCCATCAGATGAAGAATCAGAATTAGAGTCAGGTTCTACATTTGAACTGACATCAGATTTAGTATCAAAAGTAGAATCAACATCAATCTTGACTTCAGATTCAGAGTCTCTTGAGTTTGAATCAGATTCAGATACAGAATATGTTCATGACTGTTACAACATTGGTTATGCATGCCTAGCAGATCAATATGAATACATGTGTGATCTTTCTACGGTTTTTGAGGATGATTACTTCAACATTGACACAAGTTCTCGTAGTATCTTCTACGAGGATTGTGCAACCTCTTCCCATTCCATTATCGTTCCATATATCATTACCACCAATTATCATAGCCATGTCATTGACATTCCATCTCCTACAAGTGTCGATTGGGACCAACAGAATCATACCTTGTTGAATTGCATCCATGGCGACATATCGAATGAAGAAAAACAAGGAAGCCAAGATTACAATCATATAGTAGAAGAAAATTCTCTTAGTGAAACCTTTTCGAAGGCGCTAGGAGGCAATCAAAGTTAGAACTCAACATCTTCTAATGAAACCTTTTTGGAGGCGCTAGGGGACAATCAAATTCAAAAGTCCATGTTCCTTAGTGAAACCTTCTCAGAGGCGCTATGAGACCATCAAAATAAATTCATTGGTAGAAACCTCTTCAACGTGTCAATGGCTGAACACAAAATTTCTTTACTGCTTAATGAAGACATTACCAAAGATCAAATCAAAATAGCTTCCACCCTGCAGTCTAATCAGATGGTAGCTACTCTCAGACCTAAACAATAGAAGAATTTGGTGGTTTTATTGAGAGAATATTCAGAAGTCTTTGGCCCTATCACATTCAAAGTTATGTCGAATTTGGAATCAACAACATTGTGTGTGCCTAAAAATCTCAATCTTCATTTATTTTTTTATCAATTATACATTCCTTTATCCCCCATTTCATTTTACAAACCTATCAATCAACATTTATCCATATTTACTATCATGGTTGCACTTTCCTTTGTAGAGGCTATGAGGATATCTTGTTTCAGCACTTGAAAGAATCAGAATCAACGACCAACGAAGATCATAACATTCTTGGCATCCAAATCTGTAGCCAGTTCTTGACAGAGCAACTATTTAGACGAGGTGTGGGTTAATAATTTACATGATTGATTATTCTAGTTGTATCATTTGTTGATCAGGATGTGCATCTCCACTTCAACAGGGACAATAGAGTCATTTCTCATACCCAAGCCAAAACCAAACATGTACCATATCTCATATCAAGCTATCAATCTTTTTGCCATTGTCGCATATCCTAACCATTCACCTTATCACTTGGGGGCAACCCTTTTACCATTTTATCCAATCATTATCATAACCAATCATTATCTTTTCATTTTGACATCCCAACCAGACCGTTCAACCATTCCATTCCTACTCAACCAAACATGTTTTGAATCTTATCAACCTAGCCCTTTTGACCTTGGTTCATCCATTGGTTTCACGTTTTCAGCATACAAAATCAGACCAGTTTTAACAGTTATTTCATGTATTTCAAACAAAGGCAGTATTTTGGAGCAATATAATAGAAGTTTTGGTAGTTGCGTCTTTCGTTTTTTATTCCCTTCTTGTCAAGTTTGTTTATGTGAGCCGAATTATATGTTTGTTGGGGCAAATCCATGTTCATCAATTTTGATATTAATTATATCGCCTGTTGGGGCAAATTAGTATCATCGATCTATCAATTGTACCCTGGTTATAACCACCTATGGGCAAACTAGGGGCAACATTTGTTTTTTATGTCTTGACATATCACCTAGCCATTCCTATGTCGTATTATGCCATTATACCAACTGTGCTTGTTTTGTTTAAATTGGATGCTAGACTAGTCAGATTCTTTCGCTGTGAGGTGAACTACTATGAGCTAAAGCCATTTTGGGACTATGTGGGTCATTCATGTTGAGGTCAGTTCAGTCCTCTTTCAGCGACACTCTTGTTGTTTTGCAAGCATCATTTCAGGTTATAACGCTCTCGCCGTTTTGCGAGCTTGGACCATTTTAGTGTCTTGTCATTCTTTATTGAGTTGAGATGCTTTGAAAATTCCAAAAACATATGAAAATTGTTGAGAAAAAATCAAAAACATTGACCACTTTGCCTTAAGGATTCTGGGAACCCTCACTAAGTCACAAAAAAATCACTTGTTCTTTAGTTTCTCCATCCTTTTTGGCCTTTTATCCTATGCTATTATCGTTTGTGAATTCATCCCTATTTTTCTATCACATCCATCATGTCTTCTATCAATCATCATTTTCTTCCCATTTCTTGGGAGAACTACATTTGATCTGAAGTTTTGTTGGATTGTCATATCCATAGAAATATGTACGCAGCGCCCACTTGCCTAGCGCATATGGAGACAATTTGGCCACCTCTTTCCTTTTCTTCTATTCCTCCATCTTGTTTGTTTGTTCAGTTGTCGCCTAGTTTCTAGGGCCAATGTTTGTCATGTTGTTTATACTAACATAGGGACTAACACTTGTTTGTTTCTTTGTTTGTTTTTTTTGTTTGTCTATTTTGTTTGTGTGCCTGTTTGTTTGCTTTCAACACTGTGGTTGTGATTCAGTCTATGCGTGTTCATTGGGTGATTCTTTGCACATTATTCTTGAATTTATCCATATTCAAATGTCTATATTGTCATCATGGTTTTTATCATCGGTGCAATTGTTTTCCATTGGGTATCGGATATCGGGAGTTAGTGCTTATGTATATTTTGGCCAAGTCCCCATGATGTTCTATCATGAGGCTTACCATCAAATGCTACAGCAAAAATCAGCTTTGAGAGGTCTACAACATCAATGCAACATCACCATCTCCTTGATACCGACATTGGCAACAATCCTAATCCAATACACAATCATATCCCAAACAGAGTAATTAAGTAATGAAAGAATTTCAACTTTTGTTAGTTTGGACGAGCATCTCCCTACTAGCAGGTTGTCTTAATTCATTTTTATCCTCCGTATCAACTTATCAATCATCAACCATTAATCATGTTTTCATAATCGGGGTATACTGCATCAGCACTAAACACCGTCCCACATGCATTCTCAATGATTATATCGTCTGCTGGGGCAAATCATTGGGTTATCACCACTTTTTCTTTCTTGTTTGTTTGTCCTAATTGGGACAGCTCCATCTTTTCAATGATTATATCGTGCGCTGGGGCAAATTATTGTGTTATCATACCACGTTGCCACAATCGAGGTACCATGCTTATAACCGCCTTTGGGTAAACCATTGTACACCGTCTCACTTGCATTTCTCAGTTATTTTGCCCAACTTTGGGTAAATCATTGTGTTGTCACCCCATCATTTTCATTTGTTTGGTCCTCTCATTTTCGCTTCTTTCTTTTGAGGGACCGTTTGTCGACCCATTTGCAAACCACTTTTTCGAGGGGGTAGCTACAGTTCAATCATTACCATTGCAGTCGTAAGCATAAAGAACTATTTTATTCTTTGAAAAGACGTTATTATGCTTACAATTTGCAACATCTTCCCAAATAGGGGCAAACTGTAGACGCCTAAAATTGGCCACCAATGGTTTCATATTTGATTTTAGATCAATTTTTGCCAATCATTGAATACCTAGCCCAATAATTTTTATTAGTCTCGAATTTGGCTTCATAACCTTGCATTAATTCAATTTGGCTTAATAAATCAATTAAATAAAAAAAATACATACATTGAATTAATCAAAATCAAACAAATGACCAAATGCCTAAAAAGAATTAATTAACTTGCACATCCTAATCAAAATCAATTAGCAAGTTAAATCAATTTCAAATCATAATTAAGTTCACCCTAACTTGCACATCCTAATCAAAATCAATTAGCAAGTTAAATCAATTTCAAATCATAATTAAGTTCACCCATGAGCTAATAAATCAATTACTAAAAGAGAAATTCAAGAGCATCTTACTTTTATGAATTGTCAGTTTTAGAAAATATCTAAAAGAATATGCCAAACTCAATTAAAATTAGTAAACTCAACCATGGTTGTGAGTTGTCCTTTTTGAAAAATATCTAAAAGAATATCTTAAGAATATGTTAAACTCAATCAAAGTTAATAAACTCAACCATGGTCAGATTTAACCCATTTCAAGGGATTTGAAAGCCTATAAAAGCAAGCTTAGAGCTCAATCAAAGTAGAGTTATAATGCAGGAATAGATTCATGAAGCTAAAAGCCTAGTGTTAGAATGTTGAAATTGAGCCAAGCCATCAATCAAGCCAAGCATTCAACAATGGTAAATAGAGGAGATGATGTTAGCCATATGTCATTGATGAAGACTTCTTATGCATAATCCGAGCAAGCCAAACGAAGAAATCATTTGGCGCTCTCAAAGAAGGTAAAGATTGTTGTTTTTTGCATTTTAATTGGGTTTTCAATTGTTGTTTGTTCATTAAGCTACCCTTAAGATCTAGGCCTAGAGATGTTATGCTAATGTGTTTATTTCATTTTGATCTCATTTTGAGACTAACACAATACTAACCATCCTCACTTGAGTCAAATTCCTTGATCACACATACTTATGCTGAAAATAAATATTCCTCTAGCTGTGTGCAAGAATTCAGCCCCTAATTAAAAAATTACGAGATTCAGGTCTGTCATGTTAAAAGTAGATCAAAGATCCGATTTTATCTTTTGAATATAGCTGGTCTTGCTTTTGTGATAATTAAGTTGACTACGTAAACAATAAAAATGACTATATCATCCACCAAACTTTTGACATAGAGATTGGTATTTGGAAGGACTTATCTTGAGCCTTGAATTAATAAAAAAATGATCAATCTTGTGTACCATGCTCATGGCACTTCCTCTGACCCATGCATTATGTGCATATCTAATAAATCACATTTCAAAAAAACACTTTTAATATCCAAAATTGAGAACCATTGGCAGTCAATATCCTGAATGTCACCATTTTAGCTATAGGCAGAAATGCCTTCTCGTAATCTATCCCTGCCTACTGAGTAACCCCTTCACTACAATCCTTGCTCTATGTTTGTATGCCAAACCATCCACCTTCAATTTGGTTTTTAAACGCTTTGACAACTAGTTGTCTTTTACTGGTGGCAAATCAACAAGAACTCAAGTTTTGTTTTGCATTAAAGCATTAAACTCAACCTTCATGGCTGCCTCCTATTATGATTTTCCTTGTGTTTAGTTATAAGAAGGCCCACCCACACAGTTAGCAACAAAAGTATAATCATCACAAACATCAAATGTGATATAAATGCCTCATTGATATTTTTTTTTGGGCTTGAACCATCATTTAATATGTTCAATTCAACCTGCTTTAAATACCTTAAATTAGTATGATAGATGCAACCTGCTCAGCTTGTCCATTCAGCATATTTAAATCAGATGTGATCAAGTCTAAATCGGTGTCATCTCCAACTTAGTTTTCTTATACTGGTGGCAAATCAACAAGCACTCAACTTTTGTTTTGCATTAAAGCATTATGCTTAACCTTCATGGCAAATCAACTAATTGTCTTTTACTGGTGGCAAATCAACAAGCACCCAAGTTTTGTTTCGCATTAAAGTATTATACTCAATCTTCATGGCTGCCTCCTATTATAATTTTCCTTGTGCTTGTTTATAAGAAGGCCAACCCACACAGTTAGCAACAAAAGTAGAATCATCACTAACATCAAATGTGAGTCATGCCTCATTGATATTTCTTTTTGGGCTTGAACCATCATTTGATATGTTCAATTCAACCTTCTTTAAATACCTTTTTTAATATGATACATTTTTGGTCTGTCAATAGATGCAACCTGCTCAGTTGGCCCTTTCAGCCTATCCAAATCAGATGTGATCAAGTCTAAGTCAGTGTCATCTCCGACCTAGTTGTCTTTTACTGGTGGCAAATCAACAAGCACTCGAGTTTTGTTTCACATTAAAGCATTATACTCAACCTTCATGGCTGCCTCCTATTATTACTTTCCTTGTGCTGCTTTATAAGAAGGCCCACCCACACAGTTAGCAACAAAAGTAGAATCATCACTAACATCAAATGCAAGTCATATGCCTCATTGGTATTTCTTTTTGGGCTTGAACCATCATTTAATATGTTCGATTCAACCTGCTTTAAATACCTTAAATTAGACTTTGGTCTCTTAATAGATGCAACCTGCTCAGCTGGCCCATTCGGCATATCCAAATCAGATGTGATCTAGTCTAAAACAGTGTCATCGCCAACCTATCCATGAGGCAAATCAGTGTCTAAATAAGCCTTTCTAGTAAGCATTTCAGTCTATATTGGTTTGAGTACTATCCAAAGGCATGTCTTTATAACTTAAAATTCATGGAGAATCTGATTTTTTACTGGTTTTGACTGAAAATCAGAACTGAAAAGACTATCACCCTCATCATATCATCTCCACTGATAGTTACCTTTCTAGCAGTCATAACCATTAGTGCGTATGCTTTTGGCTATTTGCTATAGCTAACAAAAACTAATTTCTTGGACTTCCGATTAAATTTCTTACGGACTTGATTTGGAACATGAATAACATGAATATATGCAGTACAACCAAAGGTTTTTAAAAAACATACCTTAGGTTTCTTACCTGACCAAGTCTCATACGGTGTGATCTCGTGCAACACCATAGACAGTTACATGTTAAGAACATAACCATATGAATTAAACTCTTCTACCCAAAACTGCATAGGCATACTTTTATCCCTTAGCATACATCAAGTCATTTCAATCATCAGTCGATTATTTCTCTCCACCAATTCATTGTGTTGCGGTGTATAAGGGGGATGAAATTGTTTTTGTACTCCTTTTGCTTAAAAAATTGGAAATGCCTTGCTTCAAAATTCACTCCCATTATCAGTACTTAGAAACTCAATTTTCAAACTAGATTTGACTTTTATGGTAGCTTTAAATTGATTAAATTTTTCGAACATCTAATTTTTATGTTTGAGAAAAGATGCCCACATCCCCTAGGGTAGTCATGAATGAAAAGTAGTAAGTATAAAGCATCACATATAGATTTTACCTTCATTAGTCTGCAAACATCAACATGCACGAATTCAAGACAAGTGGCCCTCCTTACCTTTTCCTTTGGGAATGCTTTTTTGTACTGTTTTCATGTCAAACAGTCTGAAGAAATCTGTTTCTCTATTAGTAATAATTAAGGAAAACAACAAATATGTGATTTCTGTAGCAGTGAGAGAGATCCAAAAATACGACCTCCAAGTTCCATGACTAGTGATTTGATTAATAGGTAGCAAATTATTAGTCTAACCAGGGACATAAAGGACATTTTAGAATGTTAATTTCTGACAGCCATACAAGCTGATCTTGACTTATCCATGGCCATCATCCAGTATCATATTGAATCCTATCCAGTTGGAGTCAACAGAATTCATTAGCCAACCACACCGGTTAATGACATGATTTGTAGCACCTAGATCCAAAACCAAGTCTCCCTTCCTAAATCATACATTAGGAAACCTTTAAGGTGCACTTATCTTTTCCTTTAAGAATGCCAACCTCTTCTTACAATCTTTCTTTGTACGACTCTTCTTTCCACAAAAGTAATACCAAATATTTGACTTAGCAATGTTACCTGAAGGGGCTGAATAATGTGAAGAATACAGTTGATTGTGCTTCTTTCCCTTGGAATTTGCCACCAGAGCACTACCTGAAGCTGAGTCTTCTTTTAAATCAAACTGTCTATTCAAGCTGTCCTCATGTAATAGCTTCCTATACAATTTATCAAAATTCATATCATTTTTGGTGGCAGTCTGATTAAAAATTTCAGCGAATGTACCAAAGGGAGGATGCAGGCTACAAAGAATGATTATTACTAGTGCTTTGTCATCTATTTTTTTGGTTGATGGTTGTGAGCTGGTCCTTTATGTCTTTAACTTCAGCGAATGTTATTGAAGAGGATCTCCTTCCCGCATCTTGAGTGAAAACATTAAGTTCCTCAAGTAAGATGCCCTTGTAATATTGGAAATCTTATACTTTTCATTTTCTTTCACACATTTTCAATATATTTGAAACTTGAAGCTTTAGCCAACATCAAAGCCTGCCTATCTTTTGAGCAAAGTCCTTCTTGAGTTAATGCAGTTTCTGCTGTTTCATTCTTAGGAAATCACTTCTTAATAACATCATCCAACTCCTTATAGACTACGTTACAGGGAAACATTCCAGGCTCCTACTTTTCAGCCTTGGAAACATTTCCAGTATGGAAACTTGCCGAAAACTCTGGAAGTGTATCAGAAACGCCAGGGCATGTGCCGGAAATGTCCGAAAACTTTCTAGACATTTCCGTCACTGGACGTTTCCAGGGCATTTCTGGTAGAAAAACAGTTGACCAAGTTAGAAGAGAAAAACAGCTAAAACACTAAAAAATCCCTAATCTTCTAGAATACACCATCAAAAACCTATATAAACATTAAACACACTCAATGCAAAGACAAAACACACACTATCATCATTACTGCTTTTTAACAAAAGCAAGGAGGAGTTTGGAGGCAGCCAGTGCAAGGAGGAGGAGTTTGGAAGCAGCCAGTGCAAGGAGTAGTAGTTTGGAGGCAGCCATTGCAAGGAGTGGAGCTAGTGGGAGTGGCATTCATGATTTTGAGGGCAATCTAGATGATTTATTCTGAATTTGAATGCACATTTTGTCTTTGAAGGTTGAATAATAACTATATTTATAATTTTTGAAGTGTTTTATCTTTTATGGACTAAAAATAAGTATTATGCATTGTTGTTATATTTTTTTATAGAATATTGTACAGATGTTTCCAAACCAAGGGTTTTGAAATCTGCATTTCCATACCTGTTTCTGTTTCCTGGCAACGTAGCTTATAGACAAATATTGTCATCATTCTATTCTTCGAAATGGTAAATTTTTGACTGCTAATCATTTGGGTTTTTGACAACATAATGATATTGAATCATTTATATTTGTCATAACTAGAAATAAACACCAGAGGCAAACTAGGACTTAGTTCATTACAGGCTTTTGGCCTCAATCCAAATGACACAACTAGAAAAAAATGCATGAGATCTGAGTCTGAATACTTCATAAATTACAACTAAGCCTGATCTTGTTTGTAAAATTAAGAGCACATTACTTGGCGAAAATCGTTGAGAAATCCTCATTTCTTGGCAATAGAAAAAAAAATGTCAATGCATTAAAAGTTTAAAGTGAACATGGATTTTTTAATTGGGTTTTCTCGTCCTGAGGTTAATACGCAATTCGTCATTCGCCTTTTGCATAGACTGCTAAGTAAAAATGTGCCTTAAAAGTTCAAGTTTTAAGTTTTATAGTGCCCTCATTGCAGTTTACAGTTCACCATTAAACCATTTGCTCAACCCGTTGGGATATGGAAGTTAGGGGCCCATTAAAAGTTTGGAATATTATTTTGCTTAGTGCCTTAGTTGAGGTATAGTTCGCATAATTGGTTGGGGCGAGTACTCTCCAAGGTGCCATTTTGGGTAATTGGTGGTTATTCGACAGAGCTGGTCGAATAATTGGCAATAACCGATGAAGGCAAAAAATACTTGAATTCTTCAAAAAAACATATTTTTTAAAGAAATTGCAGAAGCAAAATAAATGAAATGAGTCTGTAAAACATTGGGAAAGTGTTTTCTTTTAGATTTGAATACAAATAAAGTGCAAAATTGCATAATCATGCGAATGCAACAGATTTACAAACTACAATGATACTTATAGACTTATAGTCTTATATAAGAATCTACAAGTACAAATTATAATGATCTATATTTTTCTCTTCCATGCTCTTTGGAAAACTAAAGAACATTGAGAAACTCTAGTCCTTCCACTCATCTGCCCTGCCTTGCTCTGTCTAGAATGCTGCACCCTCTAATCCAATCCAATCTCTCCTCTTTCTATTTCCGCTGCATCTTCCATAGCTTGCCTCTCGAAATCAGCAATCTCCTCTGTGAACATGGGGGCCTCCTATGCAATTCAATAACAGTAGGGATCGATCTCATCTTCGTGTGAATGAAGTCAAACAATTTTCAAATGCGCTCACATGCAGAAGTGCTACAAGGTTGAGATAAAATTCGGAGGGCTAGCCTTTGAAGATTTGGGGCATTTCCACTTCAATCTTCCCACCACGACTTTGCAAACAAGATATTCCAAACTTTGTAAGAAATTAATAATTATAAATATGTAATCGGTAAGATACAAGTAAAGACTTCATTTTGTATTACTTGGTGACTCCATGGCTCTCTCTCGAATAACTAGTGCTGAAGAAAAGAGCCTCCTTCCCTGCTTGTAGTTATGCATCTCTGCAATAATGAGGTCCTTCACCTCAATGTTAGGTGTCATATTCTCGATGCATGATGAGAGCCCTTCCATATCCTCTCCACTAGCATATGTGAAGCCATCAAAGTAGAAAAACTTGGGGTTAAAGTAGTACCTCACTGCATGAATGGGTTGGTGTAGTTGATTATTTCACTTTCGATCAATCAACTCTCAAATGTCATCAAGTATGACACGATCCCTTCCATAATAGTTTTGGACAGTGTCTTTGGCCCTATTCATGGCCTTATAAATATAATCCAGTGGATTTTGCTCCCCATCCACCAATTGTAAAACCTTCACCAAAAGCTCAGCCACCTTCAAAGTTACAAACAAATTAAATTTAGTGTTACAAACATATTGATAAATTATAAAATAAATACTTTAAGTTTAAAAAATTGAAAACAAGGGAAACGATTTAATTTTAAATTGCAATTTCAAGTTACCGTGACCATCTCTGTAGCTTTCGTTTCAAATGCCTCATTGAAAATTGTTTTCTCAACCTTCATTCCTTCAGCGTTCTTGGATTCATGTTTGAGACACAAACATCTGCTTCTTGGAATATGGTGACTCCATCCATGTTTGAGACACAAACATCTGTTTCAAAGGAGTCAACAAACTGCAAATACTTTGCAATGTAAGAAATTTCATTGCAACTCTGGTGACCCCTACTCAAACAAACTCTTTTCTCTTGGTGTGCTCTCATCAAGTTGAGAACTCAAGGGTGATTGTAGATATATTTTGTTATTTCTCTAGCTTCTACAACTGGTTGCACCCAATCAAGTTTGCTAATGTCCTTTAAAAGAAGGTCAAGGCAATGGGCTGCACAAGGTGTTCAAAAAAGAGATGGATGTCTCTCCCTAATAAGTCTTTCAGCTACCACATGTTGTATTGTCTGTGATAATTTGAACAATATTCTCGATGCCCACCTCTAAAACAACTTCCTCTAGTATCAAGCTCAAAGTTTCTGTATTTTTTATTTTACTAGATCCATCAATAGACTTAAAAAAAACCAGCACACCATTTGAAGCCGACAAGAAGTTGATGAGGGTGCGGTTCTTTCCATCCGTCCATTCATCGGAAAGAATTGTGTATCCGAACTTACGCCACAACTTCTGATTTTCGATAATTAGCTTTGTATCTTCAATTGCATTCTTGAGAAACTTTTCACTCAAGTCTTTTGGAGAGGGTGCTTTGTAGTTTTTTCTTGCGACTGTCAATGTTGTAACCAAATATTCTCAGTATGGGCTCTTTGCCACGCTGAAGGGAAGGTTGTTGAAATACGAAAAATTTGTGCATGCTTTATCTGCTTTCGCATACCCCTGCTTGTTTCATCGTATAGTTTGCAGTGAAGGTTGTGCTTCAAGTGTGTTTCTAGGCACAAAAAATGAGTATAATTGAGTCGAAGCCGATGAAGATGTGCTATGGCACTTGCGTGGACCACGAGTAGAGCCCACAATTTTTGTCATCTTTGTCGCTTCTTCCTCTGTTGATTTGGGAGCAATCACTGTTGTTAGGGCTGTTTGCATCCTTGTCCTTTTTAGTTTCTTTTTGTCGAGTGATGCAAAAACCGCCATCATATCTCGTTTTGCTTCTTCGATGACACTAGGACAAAACACAATATTGCGGCAATGAATGCATGAAAAGTGGCACTTCATGCGATTGATGCCTCTTGACATACTCTTCAAGCAAAAATTGAAAATTGAAATTGGTTGGGATGTTCCAACCCGCATAGCATCCTTCCAAGGATCGGTGTGAGTATTAAGAGTCGATTGGCTACCGGTGATTGAATCTGACCTCGATGCACTAACAAATGCTATTGTTTGCTAATGGATAACTTGCAAAGCACAAATATGTTAAAAACAACGTTAAAAAATTAAAAAATAAAGACATTTAATACAATTTAAAATACGATAAATAAATTATAATAATAAACTATTAAACGGAAACTAAAATACATTTTGATTTAACGAACAAATTGAAAAATATAGTCTATAACGATTAAAAAACAATAATAAATAAATTATAATGATAAATAGAAACTAAGTCTATAACGTCAACGATTAAACAATAATTTTAATTTAAAATTAAAAAAATGGACTTAAATTATAAATACTAAACACTAAAATTTAATTGAATGTATCAAATTTGAATAATAAAATTTAATTTTTTATCAAACATGTTTATAATTAAATTAGAATTCATTTACATGCTCAAAAATTTAAAAAAAAAAAAAATCACTAACTTGGGAATTGCTTTGCTTAATTGTCTTTTAAATCCTCTCTTGAATGCTCCAAATCTTGTGTGAATGAAATGAAGAGTGTGTCAATTTATAAGACAAAAATCAGCGTATTTGCAACATATTTTCAGTGTTTCGCATGAAATCCACGTTTATGCAGTGTTATAGACTGTTTCGTTGTGAATTTCGCATACAGGGAGCGTGGGAGATAACTGGGGATTACTCGCTGGTCTAAAAAATTTGTTATTTTTTTTTCCCATGGTTTTGAATGGAGGTAATTTTTCGCCACAACAAAAAAATAGCGAGTAACCGACCAACTGGCGGTTACTCGCCAGTTATGCCATCGATGATCTGAGGTAAGCCCCAAAATTTTCAAGCTAAAAATGAAAATAGTGAATCGGTTGACACTTGACAGTGATACTGTTGTAGGGCTGCGGGCATATTGCTGCTGTAACCTGTATATACTTTATAGTATTACTATATACTATATAGTATATATAATATACCTATAGTTATTGCCATTGACAATTTGACTGCTTTGAATGAAGGTAAACAGTAAAACACAGATTGCTTTGTGCTCTTTTTTGATCTCACATTGATAGAAAATATACTTTTGGGCCTATGGCATTCTCTACATTCATTTCTCATGTCATTTAACAATGTTTTACATTTAATTTAAGTTTATTTTATGAATTTATATGTTTTTTAAAGTAGTGATAAAGTTGCCAAGAAATGCCAAGAAATTCCCAAGATCTGAGATTTGGTTCAAATTTTTCTCTTTTGAGAAATCGCCAACAACGAATTTTGATCTATGGTATATTCACAGCCCCCTTGCTTGAATGAAAGGAACGTATTCTGATGGTTGGTATCGCAAGTTGCTAGCAAGTGCAACCATTGAACACCCATGACAACATCAACTTTCCCGACATGTACAGCATAAAAGTTGTCCTTGAGGGTATATTATTGGTCAGAGATATCTAGATGGAGACCTAATATTCAGACTTTCTTTTTGCCCAACACGCTAATCGGACTGCCATGATCTGTCTTGGCCAAAACTAGTGTCTTTTTGATAGAGACAAATATTTAAAGGTGCCAAGGTAATGTAACCCAATCATGGCAGCAAGTGACACTAATGGTTCCTTTGTTTCTATTGCAAATGAAGTTTGGTTTCCTTGTTCACATTCAACGTAAGACCATTCAGGGGCACCATCATTATCTAGTTCCAACTTTGACAAAGATGGATACACCATGCAAAATATTTTAGGGTTACAGGAATGGTCCTTACTCTAGGGTTGAGAACATATATGATTTGTATTGGAGATTAAGGACTTAGGGTTTTGGGTCAACTGACAGGTAGGGTTTTTAAATTGCAATGAATTAGACATTCCCCTGATACAGACATCTTGGGAAGACATGTTTATGATTAAATTCGAATTTCAAATTATTGTATTTTCCCTCCAAATGTTGAAATTAAGGAGAAATTGTAATTAGTAAAAGTAAAAAGGTAAATTATTATGGGCTGTTGAGAAAATCAAGGAGTGGTTGAAAATATTTCAACCTGGGCATGTTGTTGTAATTGAAAAACTGTTTGTTGTTTTGCCTGAGGCCAAGTTTGGCGTGGAAGTTTAGAAGAGATTCTTTACAAACAAGATAAGATATGCAAGTTGACATGAGAGGTACGTAGAAGAAGGAGAAGGAGGATCTCCAGGAGGAAGAGGGGAGAGTCACGAAGGCCATTCGGCCTGTGTTATTCTGTTTTGACTGTGGGGAAAATCAGGCCAGCTCTTTTGACATTTTTTTTTGGAGACGATGCGAGCCCCAAAGTGAAGAAGTCTGTTAAGGTTCTTGAAAACAAAACTGCAGTCTAGTGATAACGAAGGGGGGGCTTCTTCCATTAGAGCAGGCACGGCGGCCCATGCAGGGGAGAATGTGATGCAGCTATTTGTTATAGTGTAAGATGTATATCTTATACACAGAACTGTCGAATCAAGATGGAGAACAATCGCAGAAGGCACGGTCCACTGTCCACAGAACACAAATGTAAACTTTTATGAGCGAATTTGCTCGACAGCAAAGCATTTTCGTTCCCATTCTGCAGAGATTGAGTAATTCGCAGAGAGGAAAAGTCACCCCCTGAGAGGGCCTGCCATTTGACCAAGCAAGCATTTGATGAAGCAATTGCCGAGCTCGACACTCTCAGTGAAGAATCTTATAAAGATAGCACATTAATCATGCAACTCCTGAGGGATAATCTTACTCTTTGGACGTCAGATTTGCAGGAAGAAAGGGGTGAAGATCAGGGTAAAGGGAATGATGACAAGATAGAAGAAATTGAGCACTAGTATTTGCTGACTGCATTCATCATAGTAATTGCCGTGGTGGTGTTTTGCATGAAAGACCTATTTACGATGCGTGGTTCAATTGTGCGCCTAATCAAGTAGCACAAGTGCTGTTAACGTTGCCTTATTCGTTCGCGCAGTTGGGAATAGTATCGGGATTCATTTTCCAACTATTTTACGGTCTCATGGAAAGCTGGACGGCCTATCTCGTCAGCATTCTCTACGTGGGAGACAGAACACGGAAAGAAAGGGAGAAGAAAGGTGCCGTAGAGGCTCAGTTGGATAATTTTTGTTGACAGAATAGATCGAGGCTATCAAAGTCGCTATAGCCAGGAGGAGAGCCAGTGCATAAGGAGTAAAGATAAACCAGCCGATAAGGTATTTTGACCTTGAAAGTTTTATTTCAGTCTGAAATGTAATGTGTACCTCTGTATTGACATACAGAGAGATAAAAGCGCCTTGTGATTATAAATTTTGATTACCTCTATGTTGTAAAGTCATGGATGTAGGAAATTGACTTGTTATTCGGTTGGGCACCTTTTCTAAATGATGACTTAGATCTTCCCATTCGTAAGGCTGGCATAACAGGAATTGAAATGGATTGAAACAGCTGAGATAAGTTCAGAATGCATCATCCCCCCTTATTTATGCTATCAAATATATGCCCCTTTTTACAAGAATTATAACTCTTCTCTTCTTAGCTTCTAGATGGATTTTTAACTCTTCTAGCATTAACAATGGCCTTTACCGGATATTTTGGTCCTAACATCCTTATTTCAGTCTGAATTGCTGTCCACATACTGGAGATGCAAATATTGTGAACTAGGTCATCCTAGGGTTTGGCCTTTGTCTTTAAAACTTCAAATTTCTTCGTGCACACTTTCACTGTCACGTCTTATCGGAACGTGTGTGAGTAGAACATCATAGGGCTTGTCCCAGTTGCAATCTGCTCTTTGGGTTTGTGCTGTGTTGCAGGGGTACGCCCCCCAGCCTGACGCCTCCTGTTCGGAGGCGCCTCCGACACGGGGACGTCCCGTGGATGCTCGGAGGCGCCGTCCGGCACGCCGGCGGGCGCCTTCGGGTGTACCCGGGGCGCCTCTGGGGTGTCCCCGAAATTTTCCGGCGACTGTCGCGGGGAAAAAAAAAAAGAAAACGCGCGATAAAAAACCCTAAAAACCAGTCACAAGGTTCGGCCGGATCTCGGCCGAATCCGGGAAAATCCGAATTTTTTTGGGGGTCTAGATTAATGCGTCAAGTTCGGTTCGACGAACCATGAAAATCAAAAATTTTAGGTATATAAAAGCTGAACGCAGACTGCAAAGAACGCTCAACGCAAGCTCGACTCAGCAGGGAACGCAGGCTCGAGAGTCGGCGACTCGGCAGAATGAAGGCGGTTGGACAGGACGAGTTACGAACGGGAATGGTAGAAGCAGCTGGAGCCTAGGACGATCGACGAAGCAGTGTGAGGTAGGTGGTATAAAATTTTAGGTTAATGTTTATTAAAATACAAAATGATTTCGACGTTTCGTTTTTTTTTTTAATTATTTTATTTAAATTTTATATATTATAAAATATAAATATTAAATGTAGTTTAATAGTTATTAAAATTATTTTATTACATAAAATAAAATTCAATATAATAATTTTTTAAAAAAAAAATATATAAAAATAATTTGAATAAATATTATAAAATTTAATTTATAATTCAAATATTAATTATTTTATTAAATAAAATATTAAAATCTATTAATAATTTATTTTTTTTATTTATATTTTGCATTATATATATATATATATATATATTGAACCGGATTTTTCCGGATTTTTTTTGAACTTTTTCAAGAAGTCCGGATTCCGCATTTTTTTGCCCTTTCGAATGCATTCGGATTTCCGAACCTTGTGACTATGCTAAAAACTTAATCGATTTGAGCTTTGGCCTGAGGCCATTGTTAGGATTGTCGATAACTGAATCCCAACTCACCCACCCAGTAACAAACTTGATTACATGTATTTTGGCTTTTTCTGATTGTTCCTGGAGTTCTCCGAAACTATTGGATCTAGCCGCCCTTTGCCAGTTCGGTTTACGCTTTTGCGGATGGTTCCGGGAGTGGACCTTCGGAATGCTGTCGGAGTTGCCATTTCAGTGCGATTTGCACAACTCGAGCTTGAGCTGGGTCGATCTAACGAGTTGCACTTGGAACGAGCTTGATCGTAATCGGATACTCGAGTTGGGAAAGAAATACTGGAAGGATGAGGGAAACCATGTTTCCTTCTCCTTAAAGCGGGATCAAATTAATTAATTTTAAATTTTTCATTTAATATAATATAACTATTAAAAATAAAATAAAATATAATATTAAAAATTTAAATAATATTAAAAATTTAAACTAAATACTATTTAGTTTTTACATTTTTAATATTATAATTTATATTTTATTTTAAATTTACAGTTTACTATATCTTTAGGTAGTATTTAAATTTTATTTTTAATATTTATAATTTAAAAATTCTTTTAAATTTATATATATATATATATATATATATATAGAGAGAGAGAGAGAGAGAGAGAGAGAGAGACGTACCCATGACGTATCCAAATCAAGGTTTTTGAAAAATGACGTACCCGCGTACCTGAATCGTACCCGTACCCGTATCCAAACAACGTAGGGTTTGTGAATTAACAAAACTCATTGAAATTCCATTCTGGATTTCAAGATTTCCATCTACCTCCCAATGTATGGGCTGTATAGGGCAGCATTTAACTCATCCTCTTAGTTAGAAATGTGTTGCATCTTGAAAGTTAACTTCATCTGACTTAGCCATGTATGCACCTTCACCTCACTTTCAAAGTTGTAGGACAGAATCTTCATCTGGAGGCTGAATGAGGTTTTCTACCTTTGAGCTGCTGGCAAGTCTTGGGGGTGTTAACCCTTGCTGGCCACCTTTTTGTCTCATGCCCCTCAGACAAGTCAGCACTGTGTATTGATAATTTGATGCATTTTCATTCCAGTCCACGATCTTTTTGCAGAGAGCTTGCATCTCATGCCTCATTTGATTTGCATGTGTCCATTATAACTTTCAATTCCTTACTGCCCTCAGAGTCAAATTGATTTTTTGCTCCCCTTGGCATTTTTGCTCGTAAGAGATGCAGAAATTGACTGAAGCTTTGCTACCACTTGCAATATTCCTGAAAAAGGCAATAGAAAAAAAATTCTGTAAATTATAATGAAAATGCTTAAAATGTAAAGTGGGGGAACCTCCACGCCTATGATCAATGTAAACCTGGAAATTTAAATATTAAACACAGTAGGTTTCAAAGGGACGACTGTCTGCATTTATACTGATTAGAGCTTTCCTTCCATTTATACTTAATACCCAATATTACATCAGTGAAAATTACTGAACAAAAAAAGATGCAGAATGAGCTATTTCTAGTAGTTGCAAATGCACTAAATGCATGCGATACCTGTTAAGGCATGACAATTGCATTATTTGTTTCTTTGTTTAGCATTTTTTTTTTGCCTGTGATTGCTTTTCTTCATGTGATATCCATCATATTTTGCTGCATTACACAAAATCCTGTTCTTGTTGGATGTTTACATCTGACTTTGTAAATCATCCTTTAAGCTATATACTGATTATTAATGCACCCACGATATACTGAATCTTTTTAGGCTGCACCATGCCAACAAGAACAGGATTTTGTGGTTGGAGAATGGATATTAGACTGGATATGAAATCTTTTTTGTTAAAGATCTGATAAATTCAAATATCAGATTAAATAAAAATAACATGTCAAGAAAAATATTTATCATTTTTCAGTATTTATAAGATGGGATGGCTAATGAGATTTTACAGAAACGGTTTAAAGTAATGCAGGAAGGCTTTCGGTTAAAATTGAAATGAGCACCTGGCAGATAAATTACTTGAAACTTTTTGTTGAAATCACTGCTATATGCAAGTCCTCTTAGAATTTTCATTTCTGGAAACTAATTTTATTCATCTGGGAAGAAACAAGAAGTGAACAAAAAATTCCAATTTAACCAGTTGAAGTAGTAGCTGATGAGATATCAGAACAGTAATTGCGCCTTGTGCTATTAATTGCTTCTATTCGTATCTAATAGATTTTTTGAAAGATTCGTCTGAGATAAAATGATTTGAACTATAATTAAGACAGAGATTAAAGTCTTTAGGCCTTCTGTTTGAAAAATATTTATACCGATTTACTTGAATGTATTGTTTCTGGCCTATTTGATTGTGTCATCTTTGACTGGAAGATATAATACTTGATTTCAAGATATGCTCCATGGAAGGGGATCTAATCATACGGTTAAATGCCTAAGAATATGCTCTACTTATTATAGAATTAAGATGAGGTAATCGTTAAGATGTGGTTATTTTTGCTTTCTGAGTATATTAATCTGTTCTTGATTTCAAGATAGGCTCCATGGAAGGGGATCTAATCATATGGTTAAATGCCTAAGAATATACTCTACCTATTATAGAATTAAGATGAGGTTATCGTTAAGATGTGGTTATTTTTGCTTTCTGAGTATATTAATATGTTCTCATTCTTGTACTTTAAACACTTGTTTATTGCAGGATTTAGCGTTTGACTTATCTCTTGCTGCTTTGCTTGGAGATAACATATACAATTTTGGAGAATTATTGGCCCATCCAATAGTAAGATATATCTTTTCCTTCAATTGTTACTTCCCTTCTCTTAAATTTGAGTTTAGGTCTGGAGGGTTAGTAATTTAAGCTCTCTAACATGCTTTGTGCAAATGTTGTTGGGTAGAGAAAAGTAGGGTAGGTTGATTTGATTTTTGTTACGAGGGTGCAGAGTAAATTGTACTGCTTACCACAACACTTCATTCTATGCATAATTGCTTGTCTGAATTTATTCTCTTGCATGAAAACATCAATTGTCTGAGTTTCAAACATTTTTGTGGTGAGAATCCTTTTAGGTCCTCCTTTTAGGAGTTGTTAGTATTATCTGCAATTTTTCGTTAAGTGTATACAAGAGACATCAGCAAGTACTGCTAGCAGATCTCATGCTTTGAGAATTGTTGGGAAGCAGAGAGTCTGGGACGCTGACTTTGGATTTCATTATGAGGGGGCAGAGCGTGGGGATTTAGAGCTCAGCTCAGCATTTCTTACTCAAACATGGCTTTATCAATATAATTTCTACCATGAAAATATTGACGAAGCGAGACATTCTGTTATGAGAAACATCAGTATATGTGCTTGTAATTTGTTGTGCAGATTGGACTTATTATTAATTCAATTCATGTTGCTGATATTATCTGCAACTAGCCTACCTCAAAACACACATTGAAATAAGTAATGTGTGAAAATTCAGTCAGTCGTTTATATCAGTAAAATTATGTATCAAAGATTTTTACAATTAACTTTTTTCATTAATCACTGTTTTTTGTAATGGGGTAGTTCCTTTCTAGTCTACATCTTTATAGTTGCACACACCACGTATGATTGCTTTCTGCAATAACTTTCTTTGATTTCATGCTCATTTATCCTGGATAGGTGAAGAGTCTTCTGGGAACAAGTGTAGAATGGCTTTACTACATCCTGCAAGCTTTTAACACTGGTGATCTTGCCCGGTATCAAGAACTTTGTCACATTCATAAAGCATCCCTCAATGCACAACCAGCCCTTGTAGAGAACGAGAAGAAGTTGCTGGAAAAGATTAACATCTTATGCTTGATGGAGATCATATTTAGGTAAGATTAAGATGTTTTCTTGACGAATATTTAGGTAAGATTGAACACTTGTCTTTTAAAAATTAAGTTAATAATTAAATTGGAAATGCAATGTGAGAAGCTATTCAGAAAATGCTACAAGTTTTTATTCTACGTTTTAGAAATCAGGCTTCTTGCCATTTGTTTGAGTTGGCATCCACTTTGACTCTTAATTTTTTTCTCAGCCGACCTTCAGAAGACAGGACAATCCCATTGAGTGTCATTGCAGAACGCACCAAATTATCGGTAGAAGATGTTGAGTATCTTCTCATGAAAAGCCTTTCTGTAAGTTGTGAGCCCTGATATGGCTAATTAGTTACTACTTGCAGTAATTTGCACTTGTAGCTTTTGGATGCTGGTTGTGTTAACGGGGATTGATTTGTTTAGTTTTCTCCTCTTTTTATTTGGACACAAGTGGTGTTATGTAGATATCTCTCCTGTGATTCAGAGTTTGAATATCATTGTTGATGGTCTTTATGTGATATAATGAATGCACTTTTCATGAGCTTATATATCATATTCTTCATCTATGTTACATTGTTGTCTTTGCATCCGTAATTTATTTTTTGTTGTCACTCTTCTTGTGCAAGCAAATATGTTCTTGAATTTCTTTGCAGAAACATTTAACAAACAGTCAAGTTTTGATTGATATCATTATTATTAATTTTATTTACTTTTGTAGGTTGTTTTTAATCTTTGGCCAGAATCTTGATCTTTTTAGTCATTTATAGTACTCTTTCAACCTGTTGCATTTTGTTTGGGCAAGGTTAGTATGGCCTGTCTGTCGACTTTTTATACGCGTCAAAAGTTTATTAGGATATGATTGTGATAATTTTCCTGAATCCACTAATATATTCTAGGTTTACTCTTAAATTATTTGCCATAGGTTAATCTCTTTATGGATGTGTTGAACTCGCTCACCTGGATTAAGTCCATTGGACAAAAAGTAACATTGGCTGATCATAAACTTTCGTTTTGCTGTCATACTTTTTCGCATTACTTTTGTCTTTTAAAAACATTGTATCATTGTATGACATGAATACGATTAGAGAAAGGTTTTTTATGGTTCATCAATGGCTATAATTATGTATGTGTCTTTATGGGGATTCTCCCATTACTTTAACATGTTTCAATGTTTCAGATTGTTATTTTGATGTTAAATCCTTGTTTGTTGAAATGGAGGTTCTCATTTGCGGTGAAAAGGTAAGAGTTCTGTTCATTTTACCTGTATTATTTACTGTATAAATATTGGAAAATGTGGTTGCAGGTGCATTTGATTGAAGGGGTTATCGATCAAGTTGAAGGGACTGTACATGTATCATGGGTGCAGCCCAGAGTACTGGGAATCCTTCAAATCAAATCATTACGGGACAGGCTTGACAACTGGTTGCACAAAGTGCATACAACTGTTTTGGCTGTTGAGGCTGAAACTCCAGACTTAGTGGCATCATGAGTGTAATGGTAATAATCTCTGTGAAGTATTCAGGTCATTCTGTCTGTAAATTTGATAGTTTAATTTTACTAATTGAGTGAGGTTTTTTACTTTCGTTTGGTTGTCTTAATAGTAGTATTTTTAGAGCTTTGTAAGATCAAAGTTATGGTATTTCTTTGCAACCGTGTAGACTTATTTGAGTGTCTAGAAACTCTTATCTAGGAGGAAGATTCAATACCCTTTCAATTCAGATGCTAATTAGCTGCTGTATTTTTGGTTTCTTCCAATTGCTTTTGGCTTGTCCACTTCCTTTTCTTTTCAAATAGAACAATATTTCATTACGCTAATTGTCAAAATTTTCCTATTCTCTGCAGTTGTACCTGGTGGTACAGAGAAGTGTCCCCACTTGTGGGGAAATAGATTTGCTACTAGTTTCCATAACAGGGGGTTTTCTACAAATAGTTTGATGGACATTTTTTAGCATGGAATTCCTTATATGTCTACAGAAATAGCTTTATATGGGAATTGGTCTTTAACTATAATAGCCTAAGTAGCCGATATGGATATGGGTTTGACAATCGGATACGTGGATACAAGGATTTTTTTTAGGGGCCTGGATACATTTTTGGATATGGCCATACTAAAATATATATAAAAAATATAGCTGTATAAGAAAAATGAACCACATAATATGCATAGAGGAAATAAAATAAATTAAATAACCACAAAACATACTCATAATTCAATGCCAAATATCATAATATTCAATAGTCGAACTTAGATTAGTTTTATATTAACAAGAGCATAGTGCAAATGTTACAATGTATGGAAAAAAATAAAGACAAATCAGCAAATTCATTATTCACTATATATTTTTTTGTCTTCTGTTGGGATGTCTTCATCAAAATGTGGTTCATTAGAACCACAAGCAACAACAACGCCACTCCCATTAGCTCCACTATGCAAGTTGTTTGTGTGAGAGAAGATGCAAGTTGGAAGACTAAATGCTCCGTCTTTTTTGCTGCCAACTTGTTGCGCAATTAAGCTGTAGGTACCCCACTTTCACTCAATTGAGGAGGAACTTGTAACCTATTGAGGCAAGCCACAAAGTCAATTAAAATTTATGAAAGTAAAAAGTTAAAAAAAAATAAATTGAAAAGAAAGGTAAAAAGTTGAAAAAAATTTAAAATCTTGTGATAAAATTTTTATTGCAAGGGGTTGGGGGTCGGTGGGTGCTTGCCCAAGGAGGTACCACCCAAAGTGGGCTTCCTTCTTGTACTTGTCATGAATAGCATCAAGGGAGTGACACACGGAGGTTATGAAATGCACAAACACTTCCATAATTGTCTTCTACTTCTGGATTGGAAAAGAGTCTAGAGAATGTCACCTTATATTTTTCACTAATTTCAACATCCCTATATGGTGTGACCTTCCTGGGTGAAGAAAGGATCTCTGTGTTATAGTATTTGGGCGTCAAGGCAAAAACAAGAAGATGCAATGTGGTGGTCATTTTGTTCCACCTTTCAATGAGATGCGATTGCACTTCATTCAAAAATATTTTTGTAGGATCTTGCTCTTTGGCATTTATAATGGACCAAATCTTTTCAATCATCGAGTCGATTTCAACATAAATCTCACTCAAACATGAGTGATCCATATCCACAAATTTCAACATACGCATCAAGGGAGTGACACGCGGAGGTTATGAAATGCACAAACACTTCCATAATTGTCTTCTACTTCTGGATTGGAAAAGAGTCTAGAGAATGTCACCTTATATTTTTCACTAATTTCAACATCCCTATATGGTGTGACCTTCTTGGGTGAAGAAATGATCTCTGTGTTATAGTATTTGGGCGTCAAGGCAAAAACAAGAAAATGCAATGTGGTGGTCATTTTGTTCCACCTTTCAATGAGATGCGATTGCACTTCATTCAAAAATATTTTTGTAGGATCTTGCTCTTTGGCATTTATAATGGACCAAATCTTTTCAATCATCGAGTCGATTTCAACATAAATCTCATTCAAACATGAGTGATCCATATCCACAAATCTCAACATACGCATGATGGGCTCGGTAAAATTTCGTAAATACTCCACACTTTTTCACCACACATTATCAAGAATACATCTTTTCACCTTTGTGGTTCTCTCAGCATTTGCTTGTCTACATACACTTCAATGGTTGTTGATAACCATGTTGCTTAATGCTTCACACACTTTGACAAGTTGTTTCAAGACGAGTGTGTGTGAGGCAAACCGAGTCTCAACAATTTAATATGAAATTAAAACAAATAAAATTTAAAAAAAATGTTCAAAAATAAAAATATTACAAAACTTACAAAATTAAATTAAAAATATACTTAATTCACGAATGTTTAAATAAAAAGTAACTTTCAACAATTGTAACTTCAAGAAGGTCCTGAAGATGCCTTGGGACATGTGATGGTTATTTATGAACATTTGGATCTCGCTCGCTTCATCGTAGACTTGTTTGATCCAGTCAATTTGGATCTTTAATTTTTGCAACATAAGGTTGAGAGAATGAACGATACAATGTGTCCAAAATATGTGTCCATATCTTGCTTCAACCAACATGCTTGCAACTTTGCAATTTTTTGCATTGTCTGTTATAACTTAGACAACATTTTGAGGCCTTATTGCTACAATTGACTCTATCAGGTTGTCAACAATGAATGGTGCATCTTTCATTTGTCTCTCACAATCAATGACTCTAAAAAACATTGTTCCTTTATGGCACATCGAGACCACATTAATAAATGGCCTCTTTGCCATATCTTTTCATTCATTGAAAACGATAGACACTTCAATTTTGATCCATGAATCTTTGATGGGCTTCAATGCATCTTCAACTGGTATTCTTTCTTTTGTCAAAAAGGTGGTGTAGACCTTTTCATACCCTAGGCTGGGGAACTCTTTAGAGGCATCATTGATAGATCTCATAGTATTAAAAAATACGGGTACCCGTCAGGTACCCATGGTTTTTTGTTTTTTCTCAGGCTCCTAAGTAGATGGTCGATAAAACGCAGGCAAGTTAGTAGGAAAAAAATCGCGGGTTTCGTGGGTCAGTTACCCGTTGAAAACTTTGGGTTGTGACTTGTTAATTGGTCAAAACCCGGCTACAAAAAAAAAAAAAGTGAAAACCTAAAAAGGTAAAATGAATTCATTTTTACTTGTCTTTTTTCCATTTCGTCGTCGTTCGTCGTGAGATTGAGTTGAAGTGTGAAGGGTTTTGCGCTGTTGAATTGCGTGACAGTGTCTAGCTGGATTGAGATTGGTAAGTTCATCTTTGGCCCTGTTTCTAGTGTTTTGGCTCTGCATTTTTATACCCTGCTGCCTGCGTATATATGCATCATGCATTTTTATACCCTTGTGTTGCCTGTGTCTAGTTTTGGCTAACCATTTTTTTGCGATTCACCGAGAACCCAATACCCCTTGAGAAAAAACATCTATATGCAATGTGCATATTGAAATTATTTTAATTTTTAATACTACGATTGTCATAGAATTAAATTTTAATGAATCTATATAGAATAGATTAATGAATCTATATATATTAAATCTATTCATTATTTTAATTTTTAATACTATGCTATATATTATAATGAATCTATGATATTAATATAGAATCCACATTTAGATAATGTTAATTGTTAAGTTTTAATAGATAATAATAATTATATTAAACTTTAATAGATATTAAATAGAAAAAACAATAATAAAACATTGTTTTTTTAATAGTTATAAATATATTATAAATTTAAATATCGATTATAAATTTCTATGACTGTGTCATGTCTGTGGCTTGCACAACGAAACAATAATAAATATTAAAAATCAGTTAGAAACTTAGACATTAGAATCATATTAAAAGTAAAAATTAAAATAAAAACTTATCACATTTTAATATTTTAAATTTTTATCTGATTATCATATTTTTTTTCAATATTTATTATTGTTATCTTATAATTTCTCTTATTTTGCTAGATTTGAGCTCCAACTTTCAAAGATTGTTTGCAATTGCATATTGACATATTGACAATGGCATCCGGTTCTTGTGGCAGTAATCGCTCTACCTCTAAGAAGTTTGATGACATAGTTTGGAAACATTGTCTTGAAGGCCTAGAGCTCAACTGCGTGATATGCAATTATTTCAAGTTTAAGATGAGTGTAGGGGTGAATCACCTTAAGTACCACATAACATGGATTGCAGGGAATTATGTGCGGATATATGACAAAGCACTTCCTGAGGCTCAAATGGAGATGGTGGTTGTCCTAGCGTTTGAAGAGAGAAAAAAAAAAAAAAAAAGCACTGTTGATGCACTTGCAACAATATCAAATAAGGGGTTCATACTGGGAGAATCTGGTAACTGCTTTCATTGTTGTTGGGAAGGGGTTCAAGGCCCCTACTCTTCATGACTTGAGAGGTCCACTATTACATGATGTTGTGAAAGATACATAGCTCATTGTAGATGAACAAAGAAGAGTATGACGCAAAAAATGTTGCAGCGTTTTGTTTGATGGATGGACGGATGGAAGGAATTGCACTTTGATTAATTTTTTAGTGGCTTCAAGTGGACAATTAGTGTTTTTGAAGTCCATTGATGTTTCTGACAAAGTAAAAAATGCACAAACTTTGTGTGATATATTGGACGAGGTAGTCATGGAGGTGGGTGTGGAGAATGTCATCCAAGTTGTGACCGATAATGTAGCGACATATGTAGCAGTTGGGAGACGTGTTGAAGAGAGACTCGTCATTTTTTTGGAGCTCATGTTCAACCCATTGCATTGATCTCCTGTTTGAGGACATGGGAAAAATGTCATGAGTGAAAAATGTGGTCGAAAAAATTAGAGATATCACAAAGATCATCTGCAATCAACCTTGGGTGTTGAATTTGATGAGAGAGCACACCAACGGAAAAAAAGTTCGTGCGATCAGGAGTCACGAAGTTTGCTACGCACGTCATCACATTGCAGATTTCCTAACATCTTTTAGGCATATGTTTGTGAGGACATGTTGGGTGGAGTCTCCATATAGCAAGAAGGTTGAAGGAGAAATGGTCAAGAAGACCATTTTTTGTGATGCCTTTGAAAAGACCATGGATGAGGTCATAAAGGTAACTTTGGAATTGACTTTTTTTAGTTATGATTTTTTTAAAAAAAAAATAAACAACTCTAATTATTCTTAATTTAAATTTTAAAATTATATGTTATTTGTTTTTAGGTGTCAGAGCTTCTGGGTAGAGTTCTTCGTTTGGTGGATGGAGAAAATAATCCGATGGAGTATTTGTATGAGGCCATGGACAGGACCAATGAGGGCATAACAAAATTTTATGGACAAAATAAAAAAAAATGAGTCCATTTGGCGACTGATTGATTGTAGATGGAACACGTAGCGCCATCGACATATACATGCAACGGCTTACTATTTGAACATCGAGTTTTTTTTTGCGGATTCATTTAGAGTGGATGAGGAGGTCATGGATGGCCTCAATACATGCATTAGAGAGGTTGGTGGTTGACGAAACCACTAGAAACATAATTGTAGATGAGTTGGAGATTTACAAGAGTGCAAAAGGGAGGCTCTTTTCTTCATCTCTATGCATTCGAAGGAGAACAACCTATCAATTAGGTTAAAAAATAAATTTCAATTTAATCGTTTATGCTTGTCATTGTATCATTATTCATTGTGTTATTGATTGACAAAGTTATAAATCTCTTGTTGCAGATTTGTGGTGGGAAGATTATGGTGCAAGGACACCAAATCTTAAAAAATTAGCCATCTGCATCTTGTCCCAGCTATGTAGTGCTTATAGGTGAAAGAAATTGAAGCATGTTTGAGGGCATTCACACAAAAAAAACATGTTGACAACACAACCTCTCAATGACCTTGTGTATGTATGGTACAAATTTTGTCTTCATGCGAAATAGGTGGAAGGGACGGATAGTCACGAGGCAATTTACTTGGATGATATTGATCCATACTTAGATTGGATTGTTGAGTTTAATGATGTGCTCTAGGAGCCCATGTTTATCGAAGAAAAGGTCACAGATTTAGAGAGGGAAGCAGAAGAAGCTACGACAAGGGAAGCAAAGGCATATGGAGGGGTTGGCGAGGATTTGGAGTTAGATGATGTTCTAGTGGAGCAGTCTTTACCTTTCCACTTCTATGGGGCAACAAAGGAGTTGGAGAGAACTTCCATGAGCCAGTTTAGTCTTCTTTTTGTTTAAAATAGAGCATTCGACATTTACCTTGTACTCTTTTTTGCTTAAAAACTAATATAAAACATGTTTATGACTCTGAGTTGTGGTCTCTGAATCTCTACAATCATTTTTCTAAATTCATTTCATTTTTTTTAATGTATTTCACTATATTTTATGAATTTATATATATTTTTCAAGTAGTGATAAAAGTACCAAGTAATGCCGTGTAATTGTCGAGTCTCGAGTACGGGTCACAATTTTTGCTTGCCGAGTAATCGTTGTACCTGTGTTTTTCTACTATGGTCTTCATTACCATAGGTTAACACAAGGATGAGTTATTGCTAGATAAGGCTAAGCACATGCAAACTGCCCCAGAATTGGGCGTGCAAATACACCACGATAACTTAGATGCAGTTAGGAAGGCTCCATCGAACCGAGCCAAGTGTACATGAGAGATATTTACAATAATGGAGATATTAAGTTACATTAGAGGATATATATTTGAGAGGAATTCTCATCCAGGTGTTAAAAAATCAGCATCTGTAATATCCCTGGTATATTCAACTGCCCTAATGGAAGAAGTGTTCTGCTTGTGAAGTGAAAATTATGTCGAATAGACGATGTTTAATCTCTCTCCACCTCGCGTTAAAAATATTGCATGCTGGTTTCAACCAAGTTTTATTGATATCCTCCACTCGCATATCAATTTTGGATACCTTTTAATCAAATATTGATGTTCTAGGTTTGTTCTTTCTTGATGGTCCATGTTAGAGACCTACAACTTAAGTTCTCAAATGCCATTGCTAAAGAAACCCTCTCCAACTTCACACAAGCAAAATCATACCCCAACCAGCCATATGTTGTGAAATATCCATTTTGGGATAAATATTAACAATTCCAAATTTTTTGTAAACCCTTATAAAATAATTGAGATTTCCCTTAGAAGAAATAAATTCAACTCGTGTAATAAAAATCAAAACCCCCATGAAGAAATCTTTTCATTGCAATTCCTGCTCATGCATGTCCCAATATAATTAAAACCCTCATGAAGAAATCTTTTCATTGTAATTTTTGCTCGTGCATGCCCCAATATAATAGGTGAAGCACAATAATATATATCTCTTTCAAGCAAATACTGAATTTTCAAATAAAAGATGAAACCCGAAAATAGATGATTAATTTATTGCATACAATTCAATTTTAAGTTTCATTCAAAACTTATGATAAAATAATTCAAATGCTTATATCCTGTCCAAGTAAATTTCTATGCAAAGCTTGACGGAATCAAATAATATAATAAGTACGAAACTAAGTTTTTCCACAGATATTACAAACCCTGCTAAGATCTATGAATTTTTTTCTTCTATTTTTTGCCCCCTGAAATGTGATGCCCTAACTGAATGGACTTCTAAAACTGAGATTTCCTGAATTTGGTAGCATTGGTGTAATCCCTGGATGGAGTTACCAAATGGGTATGAAGGGTTTCATCCTTGTACTTGTAAATTTGAGGGTTTTTGTTCTCTATGGAAAAGTATGGTAGCTTCAAGCTCTTCAATAAATTCTGAAAGTTGAATGATAATAATCGATGTACTTTTCTTTTTTTCATCTTTATAATTTTTTCACACAACTTTAAAAACATTTAAAAAAAAAATAAAAAATTCTAAGTTCTTTGCTCTATAAAATAATAAATAATTACTTTGATTTTTCTATTTTTCACTTGACTTTTAATTAATGTATCTTTTTTGGTCCCATTCAATTAATAACACCTTTTAAATGTCTCCCTTTTAAGTTGACTTCAAAGTACCATTGGGAACACTTAAAAGAATTATTACTAATTTTTTTTTTTAATATTTTGAAAAAAGGGACATAAGAGTTTGCCTTTCTCAAAGATTTCTTGTCCTCAAGCAAAACCTGAATTGTTTAAGAAATACCAGGATCCCAAATCAATCTTAGGAAAACTACACCATGTTTTCGTTGCACCACTCTGATATTATCACAAGATGAAGAACTTGAACCAGGGGATAACTTTGCATCCATCTTAAACTTCAGTATCATATGTTTCAAAATATTACCCGGATTCCATATCCATTTACATAGGCAACCTTGAATAATATAATTTATGTACTCTTTGTTGAGAGATGACTTTTACCATTTCTCCACACTTCCTATGATGACAAAATTCATGCCAAAATATCAATTTTCTGCCACTATTATTGTTGTCATGCCTTGAGCTATGACCCTGGATATTATCAAACTACTTATCATTAATTGCTGATCTAAAAATTCCAGCAAGTTGAAAACTAACACTAGTTTTCGGTGAAGCCCTTTTTTCATGTGCATGCCTCTTAACAGGTTCTCCTTGGAACTCTGCTTCATAAGCTTCTTGATTTGAAACATTCATTTCATATTATGAGTTGTCATAAGAATAATCCAGATGTTTATCTTCTTCTTTCAATGTCTTAGAGAAATTTACATCAACTTTACCATATGGAAGACTTGGAAATTTGGCATTAATAAAAAAACCCTCTCCAAATTCTTGCAAATTTGATTTTTCTTCATGCTCCACCATTACAATTGAAGAATTCTTTTCCTTAATTGTCTGTAAGTGTTGTTTTGCTTGAGTGGCTATCAACTTAGCTTCCTTAGCTCTTCTTAGCCATTCATCACACCTTTTGTGGGTTCTCATTACATCCAATGCGCTTGTTTGCAATGTGGATAGTTTCTTTTCAACTACATTTTTTGGGTCCTTTTCAGATAAAATCTCCTTCCCTTTGGCTTGCATGTTGAATTCTTTTTGCTCCTCTGTAGATTGTTTCTCCTTACCTTTAGCTTGCATGTTGAATTCCTTTTGCTCATCTGTAGATTTTTGAGACTCATATTTTGACTTTTCCATCTTTATTTCTATCCATACCTTTAAATCCTTTTGATATTCTTGCATGGCTTGCAACATTTTAACATGGATTCGTGCACTGTCATGATTCACACGCTGGTAATATCACAACTCTGATACCATTGAAATATCTTTTTTTGGATAAATATTAACAATTCTAGATTTCCTGTAAACCCTTAGAAGAAATAAATTTATCTTAGAAAAAATAAATTCAACTCAGGTAATAAAAATCAAAACCCTCATGAAGAAATCTTTTCATTGAAATTCTTGCTCGTGCATGTTCCAATATAATCAAAACCCTCATGAAGAAATCTTTTCATTGTAATTCCTACTCGTGCATGTCCCAATATAATAGGTGAAACACAATAATATATATATTCCTTTCAAGCAAATATTGAATTGTTAAATAGAATATGAACTCCGAAAATAGATGATTAATTTATTGCATACAATTCAATCTTGAAGTTTAATTCAAAACTTATGATAAAATAATTCAAATGTTCATATGCTGTCCAAGTAAATTCCTATGCAAACTTGATGGAATCAAATAATATAATAAGTATGAAACTGAGTTTTTCCACATAGATATTGCAAACCTTACTCATATCTATGAATTTTTTTTTCCTCTATTTTTTGCCCCCTGAAATGTGATGCCCTAACTGAATGGACATCTAAAACTGATATTCCTTAAATCTGGTAGCACTGTTGTAATCCCTGGATATAATTACCAAATGGGTATGAAGAGTTTCGTCCTCGTACCTGTAAATTTGAGGGTTTTTGTTCTCTGTGGAAAATTATGGTAGTTTCAAGCTCTGCAATACATTCTAAAAGTTGAATGATAATAATCGATGTACCTTTCTTTTTTTTCATCTTTATAATTATTTTTCTACACAAAATCTTAAAAAAAACTTAAAATTACTTTTTATTTTAATTTCCTCTTTCCTCCATAAAGCATAGTTACCAGGTTCGGAAATCCGGATGCGTTCGGGAGGCCAAAAAAATGCGGAAATGCGGAATTCTTGAAAAGTTTCGGAAAAATCCGGTAAAATCCGGTTTGGAAAAAAATAAAAAATAAAATATATATATATATATATATATATATATATATATATATATATATATGTATGTAAAATATTTTAATCTAGTAAGGAATGAAACATTGAATATTTAATTTAACAGTTGCAAAATTGAGAAATGCATAAGTTTCAAACTTGAATTACATTAAAAGATAGTAAAATGTCCATAGTTCAAACTTGAATCTCACAGAGTGCATGCCTTAAGGGGTGCACTGGTAATGGGGTGGGATCGGCTTGTGGCACTTTGCAAGAGATATTCTCATACTATTCTATCACGCATACATCCCTTCATGCAGCGTCCATACCTCCTATGATGTCTCCTTGAAATCTTGAAACCTTGAAACATGGCTAAGTTTGAAACACTGAAACCCTGGAATCTGACTAACTCTGAAATATGATAGGATCCTCCAAAACCTAGAATTTGCATTATAGCTCCTAGCGGTCCGAAACCCCTCTCAAACACCCTGAAAGTATATAAATAAAATATAACTTAAAGTATAAAAACTTATACTTAAATGTTTATTTTATTTACATACTATTGGGTTCGGACTAGATTTACATTTTCTAAATTTTTTTTCTTCACTTCCATTGTTTCTCCCTGGCGAACCGAATTTATTAATCCGGAAGCCCGCAAAACATGCGGAACGTTCTGGATTTCGGCCAGATGCGGCCGAATCTGGTAACTATGCCATAAAGTAATTAATAATTACTTTGATTTTTCTAATTTCTACTTGACTTTTAATTAATGTACCATTTTTGGCCCCATACAATTAATAACACCATTTAGATGCCCCCTTTTAAGTTGTGACTTCAAAGTACCATTGGGAACACTTAAATAATTATTACTAATTTATTATTTTTTAATATTTTAAACAAAGGGACATGACAGGCTGATTGGATTAAAAAATAGCCCCCTTTGGAATGCCACAGCGTCTTCACAAAGCCAATCCCCTCCCCAATGATGCTGTAATTTCAGATTTGTGTTTTTTAATGAGAAAACTCTGTTCTGCAAATAACTGCTCCAGTTTATTGACCATGCTCATAGAACCATAACCTATCCAAATTTTCATACCAAAAAATAAAATGGTTGCTACCTAAGGATAAAAACCACAACCTGGTCACATTTTCAGTGAATGAAATGGAAACATGCTACGGGTGCTCAAGGATACATCGTTGATATGCTGATTCATGGGAGTTTTCTTTGGATCCAAAACACTTTAGGCAATGGGCACAAGAGAAATGGAAACTTGTTGGTTCTGAGGACGTCTTCATGATGCCCAAAGGGTATTTCATGGCCATCTTTTCCTCAAAACAAGAGATCAAGCCTTTGAAAGTTTACAGCGGTTCATGACAAAATCAGGTTTTTTATTATGAAACTGTGGTCTTTTTGGCTTCACCCAAGTGAATATTGGCATGAGTTCTCTCTGAGGTAAATAGGTAAGTACTATTGGAGAATTCATCACAACATCTGGCTTCACAGAGCAACCGAGAGTTCTCAACTACGCAATTACTAGACAAAATACTTTTGGACATGGGAGGAATTGAGTGGGAACAACTAATAGACAATGCAAATACTCCCTTCAGACGCTGGAGTTGCCATCAACATGGACATCCGGCTCATGTTTGCCCCACCATGCAAGCCATCAAAGCGTTTTTATCAAGGGAAAACATCAGAGGGCAATGAGCAAACCAATTCTTGGTAGGCATGTAGTTTGAAGAAGCTCTTCATTACATCATAGGCTCATCCGACAACCCACAAGTAGGGGATGCTGGTTTCAGATATATAGCAGTTTGACTTTTATTAGATAGATTTCATTAGCTAGTTCTTTTGTTGTTTTTCTACAAGATTAATGACCAATGTTTTGTAACGGCCATTGCTAATGGATAATCATGGTCTGATACAATTCAGTAATGTTTAAACAGACTCAGCGTTATATATACTGAATCTGAGCAAAATGTATTTTACATTTTTATTATAATGCAATTAAAATAGAAGAGTAATTGGTGTGGATGCTCTTGTCCATTTCAGTTCACTGTTGGAGGTTTTTTGTTTGTCTGAGGTTCTTCCTTGACACTTGTTGACTTGTCTTTTTGTTGTCCTTGAAAAGTTGTCGGCGACTATCTTCCTTGCTGTTTTCTCTCTTATGCTTTTCATCAAGTAGAAATGAGAGTAGGTTGACATGTTTTTATTTTTTAATTGCATTTTCAGTTCTTAGGTGGGCTCTCAAGTAAAGGATATGCACATTTTTAAAGCTGGCATAGGGAACAACTACATGTCTATGGCCTACCATTCTCATGGAGAGGATGGGGACAACATTCCTGCTGCCCTATGGGCGCTAGGGACGTTTGTGGCACAATATCTGTATCATCCCATCCCTTTTATCCATAGAGATCTGGAAATTGGATTCCCAACTTGTGGTGACACACCTTCATGGGACATTGATGCTCCATATCCTAATATTCACGGTGACACGCAGAAACCACTTTAATACCCTGCGTTCCCTAACTCTTTTTCTGGGCAAATGTTGACCCTAAATATCTATTTTACATTGATAAGACATGCATTCGGTAGGTATTTTACAGTAATTAGAGAAGTACCCGATTACTTTTTTTTTTTTGGTATATTATTTTAACCGGGTTTATTTCATTTTATTATCAAGTATTATATTCTAGCTTGTTTTTAAATGCTCAAACTATTTCATGGTTTTGGATTATAATTTTAGCATATCTTATTACTTTTACTTCTACAGACGAGAGGCATGGATCAAAAGGTGGTCATTGAAATCAAGTTAATTGCACCATACATATGTTATAGTTTAATCTTATCTTTTTAGCGTATTGGATTAATATCATGTTCTTTCAAAAGCACAATACCCTGTACAATTTTGAGGTCAAATAATCCATATGCAAATGTGTGCACCTTTTGGGCACTGTTAAAAACATTGATTGTTTGTGAACTAATTTTGGATGGTTGGAATTTGTAACTTTGTTGGCACTCGTTTGCAACTCAGAGTAAATTTAGGGCAGGTAGCATATGTAATATCTGTATCGCATTTCCTATTTTCCCTTTACAATGGAAAATTTTAAATAATGTCTCATTCCCACATACTTCAATATTCAATTAGAGTAGGAATTTTTTTTTACATTTTCATTTTCAAAATTTTAAAGAGAAAAAGATTGTATATCACCACACTTTCACTGGGTTGTTACGAGTATAAAATGGATAAAATGAAATAATCTTGCAACTAAAGAGGGGGTAAAAATTTATTAAGCACCAAAAAAGACGGAATTACACTCTCAAATCCTGCTCAAGCAGTTGAGTCAGTTTCGGAATCAAATCAGCAGGAAGCCTGCACTAATCATGAATAGCCCAATTTGGCCCGTGATCTGTGGCCCATTTAGCTAGACGGTCGGCCACAGCATTCCATTCCCGAGGAATGTGTCTAAAAGAAATTAATTCAAAAAACGGGATTAACTGTCTAATCTGTAAAATGAAATAATCTTAATTCGGAGTATAAATCATCATTAGATACTAGAGATTTTTATGGCAGATGATTACAATGTATAACATGAGGATTTTGGATTTTGTTTTCTACATTTGTCTTGATTGCCATTCATTTATGATGCTTGGTGGAAGATTGATTATCTTGTTTTGTAGACAACATAAATTTGTTCTTGTTTGGTAGACAAAAAATTTGTGGATCTTCAATCATTTTGTTTTTGTTGATCTTGTGGAGTCTACAATTTTATGGCATCTACTGGTATCTGTCGTAGTATTGAGGATGGCCAAAAAGATTGAGAATTGCAAGGGATTGTTTTAAAAGTACCTACATAATGGTAGGTGAAACTTTCTAGCACAAATAATAAGAAATAGATATATTATAGGCTGCCTACAAAGAAAAAACATTGGATTTAAGTGTAATACATGTACTTGCTGAAATATGGTTTTTGATTTTTTTATGAAAAATGATCCAATTAACGAAAAATGGTCCATAAAATATGCATGATATAGATGTTTGTTTAAAATTGTGTACCACTTATGTGGTTGTGTTTGATATATTATCTCCATAATTGTGATTGGGGTGGTGCCATATCCATATATAATTACTCTAGACTATGTTGACTATCTATACTAGCTGCCCATAGAGAATAGACAGGGCTATTTGGAGGGAGAGGGAAGAGCACCTAACTATCTATATATCCATCTAGAGGGTCCCTATCTATATATGGAGGGCATTTATGCCCCACCTAACCAGAGGCTTCATGACTCATGACTCTGGGCTATGCATGACAATTGACTCATCTCATCACAATTCGGATCTCGATTGTTGTCCTATTTGATAAATGGCATTGTACCACGGTGCTCTATATATTTATATGTGGTCAGCTAGGCTATATATATTGAGATGAGAATGGGTGCGAAGATGGATGCGAAAAGTGCTCTCTACTCTTTAGATCTCAGGTGGACTATTCTCTATTCGCTTCTCTTCGTTGGAGGAACCGAGTGGCTCGACTATGTATGATAGAGATAGGAAAAGACATTGCCCATCTATGAGACTAGACTAGGCTACCACGTTGGGCTCTTCGGTCAGGTTTGGGTTGTGAGGTTGGTCGGGTTTGGCATTAATGTAGGGCTTGGGCCCTGAGGGATGACTATAGAATGTTGGGTCGGGCCCCTTTCCCTATATGTCTTATTTATCTTGGTAGTGAATACTCTATCTCCAAAAAAGTGACCAACGCCTTATATCATCTATTAGGGCCCTATCTATCTCTGTGGGGGAGTCGAGGGAGAGGGAAAGCCCTCTCCATCCCTATCTAAATAGAGGGGGGCAAGGGAGAGAAACGTGACCATATATCAATCTAATCTATATATGGGGTGGGGCCCAAGAACATGCTCATTCTTCAGTCGTAGAGAAAACTTCAAATTGTGAGGTACCATCACGGGCTCAATATATACCATGCCAATGAAACTATATACTGTGCCACCATATCCATGGGGCGCGCAGGGGAGGCTTTGCATTTATGTCTCCTGGGCACCCTAAGCTATATGGGACATTGAACCAACTTGATGTATACTTATTTTGTGATTGACAAATTGTAAATTTAAGTTTTGTTTCCTTGTTTGAGCATTGTAAAATGTCTAAAAGATGTTATGCCTCCCAAGGGAATTAAAAAACATCAATACCCTATTCTTGCATAGGGTGTAAGTTATTAAGGCCATGCTTTTATTACATATTAAATGTTTTTTCGCTTACGAGCCTTGTAGCTTAGTGGTTCCTATGCTTCTAAGTTATTATCTATTTATGTTGGCTCTATGCACTATCTCATGTATGCTATCAAATATTTTGAAGGAGCTCATGCATGCCCCAATCAATCATGTAGTTGAATTTGTCAATCTGAGTTTTAGATTTTGTGAGCATGTTTTTATCGTGTATTTGGAACTGCAATCCATTGCCTTATTAATACTATTTTCTCTATTAGTTTTTTTCTACAAACTAAAAACTTTGTTACATTTATAACACTAGCAACTACCTTGAGAGACCACAACTCAAAACTTATGCCATGATCAAATGGCATGTCTATAGTTAAGATTACCTACAATTAGAGTAAAAATTATCGAGTATCACAAACTTCTTGAAGGATTTGAATCCTTTACTTTTTACTTTTAGAGGAGGGCTTTTTGGCCAACATAGACAAAACAAGTTTTGCAAACATCTTGAAGAATCTTAATCCTTTGCTTATATAGGCTATCTTTGTGTACCATGAAATACTTGACTAGGTAACCTTTGGGCACTTGAAATTGCTTTGGTTACATTCAAGATAGATCCACCACTATTACAAAGCAGGACTCAGAGTTTAAGCCAATCGAAATGTTGGGGAAGAGAAAGGAAACCTTCTCATTGCTTCCAACAATCAATTATATAGGAAAATGTGATTCATGGAAGCTCAAAATAAATATGCCTTAAATTTCAACACCATAGGACCAATGAAATAAGGAGCAATTAAAAGATTTTTATAGATGCTCGAGTCAGAGAACTTGGTAGGGATTGGGTGGAGGTACAAAACCACCTTTTTTGATTTGATTGTTTTGTGTCAAATTGTTTTGAGCCGCTAGAGAGGCACAAACATTACTTTTTTGCCACCCCTTGGCTGCCATACTTTCTTCAAGTCTCAATTAGATATCTCCCAACGACAAATTTGATGATTTTATATCCATGAAGTGTTGGACACTTTTTTTGACCTTTCTACCCATCATTTTTTTGGCCGCCTTGTTGGTTCATGGAACCTTGTTGAATGTTCCATGCCCTATGTTTGAAAATAGGTCAAGATTTGCAAACATGTTTGAGTGTGTTTTCTAGAACTTGAGACCCAAGCCTTTATGGTAGAAAATTTAGACAAACATGAGTCTTTTTAATTCTATTGGCCATTTCCATAATGAAATTGTGGTCAATAAGTATGAACTTAACGAAAAACATGACGCCATGTCAACTTAACAAGGACAACCATGGTAATGAATTTCAACCAACTTCACAATTTTTGAGATTTTAAATGATAGATAGATCTACTCATGGCTTAGGATTTGATGCTCATCATGTCTGATTATATATTGGAAAACCCCTCTTTTTGTCTTGCGATGGGTGAATTATTATATGTCCATGGAAGGACTTGGACTTATACTTTTGAAAGAGTGAAATTTGTTTACACCTAGACCATACGTACACCTTAATTATTATGGCAAATAATTCACTATTTTCTTTGAGAGGGGAGTAATATGTTGATGTGTATAATATGTTGACACTTAAATTTGAAAGGTTCTAATGACAATTATGTTGCACCCTGTTAATAATATTGGCATCTTATGTCATGCATAGTTTTGGAATTGCCAACTTCCAATCAAAAGTGAATTACATCCAATACAAAAGGGAATTACGTCCAATACAAAAGGTTGTGTATAGTTATGGAATTGCCAACATCCAATAGACCTTGGTTCTAAGAATCTGTTGTCTATTAGAGATGGTGGAAGGTAATCCAAAGTGAATCCACATATTCTAAAATTACAAGTGAGCTATTTCTAGAGAGGATTGTTTTCTGACAAGGCACAAGAATATCTATCTTAGAAAATCTATCAATTATCGTATATACACAATCATTACTAGGCTTGGTAATAGGGAAAATTGAAAGGAAATTGACTCCTAAGGTTTGTTTAGTACCATTGAAGGCATGTAAAGTCCTTGTTTCTTTTTAATCGATTCAGCTATAGCACAATTGATACAATATTTGATGTATTTTGCATCATCCACCTTGAGATGTGACCAAAAGAAATATTTTCTCAAGACTGCAATTGTCGTTCCAACTCCAATAAGACCTAAAATATTATGTTGCAAAACATGATATCAATATGCAAAGTAAACTTTAAAATGTGTACAATTATGGCAATACTTTAGACACGTCCACCCATGTTAATCATAAAGAGGTGATATTAAACTAGAGGTCCACTCAAACAATCAACTTTTGGATTGGAATTACCAACGTCCAATATACCTTGATTCTAAGAATTTGTCTATTAGAGATGGTGGAAGGTAATCCAAAGTGAATCCACATATTCTGAAATTACAATTGAGCTATTTCTAGAGATATGATTGATTTTTTATAAGGTGCAAGAATATCAATTTTAGAAAATCTATCAACTATTGCATAAACACAATCATTACTAGGCTTGGTAGTAGTGAAAATTGAAAGGAAATATAGAGAAATCAACTCCTAAGGTTTGTTTAGTACTGTAAGAGGTAGTACATTCCTTTGTTTCTTGTTAACGGATTTAGATATAACACAATTGATACAATATTTGATATATTCTGCATCATCCACCTTTGAAAGAATGTATAAAATATATAAAATACTATGTAAGTACACATATCTAGATGGGTGAATAGAAGCAAAACACTCACATAGATTGACACATAAATTTACCGTGAGAAAACCTTAAAGAGGTACAAAACCCACAAAAAAGATTATTTATTATTGAGAAACCGATACAACCCTAATACAAATTCCTCTCGATCTCACTTCTCTATCCTTCACAAAACTCTTGTTCACCCAAAATATTTGCAATACATAAATATGTTTGAATAATAAGGGTAAACCCTATTTTATAGTAAAACTTGCAAGGAGGTGACCATTGTAACCAACGGGTCTAACCATCCTGAGAACATTTAAAACATCGATAATAAAATAAATAATAATGCTTTATTTTTATCGATAGGTAATAAATAATTTATATTTAATTCTTTATATACACGGGGTTGTTAACCCGTGTTAATAAATAATAAATAATACATAATAAATCATTATTATTTAATTACTTAAAATGTATTAAAGATATTTATAATTACATCTCTTAAACATTAAATGTTCTAACATTTCCCTTTAATGTTAAGTGGTGATAAATGCCATAAAATTATACCATGTGCACAATTTGAAGGATTTAAAAACTTTCATCATGCCAAACATCACATTTTGAAACAAAATGAATTATAATCTATAACTTATTCGAAAATAAGTTTAGGCTAGCATGATTGTGAAACTACATCTCACAGTTTCTCACGAATAATCAACCAAACATATTTGTAATTTTTTTATAACTTAAGGACATTCACTAGAAAGTATGCTTTAATGTATTGAGGTACAAAAGTAAAACTACCACATGAAGTTTACTCAAATCATATCACTTCCACATAAAGTTTACAATGCTTTACAATAAAAAAAAGTATAGACAAGGTGAATAAACACATGGTCGTTAGGAAGTAGCATTGTCATGTACACTCTCCTTCAATGACAACTTCAAGAGGCCTATCATTGTATGAAACTGATAAAACTTGGTAGCATCATGGTTTTGTGAGTATATCTGTCACATCTTCATCCGTGGGATAGGATTGTAGATCAATATCACCATCAATTTTTTTTGGAGATTGATAAAACTCTTTGATTTTTTTACATCAATAATTCCGATGCTAATTGGAATGTTTTTTTATCATCAATTTTAGTGGTATTTTGGTAGAATGTTTGGTGAAACACTTTTGTGTCACTAATTTTTACATAATTTTTTCATGTTAGATTATCTAAGTTTTTTTAAAATTTATTTGTATGGGGTTTTGTGGGGTTTATGATATTTTAAAATTTTGATTGTATATTTTTTTCATTATAATATTGAATTAACATTTTTGATACACATTTTGAAATAGGAAATTACAAGCATTACACCCTCTGATTTTAGTGTTGCTGGTTATTTAGTTGAAGGCATAAGTTGTCGGTTGTGGTTCTCAAAATAAGTCAATTAGTGAATAGATTAGGAGCATATGACCTTCAAAACCTTTTGGGGATTATTTAAACACTAAATAAATTATCTAATGACTGATCAAGATATAAACAAAACATAGAAATAACTAAATAATAATGAATCTAACTCCTAATCTACTATAGTTGTAGTCATATAAAATGCAAACATTGGTAACTTAAGTGTGGATAATGACACCCAACCCTTAGGTCCCTCTTGCTTGATCTCATGACCCTCATAGGCATATTTTCTCTAATTTTCAATCATCTGTAGCCTTTCATACTTGATCCCAGCTGAGCCAGACCCCTCTTTTCATGATAGATCCACCCCCTAGGTCCCATATACTTAGGACAATAACACCACACTAGGACTAAAACACCAGTGCCACTCCTATCCACTTTCAACACTATTGTCTAAGTCTGTTTTTGGCCCCAATAGTTAATTTATTTTGGTTCCCCATCTTTCTCCTTATCAACCTAATGTGAGTACATTCAACCTATGACCAATAGATCCCTATAAAATCTCATTCAAAGATCATTTAGAAAGGGTTGGAAATTATCACCAAGCAATCAAGAATATAAAAAAAAATACTCAAAAAATATTCCCTATTCTCTGCATACAACCAACCAACACACTTACAATCTTATTGAAATCCTTACACCAGTCCCTAACCACCTCAAGCACATATAGTTTAACATTCTACATCTTCATACATATAATTTCATAAAGCACATCAAGTGAGAGAACTACATATGGATTGATCCCTCTTCAGATATTTGGTATGTAGGCAGCGTGCCCACACAAGGGGTCTAGATCCATGTCTAATGAATCTTACACACACTAACCCCCCCACCTCTTATTCAAAATTGGTCAACGCACAATGGAAGATAGGGTTTGAAGAGAAAATAGACTCTATATGGAATTATGTAGACTTATAGCTATCAAAACTTCATAGATAAGGTCACACAAACCTGGTGAACAAAACCCATAAAGCTTAGATCCTCAAGATAATAATGGTAAAGGTGGACTATAGTGCTGGTGCCACACCTGTCCAATTCTAGTAGTCCTATCCAATCATAAAATGAAGTTTAGATCTTAGTTTATAATAGTGTCCCAATCTTGCATAATGAATTCCAGCCTCTATCTTAGTTGGATCAATCAGTTTCCAGATAAGTCTTGTTTTCTTCCCCTTATTATAATTTTTATAAAAGTTTGAATTGCAATAAAATTTCACAAATCAATAGCTTAGTTACCAATTTTACTACTCAGACCCTTTAAATAAATTGGAAATAATACACCAATATTCCTAAAAGTTTTAAATTATTTGGTAAACCCGACTTAATTCATTTGTGCACAAAAACCCTAGAAACCCTAGGGTAATTTTTCTACTAATTTTTCTTATTTTTTTGTTTATTTTTTACTTGTATGATCAAATCATAAATTAGCATTAAATTTTAAAATTTCATAGTAATTTTAAAATATTTGTCTTTCAAATCTTAGTTGCCCATACTAGGTTCCAATATTTTCCCAGTAATTTTCCAATATTTTTTTGATTTTTTACTAGCATATTAAAATAAAAAATTCATTTTAAATTTTAAGATTCAATAGTAATATGCAAAAGCATTTATTTTTAAAAACCCTAGTTGCATCTACTAGGTCCAGTTAAATCATAATTTTTCTAATAAAATTCTAAATTTTTACTTGCATAATTAAATTAGAAATACACTTCAAATTTAAAAATTCATTAGTAATTCTCAAAAATATTTATTTTTCCAAACCCTAGTTCATATACTAGGTCCCATTAAACCATAAATTTTGCAATAAATTTTTGATTTTTTACTTGCATATCTAACTCAGAAATTCACTTAAAATTTCAAATTTTCAAAGCAATTTTCAAAATAATCATCTTTCAAACTCTAGTTGCATATACTAGGTCCCACTACTTTTTTGAGGTATCACCTTACATCTTTAATCAAATTACAAAAATGGATCTCACTTATTTACAATTTTTTCTTACATTTCTTGCAAACAATAAGGATATCATACTTGGTCCTATCATGTACATGAATGATGAAGTTTATCATATGTTAGTACAAAGCTTCATTCTTTGCATTTCGTGCTTATTTTTCATAATATGGATGATATTAAGAAAGTCATTGTTAAACATAGTAAGATACCTCTCTTTCAAATCAAAGTTTACTTATCTTTAATACAAGGTTTTATCTCTTGCTTGTTATCTCTCATATGGATTTTTTTTAAAGTTTATCATGCTAAACAAATTAGAAATGACATATAACATGCCAAAGTTTCTTATGCATTCATGCACACATTCATGCTTTCTATCCCTTGCTTGCTATCTCTCATGTTGAATGCTTTTTATAATCATATTTATATACAACTTATAGCTCTAATGATTTATTTAACATGATATCTCTCTATTATGTGTAATTAAATTAAGAATAAAATCCTTACATACTTATAGGATCCATTTTATATATTAAGAACCACCTGTTAAGTTTTATTCTCATATTTTATGCACAAGAAAGAATTTAATTTTCCTCCTCTCCCCCAATAGGGTGATATCTACTTTCCCTATAACCAGGTCCATGATATCACCCCTCCAAAAGGTGAGGTAGCCTATACTATTGTTCTTAATGCATACATTTAACCTATATCTTCTTCAAATCCTCTTTAACATATGTGCTTAGATGTTCAATCAAAAGCAACTAGGGTTTACACTTGTCAGAATTCAAGGGATCAAATCACCAGTATGAGCAAGTTAATTTTAGATTTATAAATATAGAATCAGAGATTACATGAAAATATTACAACATTGGACAATAATATTATTAAAGTCTCAAAGGCACCCTAGTGTCATTCATGTATATGCACCTTCACCTAGTCAATTAGTTGCAAGTAATGTTACATATCAAAACAAGAAATCACAAAAAAGTAACTTTACAAATAGTGATTCAAAAAGCATTCAAAGATCAAAAAAGAGTTCAAGTGAGGTACTTAGGAAAATGATTAAATCTAAGTTGATCAAACTACCTCTACATCTAGTGAGAAGATACAAATATTATTGGGCATGTCATAGAATGCATGGGCATCACATAAATGCATGTTTGGCATTAAAAAAATATATACAACAAATAATTGCTAATGAGGACCCTATACAAGGTAAATCAATCAACCAATCTATAGTGATATAGGAACACATTCATAAAGGGTCAAATTCAAAAATAGTACAAAAGTGGTTACCAAAGCATAACTCAAAACAACAAAAGGATCAAAAATCAAAATCAAAGCAAGAAATAGTACCACAAGCACATGTATAATACAAAAAAGATCTAAATATACCTCTCTAAAATGAGGTTCAACTTTCAAAGTAGTATGGGTTTGGTAAAAAATATCTACAATAGTTTGATTATCAAGGTCAAGGGTTGGTAAAGCAAGATCAAGGCATCACTACTCCTATTCTAGCAGTTGATAATGTTTGTCACCAATGTTTGGGATTTATTAAACATCCTAAGGCAAACCATTCACAAACATAATTTATCAAAGTAAAATATCTAGATACAAAAAAAGTCAACATTAACATTCCATTGGTTCAAGATCAAGATGATAATGATGAGTGGAACAATACAGGTTATTAATATTTCTAAGATATTGAAAATGAATATGAATATTTAGATCCATATTCATATCCATTCCCTTGTGATTCACAATCATGCATAATTCTTTTGTTTGATCAGGACTCCATGATAGGGAGTCTCCCATGAGATTCATCGATTAGTGTTGTCTCTTCTCAACTTACTTGTACATAGTTCTTTTTTTAAAATTCTTATACATAGTCTTCATATGATTTATTGTACATAGTTCATGACATTTCAAAAAACAAAAACAAAAACAATACAACATATCAAAATTCCAAAAACATTCAAACATTTAGAAACATCAAAAACATTTCAATTGTATGCATTATCCATGCTTTACATTTCTACTATCATGCTAGACTTACATTTGCTATTCTATACTATTGTTTGTTGATTTATCAACATTACCATGCTTCATTTGATCTTTTTTGAGTGTGTGCAGTGATATCCAGCTCCTTAATTTCTTCACTCTACCCATTGAGGGGGCATCCTACTTCTACATTTGATACATACATCAATATATATACCCACTGAAGGCATCTTCCACATGACTACACCATTTAGGTTATGTCATTCCTATACCACACACTCTAGTTATCATGTTGATGTACATTATTTACAAGCGTACATAGATTACTATATCAATATCTCACTAGTATAGAACACTTGTGTATTTATTATGATATACCTAGTCTCATACTAACATGTCTTGCATACTTTAGCTCTTGTTCTGATTAGTTAGATGTGATTGCATTTTCAATTATTAATTGCTTTTTTTTCTTCCTTTGCATAGATAGATATGATTGCATTTCTTAGTTCCTAATTGTCTCCTATATGTGCCTTAGGACATTTGCCAATGTCCTTTGCCTTTACTCTTCTATGTGATTATGGCTTCCATGCCAACCTTGCTTATTTTAATTATATGTGTATATGGCATTTGAACATGCATTATATGCTTAATTTCTAGTTTGAGTGACATGTGCCCATGTCTCTTGTTTGTGTGGCCCTTTGGCCACCCTTGTATGCTTCTTTCTTCTTACCTTGTGTGCTTGTTGCACATTTGCTTATCATTATTTGTAATGCCATGATCCACATCATGCATTTATCTTGCTTTCTTGGATGCCATGATGAACATCATGCTCCATCCCTATAACTAAAAAGTAACTATAATTTCATTTCTAATTCAGTACATTGCACATGTTATTACATTTTTATATCCATATAAACATACCCCTATTGATCTAATAATCTCTAAATGAAAATCATGCTATATCTTGAGATATCTTGTCCATTATCATTGCTATATCTTGTATCTTTGTAGCATAACACACTTGTAGGGATATTTATTTTGAAGGCAGTAATTACAAGGTCTTCATTCTTACCCTCATAAGAGGGGGCAACAAATAGGGGTTTTATCAAGAGATTAGAGCTCCTAATAGTAAAAAATTTAGCATTGAACACACCCATGACAACAACCAAACATCAAAATAGTCAGAATAGACTAAGCAAATAGTGAGACTTAGAAAAATTACTAGATTTGGTATAAGATAATATCACCCTCCCTGGACTATAACATCGGTGCCACTAGTGTCTACTTTCAATGCTCCTATCCAAATAGCAAAAAAATTAGACTTTCCAAAAGTAAGCATAAAAGTAGGTTCAACTGTAGTTTTGCACAACCAAAATAGTTCAAAAGTAGTAGTTTTTAGTACACTTTAACTCAAAGAATCCTAATATAGGGGACATCATGTGTGACATGATGGGTCTTACTTCAAATTTTAAATATGGTAGTTGATATGACTTCTAGTGATTGGGGGCAATGTGCATGGCACATTATTTTTTTTCTTTCTGAGTTTAGTATTACCCAAACATTCTCAACAATTGCATGCCTTATTCCATCTATAGATGGTTGGAATCATTTTGGAATGGATTTCATACAAGCCTAACTTCCACATTCCCAAGTTTCTAAGTGGATTTCATACAAGCCTAGTGCACTAGTTTGGAGTGGCTTTCATATAAGCTTAATATCCATCTTTTAGAGTGGCCAAGAGTGGCCTAGTTTCTAGTATACATTTGGCTATCCATGTAAACATTGTCACATCATAGTACATTCATGGGTTTCTAGAGCCATCTCATATGACACATATTTCATACCTATATCGATTCATATCTTCACTTCACAAGGCAATGATGGATCCAAAGGACTACCTAGCCTTTATATTATTGAGTCACCTATTTAGAGGGATTAGACACACAATCCAAACATTGATTAACACATGCATGAACACCTATCTTCACTTAGTTAATGATGATGGAGCTAAAGGGCCAACCTTTGTATTCTTGAGCCACTTTTAGGGAATTGATCACTCAACTCCGTTTGTGATATTACTCTTGATTCAACACACATTCAACATTACTTAGCATCACTCAACATCACAATAGGTTTTGTATTGGTCCACATACTCAGTGAGGTGTATTCATTCATTTCTCTTCCTCTCTTTCTTACCCAACTTTGTACATTCTTATTTTAGTATAGCATATCTAGCAAGAACTGATCTACTCTTTTTTTTTTCTTTCATATTTGTACTTCACAACATGCTATCTCCAGGCACAACCAACATCACACATATTCATGAGCTTCACCCTTTGTAGGTAAGTTTATATATGCTTTCTATTTTCCCTTTATCCTAGTATTTTGCTTTGCTACATCACTAGAATAAAAAGGGAGAAAATGTAGTCATATAAAATACAAAAATTGGTAATTTGAGCATGGTTAATGACACCCAACCCTTATGTCCCTATTGATTTCTCTCATGACCCTCATAGGCATCTTTTTTATGATTCTCAGTCATCCATAGCCTTTCAAACTTGATCCTATCTAAGCTAGACCCCTCTTTCCATGATAGATCCATCCCCCTAGGTCCTGTTTGCTCAGGACAATAGCACCACACTGATGAAACTGATCTTGCACTGCTCTGTAACAATCAACAAACTGATACAGACCTATCTAGATCATTCATTCTTTGTAGCCCTGTTTACCCTATTTATTGGACATAAATATTTCTATGTTAATTCAATCGTGAAAGTAAAACCATTTCTGGATACCCATTAAGCCCTTCTATAACATACTGAAAAATCTCTTGAGGTTACTTTGTACGAAATTGTACTTTCTTCTTTAGGTCATGTTCTAATTAGCCCTCATTGTGTGCAAAATACCCATTTCAGAGTAAAGTACAAACTTTCTAATCAAACAAAGCACCATTCCAGATACCCATTATCTTCTTACAGGTGAATCAATCATTAGTTAGTGCACTTCTTTGGAGAAATTCACATTTCTTATATTGGCCTATGCTCTTCCCTACACATGCACCTAGGTTTCACTTGGCAATTGTTCTTTTCTGTACTTCTCTGTACTGTAGCACCTTCAGACCACTTCCAACAGTTTGCTAACACCTTCATGATTCATATTGCAAAGTTTCAAGAGGTTTCAATCATTAAAACTCATTTTGAGGGCTATAAGCTAATTCAGGATTTTCCCTTAGACAGTCACAGGCCGAGAGCTAATTAATTTTGCTGGGAGTGTTTTAGCATGTTTCAAGGGTTCAAACAAATTGTCTAGGGTCTGTTTTATACCCTACACCTTTACCAATCATCCTCTCATTCATAACAACCATCTGTACCTTCCAATGCTTAACATTTTAGTTGTCTTTGACTATATTTTCATGACAGTCAGCAGGGTTCATGTTTGTCTTCTTAAACACAATGGTCCATAGGCCTGTCGAGGTGATATACAAACATGTCAACATCTAAATGATCTCCCCATTCATATTCTCTATCAAAGATGACTTGATCAAACCATTTACTATGCAAAACATGCAATTTTCTTGTCTTTTCCTATACACTGTCACCTACAGGCCTGAATTCCAACTGTGGAGTTTTAAGATATCAAAAGAGATTTTTAAAGCCTGTTTCTTCTTCCTTTAGGTTTATACTTTCATTTAGACTTCTCTCCATATCATTATGAACTTCATGCAAACATTTATACATTGATTTTATCTTAGACAGTGGGCTGTAGTTTTTGGATACCTGAATACTCTGTTTAGGCCTGTTTAGGCTTTTTATACATTCAAAGTACTTAAGATCTCTTGGTCACATCATATTGGTTTTTAACTTGTTCCCAACACATAAAATAACCAGTCTACATGTATATTTCACAATGTTCTTTGAAGAATCATCATACACACTCACATACACACACATATATATATATAGGCCTGTCACCAAAATTCACAAAGAAACCATATATGAAACAAATACATTCATTCTTCTTAGATCAAATAGAAGACTTACAGCTCAATATAAGATTCAGTTCCAGTGTCCCATGGATTTCAAAGCCTTGCTTTCTCCTTCACACATTCTTTGCTCCTTCTCTTCCCTTTAACATCTCTTGAGTGAGGTCCTCTCTCACTAATTCTTTTCTCTTTTCTTCATTCCATTCTCTTTTCTTGAATGAGAGAACTTTTTCTTTCTGTCCTTCTTCCCTTCTATGCCCCTCTCATCCTCTCTTCTCTTCTTTTCCCCTCTCCTTCACTTTCATTACTGAATTCTCTCTTTTTTTTTGTCTTTTCAAGAATCTCTCCTCTAACTTCTATGCCCCAAATTGGGCTTAAGGCAAAACAAAATATTGTTTTTAAGTTTTAACAATATTCTAAGGTTGAAAATAGTTTCAACCATTTCCCCCTGATTCCCTCAACAACCTAACCATCACTTTTTAATTTTTTACTTTCACTTTTTGATAATTACATTTTACTCTTAAGGTGAAATTTTGAAATTTATACAATTTGGAGGGAAAACCAGAATTTGAAATTTCCCACTAGCATTTCATTTGCATTTGCAACTAGTCCTCCATGGTGCTATTGTAGATGCTCCTGCATCATACTCTCCCTCTAGAAAAGATTTGAACCTTAGTTTAAATGTCATGCTTCATCCTCACTTTAGTCTTCATTCTATACATGGATCCGAAGGTCTTGTTGCCAATACCAATGCTTGTGTTTGTTTGAAATAGTCTGTCTTTCATCTTGCTGTTCTTCCTCTTCTGGTATGTTCTTCTCCTCATCTCTTTCTCAGCTACCATCTCCCACTTCCATGCTTCTTCATCTTCATACATGTCTTCTAGTTCTTCTTTGCCTTTTTGGTTCATGAGCTTTTCCAATGACTCATGTATGTCATTCACTTTAGCTGCCTTCATACCTGCATACAAAACATTCAAAGCCACCTTATAATCAAAATCTTTAGGCCATGAAGTCTCTTGGCTACCTTCACATTCTTGCTCTTGTTCCTTGATCAAATTTGTTTTGACCTCTTTGTTTTGCTCTTGTCTTGTTTCACTTTTCCCAATGGTATCTTCACCATGGCTTGTACCTTCTCTTGAATTACCAAACAGCTCCTCCAACATCTCCAACTCTTTCTTTAATGAGATCTCATCTATCTCACCATTCTCTTCATCAAACTTGGGCTGATCACTCACAAAGATTACTTGCCCTTTACCTCTTATCTCATCTTTTCTTAGCTTGTCTTCACATAAACCAACTTCTTCATTATACTCAGCAAATACAATTGAAACACTCTTACCTTGTTTCTCCTTACTCTCTTCAATCTCTGCTTGAAGCCATCTTGTTTGTTCTGCTGCATACTTTCTCCTTCCCTTATCATCCATTCATTTGGAATTTTCTCCTTGCTGCATATTAGTCCACACAACCACTTTCCATCTTTCATTTCTCATGAAAATATCATTGAAAGATTCAAAAACATCATCACAAACAATTTGTTTACCTTTCATCTTTGCATCCTCATGCTCTACCTCATTATTCTTTGAGAAGTTTTCTTTCTTACCTTCATTCTCTTGGTTGCTGGAATCACCTTCAATCCTCTTCCATTGACTTCTTAGTGTTGTTGCTTCAACACTCACATCTTCTCTCTTTTCCTTCTTAGGCACCCACATTTGATTCTTCTTCTTATCATTTGTCTTCACAAGCCATTTAGGCATCTTGTAACCATGCTCTTGTACCATCACTTCCTCTTGCTTGGGAGTTTTCTTCCACCATTTAGGCATCACATATCCATGCTTAAATTCTCTTTTTGAAGGCTCTATCATCTTCCTTAACTCTTGCACGTGTACATTAGCAGCTTCATGCTCATAATAACAATCAAAATCAGGTCTTAATACTTCATTTGCCTCTTTGGTAGCTAGTTCCACGGAGCAATCTTTCTCTCTTTTTGTGCTTGGCTGCTCTCTTTCTTCTTCTTGGCCTTCAATGGCATCATGGAATTCAACTTCCTCTTCTACCACTTCTCTTACTTGTATGGGTTCTTCAACACCTCCTTTATGCATTAACCAATGCATCTCTTCTTTTTCCTTATCAACAACAACAACAAACTCTCTTCTCTTTCTTACACATTCACTTGTGTACTTGGTGTCTTCTCTTGCACCAATATCTTCACTCTCCAAGGCCTTTCTTTTGACCTTCACAAGGTTGCTCATACCTGCAATTACCCATGCAAAAACATTAGATATAAAAACAAGAGACCATAATGTATCTATGAGTGTCTTCTTAATGGACATTCTCATCTTTCCAAGTGCTCTCCCTGGCACTTCATCTTTTCTCTCTTCTCTCTTATCTCCTCAATGAAAACTTTCTTCTCAACTTCTTCCTCTTGCTGCTCACTTGGCAACCTTCTTACCTTTTTCAAGCCTCTATGGGCTTCTCTCTTCATGGCAATCTTCTTTTGCCTTCTCCTTTTCACTAGGAGATCTATTGGCCACTTCAATCTTTTTCTCATTGACCATACCCATGCTTGCTTGTCCATCTGCATCCAAGACTCATATTTATCTTTAATCTTAGCTAACTCTCTCTTCAAATTAGTAATTTCTTTATCAATTACAAAACTGTTCATACCTTTGATGCTTGCTTTTTTTTTGGTGCCCTCATGTACCTTGCTGCTCTGCAATGCCTTCAACAATACTTCTATCTCTGAGATCTTCACACAAGTATTTTCCACCTTGGTCTCTTGATCCATTGTCTCACCCAAGCCTTTTCTCCTTGACTGGTCTTTTGACAATCTCCTTAATCTCACCTAGGCCTTTTGCATCCTAGTCTTTTGATCATTCTCTCAATGTTGCAGCAACTCATTATACATCACTTCATCAAACTCAAATCACAAATCCAAGCTTACCTTGCTTTGGATCTTCCTCTTGAGCATTCACTTACTCCCTTACTTTTGAGCTCTCCAAGCTTCAAAATCCATCCTTTACCTCACCTAAGTCTATTTCACCTTAGTCTTTTGGCAAACTATCCAAGCTTCTTCTTGGATCTTCACTAAACCTTCTTTGAATTCTTCTTCTCTTAAGCCGCAATGGCTTGGCTGCCTTGAACCTGCAACTTCTTCACTTGATTGCTTCTCAACACAATAAACTTAACTCAAATAACAAAGATTCTCATACATTTTCTTTCCAGGGTCTTCTAGCACTTGTCTTGCTGATCCTCTTACCAAATCCTGTAACAACTCATTAGAAATCACAACCAACAACAAGTTATCAATTCCCAAGAGCTTCAAGCTCTGATACCAAATGATGAAACTAATCTTGCACTGCTTTGTAACCATCAACAAACTGATACAGACCTATCTAGATAATTCATTCCTTATAGCCCTGTTTACCCTATTTATTGGCCATAACTCCTACGTTAATTCAATCATGAAAGTAAAACCATTTCTGGATACCCATTAAGCCCTTCTATAACATACTAAAAAATCTCCTGAGGTTACTTTGTACGGAATTGTACTTTCTTCTTTAGGTCCTGTTCTAATTAGCCCTCCTTGTGTGCAAAATACCCATTCCAGAGTAAAGTACAGACTTTCTAATAAAACCAAGAACCATTCGAGATATCCATTATCTTCTTATAGGTGAATCAATCATTAGTTAGTGCACTTCTTTGGAGAAATTCACTTTTCTTATATTAGCTTATGCTCTTCCCTTCACATGCACCTAGGTTTCACTTGGAAATTGTTCTTTTCCATACTTCTCCATACTGTAGCACCTTCATCCCACTTCCAATAGTTTGCTAACACCTTCATGGTTCATATTGCAAAGTTTCAAGAGGTTTCAATCATTAAAACTCATTTTGAGGGCTATAAGCTAATTCAAGATTTTCTCTTGGATAGTCACAGGCCGAGAGCTAATTAATTTTGCTGGGAGTGTTTTAGCATGTTTCAAGGGTTCAAACAAATTGTCTAGGGTCTGTTTTACTACCCTACACCTTTCCCAATCATCCTCCCATTCATAACAATTTTTTGTACCTTCCAATGCTTAACATTTCAATTGTCTTTGACTGTATTTTCATGACAGTCAGCAGGGTTCATGTTTGTCTTCTTAAACACAATGGTCCATAGGCATTTCAAGGTGATATACAAACATGTCAACATCTAAATGATCTCCCCATTCATATGCTCTATCAAAGATGACTTGATCAAACCATTTACTATGCAAAACATGCAATTTTCTTGTCTTTTCCTATACACTGTCACCTACAGGTCTGAATTCCAACTGTGGAGTTTTAAGATATCAAAAGAGATTTTTAAAGCTTGTTTCTTCTTCCTTTATGTTTATACTTGCATTTAGACTTCTCTCCATATCATTATGAACTTCATGCAAACATTTATACATTGATTTTATCTTAGACAGTGGGCTGTAGTTTTTGGATGCTTGAATACCCTATCTAGCCCTGTTTAAGCTTTTTATACATTCAAAGTACTTAAGATCTCTTGGTCACATCATATTGGTTTTTAACTTGTTCCCAACACATAAAATAACCAGTCTACATGTAGCTTTCACAATGTTCTTTGAAGAATCATCATACACACTCACATACACACACACATATATATAGGCTTGTCACCAAAATTCACAAAGAAACCATATATAAAACAAATACATTCATTCTTCTTAGATCAAATAGAAGACTTACAGCTCAATATAAGATTCAGTTCTAGTGTCCCATGGCTTTCAAAGCTTTGCTTTCTCCTTCACACATTCTTTGCTCCTCTTCCTTTTAACATCTCTTGAGTGAGGTCCTCCCTCACTAATTCTTCTCTCTTTTCTTCATTCCATTCTCTTTCCTTGAATGAGAGAAATTTTCCTTTCTGTCCTTCTTCCCTTCTATGCCCCTCTCATCCTCTCTTCTCTTCTTTTCCCCTCTCCTTCACTTTCATTACTGAATTCTCTCTTTTTTTTGTCTTTTCAAGAATCTCTCCTCTAACTTCTACGCCCCAATTGGGCTTAAGGCAAAACAAAATATTGTTTTTAATTTTTAACAATATTCTAAGGTTGAAAATAGTTTCAACTATTTCCCCCTGATTCCCTCAACAGCCTAACCATCACTTTTTACCTTTTTACTTTCACTTTTTGATAATTACATTTTACTCTTAAGGTGAAATTTTGAAATTTATACAATTTGGAGGGAAAACCAGAATTTGAAATTTCCCACTAGCATTTCATTTGCATTTTCAACTAGTCCTCCATGGTGCTATTGTAAATGCTCCTGCATCACACACTGGGACTATAGGATTGGTGCCACTGCTATCCAATTTTAGTGCTATTGTCCAAGTCCATTTTTGACCCCAATGGTCAGTTTCATCTAGTTCTCCATCCTTCTCCTTGTTGACCTAACACGAGTACATTCAATCCATGACTAATGGATCCCTATAAAATCCCATTCAAAGATCATTTGGAAAGGGTTAACAATTATCACTAAGCAAGTAAGACTACAAGCAAGACTACTCAAGCAATTTTTCCTATTCTCTATGTACAACTAACCAACACACTTACAAGCTTATTCAAATCCTTACACTAGTCCCTAGCCACCTCAAACACATCCAATTTAATATTTTGTATCTTCATATACATAATTTCATAAAGTAGATCAAGTAAGAGAACTACATATGGCTTGATCCTTCTTCAGAGTATTGGTATGTAGGTAGCGTGCCCACACAAGGGGTGTTGATCCATGTCCAATGAATCTTACACACACTAACCCCCTCTTACTCAAAACTAGTTAAAGCATAATAAAATATAGGGTTTCAAGAGAAAATCTACTCTATAGGGAGATCTACAAACTTCTAGCTACCAAAACTTTGTGAACAAGGTCACAGAGATTTGGAAAACAAAAATTATAGAGCTCAAATTCTCAGGATAATAGTGGAAAAGGTGGAATACAACATCGGTGCCACTACTATCCAATTTTGGTGCTCTTATCCAATCAAAAAATAAAGTTTAGATCTCAATTTGTGATAGTGTCCTAGTCCTGCATAGTGAATTCTAGCCTCTGTGTCAGTTGTATTAATTAATTTTTAGCTAAGTCTTGTTTTCTTCCCCTTATTACTATTTTTAAAAAAGTTTGAAGTGCAATTAAATTTCACAAATCAATAGCTTAATAATTACATATTTATTTACTGATTTTACTACTCAGACCCTTTAACTACATTAGCAATAATACACCAATATTCCCAAAACTGTTAAATAATAATACAATTATGGGGTTGAATTTCATAAATAAATCATAAAATAAAAGGAAGGGTAGATAATAAGAGAGAGTTAGATGATATCCATTTTACTCCTTGCTAATGTAAACACAAAACAAGTTATAATTAAATAAAACTAATATTTAATAAACATAATATATAATTGAATTCAAATAAATACAATGCAAGAGTCAAGGGAATTTAGTTGCTATGAGTCAATTATTTAAGCTTAGTTTGAAAAGATGCTCTATTGTATAAAATAATGAACCTCATTCAACCAAAAATATTAGTTATAGTTACTATTTAAGTTAGAATAATAAAGTATAATTTGTTATATCTAAAAAACAAATTACAATTTAACCTACTCATAACTCATCACAAAAAAAATTCAGATTAAGAAATTATAAAAACCACCATCTAAGTGAGAAAAGAAAAACATAAAATCAAAGATATAATCATAGTGATCTTAGAGATTGACAATTATGAATTACTCTACTCTTGCCAAAATGTTATGCTTATTTTCTAATTAAAATTTAGTTCAATACATTTTTTTATACTAAAAGGTGGGACACAACCACACTAACACATTACTTTCATGAAATATAAATAATTAAACTAAAATAACAACTACACTACTTTTGAAAATTGAAACTAACAAGAGATACCTACTTTTACACTCTACACCAAGTCCATTAGACTCATCACTTAATACATTCTACACTCTAAATGTGGCAAGCACTCATAACCTAACTCTAAGACTTCCTCACATGGAAGAGAATCTATAATCTCATTGGTTGCATTGCTTGATTCCATTTCAACGATGTCATCTAGAATTGATAATCTAGATCCACTTTTTCCACATAAATTATACACCTCATCTTCAATTTAAGTTAAACATCTACCACTATTTTCATGTTGTCATATATTTCATAACTAATATACTCATCCAAGGCATTTACATTTTCCACTATCTTCATAGTGTTTTTCATGAGTTCTAGTGTTTAATGTTTACATTTCTATGGATAAAGGCCACTTATTTCTTGAATGTACTGATATAAGTGTTCACCAAATTTGTGAACTCTTTTGGTGTTACCAAACTATCATATGGTTTGTGTAATGGTGGCATTCCTATGATAGTAAACAAAGAAATGATATTTATTACAAAAAAATTCAAGTGTGACACAATTCTAACAAGACCTTATGATATTTATTCAACTTTATATTTTCCATTAGTGGTGTAAATTCTACAAAATTCAATGTCTAAGGAATGTATAAGTGGCACATTTGGGATAAGATGTTGCTTGAGAGCATGTGAAATAGTGGTGATATTTTCCTCCAACTATGAAACCCCTAGGATATATTTATAAATGTGATCTTGTGCTTGGTTTCTCCTCACTTTTGTTTCACCAATTTTAATCTATAATTTATATAAAAAATTGATTGTTGATTCCACATGTCTAGGCACATTTTGAGGGACCTTTATGAGTTTTCAAATGATACAATCTAATTTTAATTCCATGCATAATATATTGTGCATATTGACTTGTAGACTCAATGACCATCTTATGATCATCTCCTTCTTCATCCTTATCACTAGAATGATAAACACCATCCATTAGGGTTGTACATATTCCTTTATTTTCTATTAAAACTTTGAAGAGGTCTTATTCTATATTAATAATGGCTGGTTGGCCATCCTTTCTCACCTTTCTTGAAATTATACTCTTGACCTTTCTAGTGGCATTATTAAACTTCATTACAATCTCAAGTTGGTAAAAAATGACCATATATTTATTTTGAGCTTGGATAATTGCATACTTAGGATTTAATTGAGTTGTGTTCTAGCCTAGTTGGGATTGGGGATAAAATTTATCAATGGCATTATGGATAACAATCCTTGAGAAATGGGGATGGGGAGTGAAAGGGGAATGGTGATGGTTGGTACCTATGGGTGTAGGTGAATTGAATGAAGTGATACAAGTAGATGAAGCTATATACTAGGTGGTGGTCACCAAAATGATATAAAGTGAGAGTGGAATGGAGGAGAGTTAAACAAGAGGATTTATCAAAGTAGTGATAATATGTGCGTAAGACATGCTATGTGTAACCATAATTCTAAACCTAGATCTTAATCATGATAATATAAATATTGATTTTGTTGGTACCCCAATTAGTGACATAATGGAAATGTCAATTGGAGTGTAAATTATGGTGTTTGAGGGTGCTTATGAAATTGGCAACCTTATTGAGTTATAGACCCAATAGGCGGAGTGGTGAAAAGAGATATGAGTGATAACAATATTATGCTAATGTCATCACCTAAAAGTGGTAATTTGATGCTAAGAGTGTCGCTTGAGTTAACCTATCCCTAGGCTATCTAGAGACCTATCCTTGAGCATTAGACTTACTTTTCAGGTCATTCAATAGACCACAATCATCTATAACTAGCCATAACATAGTCCTAGAATTGTCATCTCAGACCTTGATCCAAATTTCTTAACAGTCTAAAAAGAGGACATTAACATCATATTTGGGACACTATAGCCACATGGTGCTAGTGTCCCCAATCGGGTGCTACTATCCTTCACCTTATATCTTCCCAACATATATTTTTTCAAATTTGTTCCCCTCCTAAAGTCAGCTTAATCTCATTTTTTAATTTACGTAAGCAACAAAACCCTATAAATATCTCTATTCACTAGATGGAAAAAGATGCAAAAGCTATACAAACCAAAGACAAAGTTGTGAAAAATCAAGGTATTTGACTATTATACCCTACTTTTTGTATACTACCATTTACAATAACCCTAATCCCAATTTTCAAGTATTTCAAAGTTTAAGCACATTCAAAGAATCTATGGCCACTCTCATTCCAGCAGTCACTTACACATACATCAAGAACTAGGTGGGAGAACTACATCGATCTTGATCCCTCTTCAGAGTATTGGTAGATAGGTAACTCTCTACACAACAAGGTGTTGAGTATGTCCAGTCTATCCTACTAACACACTCAACATTATTGATCATGCCATACTTGTAAAGAGACTAGGGTTTGCACATCAAATCAAGTGTTATAGGTACAACACAAAGCTACAAGTTTTGCTCATGGAGGAACATGACATATAGACACAAGTGTAGGTGTTCCCTAAAAATAAGAATAATCTTGAAAAAGAGACATTAACACCATATTGAATACAATACACATGGATGACACTACTATCTGTATTGGGCATACAATCTAGTGAATAAATGAATACCAGAATCCTGTTGATGACATAAACTACTACCTAGATCTTAGATTTTAGAACCCAGATCATCTGCAAAAGTTAGTTTTCATATAAGTCTATATTCATCCCTATTTATTGTTATTAATATAAAGTTAAACAATGTCAAAATCACAACAAATTATTACTTAATTATTGAATATTTATTTAATTGATTTAGGCATTTCAACGCTTTAACCAAACATAAGAATACATGTGTAAAACCTTAAAATTAAAAGTTTAAATCATTTGGTGAACCCATATTACTTCAAATATTACATTAAAACCTAACTTGCATTCATACAAATTTTGTGCAATAAATTTAGGGTTGAATACTTCTAATTTTTTGATTTTATTTAGACAACCTAGCTATTTAAAATCAATTTTAAATTAGGGTTTCAATTTATTTTACATCTAATTCAATTTGTTTCAAAAAAAACCTAGCTTTCAAAACCCTAACCATAGACACACTTAGGGTTTGTATCCTTTTTCTATATACTTAGATTTCAATTTCTAAAATATCACAATTTGCTACAATATTTAATTTTTTTCAAACTTTCATAGATTACTATTCTTAAAAAGGTTCAAAATATACAAAACTTGTTTTCCTACCTTTCAACCTATAATTTGCAAAATGTATCAACAAATTTGATGAAACTAATAAGCATAAATTACAAGACTTTGTGTCTAAACATAAGGATATACAATATGATTTCATAAAAATTCTTTAAGAGGAACTCTATAATAATAACAATGGTCAATCTTCAACCCCTCTAGTTAGTGATATTATTACACCTTTAATGGGGCCCACTTAACCAACTGAGATATCACAACCCAAGATTGTTATTTGACCATCAATGATAACCACACCACTTGTGGCTAGTTATTCTCCTCCAGATGTACAATCCATTATGTAGTAAGTTCTTTCTCTACAATCTAAGGTGTTACATCTTAAGTAGGGAGAAACCAAGCCATCACATGCCTTGGATTCTAACATTCTCTTGCATACACTTTTGGCATATCACATAGAAATAAATCCTTTGCCATCTAGATTTATGGCACCTAAGCTCACATTATATGATGGAAAGGGTGACCCAAAGCATCACCTTAGAGCCTTTCATGTATCATGCTTGGACTATGTGTCCAATGATTGGGTTATTATGAAGCTATTTCCATGTAGTATTAAGGATTATGCCCTACAATGGTTCTATGATTTTGCAAACTAATATATCATGACATTCATTCCTTATGAATATATGTTCCTAGCACACTTCTCTATCAACATAAGTGATAGGATATCATATGCAAAAGTGGCACAACTAAAGTAAAAGTCAAATGAGCCCATAGCCAATTATGTCTTATTATACAAGACAATATTATCAAAATTGACTTTCCCCATGGTAGACAAAGAGCTTCAAGATATATTAAAAAATAGTCCATTAATATCACTAAATGAAGCTATCTTATTCAAGAAGTTTCCCACATTTACCGATATGTGCCACACAATTAAGGAAAGAGAGGTTAAGCTCTTAGTAATGGGCAAACACAAATACTTAAAATAGATTATATTCAACTATTAAGAGTATAAACAAACCTCCATATAAGGTTAGATCCATAAAAAACAAAAGTGATCAAAAGGCCATCATCAACGTAGCTTCAGAGTCTTCTCCCAGATTGGTTTTATATGCTCCTCAACATAGAGTCTTCACTAATCTACCAGAGTTACCAACATGAGTTATACTTTAACTATTTGAATGCAATGTCATATCTCTCCCTCCCTTTAAATAGGTTTGTACAACATGACAGATTCTAAAGAGTTACAATTCAAATGTATTTTGCGAGTATCACAGGGAACCAGGACACATGATAAATAGATGCATTAACTTGAAGCATAAGATAAAAGATCTCATTGAGGCTAACATTATTGATGTGGACACACCCACAGAGACACCAAAATAGCAAACAAAGGCAAAGGCACTAAAGATGTTTTCATATCCTTTCCCAAAGCATATAGTTAATGAGGTAGGGGCATATCAGGTGTTCATTATACATGCCAGGGTCATCCAAGACCATCTTCCTATCACACAGTTACAAAGGAGACACATCTATTGCATAATATTATTGGCATGTATCATGACATTGCCACCTAGACCACTTATCACATTTTTAGATTAGAATATTATGGATGATGGCACATATTTACATGTGATATTCATATGAGAATATATATCAACATCCTATTCATAGTGTTATGGTTGACAACAGGTCAAGCATAAGCATGTACACCATGACACTTTTACAACACTTGGGCTACATGGGGTAGGATATATTCCATACAGATATAGTCATTAGTGGTTTCATTATCCATGTTCAAAACTCTATCAAGGAGATTGTACTTTTATTATAGGTTAGACCAACACACATAGCCACTCAGTTTCTATTAGTACCTAGTGTGGGTGTATTTGAAATATTATTGGGTAGACTATGGTTACAGTTGCTCTGAGCCATCCCATATATAGTAAATTAATGCCTCAAGTACATACATGCTAACCAGGTGGTTAAAATATAAGGTTTCCCATATGAATATCTTTTTCCCATCCCACATGTAGTTTTAGCATAGATTTTGGTCATACTTCTAGCACAAAGACTAGTTATAGTTCTAGTTCCACTAGTAGATATGGCATGGTTATCAGTTATAACATAAATTAAAATTCCTATGAATACATCATAGTGTTCCATAGAGTTATCAAGAGATACATCATAGATTCTAGAGGACATTCCTCTACTCAATTATGTAGAGATTAATTATATTGGGGTTTATGGGTTCTCAACATAGGGCACCTACATCACCTACATCTTTTACTTATATAAGATGGGTCCCTAAGATCCCTATAGTTCATAGGGCATCAAAGTAAATGCCACTACATCATAACATCATTGTTCAGGTAGCTTCAAGGCCATATTATATAGCACACTAGATCATGGGCTCACAATTTCCATTTCACACCACACACATGATCATAGTTACCCTCTTCAACATAGGTCACCGTGATGGTGAGTTTCCCTTGAGACTCATTAGTTAGTATGGTTCTTACCCTTTTACATACTTCCTTATATCTCTCACTCCTTGTACATAGTTTATTTCATATGTTTATACATAACTTATACTCAGAAAACTTAAAAATAATATAATATGTCAAAATACAAAAACATTCAAATATTTCAAAAACATAATTTTTTTATAGATTGTATACATTGCTATGTTTACATTTCTACTACTTTCTAGATATTGCATATTGCTATCTATCCTAGTATAGTCAATTTTATCATACACATATGCTTCACTTATTCTTATCGAGTACTTGCAGCTTATAGATAGGACTCTAGTCCACCACACTGATCCAAACCAACTATCATCTACCCATTAGGGTCATTTAAACTAATCCATGTTTATACATTTGATATATCTTCCCACTTGGGGTCATCTCCTACACATTTGCTATAACCAAATTTTATCTTTTTCATACTCTACATTCTAGTTATGCATTGATTTATCTTGATGTTGATCATTACTCCTTATTTCTCAACTTTTTTGTCGACTATCACTAGTTAGACTTAGTATATATGCATCTTTACATCTACATAGAATTGTATTACATAATTATACATGATTTCATTTCTAGTTCCTAGATTAGACTTGATTGTGTTTCCTATGCTTCTTCCACTTCAAGGACATTTGAGTATGCCATTTTTCTTTGGCATTTATACCACTTCTCCATTTGTATGCCTTGGACACATGGCCATGTCCCTTGTGAGTGATTTTTCATGCTTTTATATGTAGACATTTGAACATGTCCTTATCTATGGCTCTACATGAATTTGCTTATTATTTACATATGTGAACATTTAAACATGTCCTTGTATGTCTTCATTCTTAGATTTGGTGACATGTGCCCATGTCCCTTTTATTGTGGCCCCTTGGCCTACCTTTTATGTGCCTCATGTGATTTTATGCTTGTTTATTTATATACTTATACACCATGACACTTGAATTTTCTTGTTATTCACACACCAATTTTTGATGTCATGAGGGACCTCATGCATCTATCTATCCTATTTGGGAGCCTTGATGGACATCATGCCCCATTTCCCTGGGTAGTTACTAAGATTTTGATACTATAGACATTGTTTACATCTATCTTGACACCCTTATGCAATGCTAGATTACAACATACATTTTATATTTCCTACTTATGCTTAGATACATTTACATTTTGATGTTATGTTTTACATTATATTGGGATATCATTCACATGCTTTAGCTAATACATTTTGTAGAGCTAATTTATTATATGGATATTATTACAGACATTTCAAAACTAACCTCAAAAGAGGGGGAATTCATAGGGGTTTATCACAGAGATTAGACTCTTATTTTGATTTTCATAGATACATTTCAACACATAGGCTCAACTTTAGAAATTAGACTTAGGGAAGACACAAAACAAAATAGAGACTCAATAATTAGTTTAGATCACACATAAATCAGACCAAGTAGTCATTAACACCCATATTAGGACACTAGAACCACATGATGCTACTGTCTATTATAGGGCACTACTATCTAGTATCCTTAAATTTAGGATAGTCTAGATAATTTAGACCAATACACTAGGTACAATATAGATTTACATAGATATAGTCATAGGTTTGATAGTTATGTTCAAATTTATCTTAGATTCATTAATTTTAGCTAAAATTTATACCAATTACTTAAATTTGGGGGAATAATGTGTGGAATGATCATTCATACATTTATATTAGTTACACAGGTTTAGCTATTACATACTTGATTTAGATTTAGTATACTTAGATACCAGTTTAGGGGCATGTGCGTGACACATAGTTTTCATATAGTTAACTTCTAACAGGTTGACCGGATGGAATTAAAAATTCCATGCCATTCTCTATACTATATACACTTGTTATCACATTTTATGTTATCACCATATTCATGCCTTACTCCATCTGTAGTGGTTGGCATTCTCGAGTGTCTCAGAGTTTCCTAATATACTCGAGTGATCTTGGAGCTAAATATGTAATTATATTTATTTAATTAGATACTTTTATCACTTTGAATAATATAGTTATAGATGCATCTACTTCACATAGGGGAAATGATGGAATCATGGTTTAATTGAGTTCTTGATCCAACTAAATAAAAGGGTTAGACACACTTATAGTCTTATCCAAGCTATTCACAGAGATCAAGATCCACTAAATAGGGGTGGGCAATGAGAGAGTCAAAATTAGATTGAGTTATTGAACCACTCATATGAGGATTGAACAAGCCATCAACTCAGTTCAAGTTATTCAATGATATGATCACTAAGCACATTCACACACACAGGTTGTCACCAAGTTCACGCTTTGGTTCACTTACCTAAAGAGGTGTAATCATTCTTTTCCTCTCTCTTTAGTTAGATTTTCTCATTTATTTAATTTTAGCATAGTTTTTTACTTTTGACCATCTCTTAATTAAGAATTGATTTTTGCATGTTTCATTATAGGACATTACTTTGGATCATGTTCCACATACATAGACCCATATTCACATATTAAAACTTAGCTACATGGGCTTCACTTCTAAAGTAATTCCACGTATAATTCTTTTTACTTTATACTAGTCATTTCACTTTTCTGCATTACTAGCATAGGGGGGGCAAATGTAATCACCAAAAAGTGGTAATTGGATGCTGATAATATCACTTGAGTTAACCTTTCCCTAAGCTAGCCATAGATCTATCCTTGAGAATTAGACTTATTTTTATAGTCATTAAGTAGATTAAAATCACCTATAGCCAGTCATAACATAGTCCTAAAACTATCATGACAGACCCTAATCTAAATTGCTTAGCAGTCTATGAAGAGAACATTAGTGCCACATTTGGGACACTACAACCACATGGTGCTAGTGTCCCTGACTAGGCATTACTATTCTTAACCCTATCTCTTCCAAATGGATAGTTTTCAAATGTGTGCCCCTCCTAAGGTCAACCTAAGCTCATTTTATTATCCACACAATCAACAAAAGCCTATAAATAAAAGTCTAATCCACCTCTATTCACTAGATGGAAAATAGATGCAAAATCTATTCAAACCAAAAATAAAGTTATGAAAAATCAAGGTATTTGATTCCCATTTTGCCCTACTTTTTACATACTACCATCTACAACAACCCTAAGCCCAATTTTCAATCATTTCAAAGCTCTAGCGTATTCAAGGCATCCAAGGCCACTATCATTCTAGAATTCACTTGCACATACATCAATCACTAGGTGGGAGAACTACATTGGACTTGATCCCTCCTTGAAGTATTCGTATATAGGCAAATCTCTACATAATAGGGTGTTTAGGATGTCTAGTCCATCCTAATAACACACTTAAAATTATTTATCATGCCATACTTTCAATGAGACTAGGGTTTGCACATCAAATCAAGTTTTTAGAGTACACCATAGAGCTCTAGGTTTTGGTCATGCAGGAATAAGACATATAGACATAGGCACATATACTCCCCAAAAATAGGAATAGTATTGCAAAGGAGACATTAATGCCACATTGAGGATACTACACATGGATGGTGATAATATCCATATTGGGCACTAATATCTATTGAATAGATGAATACGAAAATCCTATTGATGACACATACTATTGCCCATATCTCAAATTTCAAAACCTAGATCATCCATGACAATCAATTTTTAGATAAGTATCTATTTATCCCTATTTATTTATATTTATATAAATTAAAATAAGTCAAAATCACAAAAAATTAGTACTTAATTCTTGCATATTTATTTAACTGATTTAAGCATCTCAGCACGTTAACCAAACATAAGAATTACATGTGTAAAACCTTAAAAGGTTAAATCAACTAGTGATAAAGTGAAAATTTGAGATACTAGGAGTGAAAAAGTAATAGTAAGATTTAGAAAAATCATAATACTTGAAATAATTGGAGAATTTAAGATACAACACTTAAACATTTGAAAAATTTGAGACGCTAGAAAATTTTGGGATGCGTATGACCAAAGAGAAGTCAAAGTCAGCTAAAATAATTGAGACATTAGAGCACCACTATCACTTGTAAAAGTAATATAAATAAGTGTAAATGAAAAATTAGTATAAATAAATGGTAGCAAGGATAATGACACATGAGAATCACTAAAAGTAATTGAGATATTATAAACCAATGGGAAACTCTAAAAACTAGGGTGAATTGAGACCATCAATGACACTAGCAAAACTAGGAATTTCTAAGAATTACAAAATGAATGAAATAACTGGGGTAGTGATAGTGTACTTATTACATGAGGTAAGGAGACCCATTTACTAGCTAGTGTTTGTTAATAATTTGGGGTTATATCTCTGAATAATTTCTTCATCAATATTATACTTGTTCTTGGTGATTCTCTAGGGTCCTATTTTTGGCTATTTGAGTCCACATTCATCACCTCTATATCAATTTGATCTTCAATAACTAGGAAGGGAGGTGTATAAATATGTTACTTTCAATTTATCTTTGCCTTACATATGAGTCAATAGATTGATATGATATAAATAATCTAGATCTAAATTATGTTGATAATTCAAACTAATTATCCCTTTATGGAGCTTGAAATAATTTCTAATGTTCTCATGTGCATCCCGATTCCTCAAAGATATGTTCTCAAACTTAAACCCTTGCATAAATTATGAAAACTATACTAACCTATGGTATTGATTCCATACCTAGTCTCCCAATTACAATGAAATTGAAGGTATGGGGGCCATTTACCTAGTCTTTATAATCCTTGCCACTTCATTCACATATTAAGAGCTTATCTTGAGTGTAAGAAGTCTGTCAAGCACATAATAAGGTGGCTTATTAGGTTCCTACATGACTCCCTCTACTGTCAATATAGTGTGGCATGGATAATATGAATTAGATCTAATTTTATTGATACTTTCCCTCATAGAGTGTGAAAGGCGAGGTAGTGACTCCTCATTGATGGCATCATAAATAAAAGGGTTAAATACATTGCATATCTCATTTTATATGTTTTTGGTACTTATATACATAGAGTCTATTACAAAGAACATAGATTTGGGATTTTGTGGGATGAGGCTAATCCAAAAAACCAACATGGTGAAATTTCATTACTACACAATACACATTTGAAAGATAAGACATCATATAAAAATTCCCCCCTTTATCTACTCCTCCAACCTATTTTATCAAGTTGCATTTTGTAGATAACCAATTCTAGCCACAACTGGCTTCTAACCAGATTTTAGATTGATTTCTACCAAATAGTTCAAATTAAGCTTAAGAATCACTAAATGTCCCAATTTCATCTACACATCAGACATTAGTCCTCAGAATCATGTTGAGGCATCCCTATTTGGGGTAGTATCCTGTATGCAATAGTAACCTTTCATTAATTCATCTCCAGTTAACTTGTGACCTAGTAATGTGATAATTTGGCCTTTGGACCCAGTAAGTGGGGCACTTAAACAATTCATAAAGTGCTAAAATACTAAGCTAAATGAATTAAATAATCAAACCAAATTAAATGATTAATTGAATTTTTCATGTGAAATTAATTAGAATATAATTTGTAAAAGTGAAAATTCAATAAAAATGAGGTTATGATGACATCATCATCTTCAAAGTTAAGGAATTGAAAATATCTCCCTAAATGTAGTAAATTCAAAATGGAGAGCCATGCCTAATAAATGAGATATATCCTAAATATTGAATTCATGTCCCCTCTTTAACTCAAATAGGGTTAATAATTAACTCAACTAGGGCTAGTTTGAACTTAATTATGGTTAACTCTGACCTAACTACACTTGGGTTAGAGTTAGTTTTAGAGGCTATAAATACAAGGCCTCACCCATTGATGAATTTTTTTTTGAGTAGTGTAATTTTATTATGTAGAATTTACCTAAAATATATCTTGAAGTAAAGTTATCATGCCCATTTGTTAAGCCAAGCCAAGCCAAAATCAACTCAAAACTACCAAGGTGACAAGGAGAGGTGGAGTAAGGAGCTTCATTGGTAAATAATTCTTGATCACACAATCGAACACATAAAATCATTTTAAACACATAATAATTTCTCTCATGGAAGGTTAACTTGCTTGTTTTTTTTTATTTTGTTAGTTACTTGTATAGTTCACTAGCTCTTTGAGTGTGTAGGATAGAGGTGCAAGCTTTTTAGTGTGTTTTATTTGATTTTATTTATTACTAACACAATACTAATCTCCCCTCTATGTATTCTTATTGAACACATAATGGCGTGCTTGATGGGACCACACACCCATAAAATATATTAAAATGGCCTTTTATAAGCTCTTGCCAACATTTTTCATGCTAAATTTTTGATTTAATGACAAAAAAGTGAAAAATTTAAGCTCACAGATGTTACATAGAGACATGCAATTTTGCATTGGTAGATGTAGTACTGCACATGTGTTATTACACAAGACATGAAATTTTGCACTATAAAAGTGTGTTTTTGACTTATAATTTTTTTTTCCTTGGTAAATGTAGTATTGCATTAGGTAAGTGTGGTTTGCACTAGTAATATGTATTTTTACACTATTAAAGTGTAATTTTATGTTAATAGAGTCTGTTTTACAAGGTATCATCAGTGTTGCACTGTGGAGTTATGTTATTTCATTGTGTAGATGTGTTATTGCACTTATAAAGTGTGGTTTTGCACTAATAGTATGTTTTATCTACTAAAATGCATTTTTGAACTAAGGCATGTAGTTTTACAGATTGACGATATTGCACTATAATCTATACTATTGCACGATGTGAAAAAGATAGAAAACTTGAGAGATCAAATTTAATTGATATGTGCTCACTTTATTTTGGGCTTCTAATTTAGATAACCCACTAATGTTTTTTGTAGGATCCAAATCTAATAAAGGAAGTTTTTAGCACTTTAAATATTCAAATAATATTTACATTTGGTGCTTAAAAATTGACTAAATCATGTTGTTTTTGTTTTTTAAATTTCACAAATTCAAACAAAGCCAAGGGGATCAATTTAACTTCACACTTAACTTAGTGATTTAAAACCAACACAAATCATATATTAACTTCTCTTAAGGGATTTTTGTTTATTATTTATTATTGATTTTGTTTTTATAAATTAGACCTTGTGTATATGCTCTCCCCCATCCCCTTTAGAGAATTTGGGTGTCTAAAAGTGATTTGTTCATTGCCTTTGTTTCTTAGTCCAAACTTAGAAATAAATTCATATATTTTCTCCCCAAGTTCATATAACTTGGGTGATCCAAAAAATGACCTTTAAAGTCTTAGTTTTATTTCTTACATCTTGGCTTATAGGCATGCTTTTATCACCTCCCCTTAAGTTATTTAGGGAAGCATTAACCAAAAAATTCATCTCCCAAAATCATTTTAACCTCACTCCATGGTGGGGTATAAAAATTAAGCAAGTGAATCACTACGACATTAGTGTGAGCAGTTAAACTAAATTCGTTAGTGACTTCTACCCTCAAAATAATGGCCTAATCTGAACATCACACTATATTGAGCAATTTGATAGATGTAGTGGTTGTAAAAAGGACAAAACATTTTTACAACAAGATGATTAGCTTGGATCCAAATGATGTGTTTTACCCTAGTGTTAACCACACATATGGGACCATTTATAAACATGAAAAACTTATAGTTTTTAGACAAACCCCACTTACCACAAAATATTGTCAATGTAGGGTGAATAGGCCAAAGTTTCATGTCACTGTATGAATTCTTGAGAGAAGAAGGGGCCTAAAAGTCCTAATTTTCATGTGCATATAAATTTATTCGATTAAAAAATTATTTTTTCTCAAAGATTTTATAGATGGAATTTGACAGTATGAAGCAATTATGTCAATTTTTAGGAATATGATGATATATTTAGGTATTTTTATGTCGTTTCCTTTTACTACATTATTTTGAGTCTAAAACTATTTTATTTGTAAAAAACCACATCAAAATCAAGTCATGATTCAATCACATGTTTGTACACCCATTTTTATCCTAAAGAGGTGTTATGCCACCCTTTTCCTTGGACATTTTCATACTTTTGTGTGTGTGTGTGTCACTTATTTGAAAGGGGCATTGTTACATTACCCATTTTGTCCTAAGTTTTTACATTAGTATTTTTAAACAAAAACCTTGTCATACCTTTTGAGTGAGATAGTATATTACACTACTCATATTGTTTCCAAACCTTTGCCTTGTGTCAAATTGAGTTCAAAACCATGTATGCCTTTTGGTCTATCATTGGTGTCATAATGCCATATATTTTGGCCTAGAATATTGTTTATTTGAGAAACCAAGTATTTTAAACCAAGTTCAAAATTTATATTGTGAAGATTAGATTCAAATGTTGAGTGGTTTATGACTTTGCCTCACTTAATTTTGGCTTTGGTGTTTACCTCCTACTTTTGAATTGTGTAACTTAGATTAATTTTGTGCTTGCTTTAAATACTCTTTTTCCTAGATTTAGGAAATGATCTATTTTTCATATGCCTTACGTCTCTTTTGTTGCTTAGAACTAAGGTCAAAACTCTCTCTTCAAGTATGACCTTAAGCACAATTAGTTTACATTTGAGTCTTGCTCATCACTTAGGGTTAAATGTTTTACTCCTCGTTCTTATTTTTGCTTACTTGGGATTGATTTTCCCAATTAGTTTTAGGCATGTGCCTAGGGTCCAATGTATTTTACCAATGGTCATGTTTGTGTTTTGAATCCATATGCCTAGTTTAAGTCTAAATGTTTCAAATTGTTAGATATTTTATCTTGACATTTTTTCCTTGACTTAGTGTGTTTCCAAGTCTAGCTTTGTGCCATGTTTCCAAAGACCTAGTATTTACATTTCACTTTTAGACCTAGTTTGTTTCCAAGTATAGATTTGTGCCTTGTTTCTAAAGACCTAGCATTGGCCATAGTTTTTAAATTTTTATTCATACCTTTTAAGCCTAGCTTTGTGCCTTGTTTCCAAAGACTTAGCAATGTTTTTTATTTTTAAACCTAGATTAGAGTTTTTTGAAGCACTTTGATGAAAAGTAAGATTAATAACTTACCATACTATTTGAACATTTATGCGAGACATTTGACATTATACCTTGAGTAAATTTTAGACTAATTTTATCATTAGCCAATTTTGGAGAACAAATTCAATTCTTAAGCCAAGTTTCAACTGAATTTTCCATTTAAACCACTTACAAAGTTTTTACACATATTGAGTTTGCACCATTTTTAATGTAGACCATGTTTTAAGAGTTTATATAAATCTAGACATTTCTTCGTGAAATGTTAGTCATCAATTTGGATATGACTAACTACACATGTAGTGGAACCATGTACAATCTAGATTATGAGAACATTATCATGAATGATACCTTTGTTCAAGAGCCACACGGTGATGATATAGTTTGTGAGGAAGATCCTTATCCTCCTTACACTACTTAATATGTGTAACAAATCTAAGATCTATTAGCACACTACTTAGTTACCACACCTCCTTATTTGGGGTAAAAGGAAGAATAAACAAATCAATACCTTACTAGCCTACCATCTTTTGTTGAACATTTTCAATAATAACCATACTATGTTACTATGCTATCGATGTATGATCCATATTTATTTGATCATCATTTTATTGAAAAAAGATGAGGTTTTACTCATATCCATGGAGGTAGGGGATAATTTTATAGAAGACCTCCCCCATGAAAACCTACCTAGTCTAGTCAGAGTGCCAAGAAATGTACTTTACACCAAAATGATCAAATAAACTTCTACTAGATACCCTCAAGCACTCATGCCTATGTCATATCAAGACCTGAATATGACTACAAGAGGAAAGGTTCCATTGGAAGACCAATTCACATGAATTCACAAAACATATCAGACATACCTTTCTAATGCACAATTTCAATGCCATGGCCATATCAAATGCTCCTCTTATAAAACTAAATCCTTCGATAGGAGTGTCAATAGATTTGGTAGGCCAAGCTAATTCAGATGTAGACCCATTTACCCAAATTACTTTGGTAGGTGACATGTTCAATGTACCTATCATTATGGAAATAACTATGGTCTCTACTCAAGAAATGTACAAAATATAGTGGATAACATGCAAGTATCTTCCAATCTAGGCCAAGGTGAGACAAATGCACAAAAAAATAATTTGTAACAATAAGTGCCTCTAGTAAATACCATGAGTGGTTCAAAACAACAGGGGGAAAGAATGCCTACTTCTAAACCACAACAAATTAATCCCATTCCTCAACTAACTACTTCTTCGAGCATGCAAAAATAAGGGATAAGTAATCAGGTGGAAACCAATGTTTTGCCTCAATAAGTGACGAATGTTATCCGAAATCAATAGATTATGGATAATATTCCATGATAATAGGCATATTTCAATTTACCACTATGATAGAGGTATAACACTACACTACCTCAAAATGGGGCAACAAATATTCCACCTCAATAGGTAGTGAAAACATACTTCAAGAATCATAGAACAATATTCCTTTACAATAGAAGCCATTGTCTAATCAACAACATATTTATATCGGTCAAAGACAAGTACCAAACACCCAACAAGCATCTATTTAAAAATAGTTGTTTTTATAAAAAAGAGGTACCTATATATAATAAATACCTATTATAAATTTTTTAACTTCCACTCAACAAATGCTATAGATCCAAATATAGGGCCTTGGTAAATAACAAGTACTCTTTATTTAGTTAGGTTCAACTAGTCAAAAATGAGTCCCTACTCAACCTGAGTAGGCATAATATATTCCATAGAGTTATATCCTTCCATCACAACCCCAATTCCCTCTGACCCAAGGCCATATAATGAATCATAACCATAATATATACCAACAACATATGCAATATCAATAACCACATCCCAATCTACAGATGCATATTCTTGGTCAATTCACCCATCAAACCAACATTCTAAAACACTCCATACCTCTATTGTACCATGATAAAGGTAATCCACCTTTGATCTCCCAACCACAACCACAACCAAGTCTACCTTCAAGTTTATTGGCCCAAGAACTACAAAAAATGAAGGATACCGTTGATGCCATTAAAAAAAGAAAGAAGATGAAGAAATTCAAGTTAGATAACATGTGTTTATACCCATTTAACATGGAGCATATTTAGATACCATTTGTTACAGGTTATGAGCCACCAAAATTTGATAAGTATAAGGGTAAAAGAGACCCTATGACATATATAATAAAATTTTTCATCACTTACTATTCATTGGCCTATAGTGACATTTACCTACTCCTTTTGTTTCCTCTAAGTCTATTTCGATAGGCTTTGGAGTGGTTTTTCAAGTTACCAAAGAACTCATTATCTAACTTTGATGATCTCTCAATAAAGTGTGTAACATTTCACCTATAATATCAAGCATGAGATTTTAGTATTATATTTGAGTAAGGCCAAGCAAAAAGTTGGTAATATTTTTATGAGTTAATTACAGAGATGGAGAGTGCTTTCTAGTCATTTCACCCATAACTTACCAGATAAATAATTAGCCGATGTGTTTACCAAAAATCTACACAGTGAGATATCTTATCACTTGGAGCACCATTGTGTTCATACCTTCAAGTAGATTATTGATAAATGTTTATAGATTCAAAAGACCTTATAAGCAAAGGGATTATCAAGATGACCTCCTCAAATTAGAATCATATCCAAAACCAAAAAATAGGCCCAAGTCAAAACCCTATCCCAATCCAAGAGCAAGTGTCTGCACTAGCTCAGGCCAATAACTATGAAAAATTTGAACCATACAACTGCAATGAGAATGTTATTGGTAATGGATTAACTGAGTCACATCATGTCCAAATGGTGTAAACTCTATATACTCAACCTATACTATAAATGTAGCTTATTATGCATTAACAACCTATCCAACAAGCAAAACCTATTCTATAACCTAGACTCACACCTCAAATGCCATAACCACCACCTTTTCAAACCCCTCCTCCAAGAATAATACCCACTCTTATAGTCTTCAACGACCTTGGTGAGCCCATATAAGTAGTGTTTCACAAATAGTCATGGCTAATATGATTAATTTTCCAATTCCAAAACACTATCCTGAGGGTATACCATATCCAAACTAGTACAAAGAGCATGACTTCTATGAATACCATCATGTTCATAGACATCTATATGTCATTGTGTGTAGTTGAAGCATCTTATTGAAAACATGTTGGAAAATGGAAAATCCAATTAGATAATAGAGCATCTACATCTAATCAAAACCTAGGTATTTACCAAAACCCTTTTCCACAACATAATAATGATAATCAACAACAACAACAAAAACCATAACAATAACAACAATATCAATAATAGACACAAAAACAACAATAATATTAGCAACAACAATAAAAACATCAACCAAATAAGAGGAACTAAGGCTAAAATGACCGTAACAACCAATAAACTTACCATATAATTACACATGACTATAATAACATTGTAGGTCATATTGTGAGTGGGCATGTATCTACCATTACCATATATCCTAGACCAAGTGCTAATAGACCAAGACTGTTAGTTAACATTGCCAATCATCCTACCTATGCTAGTAATCCTTCCTTGACCTGTGACCATAGCTAAGTGCATTAAAAAATAAGTATTACCATTTTAGGACTATATGCAGATAATTATTCACTAACCTATGACCATAACTAAGTGCACTGATAGCCAATAATTATCCTCTTTGGCCCATCTCCATCATTTTATAGTAGTAACAGTCTTGTATCTAATATCGATTATACAATCACAACTTGATGGTCTAATATTGCCATCTCAAGCCCACAACCTCTTGCCAATGAGCCAACCTAACCCACTATGCTAGTTAGGAACAAGCAAATTACCATTGTTAAGGAAAATATGTATGACATTTTGGAATAAATCCAAGAGATACCCACACAAATATCCATCTTGGATTTGTTATGCATGTCTACCATCCAAAAGAACATCCTTACATAACTCTTAGGCCAATCCCAAGTTCTAAATGACATAACCCTAGATAAATTTAAATATTTGGTTAGACACCTAGTCCTAGGCTAATAGTTAACCTTTGACAGAAGTGATATGTCATCCTTTATCCCTCTTCATAACAACTTATTATACATTAAAGTTGTCATCACATGACACAAAATCAAATGTGTCTTTATAGACAATAGATCAGGCTTAAATATTGTGTTTTTGAAGCTAATCAAGCATCTGGGATATACAATAGCTGACATTTAGTTGGATACTATTACTATTAAGGCCTATGATAATGAAGAATGAGTATCACAAGGAACCATAAGTTTTCCAGTGATTGTTGGGACTTTGACCCATGATGCACTTTTCCATGTGCTAGAACTATACTTATCATACAATTTACTTTTGGGTAGACCATGGATACATGAAATTTGTGTAATCCCTTCAACATTGTACTAGTGTATTAGTTTTCCTCATTTAGGGATAGAGGTAACTATCCATGGATATTTGTAGCCAGATGAACACTATAAACATTTAGAGGCCAAAAATGAAAATTATAATACTATTTTAGCCTAGACCCAGTACCCAATAAGGACAAATACAGAAAAATACTTTTCAAATTACTAAAGGCCATTTGTATATAACTTGATAGCCTCAAATCATCCTCACATATGCCCATTCTTGAAATGTCTAATCATTTTATCATCTTGGACAATAGTCTAGCAGAGTATTTAACCCATGACACATTCCATATTACCAAGCTCCCATATAACCCCAAGTCCTATGGAAGGCCTAAAGCTAAGACAAATTGCATGGAATGGTGAAAAAAGGGAAAAGGCAAGCTTCATAGACCAACACCTATTATTTTCACACCGACCACTAGCCAAAAAGAAGACCCACTTGCCAATGATGATTCCTAGTTGTATAATGAAAATTTGGTTGATTGTTAGCACAATACAAAGTATCATATCCATAAAAAAATCATGGATAACCAATGATATGAAAGTGGAGGCTTGGGGGAAAATAAAAAAGTTACTCTTAAGCCCATTTCTATGACCAGGTATAAAAGAACTTATGCTCTCAGATTTAAACCACCTGGGGGTGACCCCACATATCTTATTCATGTTCCAATGCCAATGACTAGTGAAAATGATGATGACAGTGAAGTAGAGTTATATCATAGCATTTACAAAGATGTTACTAGTACCAACATATTCAAACCATATATCATTTGTACCATTACACTAGTAATCAAACATTCCATGCTTCCCCTTTATCATTATCAACTTAGAGACTAGGACCAGCTTAAATCCATAGTATATTTAGATGAGTTTGAGAATGATGAGGCATTTTGTGATTTTATATGCCTAAGAGATAATGTTCTATTGGGAGACTTAAAACAAGGGTTTTATATCAAATTAGATCTTGTAGCCTATTTTGGGAAGTGGGTAATGCCTTTAGCTAAAAATAAAAGAATAAAACATTGAGGTCCCAAAGTGAAAACATATTTGAGGTGATTTTGGACTAGATTAAAATTAAAGAGAAAGGATAGCCTTTTGAGGAAAACCTATTTCAAGTCCCAATAGATGGGAGTGATCACCTTTCCTTGAATGAAGCTCAAGAAACTGCAAATGGTGAATTTGATTTTGGGTCTAAATTTAGTACATAGGAACAACATGTTTTTGATCAAATTTCCCAAGAATGTCATGAAACATTTATTACATGGCCATTACTACTATTAGGGGATTCAGATTCATCTTACTTGGAAGAGATTGAAGAACCAGTTTGACTAGAGGACTTTGCCATTACAATGCAATTTACATCCTTGCCAACTATTCTAGAAGATGGATCAACACTCCTAGTATAAAATACTATGGAAGTTAACATTGGGACTCTAGATGACCCAACATGGATCAAATTAGGCATGTCCCTTACTAAGGGGGAATGTGAGGTTTTTATATCCCTTTTGAGGGAGTTAGTTGTCATTTTTGCATGGGCCTAATTAGACATGCCAGGTTTGGACCCCACCTTGGTTGTATACCACCTTGTTGTGCATCCTAATGCCAAGCTTATGAAATAGAAATTGAGTAAGATGAATCCTCATATTGATATGTTAGTTAAGAAAGAGTTATAAAAAATCTTGAAAGTGATATGTATCAGACCAATCAACTATTCAAAGTGGATCTCAAACATTTTTCCTGTCAGTAAAAAGGCAAAAGGGATCAGAAATTGCACCAATTTTAAAGACATCAATAAGGCCTACCCCAAGGATGAATTTACTTGATTTAATATCAACATGATAGTTGATTCCATAGCTAGGTATGAAATTATTTCCCTTATGGATGTCTTTTTAGGATATAATCATATTAATATTACACAAGACAAAATTCACCACTCTTTGGAGAATGTTTTGCTGTCAAGTTATGCCATTTGGACTCAAGAATGTTGGGGCCACATATTAGAGAGTTATGACCATTATATTTTATGACTTGATGCATGATATTATCAAAGACTATGTTGATGACATATTGGGTAAATTGAAGACTTGTGCAGATCATCCAACCATACTATGAAGGATATTTGAAAGGATTTGTGAGTATAAAGTTTGACTCAATCCTAGAAAGTACATATTTGGTGTCACATCAAGAAAATTGTTATGATTTATTGTCTTTGACTAAGGCATTATATTTGATCCTACCAAAGTAATATTGATGAGGTTTTAACCACACTAGTCTCATATTGAAGTAGCCTCTAAAATTTGAGGATCTTAATGGAGGTGAAGTCCACTCAAGGGCATGAGTTATAGGTATGCAGTCTTAATAACTAGTTGATGGAATAATAGTTAGGGCATGTAGGTTGTTGTAAAGTTTTTTGGATGGAAGGGTGGTCTCTTAAAAAAAAAGTGAAAATCTATATGAGTTGGATGAATGGTTGGTTGCTAATATAGAGTGGGTAGGTCTCAAAATAAACTCAAAAAAGAGGGATGGGTAAGGTATAAAATAAATTCTCTATGGTATTCATGAATCACTTCCCTAGTTATTTTTAAATTGGATAAGTGCTTTCAAAACCTATGCTTATTGCTAGCATCTGTTGGACACATAGGCAAACATGATTAAGAAGTCTAGGATAATACTAATATAGGAAAATCATAAGGCTTATACAAAGGTTTATTCTTTTAGAGTAGCTATAGCACACTCTTAATTAGGGGAATGGCTCAGGATTAGTTAGGTATCTGAGGTAGTTATTTCATACACACACAAAATTATATCAAAATAAAGTACTTCTACACACTTAAAATTATGAATCAAGCAACTTAACTATCAATAACCAATGTATTCACCAATCATTCAATAACTGTTACACATCTAAGACTATCATATCAATAAATAAAATCAAGAACCCATTTATAAATTTTACATACTAAGGATTATTAAATCATACAACCAATTAAATAAAATATAATAAAACAAACAATGGAAATAGAATATGCAAACACATGAGTGGACAACTAAAATTACTTAGCTGTTGTATATTAAAAATTCTTTGATAAATCATAAATATGGATTATAATTATTTAAATAGAATTGGGGAAGGAGTCACCATGGATGCTTCCACCTTCATAAATGCCCTCTTCCTTTTCATTGATATAACAATGGTAGTGCTAGAAGCAATACTAGAGGTAGCCATGGTGGAAGTTGATGAAATAGTAGTAGAAACATATTTCTCAAACTTTGGGGTGAGTGAGAGGTAATGCAAGAAAGAAGAAGTGGAAAATGGATCATTAGAGGTGGAATAAATAAATTCTACATTTAGAGTTTTCAAAATAGATGATATAGACACATCACCAAAAATAAGAACAAAAGTAGAGAATAAGGAAGTGGTCTCAAAAACTTGAGTACCTGTGGTGTCCTCCACACATAATTCTTTCCCTTTGTCATATTTAAGGCTTAGAGCCTTAGATTTATACAACTTGATTTCCTCATTATAATCCTCTTCTTCTTCCTCTCCCACCTCTACTTATTAGGGCATTATGGGAAGGCTATGAGGTGCTCTATTATAAGACTGCCTATGGGAGTCTTATGTTTATTTTTATATAAAATGGTAGTCTTTAGCTATAAGGAGGAGCCTTGATTAACTAATGTAACTGATTCATATATTTATACCCATATTGATTTATAATCTTGTGCCTAAGAAGTAACTGTAGGCACTTGAATTGCATTAACAATTAACTATTCTTGTACTTGCTCTTCTTCATCATAGGAATCCAAATTGATGGGGTCTACTTTAGCTCCCCTAGGGTTAGGTTCAATCCTCCCAGGTTCCTTTTTAATAGACTTTAGCTTAAGAGGGAGTCTCGATGATGGAGTTCCATGATACTCTAATTGCTTTGTGGACTGTACCTTACAAAAGTTTAAATGTGTCCATCCTACATAAAAGGGCATTATACCATCTAACTCCCTCAAAGAAATTAAAGGGTTTTGTTAGATCACTTACAAGTGATCCTCTTTCAAACCAAAAAATCTATCTCTCTCTAAGACCTCATCATTTTATGCATTCATTAACAAAAAGTCATAAGCATAATACTCATGATGGTATGGGATATTAAAGCCTTGTATGTGTTTTTGGATGATGCATTGTGGATCCTAATCACTGTGTGGAAGTGTGGGGAAATGATAGCTCTTCCTCTTGTCACTGATGTCTTCTAAGTGTTTTCTGATTATATATACCATTATTCCAATACACACATGGTTTCCAAAGAATGTGCTTTTCTTTGTCCTGGTTAGGTTCTCCTCTATGCTCCACCATAACTAGAAAGTAATTTATTGCTTGTCTAGTTTGTTAGGTAGGTAATTGGAAGGCATAGTGGATGAACCCTATTTTCCTAGATTATGATGACAATGTAATCTAGATATAAAAAATAGTCACCTATTGTAGATAGCATCTGTATAATGCTAGATTTGACCTTGGGCATTGGAGAACCATGGATAGATTACCAAATTTGAGGATAAACATCTTTGGAATCTTCACCATATTCTTAGTGTAAGCATAAATATACATAAACTGAAAGTGACCACAGATTCTATTTTTGATATAATCAATGGCTAGGCTCCATAGCTCATCGAGGTCTTTGTAGATTGGTCCCATAAAAATATCCAATAGATACAACATCATATAAAAGTGGCCTATAGGAGTGGGACACTTATATTTGTGAATGACTTACTCTCTCAAATGAAAATTGATAATCTTCTCTAATGCAAATGTGGCATCACTGGTTAGCATCATGTGTAATAACAACACCCATTATAATTAGATAAAATGGATACTGGGCATGCCATAGATTCTATTGAGTAGTGCCATGCCTATCTATTATCCTATCCTACAATTTTTAATAGGAGTGAGACCCTTAAGATTATTACCTTTGCATGTAATTATCTCATGCAAAAGAAGCCATGAAGACAACACCTTCTCCATCATATTATCTTGATTTAACTGTACTAACCTATGATTGTTGAAATAAGTATCTAGTATTGGAAATGATAAATACCTTTGGAAATCTGCTCTTGCGATGCATGCTACAACCATCAGGTCATCAATATGATGTAGGAAAGTGTCTTACATGACTTTGCCTACAAAGAACACGTTATAAAGGAGGTTGATGCATGGCATCACCTCGAGCTTGACAACAATAAAATGTAATCCTTGTCTTTTAATGGCAAAAAAATCCTTGATGAATAGTCACTATAAGGGAGAGATGTTTCCATCCAATAAAAATACATAAACATAATCAACCGCATCGCATAATTCTAATAATTTGCTTACCTATTGTCAAAGATGGTGACATCAAATAATGTATCCATAAACTCCATTGAGTCTTTAATAAAAAATTGGTGATGGCATAACTGCTCCCCTAAATGGCCTAGATGAATATGCCTTGTTCCTTATGTGCAATTGAACATGCTTGCAATCTTCTCTACATGTTATACATGCTCTATGAATAATTTATGCTTACACTATTCACTAATTTTACTCACAAAACTCTTATAGGTATTTAGGTTTTTTATCATACAAGATAGCAGTAGACTTTGAGTGCAAGTTTGTTTCTAATCAAAGAAGGCTTCAATGGATGCATGTCATGTATATAGCTTTTAACATCAAATACCAGTTTGTGTGCTATAAATACCCAACATTCACCTATTTTGTATTTTCTACATAGTTCAATTTTTTTTAGTTCTAGTTGGTAGGTAGATTTAGCAAACTATTAGAAAGTATTTTGGATTTTATTCTGATAAGTATAGCAAGCTTTTAGCATTCAAGAGTCAGGTATTTGGGCTTTATGTTGGGACTAATCTTTACAAAAGACTCGAATAAAAACCCCAAAGACTTAATTCCCATTGGATAAAATGTCCATAAAAAATTCCCAAAGCATATATAAATCTTTATGATCTATTGGAAAAAATGTCTAAGCGAAAAAAACTCGAAGACCAAAATCCCATCGAACAAAATTTCTGAACAACAATTCTGAAGAACCAAAACTTTTTGATAAAGATAAGTCATTTGGGGATAATCATTTTGGATAAAATGTCTAATGTAAAAACTCTAAAGACAAAATATTTGGAATAAAAGTCCCAAAAATATAATTTTTATGCATTGTTGGGCCCCATTTCATGCTAAGTAATAGATCTATTCTAACTTGAAAAATACCTAGATGCGAGACAACCTTAGTGGGTGGTTATTGTTTTATCTTCTAGTGGTGCCAACTAGCTAGAGGTTAATAAATCCAATAAACATCAGGAAGTGGGCACATAACATAGTGACCGACCATTAAACTCAAGTGACTCGTTTTGAATCACATAACATTAGGAAGTGGGTGTATGGGAAAATGAATGCACATTAAAGACAAAGCATAGTAGAGGTAGTGGGATGTGTACCTCTATTACCAGATTAAAAGTTGGCATGATCCATTCCCCATGAACCTAGGACATTATAAATCCTATAAAAATAAGTTTAGTCAAAGGAAGGAGGTGAACTAGAGTAGTGAAGCTCTAGTGAATTAATGCTATATAGTTGCCATTATAATATAGAAGTAGTTTGGGATGCTTGTAAAGCTCCCTTTTGTAGTGCTCAAGCTCACCTATAAGCCTCTAGGCTTATATTAGCTTAATTTAAGCTTATGCCCAATTCTATTGATGCATTTATATTATTGTTTAACTTATTTAATGAATAATGCCTTGAAAAAATGGTTAATGAGTTAAATGGTTAAGTATTAGAATGTTATTTGATTGCATGATTCGTACTATCAAATGTATGTATTGAGATCTCATGAGCTTCCGATCTAACTCATTCATGGTGGACCTGTAGCTAGCAAAAAACCCCATGCCCATGATATGAAATGAATTAAGTATGGTTAAGACCTTGCACCCTGAATGTTACTTTTACCTAAATGCAAGATCATGCTTAAGCCCCTTTACCCAACATCCAATCAACCCTTAAGTTCTTGAATACCATTGAACCCATGAGACCCAAGGATTGTACCCATGTATGCACAACCATCATTGTACTAACCCAAGCCCATGAATAATAGAGTTGTGTCATGACATAACTAGCCCAATGTAGATCCCATTCCCCTCTCTATTGTGCTTCAAGTGAGAACATAAGGCTTGCACCTTATGTATATTGATGCCAGTGCATTTGAGTGCTAAATGTTGAGCACCATAGGAATTGTTAGGGCCTACACCCCCTTAGAATAATCCTAAATCTGACTTGGATAGCTAGGTAGGTGTATGACTAGGCCTATGACCCAAAAGGCATACTTTTCTACAATATTTTGGTTTTGTTGTTGGGACCCATTTAATTTTATTATTATAATGGTACACCAAAAAATGCTCTGACTCTCCCTTGAGAACATTGAGTTCTAGTTGAAATAAGTCGAAGACAAATTTGAGTTAAGTCAACCAACTTGTAGAGGGAAGAACCCAAGGAAGTGGGTCCAAAACCACTTTATGATGCCTTGTATGAGATTTTTTTTTGTGAACTACCAAAGTAAGTGTACCACTAGTTGACTACTTATACAACCCATATAAATAGGAGTTATGGACATTAACTCAAGTGGAAAAAAGAGCACCTAGAGAGGCTTGAGAACTTAGATGCCACTTGGACTAGAGCCATAGATAAATGGTGGTAAGGGGTGCTGAACAACTACATGCTTAAGTTCATGATATCAATGTACTCCTACCCTAAAGAAGTAGATTACTAGTTCTTGTGTGAGCCTAGAGGCACATTTGTGAAAGAAATAGGCATCGAACTCAAGAAGCTTATGGTAGATTATGACTTTGAAATAGTATGGAAGTCTAAAGTCCTTTTGTATATGGGTAGTGAAATGGGGAAGAAGGGGATGTGTAGGTGTGGAAAAATGTAAGGAGATGATCAAATTAATAATCATGAGCTCAAGAGACATTCTTATAACAAGAGGAGGCATGAATTGATAGAAACTCTAGAACTTGGAAGTGTCGAGAGGACCCATAGAAAGTGAGAAGGGTATGGGGAAGGATCTCTTGAATGGTATCCATGCCCATAAGAATGAATCCTTGAATCCTTGGAATGAGCTCCATAGTTGACAGGTGAATGCTTTAGGTCCCTTCAAAAACTAACCATTAGAGATGTTCCATATGCACCTACTGCATTTGAACCTATGGCACAAGCTCATGCACTGGATTCCCTAAAGGAAAATATAATATTGAAAACTAACCTCATTTTTGATGTAGACTTTGATCATTTTAAAAATTTGGACCAAAAATTTGTGATATAAAAATTTATCCCGTATGAGGAGGTAAGTGAAGATACCTATAGACTTCAAGGTGATAGCCTGATTAGATAGAATGTGAGTGTAAGCACACTAGTTTAACCAATGTTAGCTACACAACCTACGAAATAGCCCATAAGAAGTGGCCTTGTGCCACTAGTTGGTAGTATGGCACCATCATCTTCTGTGGTGCCAACAATAACCATTAGACCAATGCAAATCCTAGGGGTTGGAGGCCTTGGAAGACCAACACCAAAACAAACACTAGGAGGATAAGCACCTTAGGTACTAGCTACTCCCTAGCTCTTTATCTATTATGAGAGGGCCATGCACCTTATAGAATACCAAGGTGTGTAAAATTTAGTAGAGTATGTGCTCAAATGTGAGTTATAATTGTATACTCAAGGAATAACTCAATTTGAGTGTAAGGAAACTCAGTTTGTGACAACTTTTCTTGATTGCACCCATACTTGGTATAATAAGTTTGATCCTAACTAGGCTATGGTTGATTATTACACCTTGAAGGGAGCCTTCTTGAAGGAGTTTGGTATACCTGAGTGTGAGCAATAGAGAATTATTGTACTCAAAGAGATCAACTAGGGATTATTAGAGAGTGTGTACTTGTACAATACTATATTCAAGATGTTCCTTTCCAAGCTCCCTTATGACATTCACCCCTCCCAACATGTGTAATGGTTTATGGAAGGATTACTAGTGCCTTTCAGAAGGGTGATATCCATGGAAACATTCATAGACCCTTGAGAAGCACTTGAAGCTGTGCTTAAGGGTAAGGCTATTAGGAGCACTGATATAAGATTCAGCCCATTCATGGAGGCATATATTGCATCTATGGCCTCCTAACTATAAAAGTTGAACACTAGTTCATTACAATATGCTCAAAGTGGTTTGTGGTGCACTAATTATGAAATAGAGGGTTATAATCGAAACAACTACCCTTAGAAGAATGTGTGCATACTACTTAGCTGTGAAGTTTGTCATGAAGTGATTGATGTTTGTAACTACCCCTTGTTGCAATGCACCAGTCTAATCAACTTAACCATATACTATAATTTATGTGATTCCTACACTTAAAACATAATTGACTATTGATTAATTGATGAAATATACTAGAACATGAAGAGAGGTGCATGATAGGAAAATATAATAGTAGGAGGATAGGCAAACTAATGAAATGAGGGATATAGACAATAGAATGCTAGCTATGGGAACCAAAGAGGCACTAGAGGGTGAGGTGGAGGATGTGGTGGAGGAAGATTCCCATTGCAATCATGCTACAAGTGTAGGTTGACTGAATACTATCATCTTGACTACCCAATGCATCCAATGTGCAGGTATTATCAGGGACCACATGTGGTCAAGGAGAACCATAAATTGTATAAAAATATAACCCAAGGAAAATGGGTATTGATAAGGGTGAAAGAATGATAAGGTATGAGCCTAAAGATATGAAGTGGGGTCTAAAGGTGTAGCAAGCATGTATAGAGCAAATGGAGGTGTAGGCAACCACACAGAGTGGATTCACCACTTAACTACCAACTATGCCAATATAAGAGCTAACCTAAAATATGGTGAACTAAGCCACACCAAGTGCATCATGTAGCTTGAGCCAAAATATGTGCCCTACCCTGACCCAACACATCAAAAGGATGTCCTATAACAAGCTATGAGTGTAATACACAATTTATAGGGAGAGCTCTAATTAGCTAGAGATCTATAATCATAGGCTATCACCTCATGTAGAAAGCAAGATAACTAGGAGGCTAAAGTATGGGAGTTAACAAAGATCCTGTGCCTCTTTTAAATGGATAGAATGCTTACCCTACTAAAAAATTTGCTCTTAGAGCATGTAAGGAAGAATCCAAATGAATTTATTGAGCCCCACACAATTGAGGTTACTACACTATATATGGGGTGGGTATGTGAAGTAAGACATACTTAGAATGTAGAGTATGACCAAGAGATGCTAGTGAATGCCACCATTTATGAATGGTTCATCTACAAGGTACTAATCGATATTGGTGTAGAGGTCAATATCCTAACCTAGAATGCATGGGAGAAGATGGGTAGGCTAGCCTTAATACCTTCTCCCCATGTACTATTCATGGCCAACAAGACCCAAGTGAAACCAATCAAAATTCTATAGGGCACTATTGTAGATATTATGGGTGTCAAATTCCATACTAACTTTGAGGTTATTGAGTTAGCAAAATAGGATAACTACCCAACACTTCTAGGGAGACCTTGGTGCTACACTAACAATACATATATGAACTTTAATAAGTCATATATGACCTTTTAAAATGATAAATAAAGGGTAGTGATCCCCATTTAAAGTGACCAAGGACCCCCCTATGTGGAGAGTATTGATCTAGAAGATGAGATCAACCCTATTTATAACATCACAATGCAAGGCATCAAGAATCTCCATCCTTCTGATCAAGGAGTGCTTTCCTAGGAGGATTGGCAGTTAGCTTTGGACACCACCAAAATTGCTTATGATTGATGGATTAAAGATGCATATGAGACCACTATTTATAGATTTTACTTGGTGTGTGAAAAGGCACCAAAGCCTATGAGGATTGGCTAGGTCTAGATTGATCATGTTTGAAAATAATGGGTCCCACATTATAAGAAGAAGTGAAAGAAAGTATTCTATTTGAGAAAAATAAAGCTTTCAACACTCTCAAAATTTAAAGGGAGAAACCCAATGGAAAGGTATGTCCATGATCTTGAAGCATGCATCCCTAAGGAGACAGATAAAATGGGTGCACTTGTGTACACCTTGAGAAGCACTGGTACATGTTGGTGGGTAGTGTAAAGGTATAACTTGCCAACCTAGCCAGAGGTAAAAGCATCCATGTGCACTAGATATGGGAGGAGTAATGAGAACTTGGATACATATGTGTACTCTAGTAACTCTGATCACATGGCACATGTGTGCTATGTAAAGAGATATGGATTGAATGCTGCATGACTGCCCTAAAGAACTTATAGGTGTATGACTTTTAGATGACTTTGAAGACATGGGAATGAGCATGGTATATGGTCAATGAGACATGTAGAGAGATAAACAACTAGGAGGCCCTTAAGGAGAAGTTTTTTAATACCTTCTCCTTTTCCTTGCCAAACTTGGAGCTGGTTGAGTCATTGCAAATAATTTAGAGAGCAGTGTTCAAAGGCACCACCATCCTTCAAGAGTGCTTGAAAGACATGTTCAAATAAAATGGGTTGGCACTCCTGAGCGTATTTGAGGAACAAATGCTCAATAGTGACTCTAGTGAGGAAGATGATGGAACCTAAAATGATCGCTATGGGAAAACACTAACTATTAAAAGAAATATCATGCACCAAGTAGATGATAACACTCCTAGTGAAGAAGACCCCACTCATATTTGTATTGAGACAATAGAGGGAACTCAAAAAGTTGAGGATTCACACCAGGAGAATAATAAGCCATACCTCACCCCACTTAATACTATCAAATTGGATATTAACATAGAAGGAGAACTAAAGATGGCTACTATAGGCACCTATTGGTTTGATGTGGAGCTAGCATGAATCATAGACCTCCTAAAGGAATTCTAATATTTGTTCCCTAAGACTTATTAGGATATGAAGGGAACCCACACATGTTTAGGGAAGATGAGCATAAATATAATTTATGGTGTGATACTAATCAAAAAATGCCCCTACCAGATGAATCCTAAACTCTACACCAAGGTCAAAATAAATATCGACGCTATGCTAGCTATAGGGGTCATTTACCCTATGCAAGAGTCCATGTGGGTGAGCCCAATTATTATAGGCATTAATAAGGATGGGTGTATTTATATTTTCATTGATTACATAATGTTGAATGTCGCCTGCATTAATGATCCCTTCCCAACTCCATTCACCAATGAAGTTTTGGAAGGCATTATAGGTTGTGAAATCTACACCTTCACTGATGGATTATTTGGCTACCACCAAATCCAAATTGAGGAGGAGGATAAGCCTAAAACAACCTTTGAAACTGAATGGGGTTATTTTGTTTTCAACATGATTCCCTTTGGACTCAAGAATGTGCCAATTGTCTTCTCTATAGTGGTGATCACTGCATTCAAATATTTCATCCATAGGTTCCTCCAAGTCTATTTAGACTATTGGATAGTGTATGGCCTTGTCAAAGACTATTATGATAACCTACACCTAATGTTTGAGAGGTGTAGGTAGATTAAAATATCCCTAAACTTGAAAAAGTGCATCTTTGCAACACCATTTAGAACCCTACTTAGGCACATTATTTATAAGGATGGTTTTCTCATCAATCCAATGAAGATATCCATCATCATTCAACTAAAAACTCCTTCCACATAGAAAGATAATCATGCCTTTTTTGGCCACTATGGATATTAAAAAGAATTTCTAAGGAGTTATGTGAAGATTTTTGTGCCACTAGAAGATATTTTATGCAAGGATGGACCATTCTACTAGGGTGAAGCACAATAGGGTGCCTTTGAGACCCTGAAGCTCAGATTAACCAACACACCTATCTTATAGTTCCTTGGCTAGATAACACATTTTTATGTCCATGTCGATGCTTTTATTTTTACGATTAGCATAATCTTGGTGTAGCCTAGTGAAGGCAAAATAGATCATCCCGTCTCCTTTTCCAACAAAAATTTGACCTCAATAGATTAGAATTACACAACCATAGAGTATGAGGTGCTCGCCATGGTATATGCCATGTAAAAATTTACATAATATTTGTTGGAAACCCATTTATATTTTTCACTGATCATAATTCACTCAAATACCTCATGAACAAGCCTATTTTACATGGGCACATATGTAGATGGATAGTTCTATTCTAGGAGTTCTAGTTTTCTTTTATGGTTAAGCTTAGAAAGTAGAACTTGGGGCTAGACCATTTGTCCTACTTTAGTTCTAGTGATGTGATGGTGCCTATTGAGGATGACATACTAGATGCATATCTATAAAAATTCTAATGTATCCCTAAATATTTGGTAGAGATGACAACCTTTCCATTGTCTGTGGTTGCACCCCATATTATGACAAATAAGGAGAAGAAATGGCTATTAGTTTACACTACCCCCTTTCAAATTATCAATGGAGAATTGTATAAGCTAAGTAGAGATGAAGTTTTGTACTAATGTGTCTTGGATCATGAAAGAGACTCCATCTTGAAAGAGGTGCATGAAGGCATAGTAGGAGGACATTGCATTGGAGATGTAATGATAAGAAAAGTGTTGTAGTCAAGTTTTTGGTGGCCAAGCCTATTTTGAGATTATAAGGACTACTCTAAGGCATGAAACATATGCCAATGCATAATGAATCCCAACCATCAAGATGAGATGCCTCTCATACCCATTCTTGCCCATGTACCATTTGAAAAATGGGCCATTGATTTTTTTGGGCTGATAACTCTCACAACATAACGCATAAGTACAAGGTATATCTTGGTATCCATAGATTATTTTAGCAAGTGGGATGAGGCCATGCTAACAAAAAACTACATAATCACCACAACCATGTACTTCAGCTAAGAAAACATAATAATTAGATATGGGTGCCTGCTCAATCTAACTAGTGATAAGGGCACTCACTTTATCAATGAAATGATGTGCATCCTATTGGTTGAGTATATGGTTGTACACCATAAAATGACCCCTTATCATCCAAATCCAATGGCATAGTTGAGGAATTTAATAAAATATTAGGAATATACCTCACAAAGATATGTGATGTTGGTCACAAGGATTGGGATGATTGAGTATCGGCAATATTATGGGCATATCACACAACCTACAAGTGCCTTGACAAGGCTACACCATTTCAGCTGGTGTTTGTCACTAAGGTGATCCTACTAATGGATTTCTTGGTGCCATCATTGTTTATCACATTAATTTTTCAACTATATGACTGAGATTCACTGAACATAAGGTTGGAGGACTTGGAATGCCTAGATGATATACATGCGCAAGCAAAATGGAGTTAGCAGATAGAAAAGGCAAGCCAAAATCTCTAGCACAACAAGCATATAAAGAATAAGGTTCTAGAATAAGGATAATTAATTTTGATCTATGAATCCAAGTATTTTAAGCACCCAAGAAAACTATAGATAAGGTGGATGGGTCCCTATATCATCTACCACATATTAGAGATAGGCACATGCAAGTTGTGCACATTGATTGGAAAAATGCTCCCAAGGAATTTCAATGGAAAAAGGATGAAGCCGTATCAACAATAGGGTGGTATTTGCATTATGAGAACACATACTTCTTTGTCACTAGTCATTTTGAGTTGAGATGATTAAAATAACATTTGGCACAAGCCAAATAGTTTTGTTTTGTTTTGTTCTTTTAGGCAGTAGTGTAAATAGTGAAGAAGCAGTGCTTTGAAGCTTGATAAGACAATATGACGACACTTCACTCATAATTCCAATTGGGTGAGTCGAGCACTTGGACTTTATAAATGCCTAAGGCTAGAAACCTAAGTTTTGGGCAAGTGAAGATTACCAACATCAGACACAGTAGGTGCATCAGACCACCATGCACTAGATTCTAAATGTAAGGTGATTTCAAGTCCCCAAGTAGACATTTTTTTGGCCTTTCATGCATAATTCCAACTAGATGAGTCAATCACTTAAACTTTATAAGCACCTAAGGCTATACATCTAAGTGGTGGGTACATGAAACTCTATATACTCAAGAAGTAGACACACAAACTCCATGTGCACAAGAGATAGATTACAAGGCCTTGGAGGTCTAAGGGAGAACTACTCTAGTGCTTTTATGCATAATTCTAGTCAGGTGTGTCAAAACCATTTGATTTATAAGCACCTAGGGCTAGACACCTAAGTTTTTGGGTGTAAGGAGGTTTTCAAACATAGATAAGATAGGAACTAAGTGAAGATGCACAACATGATTGTGTGCAAGAGAAAAAGTGAAGACACACAATATGATAGTGCATAATAAAATCAAAAAAGGATAATCAAGCCTTAGAAGGATAACACAAGTAAGTTGTATGGGGTAGGATAGGCCAAGGCAAGATGAAGCACAAGAAACTAACCAATATAGATAATCATTCTTGAAATAGAAGTGTATCAAGAAGAGGTGGAATTGAGGAGGTTGAATCATGCACATGTGAGGCACTATGCCTAGGTTACCATATTGAAGGCAAAGGTCACACCAATAAAACAAAGTGGAGAAGGAGAATCACCATAGATAGCTGACATCCACCCAAATTTTAGTGGGAGTGACCTTTTGAACCACAAGTCACTTCATCAAAATACTATTAGAAACATTAAATGTGGTGAAAGTGGAGGCATAAAGATCTATATTAAATGAGTTGGTGGGAGAGGATTTTCATATATGTCACAAAATTTTTCAAGGTTCAAGAAATATAGACATCACCATACCATTAATGCACCTACATTAAAGATGGTCGATACAAATAAGGTATAAAATGTCACATGATAGACTAGTTTTTGTTACAAACTTTGTGTAAACTTGAGATGTCAAGTAAAACAGAGCAAACCAATGAACCAGAGAGATAAAGCATAGAAACCCTACTAGAACAAGAATCCAAGCACCCCCAGGCACCTATAATGAATGATTATTAATTTGGAGAAATTGTGCTCATGGTGAGATTGGTGTAGTGAGTTGTAGGAGGAGATTCTGTAGGAACCAATTGGAAAAAATGTAGGTTGCCACCGAAAATGCCATTAGTGGTATATGAAGCTTAGATCCAAAGTTAAAAACATAGGTCTTATAACTATGAAGCACCAAGAACCATTCAAGGCTTCAATAGACCTAACCTATTATAATTCAACACTAGTAGGTTCAAGATGGGTGAGAAATGGAACGGAATAGGTCTACAGTAATAAATTCCAATGTAGGTGCATGTAGAAGTAGAAGAAACCCATGCAAAAATAATAACATTGATGCTAGAAGGAGTCAACATCATGTAAATTGACACCAAGGTGTTAACAAAAATTTATTATCAAGTGATGTAATTTCCCCCAGAAGTCCTAGTAGGGGAAATTAGAATTATTTTATGCACACTTGCTAGCTAAAGGAGTACAACCATCATACTTCCAACTATGTGCTCGACATAACATTAGATTGGATGGTGGATACAAGGAGAAAGAAGAAGAAGGGCACAATGTTATTTGATGTCTCCATTCAAGATAGATTGATAGCCTCTAGCATAACTCAACTATATGAATTGCCATGCTTTGGGAAGCTAAAGGATCTCATTCAATTCCTTCTATTGCACATCCATGGTAACCACATATACTTTGTGAGGATGAGCATGAGGATATTGATGAACCTCATTATAAGGATAATTGGGTTCCCAGATGCTAGAAAGGACATCTATGAGATGATGAATGACAATGAAGAGGTGGATCACATAGAAAATATTTTAAGTTATTACAAGGGTGATTCAACTTCCCTATCAAAGATTATAAGGACCTTAGCATGAGGGTGGTGTCACACCTTATGATCTCAAAGCTTTGCCTTAGTGGCTGATGGAATGATGTTACAAAAGCTTACCTCTACATCACCTACCATATGGCACAGGGCATAAAATTTAATATTGCCAAATTTATTATGGAAGAATTTGTGAAGAATGTGTTAGAGTGTCACACAATGAAGGGGAACTTCAGGTGGGGCTCCATCCTAATCTTGATAGTCATGGAGTAAATCAACATACCAGATGGGGATGAGGATAATCTTTGGATCTTTCTAAAACACAATGACTCCTTGATGCATAAATACAAGGACTTCAGTTGCCCTAGTTCCTTCAACACAAAATATAAAGCTCACATGATGAGATGGTGTGATGAATATATAGACGCATTCAGGATTGAGTGGCACATCCCTCAAGATATTTTCAAGATAATGTATGTGATGAAAAACTTTGTTGTTATGTAACATTTTTGTGTAGTCCGCTTAGCACTGGTCGATGGCAACAAGTCTGGTTGGTTAAAGATCCCATATACTTTTTTGCCCAAATATTTTATGGATGTGCTTAGGAGGATCCCCAATACACAAAAATTGGATGTTCCAATGAGGGAATTGGATATGGAAAGGAATAGGTTATGATGCCAGTTCATGTGCCTAGATGGAAAAGTGACAAGTGACAAAGATGATGAGTTGGATTACACTGATATCCACCCTCTTCAAGAAGTGACTATACTGAAGAACATCTATAGGCTTTACTATGAGATGAAGCTAAGGAGAAAGGGACCCAATACTGAGTAGATTGATAACCCTCCCATCAAGATCAATGATGAAAGAATGCCAGTGCTAGTTGAAATGAAGAAGTCTCCCAAGAAGAAGAAATAGGAGACACTATAAGAAATAGAGGATTGCATAAAGTTTAAAATCACCTCCAAAAATTTAGCCTCTTCATAAGCCATAATAAAAATGTGCATGAAGTTTACATCAAAGACTTCTCCTATCTCAAAGGAGAAGTCAAAGAATCCAAAGTTTCCGTCTATGATGCCCATTATCACCCTGGTAGATAAAGAGGCACAAGAAGAATTTGAGAAGGAGGTAGAGTTATGGAAGGGTGTGTATATTATGCCTAAATAAGACTCCTCATCTATCAATAAAAATCCACCACCACATCAAAATGAAGAGGTAAGGTAGGAATAAGCATGGAGGAAGCTTGGCCTCAATGACGTAGATATCTAGAATGCATAAGAGTTGTAGAGAAAGAATGAAGAAATGAAAAGGGATGACAAGATGGAGGTAGAGCCCAATGTGATAGAAATATGAGAGGCTCTCCAAGGTGGCACTACTACCATGCTTGGAGAATCAAGACCATCAAACATACCAACCAAAGAGCTTGCAACATAGCCTATGCAAGATGAAGAAGAGTTGAGGCATAAATGGGATAAGATGGGCCTTAATTAGGATCATATTGAAGCAACACTAGAGTTACATTACAAGAGAGGGGACATGAGGGCCAAGGGAATAACCTAAGTATAAAGTGACAAAGTTGAGGATGAGGAGTTAAGGGCCAAGGAAGAGAGAACCAACATTATCATGAAGAAGAGAAAGACAAAAATAAATAAGGCTGAGAAGGAGAAGGCAAAGAAAGAAGAAGAAGAGAAGAGGGTTGCAATAAACACAAAACCCATAAAAGCCAAAGTATTGAGGTACCCAACACCCACACTAGCCTAGTAGAAGAATCTATAGAATAGGCATGCCCTTGTACTGGAGGGGTGCCTGGAGACATAGATGGTGATGCTAGTACCTCAAAGGAACAAATAGAGAGGGAAATAGAGAAAAGGGATGAAACTAAAAAGGAACCTATGGAAGTTCATGCCAAGGAACCATAAGAAGAAGAAATAGATGAAGGGGAAAATTCCAAAGGAGAAGAACCCCTACAAGAATGACAAGAAGAAGAAGGTATCAAGGAAGGGAGTAACACTAGTGAAGAGGAGTAGAAGCAGATAGAATTAACCATCGAAAAGGAAGAGTTTGAGCCAAGCTACTAGGAAAGGCAAAGAAGGGGTATACCCAAGATGAGGATTTCTTCATGTTGGAGTACATGCCATCTAGAGCTACAACTACATTAATGTGCCATTAAGTGTCCTTTACACTTGATTTCTATATAGACAAACCTCATTTCATGGTACCAACAAAATCAATACAAAGCAACAAAAAAATAGAAGAGGGGCATGAATAACAACTTGTAAACCCCTGGGATATGAATCTAGTAGGGTCAACTAACACACTCCTTAAGATGGCCTCTAAGGTAGCATACAAGAACATTATTAATGATGTTTACATCACAAAATGGAAGGATATATGACTTAAGGAAAATTAAGAACTCAATGTGATAAACATCAAAATATAGTAGTTGATTGAGCATGTAGAAAAGGCAAAGCCATCCCTTTTAGATGGTATTAACACTTCTAATCTTTTATAAGTGGATAAGGTGTGTACACTAGTAGAATAGATGCTCCCTCAGATGAAGCAAGCATAGGAAGAGGAAGAAAAACCTTACAAAGCCATAAATAAAGAGGTTAAAAAAATATAAATGAGGTATATGACCTCTTTGCAAGGCTATAAAATCCCAAGGATGATGCCTATGTCATTTTCTGTAACTTCTCCACCCCAGTGTTAGTCATTAATGTAAGCCTCTAAAATGTGAAGGGGGAGAAGGATGTATTAATGGAGAAAACATTCACTATCAATAGGGTTGAGTGTATATAGATAATGAATTAGGTTAACATGTTGAGTGACTAGCTAAAGACCCAAGAGCAAGACCTAAAAGATCTCTTCTACACCTTTCAAACAAAGGTGAGTGAGCAGGGAGCCATCTTAGATGGTGGGGTCTAAAAGGCAAAGGAAATGTTAGAGGCCTTTAGGAAAGAACTAGATAAAACTAACAACTCATGCTTGAGGATTAATCTACAAAGATCAATAACACCATTGAAGAAATCAAGATCATGATCTAGGGGTTTGATGACTTTAAGGAAAAACTAAAACAAAGTGTGCCCAAATTTTTTATAGCCAAGGTGATAAAAGGATAGTCTAAGGATGGACAAATGTTTTTGTATGGGGTAATGTTGGGTCCCATTTTATGCTAAGTAATGGATCCATGCCAACTCGACAAACAAATAGGAATGAGGTAACTTTAATGGGTGGTTATTGTTTTGTATTCTAAGGGCACCAACTGGCTAGTGGACAATAACTCCAATTAGCATTAGGAAGTGGGTGCATAGACAGTGATTGGCCATTAAAGATAAGGGGCTCCTTTTAAATCATGTAGCATTAGGAAGTGGGTACATAGGACAATGATTACACATTAAATATAAATAATAGTGGAGGCAATGGGATGTGTACCTCTAACACCAACTCATTAGTCAATGTGCTCCATTCCCCATGAACCTAGGATGCTCCAAAGCCTATAAAAGGAATCCAAGTTTAGTTTAAGGAAGGAGGTGAATTAGATTAGTAAACCTCTGGTGAATTAATGCTAGATAGTTTCCATTAGAAGATATAAGTCGTTTGGGATGCTTGTAAAGCTCCCCTTTGTAGTGCCCAAGCTCACTTGTGAGCCTCTAGTCTTGTAGTAGTTTAAGTCGAGCTTATGCCTAGTTATATTTACACATTTTTATTATTTTTTAACTTATTTAATGAAGAATGCCTTGCATGAATGGTTAATGGGTTAAATGGTTAATTCTTAGAATTTTATTTGATTACATGTTTAGTTTTATTGAATGTATGTATTGAGCTCTCATGAGATTCTAACTTGACTCATTTATGGTGGACCTGTAGCTTGAAAATAACCCCATGCCCATGATATGAAATGCATTAAGTATGGTTAAGACCTTTCACCCTGAGTGAAATCCACACCTAAGTACAAGACCATGCCCAATCCTTTTAACCTAACATCCAATCGAACCTTAAGCACCTGAATGCCATTAAACTCATGAGACCCAAGGCTTGTGCTTATGAATGCACAACCATCATTTTAATAACTTAAGCCCCTAAATAATAGAGTTGTACTATGGAAAAAATATCCCAACATAGATCTCGGTCCCCTCTATTGTGCTTTAGGTGAGAACATAAGCCTTGTGCCTTATTTATATTGATGTCAGTATAGTCGAGTGCTAAATGTTGAATGCTATAGGAATCATCAGGGCTTGTGCCCCCTTATAATAAGCCTAAATATGACCTAGATAGATAGGTAGGTATGTGATTATTCCCATGACCTAAAATACATACTATTATATAACATGCACAAATGCCGAATGAACAAATGTTGAATAAACAAATGCTGAATAAGTTGTAGGCATAAATCTTGATGAATAAATAATATGAAGAAGCTCCCAGATAGAATACCCAAAACAAAAAACCTAAAAACTAAACCTTTTAGACAAAATGTCTAAATAAAATTCCCAAATAAAAGGTCCGATGAATAAGTCTCCAAATGAATTTTTTTATGAATAAACTATGTACTAAAAACTTGCATAGTTCAAAATCTCTTAAAGAGGTATTAATAGAGTTAGTCCATAGAAATACGTAATACCATGATAGATTCTTCTAAGTATGAAGACTAAGGATCAATCTGCTCAAGCATTTGCACAAACATATAAAAGAAAAGGCTCAACAAATAAGGCTAAAATATAAAAAAATTGGGTCCCCTTTGCTTTAAAAAAAGAAAGGGGAGTATTGGGTACAACAAATGACAACTTACAGTGGGAATACTTCTAAGTATTTGAGAACCTATAAATTTGGTTAGTAATCTCAAATCAAATATAAATAGTGCCATAAAAAATACTAAAATCATAAACAAGAAAGAGACTCCTAAGTAGATTCACATAGCATATTTGTCTTCTTACACTTGGATCTATGTGTGTTGAACGTGAAGTTCATTTAACCCTTATTATGATGAGTTTTTCAAAGTCTTGATGAAGCTGTTGTTTCATTCTATTTTTTTTAAAGCTTATTAAAATCAAATTAATCTTAGGCATTACTCTATTGCTAGCTAGGCATCTATACCCCTGATAGAGATAGCTTGGGCTCCCTCTCTTCCCTTTCTTTCATTTTCTTTATCATGATGCATGGTACATTGACCTTATTTCATCATGTGGGCCTTTTGATTTTATTTTGATATTATTTTGGCTTGATTTTTATTTTGAAATCATTGGTTATTTTATTATTTTCTTTTTATTTTATTTGAATATAATGAGAGTTGGAACCACAGTGAGGTGGTATAGTCATAAAATGAAATCATTACTAGAACATCCCTATTAGCTACATCTGTACAAAGAATTATCACTTTTAACAAGTATTTTAATGTATTAAATGTGCCTGATCTAATGAAATAAGAAAATTTTCCAAATTGATATGAATTACATTAAGAGAAACTTCCACATACCAGGTAATATTATTCAATTATGACATAATCAAGAATGGTTCATGATTGCCTACCTTCATCCTGAAGACTCAAAACACATAAATATACCCAATTTGTGAACAGGTCCCAAGTTGTGACATGTTTTTTCAATTTTCTTCTATTTTACAAGTCTATTTAAGCATAATATAAGGGCTTAACTAGTTTGAATTTTAGCTTGGTTACATTAGAGAAAACAAAATTTAGATTATCACAAGAAGCAAAAAATAACTAATCTAGAAAGCATTAAAATTAACCTAAGAAAATAAGAAGTTCATCTAGGAAAGTATGAAATCTATCTAAGAAAGTAGGAAATGTAATATAAGAAAGTAGGAATTATATCTAAGAAAGTAGAAAATATATCATAATCCTACCTCTACCATGTTCTTTCATCAATTGGTGGTACCTTTAGATAGTACAACCATGAAGTAATGCTTCAAAAATTTCCCATTGACTGGATATGTGAGTTCATTACCCTATAAGTCCTTTAGATGGAAAACATTATTGCCCAAGATGTAGAAAATATGATATGGTCCAATATATAGTGGAGAAAATTTATCATGCCATCCTTTCTTTTCATGGGATTTATCCCAAAGAAGCACAAAAAATGAGATCCTAAATGCTTTAACCTTTTCTCTCTTATCAAACCACCTCTTGACTATGTCCTAGTGTTTGCTAAAGGTTTGTAAGGATTAAATCCTTGAATCTTCCATTTCTATTATGTGCATTAGTTGAAACTCTGCTTTATCATTAGGTTCCATGAAATCTTGTGTTAATTGATAAGTCATTAGTTTTAATATGATTAGGAATATTAGATTACATCTATACACCAACTGATAGGGTGAAGCTTTAATGTATTGATTGTATCTTATTTAGTCTACCCAAAGAGCATACTTTAATAAACTATGCCAGTCTTGGATTTATCCTCAATTAATTTCTTAATTGCATATATCAATTTATTATTTATTGATTTTACCAGTCCATTTCCTTAGGGGTAATGGTTAGAGTATGTTCTGATAGTGATCTGGTTATCATGTGCCCACTCAGTGAATTTTAAAGATATGAATGGTAGTCCATTATCATAAACTAAAGAAATAGGGGTACTAAATCTAGTTGTGATGTGTTCCTATAAAAAGTGAATCACACCTTGTGTTCTATAATTATTTATGGCTATGGCTTCAGTTCATCTAGTGTAATAGTTTGTAGCAATGAGTACAAACTTATAGTCTATTTAGGAATTTGAGTTAATGATAACAATGAAGTCTAAACCCCATTGGTAATATGGCCTTCTTTCAACAATAGGTTGTAAATCCATTATTATATCTACTTCTGTCTTATCTAGAGATTGACATTCATGTCATGTTCTTGCATGAACATGAGCATCTTTGAAAACTATTGGCCAGTAATAACCAATCATTAAGATATTATGGGTTGTGGTATTCCCAGATGGATAACCACTACCTATCTTTTGATGTAGGTTTTCTATAATATCTTTAGCTTCCTCTATAGATACACACCTACAATAGATAACTTCATAGTTTCTTCTATAGAGAAATCCTTTCTTGATCATGTAATGGGTAGCTTTGAGCCTTAAATCTCTCATTCATTTTTTATTGAGTTTTGGGGAGTAAGTACTTATAAGAAAGTATTGTATTATGCTAGTATACCATTATAATTTAGACACCTGAGCTTCACATACCTATTTAATAGTAATATGTGGATTAGGTTCAGTCATGAGTTGAATGATGCCTTGACCCCTAACAATCTTCACAAGCTTGATTTTTATTTCAAACTTTTGCTTCTTTGACATCCAATTACCTCTGAATTCTCCTAATTCATTCTATGATAAGGTGATATTGATATCAAGATTAGGGATGATGGAAATAATCTTATTCCTTAAGATGTAGTGTCAAAATTTCTTCACCGCTTTGATAAGAGTGAATATTTATTTATTAATCATAGAGTACCTGAGTTTTGCATCTTTTAGATTTGTGTTCATAAACATAATTAAATGCCCAGTCTTATCTTTCTTATATGTTATAATAGTATTAATTGTATGTTCTAAAGTAAACGAGTACAAGTAGAAATCCTTCATGAAATCTAGACTAATTAGTATCGAGGCTTGAGATATTATAACTTTAATGTCTTGGAAAGACTTTCAGGCCTCAGTTATCTATTCTATTTTGGCATCCTGCTTGAGCATTGCATTCATAGGTCTAATAATCTCTACAAATCTTGAGATAAAGTTCCTTATGAAGTTAATCTTACCAAATAATGATTTGAGCTCTTTCTTGATATTTGGTGGTGCAATCTTGAAAATTCCTTAAAGCTTATGTAGATCAATGATGATCCCTTATTTGGTGATGATGTGCCCTAAGAGATTGCATTATATCACTCCAAATATACTCTACTTTAGGTGTTATTGAAATACTAAACCTTATACATCTATCAAATATTGACTAGAGGTGCCTACATGGTCATTCCTATTCTTTAAAAATACCGTAAGATAATCCATATAGATGATTATGCATTTACCCGTTAATTATTTAAATGCATGATCCATGGCACTCTAAAAGGTGTATCTTGCATTTATTATGCTAAATTACATCCTCTTATATGTATAAGTTCCTCAATTTATAGTAAATTCACTCTCCATCCTATCTTTTCATTGTACTAGTACTTGATTATAGCCTTAAAATCCATACAAGAAGGACATCATTTTAGAACCACTTACTGTTTGTATCCCTTCATCAAAACAAGGAAGGGGATAATTTTCATTTTTAGAAGCTTTGTTCAAGTTCCTAAAATCAATGCATAATCTTATCTCACCATTCTTCTTTCTGATTGGAACCAAATTGGCCACCCAAGTAGAATGTCTGATTGAGAAGACAATTCTTGCATTTAATAGCTTATCCACTTCTCTTTGAATGAGAGACTCCAGAATATGATTGATTGGTATCTGCCTCTATTTGAATGGATTATGGTTTGGTTTTAGAGGGATTGTATGAGTAATGACCCAAGAATCATAAACCTTCAAGCCTTCATAAGTCCAAGCAATGCCATCTATATATTAAATGATTAAATCATTCACTCATTGTCTTTCTTTTGAGGTACAACTGAGGCCAATGTTAACATAATGTGGGCTATGTTCATCTCCTAGTTTTTCCCTTTAAAGGTTAGATTCATTGACCTTGGGTTGCCTAAGCTACTGATATTTAAGATATATGTCAAATGGTATTTTTAAGGAGACCAACCCAACTGGAATATGATTCTCTTAGAGTTAGAGAATACCTTCCTTGTTTGATTCCTCTTGATAGAGGTGATTAAATTTATTATCATCGATGGTTTGGGACACAAATTCCTTTGAATTAGTTAGAAATTGAATAATATACTAGTCATCATCAAAGACTTGGAAATTTTATATATTATTAGGAACAAAGGAACAAGGCACTAGTTCAATAGAAAATATCTTTACCTTTGATTTTGGAGAGGCTCCAAATTAGCATTAACAATAGCTAGTGAATCTAAACCTTATTTTTTCTCTTTTAGAACTGATACTATGTTGAAAGATTCAAAGCTCTCAATCAGGTCCCATGATCTATGTTTGTACCTTCTAAAATAATATAGCTTATATTGGTACTTGTTTTTGACCTGGTTGACTACCAGCTTTGAGTCACCAAATACTAACACCTACTTTACATTATTTTTAACACAAATTATAATCCCATAATTAGAGATTCATACTCAACCCTACTATTAGTGCATGGAAATCATAATCTATATGCCACCAAGAACTTTCTTCCATTTGGATCAATCAGTTTGATTCCTATGCACGATCCTTACTTGGATTTAACACCATCAAATTGTAAAGTTCATAGCTGATTATGACCTTTAGAATTTTTATCTTGCATTTAATTCTGCATAGTTAAAGTGTAAATACCAAGGTTGGGAGATTCATACTTTACCTCTTCATTCTTAACATTATATTTTTTAATGGGATATTTCATCCTTGATTCCCTATCGATCTAGATTTTATATACAATACCTCTTCATGGTAGATAGATGTGAGTAAAGTCCATAAAAAGATATCCATTGAGAATTTTGGACCAGTCCCTACTTAGTAAAAGTCCATAGCCTTTAGGTATTTTTGTTACAAGGATATCAATGGTCATCTGGACTCATGGTTTAGATGCTATTAGAATACATACATTTTTCATTGCTCCAACTACTAGTACCACTATTTTATCCAGTTGTGAAACTAGTCTCTTTGAAGGGCTTGGAGTTAGACTAAGATTTTGATATATGGAATTAGGAATAATAGTTGTTGAGACTCCAGAATCAACTAAATAGTTATGCATATTCTTATCGAATGCTCTGATAGTCACCAAGAAGGGTGGAACTTCTAGCTTGATTTTATAGATGACATTGGTGTCAACATCTTTTGTTTTATCTATAGATGCTTTGGTTCTTTCCATAGAGGTCTTTTCGATAATAAATTTCCATAGAATCTCCTTCTATTTAGTGATTTGAGCTAACTTATGAAGAATTATATTTGCTTTAATCTTCTTCATGTCTGCAATAATGTTGTCTCCTCCTTTACTCTATTCCTCCTTATTTTAAGGTTGATCATTCCGTCTTGGGGGAGGTGGATTGTTGTTAGCTTTAGGATTGGGTGGAATTGTTGTGATGTTTAGAGGAATAGATGTTTTGAATGACTAATTATTCCTTATATTATAACCACCTCTCTGGAACTACTGAAAATAGTGAACCTCATTGGTGTTGTCCTTTGGTTTATTGTCATCTTCACTTGGAAAGGGGAACTCATGAGTTTCAAAGAACATGGTTGTGCTTGAAGATCAAATAAAATAGAGAGATTTTAATGGATTATACATCTAGTCTTGTCTTACTACTTCTCTTTGAAATATTTCAAGTGCTATATAAAATTCAACAAAATCGAGCTCACCATGCTGAGAAGTATTATGAATTCTACACCAATTGGGTAGAGCTATTTATTCATGCTGATATATGGAAGTTTGTTAGACTACTCTATGGTGTGTATAGGCTTATTGAATGGTCTATTATATCTTTATAATCTAGTAATCTGATTACCACTTAGGGTATTAGCATTACCCATCTTTCTTTGCATGTCTAGGATGTCATTGCTCTAGTTTTGAACCATTTTTAAAATAGAATCTAGCTTCAACTTTGTAGAGTCAGTGACTTGTAGAATAACAGTAGAAGATGTGGCTAATTATTGATTCTATTGGTAACCATTTCCTTGTACATGATTTTTCAAGAAACTATAATTCAAATGTGTTACCTATGTCAAAGGAGGTAGTGTGTACAACTAGTTATGATTAAACATAGGAATATTCTTCTTCACATGTGGTATTGGATTTAATGCTAGGAAGCCATTATTGATATTAGGTAGGATAAGAACCTAGGTATTAATTTTACTACCAATGTTGATGCCCTTTTCATATGCCAATGCTAAGTTATTGGTGGCAATTACTCTTGTCAGGAACATAACAATAATTGGGTCTAGAGCATTATTGTACATCTCTAGAGTTAATAATGCTTTTACCTTATACCTTGGGCTTAATCATGTGTACATATTTTAAAAACTTGAATCAAAAGAAAATATTGGTTTATTGGGTTCCCTCTTCATTCTGGTGAAGTGATAATATATCAAACTAGGATTGGTTACCTGTCTAAATTGTGCAAGAAAAGATGCTTGACATGCATCCCAAGAAGTGATGGAATTTTTCATTAGATTCAAATACCAATCGTAATCAACATATATTAGTTTAAAAGGGAATAATCTATATGCAACATCCTCATTGATAAAATTCATTAATCTCAAAGCATCTTTATAAGATTTGATATGTTCTTTTGTTGTCCTTGCTCTTGAAGGAGATAAAGATGGCATATACTTTTTAGGATTCCTAAGTAAATCATGCATGTTTCCTGGGATGCCAATAACAGATCCACCTAACTAGGGTGGCTGAGCCATTGGATGATTAATAGTTAAAGGGTTCCTTATTAGAGAAAGAGTCCTAGGTCTATTAAGGATAGTTGGTATAATTCTAGATCTCCTATGATTTGACAAGGGTGATATTAGAAGAGCAACCTGAGAACTATATTTGGTCACTCTCCTAGGTGACTCCAGTGCAACTTTATGTAGAAACTAACCTCTTCTATCAGAGATAATCACCCTCCTTATAACACTATAAAGAGTATGTTGATGATGATTTTAACCACCCAATCTCATAACGAGGTAACCTATAACATTTTAGGAGTTCAATGGAGATGAAATCCACTCCAAGGCATCATTTATAAGTATGCAGTCTTAACAACTAGTTAATGGAATAACAGGTAGGGCATGCAAGTTTTTTATTAGGTTTTTGGATGGAGGGGTGGTATTTTAAAAAGGAAGTGAAAATATATGAGTTAGATGGATGGTTGGTTTCTAATCTCGAGTGGGTAGGTCTCAAAATAAACTCAAAAAGGAGGGAAGGGTAAGGCATAAAAGAAAGGATCTGTGGTCTTCAAGAATCACTTTTTTGGATAGTTTGTAAGTGGACAAGTGATTTCAAAACCTATGTCTATTGCTAGCAATTATTGTACACATATTAAAAAATGGTTAATAAGTCTAGGATAATACTGATATAGGAAACTTACAAGCTTCAATCAAAGGTTGCTTCTTTTAGAGTAGCTATTGCACACCCTTAATTAGGAGATTATGGCTCAAGCTTAGTGAGGTATCTAAGGTATCTATTGCACACACACAAAAAATATATCAAAAGAAATAACTTTTACACACTTAAAATTAAGAATTAATTAACTTTCAATAACCAATGTATTTACCAATCATTCAATAGCTGTTGCACATCTAATACTAGCATATCAATCAAGACAATCAAGAATCCATTCGTAGATTTTGCACACTAAAGATTATTGAATCATACAACCAAAGAAATAAAATATAATTACATAAATAATGGAAATAAAATATGTAAACACATGAGTGGAAAACCAAAATTACTTTTCTCTTGTATATTGAAAATTCTCTAAAAAATCATAAATATGGATTATAATTTTTTAAATAGACTTGGGGAAGGGGTCACCATGGTTTCTTCTACCTTCCTAGATGCCCTCTTCCTTTTCATTGATCTAAAAATGACAATACCATAAGTAATACTAGAAGTAGCCATGGTGGAAGTGGATGGAACAATAGTAGAAACATCCTTCTCAACCTTTGGGGTGAGTAAAGGGTAATGTAGGAAAGAGGAAGTGGTGAATGGATTATCAGAGTTAGAAGTAGGAACTTCTACCTTTAGAGTTTTTAAAATAGATGATATAGACACAACACCAAAAATAGGAATAAAAGTAGAGAGTAAGTGGTCTCAAAAACTTGAGTACCTATGGTGTTCTTCATATCTGGTTCTTTCCCTTTGTCATCTTCAAGGCTCAGAGCCTTAGCTTTTTTCAACTCAATTTACTCATTGGAATCCTCTTTTTCTTCCTCTACCACCTCTATGTTTTGGAGCATTATGGGTAGGCTCTGAGGTTTCTTTATTACAGGACTACTTATGGGAGTCTTAGTCTTCCTTTTATATAAATTTGTAGTCTTTGGCTATGAGGAGGAACCTTACTAGACTGAGGCAGCTACTTCATCTATTTTTACCCCTACCAATATAGAATCTTGTGCCTAGGAAGTAGCTATAGGCACTTGAATTGCACTAGCATCTAACAATTCTTGTACTTAATCTTACTCATCAAAGGAATCCAAATTGATGGGGTCTACTTGAGCTCCCCTGGGGTCAGGTTCACTCAACCCATGTTCTTTTTTAATATCCTTTAGCTTAAGAGGGAGTCCTTGTGATGGATTTACCTACCCCTCTGATTTATCTATGGATTGGCCCTTCCAAAAATCTGAATGTGTCCATCCTGCATAAAGTGGCATTCTACCATATAACTTCCTCACATAAATTGAATGTTCTTACTGTATCACCCTCAAGTGATCCTCCTTCAAACCAAAAATTCTAGCTCTCTCCAAGACCTCTTCATCATTTTGTGCATTCATGAACAAAAAGTCATAAGCATAGTGTTCATGTTGGTAAGGGATATTAAAGCCCTGTATGTGTTTTTATATGATCCCATGTGGATCCCAATCCCTGTGTGGAAGCGTGGGGAAGCAATAGCTCTTCCTCTTGCCATCAACATCTCCAAAGTGTTTCCTCATTGTATATACCATTATGCCAATAACCACATGGTTTCAAAAGAATTTTATTTTCTTTGTCCTGGTTAGATCCTCTTCTATGCTCCATCATAATTGGAAATCAATTTATTTCTTGGCCAATTTATTAGGTAGGTAATTTTGAAGGCATAAGGGATGAACCCTATTTCCCTAGATCATGTTGATAGTGTAATCCAGATATAGAAAATAGTCACCCATTATAGATAGTGTCTTCATAACGCTAGCTCTTAACATGGGCATTTAAAAATCATGGATTGCTAACCAAATTTAAAGATAAACATCCTCAACAATCCTTACCATATTCTTAGTGTAAGCATAAATATGCATAAATTGAAAGTGATCACATATTTTATTTTTGATACAATTAGTGGTTGGGCTCCATATCTCACCAAGGACTTTGTATGATATTCCTATAAAAACATCCAACATATATGACATCATATAACACTAGTAGAATTTGGTAAATAAATGAGTACGTGACTAAAATTTTTAGTCATGATAACTAAAAATTACTAAATTCTATTAATTTTTTCTAACACAGCTATAAATGACTAATTTGATCATCGAGTAAAAAACACAACTAAATAATTAGTCACATAAATAAAAATGACTAAATAATTAGTCACACAAATAAAAATTAGACAATAAGATATTAAAGTGGGTAATTAAAAAGGTGTTTATAGATTTAACTCATGGATGCAGAGACCCAATTATTTCTACCACTAAGACTATATTATACACACAACTAGACTAAGTCCATATGCCACTATGTCAAACTAGTTCTGCTTTACTACTAAAATTTTGTTAATTAAACAAATAAATTAATTGGACATTGAAAATGCAATTTCATAAATGATACGCTAAGTAATTAATAATCATTATTTTCAAATACTTCAATATTATTTATATCACTTTAAAAATATTAATAATAATTATATTACGGTATGAATTTGACTATTTAAGTGTCGTTAAGTGTGTTAAAATATTTAATTAGTCTTTAATAATTATCATTTCTAACCAAATAATCAAAAGACACCTTATAAAAAACAACAAAAATGATTAATTATTTTAACTTATAAAAATTTATACATCCAAATAAAATAAATAATTCCAAATAACTAAATCAAAAAATAAATTTAATAAACTAATTGATAATAATTAATTTCAAATTTAACATAAAAATCAAAATACATTTACCGTTAATAATTAAATATTATTTACCACTAAAAACTATATAAAACAATGCTATTTAATTATTAGTATAGGAGGGTTATAATTAAATTATAAAGATAAATTAAAATAACTCATTAATTTCATGTAAGCCACTAAAAATAAATTTAATTAATTTTAAGTTTAAATTTTAAAGTCAAAAGTCTTTTTCCCTCCCATTTGCAAGTGGAAGAATAAGTGAGAGCCATATGATTGAATTAATCTAAACCCTAGGATCTAAGTATTCTTAGAAAACCCTAAATTTTTTTATGACCCAAATAAAAATTATTTTTTTCAAACCCATTTCTCATTTTTTACTTTGTTTTCTCTCACAGGTTTGAAAGGTCAAGCTATGGAGAAATCTCAAAATAATTCTATCCAATATATATATATATATATATATATAAAACTTTTTATTTTATTTTATTTTATTTTTGTTTAATAAAAAAAAGCATTTGAGGATTTTATTTTATATTTTTTTATTTAATAATTTTTTTTTTTGCAAGGTCCATGGGTCGACCTAAGTCTGCGGCCATGGTGTCGGCCACGACCCTTTCTTGAATATGCTAGGAGGGGGGTGGCTGAATGGTTGACCTCCCCTTCCCCCATCTTATATATATATATATATATATATATAAAAGTCTAAATAATTAATTAATTTATTATTATCATATGTATTTATTTATTTATTTATATATAAATACATAGTATATGTATATATGTATTTATTTATTATTATTTTTTATCAGTCTTAATAATTAATTTATATATTATTTAAAGTTTAAAAATTATATATATATATATATAATATGTATTTATTTATTTATTATATGTATTCAGGTTTCAAATGGTAATATATATGTCTGGGATATGTATAAATATATATATTTTATAAAATATATATGTATTTATTTATTATTATTATATGTATGTATGTATTTATTATTGTTATTTTATTAGTCTTAATAATTAATTTATATTTATTATTGAAATTATAAAAATTATATATATGTATATTATATGTATTGATTTATTTTAAAATAAAATTTTATGGTTTCAAATGGTAATATATATTTTTGAAATATATATAAATATATATATTTTGTATAATAATGTTGGTCAAAATATATATAAAGATGAAAATGAATTTTGTTTTACAAGATGAGTTATTATGGGCTGCATCATTGTTGTACAAGGCAACTGGGACATGCAGGAGTGAACATCAAAATAATGATTAGAATAACTAAAGATACTACAAATGGATAAAAATCAGTTAATACAAATGACTAAATATACTACCAATAGATAGAAATTAGTGAATAAAAATGATTAAATATATTACCAATTAATGGTAATTAATGATTACAATGACTAAATAAATGACTACCATGACTAAATAAATGACTAATTAACAATAATCAATGACTAAATTAATAATTAAATATACTACCAAATTGATCAATTAAAACAACCAATAAATGACTAAAAATGGTTTAGTCATCAATTTAGTCATGTTATAAATGACTGGAAATAAAATACTAATGGTCACATGATCACGTTTGGTCATTTCTATATAGTTTTTAGTAGTTTTTTTAATCATATATTATTGTTTCTGTACTAGTGTAAAAGTGGGTTGTAGGAGTGGGCCACTTATCTTTGTGAACGACCTGCTTTCTCAAATGAAAACTGACAATCTCCTCCAATGCAAATATGACATCACTAGTTAACATCATGTGTAATAATGGCACTTAGTCTAAATGTTGAAAATGGATACTCGACATGTCATAAAGTCTATATAGTAGTGCTATGCCTATCTGTACCCTCATCCTAAAATTGTTAATAGGAGTGAGACCCTTAGGATTCTTACCTTTGAATGTAATTATCTCATTCAGAAGAAGCCATGAAGATAACACCTTCTACATCATATTGTCTTGACAAGAATAAAATGCAATCCTTATCTTTTAATGGCCATCACATCCTTGATGAATAGTTACTATAAGGGAGATATGTTTCCATCCAATGAAAATAATTTAACATAATCAACCACATTCCATAATTATGAAAAATTTGCATACTTATTATCAAATATGGTGACATCGAAGACTGTATCCATAAATTTTATTGAGTCCTTAATTGAAAATGGTGATGGTGTAACTTCTCTGCTGAATAGCCTAGATGAATATGCCATTATTCCTTACATGCAATTAGATGTGCTTGTAGTCTTCTCTACATGTTCTGTGTGCTCTATGAAAAATTCATGCTTTTAATAATCACCAGTTTTACTCACAACACTATCACCGGTATCTAGGTATTTTGTCATGCAAGATAGCAGTTGACTTTGAGTGCAATTTTTTTTGAAAAAATGAAGGCTTCAATGGTTGCATATCATGTATATAGATTTTACCATTGAATACTAGTTCATCTGCTATAAATGCCTAACATTCACCTATTTTCTATTTTTTTCATTATTCAAATTTTGTTAGTTCTAGTTGGGGGGTAGATTTAGAAAACTATTAGGAAGTATTTTGGCTTTTATTTGGCTAAGTATAACAAGATTTTAATATTTGGGAGTTGGGTGTTCGGGCTTTGTATTGGGACTAGTCTTTATAAAAGACTCGAACAAAAACCCTGAAGACCCAATTCCCATTGGACAAGATGTTTGAACAAAATACCCAAAACATATATAAATATTTATGATCTATCAAATAAAATGTCCACAAAAAAAATTGGAAGACCAAAAGTTCAATAGACAAAGTATCTGAACAAAAAGTCCAAAGATCCAAAACTTCTGATAAAGATAAGTCATTTCGGGATAATTGCTTCAGATAAAATGTCTGATGCAAAAACTTTGAAGACCTAAAAAATTTAGAACACAAGCCCCAAAGATCAAATTTTTATGCATAAATGTCGAATAAATAAATGCCAAATAAAAAAATGCCTAATAAGTTCTATGCATAAATCCTGATAAACAAAGAACCCAAAGAAGCTTGTAGATAGAAAAACCAAAATAAAAAAACCTGAAAACCAAACCTGTTAAACAAAATGCCCAAACAAAAGGTTTGATGAATAAGTCTCCAAATAGATTTTTCCAAATAAACTAAGTCTTGAAAACCTTCATAGTTCAAAAACTGTCGAAGATGTATTAATAGAGTTATTCCATTGAAATACGTAATACCATGCTAGATTCTTCTAAGCATGAAGACTGAGGATCAATTTGCTCAAGAATTTTCACAAACATATAGAAGAAAAGGCTCAATAAACAAGGCTAGAATATGAAAAAAGTGGGTCCCCTTTGATTCAATAAAATAAAAGGAAATGTTGGGTACAGTAAGTACAAGCCATTAGCAATATGCTACCACCTTCCAATTTGAAGTGGCTTCACAGTTTATAGGGCAAAATCCAATCTATTAGATGCTTCATTTCATATATGGTCGATAAATTCCATGATTTCAATCACTTGTTAAAGAAAGGTGTTACATTTATTTGGGATGAATAATGTCAAAAAGCCTTTGCACACTTGAAGTAATATTTTTCCAATCCACTTATTCTATTACCACCAATGCCAAGGAGGCTATTTCTACTGTACCTATCTACTAATGATAAAGCCTTGGGGGAAATTTTACCTCATCATGATGAAAATGAGAAATATCATGTCATGTACTATCTAAGCTATACATTGGTGGCATATGAACATAACTATATGCCAATATAAAAATCTTGTTTAGCTATGGTCTTTGCAGCCTAGAAGCTGCATCATTACATGCTTAATAACAAGACCATAGTCACTACCAAAGTAGATCCACTCAAGTATCTACTATCCAAAATAGCTTTATAGGTCTGCATGGCTAAATAGATCATGCTACTGAGTGAGTTTAAAATTAAATATGTCAATCATAAAGCCATAAAGGGACAAGTAATTATAGACTAGCTTCATGAAGCTCCCCTTTCAGATACTGAACCACTCATGTTTACATTCCTAAATGAGTCCATTATGACCATAATAGAAACACCTCCTAAGGATCAACACTAGAAGCTATATTTTGATGGATCATTCACATCTCATAGATTAGGGTCATGCCTATTATTTATTACACCATAGGGGGATCTTATTCCCAAATCATTCCATATCAGATTTATTTGTAATAATAACATGGATGAATACAAAGCACTCATTATAGGGCTTCATCAAGTAGTACAATGGAATATTCAACATCTCACAGTTCATGGTGATTCTTAGTTAATCATAAATTAGGTTATAAACCACTTTTAAACCAAAGATTATAAGATGGTACTATACAAGGCCATGGTGGACATTTTAAAGTAGTTAATTTTCCATATTTAGCTTGAACACATCTCTCAAGCTAATAACATGATAATAGATGCCATGGCTACCATCAATTCTTTGATCTACAACAAAAATAAATAAAAATACTATCAGTTCCTTGTTGAACATCTTCTATCACCTAATCATAAAAATTCAACCATTGCTATGATCTATGATATTGTCAGTCCTAATTCTATTTGGTAGTCAGACTTATATAATTACCTTCATGATCACATCCACCTGACCTTTTACATAAACAATAAAAATCCTTTACACACCAAACCTCCTGATATACCTTACATGGCCCCACCCTTTACCATAAAAGCTTTGATGGAAATTTGATTCATTGTTTAAATTTAATAAGAGCCACATTAGCGTTGAGGGAAGTTCATGAAGGAGTATGTGGATCCCACACTAATGGGGCCATCCTTGCCAAAAAATTCCTACGTGCTAGTTACTATTGGCCATCTATAGACATATATGCAGCTATTTATGTCAAAAGATGTGATAAATGTCAAAGACATGTCAATTTGATTCATGTTTTGGCTAGAACACTCAAACCTATGCTTTCACCATGGCTATTTTCAACATGGGGACTCAATCTCATTGGGAAGATTAACCCTACCTCATCTGATAGCCATAAACACATCCTTACTACCATCAAGTATTTCACTGAGTGGGTTGAAGATATAACCCTCACTTACGTGATTGGAAAACTAATTTTCAAATTCATCTTCAACCATATCATATGCTGATATGATATCCCATCTGACGTTATGTTTGATAATGATGGATCATTTAAAGATAAGGATGTCAAAGCACTATGTGCTGAGTACAATATCACTCAACATTTTACCACCTCATATTACCCACAAGGTAAAAACCAAGTAGAGGCATCTAACAAGACCATTATCAATATTCTTACAAAGATTGTCAATGATGCTGGCCATGATTGGCACCTACAAATATTTCACACCCTCTGGGCATATCATATTAATTATCATAATCTAATAAGAGCCATACCATATTCCCTAGTCTATATCACCAAGGCCATCCTTCCCATTGAGGTTGAGTTACCTTCTCTGCATATCTTGTTGAAACACATCTTGGATGATGAAGATGATAAAGTAATTCACCTGCAAGAGATATAGTTACTAGATGAAAAGTGCATGGTTACTGTAAATAGCCTTCAAGCATATCAAAACTAGTTACATGGTTAGTAAAACTAGTGGGTCAAACATAAAGAGTTTGAGCTTGGTGATCTTGTCCCTAAAGAAATCCAAAACAATAACACCACTGAGAAAAAGAAGAAAGACAAGTTCAATCCTAATTGGATAGGCCCTTATGTCATTATTGCGAATTATGGATCTAGAGCATACATGATCATCTATACTAGGTGGAGATGAAATTGATGAATTGATGAACATAATACAACTCAAGCATTACTTCACTTGAGATACCCTAGGTATAATTTATGAGGCTCATTTACATTCTCCTGTAATATAAATTTTCTTGTACCATACCATATACCATTCTTACCATAAGAATACATATTAACTAAAGTAGTTTTTACCTCCCCCCCTTTTTTTGACCTTGGTTCCATTCTATTGGTTCTTTGGGCACCTTAATCAAGAGGATTCAATGAAGTTTCAGTAGTTGATTCAATATTCTAGATAGAGGCAGTATCTTTGACCTATATGACATTGGTTTGACAATTACATTCTTCATTGTTGTCACATTCTACTTTATTTTTAGTGCTAATAATTATAGATACCTTCAAAAAAATTAGTATCATTGACCTATGCCATTATTTCCTAATTAAAACTACCTATGGAAAATTTAAAAGAAATACTTTTACCATGCATTGTCGTATACCCTTGTCATTCCTATTCTTATACTATTCCATTTTCCCAATTCACAAATTTACTACTACTTAGATTCTTGCTCTATAAGGTAGAACTACAATGACTTGAGGGCTCATTCTTAGAATATTTAGGTAGCACTTGATTTACGTTGAGGTCATCTTAGTCACCCTTTACCATGCTCTTCCCATTTTGTGAGCAACTTTATCCATATGCTCTCGCCATTTTACAATTTCATGTTGTGAGCATTGTGTATTCAATTTTGATATGCTAATAACCACTTGGATTTATTATGATCACACTATTTTACAAGTAATTTTTATTTGAATGCTCTCACCATTTCATGAGCATCTTCATCTCACACTCTTGCCATTTTGTGAGACCATTCCCATATTCCTTCACACATCAATATTATTTCCTTATCGTCAATTTTATTCTATCTTTTATCTTGGAAAAACTATATTTGGCCAACATTTCATGTTAGATCTTGCATCCATAGAACTATGTAGGTAGCATCCACTTGTCTAGTGTATTTAGAGTTAGCTTAGATACCCCTTCATTTTATTCTATTCCCCCAAATTTTATTTGTTTGTTTCATTGTCTCCTATAGCCTAGGGGCAATGTTTGTTGTATTTTTTATGTTGTTGCTTCCCTATAGTCTAAAGACAACCTTGTGCCCATTTTTATTATATTTTTATACTTGTGTCATTGCTATCGAGCTTATGGCTACATTATTACCAAGAGTAACACCTTTATTACACAGCATGAACAATTTTTTTTATTTACACTAACGTTGTGATTAATCATTGTTTGTGTTTATTTAATTTTGTTTTGATTGTTTAGTTCACTTTTTTTTATTGGTGTTTTGTTGTGTCTTTATATTTATTTTTTTGCATTTTGTTGTGTTTCTATTTATTGGTGTTTTGTTTTTTGTTTTTGTTTATTTATTTGTTTACTTTCATTAATGTGCCTTGACTTAGTATATATGCATTCATTAGATGATTCCTTGTGCATTATACTTAAGTTCATCCATATTTATATGTAAACATTGTCATTATAGTTTTTATCATTGGTACATTAGTTTCAATTGTTTATTGGATTAGGTGTTAGTCCTTATGAATATTACGATTAAGTAATCATGGTGTTTTATATCATGATGCATACCATCATGTGCTATGATGAAAATCAGTTCAGGAGATCTTACAAGCAATGGTGTCAAAATACTGTAGAGTAAAATACTCTACATTTTATTTTGAGTTTCAATTGTGCACTCCAAGTTTTGTCCCTGCACGTTTCAATTTTGAGGCAGTGAAGTTTTTGAAACACAGCGCGGGTACGAGTCTCATTTTTGCCTAAATTTTGACTAAGTATCAAAACTGAGTGAAAGCTGCCAAGTGTCATCAGCCGAGACACATTTTATAATTTATAAAAGTTGTGTGGAACGTGCCACGTGTCCCATTATAATTCAGTAGAGCGCAACAAGTGTCAGCATCCGCATTTCAAGTTTCTTATGAGTTTCAAAAGTTTCTTTCAATAAGCTTTTCTCAATGCACGCGGAGGGTGCCAAGTGGCAACTATGAAAGGTTTCAATATGTTTCTCTAAAAGCAGTGGAAGCTACCACGTGTCCCTAGCTAAAGCTTGGTGGAGACTGCAAAGTGTCAACATCCACAACTTCTTTATTTTGTTTCGTTATTAAGTAAAGATTGTGGTGGGCCCTGGGTTTTATTTCTGAAGTAAGCGGAAGCTACCAAGTGTCATCATCTATGTGAATCTGAAATGGGTCTCGAATGTTTCTATAGTGTAGATAAAAGCTTAGCAAAAATTGCCATGTGTTACCTTCCACAATATTTTTAAAAGTGTCTAAAAGCTTCTAATGAAAGCGAAGACTGCCACGTGTCCCTTGTTAAAGATACACAGAAAGCGACCCTTGTCCCTATTCCCCTTTTGAAGCTGCTCAGGAAAGAAGTGTTGTGGGTCCCATTTTCTATAAATTGTTAAAGTTTAAAATCAGCGAACTGTGACCAGATGTCAAAGATAGAGCACTCCAAATACAAAGACAATAAAGAGTATAAGTAATGCAGAAAGTGCCGTGTGTCTTTTGTAAGTGATGCAGAAGCTACCAAGTGTCATTTTTTGGTGCCTCCTGTATAATGAGAAGGTTTTCAAGTAGAGTAAGCGAAGCACACCAAGTGTCCTCACCTATTTCATAGTGGAAAGCATCACGTGTATCTAATTCAACTAATGAATTTGTAGGGAGACTAAATATTTTAGATCCAAGAAATATCTTCTGTTAGACACTTCCAGTTAAGTCCGAGTTTAGTTAGGCCATTGGGATTTGATCGTAAAGGAGATGAAATGTTTTAGATCCATAAAATATCTTTTGTTAGACACTTCCAGTTTGGTTAGAATTTAGTTAGACCGTTGGAATGAGAATGTGTGGGCAATCTTGAGCTAGTCTGATGCTATAAATATGGGTGCAGATCACACAAACAGGGACAACATAATCATCAGAAGAGAGAGAATTTTTTGTGAGAGATTGTTATCAAGAAGTTTTAGAATTTCTTGCTGTGGCCAGGAATATCATTTGCCTTTGTTCTATTTTTTTGAGTGAGAAAGTTTGTATAACTGTGCATGTATCTGTGCCTTTTATGTGACTGGAAAATTAATAAGAAAATTGAATTTTGTGCCTTTGCTGATATTTTCTGTGTTACTATAAAAATCATCTAAGTTGTGAGCCTTTGATTCTATTTGTTTTTATCTTTTACATTGATCATGCATTGATTGCTCTTTAATGTAATTAAATCCTAAAGATAGCTTCACTGTGCTTAGTATTAAGGATCAAATTAAACTTAGCCGCATCGCCATAGTTAAGTTTTCTTTCATTGCAGTGGTTCTTTCCGTTTAATTTCTATCCCTTTTCTCACAATACATCTGAGATAAAGAAGAGCCAACTTCTTTAAAATTTAGAGGTCATTTCAGGTCGCAAGTCCCACATTCCTGAGACTTCCCATTATTGGTGTTGGAAACAACGCAATTCTAAGCATCAACAAATACTTCTCCTTATTCTCACCTGATAAATTCTTAACCTATCTAAATGTTACCTAAATATAGAGTAATTAAATCACCAATGAATTTTAATACCTGTTAGTTAGGATCTGCATCTCCATCCTAGAAAGTAGCCTGAATTCATGTCTATCCTTTGTACCAACTTACTCTTACTTTGTGACTATGAATTAAGTACATAATCCCCCTTTTTCTTGATTTGACCTACTGGGGAAAATATGACTTATATCACACTTCCATTTTCCCTACTTGGCCAAGTCATTGTGTTTTGATATATCTAGATGTTAATGATTATAATCACCTTTGGGAAAATCACTATCATTTTCTTGCCTTCATAGGGCATGTTTTCATTGTGATAATTATTATAATCACCTTTGGAAAAATCATTATCTCTATTTTTCCTAGTAGAATATTTTTTATTATGTTAATGATTATAACCACCTTTTGGAAAATCATTATTTTTCACCTCCCTATGCTAATGATTATAACAATTTTGGGCAAATCATCTTTTTTATCTACCCTACTAGGGCATGTTTTCATTGTGATAATGATTATAATAACCTTTAGATAAATCATTAACTCTATTTTCCCTACTAGAGCATTTTTTATTATGATAATGATTATAACCACTTTTGAGCAAATCATTATTTTTCACCTCCCTATGCTGATGATTATAATAATTTTGGGAAAATTATATTTTTTATCTACCCTACTAGGGCATATTATTGTGCCACTAGTTATAATTGTCTTTAGTCAAATTAGTCTTTCCACCCCCTTTACTTTTAGGTCACATCATTTCTTTTTTTTGAGGGACCATTCACCAACCTTCTTTGCTACTCGCTCACTCGAGGGGGCATCTAGGGCTCATCTATCACTTGATAGGGCATTAGAAATTAATGAATTTTTTATTATTTAAGAAGACATTACTATGCCTATAGATTTAAATGCCTTCCCTAATAGGGGAAAACTATAGACACCTCATTTTATCTGTAATTGGTTTCTAACCAGACTTTAGATTGATTTCTACCAAATAATATAAATTAAACCTAAGAATCATTGAATGCCCCAATTTCATCTGCACATCAGACCTTAGTACTTAAAATCATGTTGAAAAATCCCTATTTGAGGTATTATCCTATAGGAAAATAATAACCTCTCAAAAATTCATCTCTAGTAAACTTGTGACCTAGCAATGTGATAATTTGGACTTTGGACCCAATAATTTCTAAAGTGCTAAAATGCTAATTAGAATTAATTAACTAAATAAAATAAATTAAATGCTTAAGTGAATTTTCAATGTGTAATTAGTAATAATAAATTTGAAAAAAAAGAAAATTCAATAAAAATGAGGTCATGAGGACATCATCTGATCTGAGTAACATTTTAGGTGACAATTCGAGTGACGGTTTTACCCTAATTGGTGGTAGAACTTTTAGGAGCCATAACTTTTGCACCATAGCTCCATTTGACTCCCCATTTGAATTGTTGAAAATTTAATAACGAGAAAAACATTGTGAGATGGCACTAAGATCCACTTAATAGGTTTAGCTCCTATAAAACCATATAGAAGTGCCTTAAATTTCAATTTTAGTAGTGCAGTCTAAAAATAATAATTCTTCAAATTTTGTATTATTGTGAATCAAGGAAATTGAACCACTTAATCTCCCTTGAGATTGGTGACCTTACAAATCCTTATCCTACTTTCAGTTATAAATGAATATTTAACTTGAAAAATAAATAAGACATCTCTTCTAAAAGATAGGCATATGTTTGGATCTACAAATTTGATCAATAAAACATCTCTTCTCAGAGATAACATTATTATAATTATGTTATTATTGTTTCTTGAGTTATCTTTCAAATAAAGCTTCTAAGTTTTGAATCAGTGGTATCAGAGTGGTTTATCTTAGGAGTGTATGATCTTGAGGATGATGTTAGACTATAGGAAACTTGGGTGGAAAATACAAGATCTAGTAGACTATCCACCTGTTCACTCCAAATGACCTCAAATGGCAGACACCATCAAAACATATGATCCTTTCAAGGAAATGGTGAATGAATCCCTCTAATAGTAGTAAGTGCAGATGCTACAACAATTTACCCAAATTATTCAATAAATCTTGATGAGAGATTTTGGTTCCTCATCTTCACCCCCACATCCTTTCAGTGCTCCAATACCCTTCAAGGTTCAAGTGAATTTTGATATCCCTATATTTGAAGATAAAATCAATGTTAATGCAGTAGAAAATTGGTTGGATCAATTGTGTTTTTATTTTTATGTAAATAAATTTACTAATAAAGAGATCACTTTTACTCTTTTATAAGCATCATTACTTGTCAAAAATTGGTGGGAAGTGTACAAGAAGAGATTTAGTATGGATGATATTGGGCTTGAGAAGGAACCTACCTAGGATGATTTCATAGAAGCTGTAAAAGAAGAATACTACCTCATTGGAGCATATGATGATCTGTATATAGAGTGTAAATAACTTTGCTAAGGTAAGGAATAATATGTTCAAGATTACACTGACATTTTTTATTCTCTATCTACGAGATTAGGCACCCAAAAAAGTGAGAAACACAAGGTTCTCAAATATTGTGGTGGACTATAATGGTATATATGGGGGGAGATGGAACTCTTTAATTTATAAACCCTCAGTAAGATGTACAAGTTCATGGTGAAGATTGAGTAGAAGCATGGAAGAATGAATACGAAGAGTCAACCTTCAAATAGAAAAGTGACAAAGAAGGTCAAACATGAGGCCAAAATTGGAAGAAAAAAGAAGTGAAGACTTAGAAATAGTGTGATTACCACAAATCTGGTGTGCACTCTAAATAAGAATGTCAAGCCATCAAGTCTTTGCTTTTTGAGTCACAATTATCAACATCTATTGCTCTACTTCATACACACCTTATAGTCGAAGAGGATGAAGAAGAAATTATAGATGCTGAGTCTGATGCCATCATTGCTTCATCATAGACCCATGAGGAGGGGCCAGGTGACAAGGAAAGGTTATTTCACTCTAAGTTATGGGTGAAAGGTAAGCCTCTGTATTTCATTCTTGATAGTGGGAGTCAAAAGAATTTGATCTCTATTAATGTTGTGAAAAGCCTAAATTTGTTCATGAAGCCTCACTCAAAGCCATAAAATATTGGATGGTTGAGTCCAGGGAGAAATCTCTATGTCACCCACCAATGTCTTCTCTCATATGCAATACAACCTTTCCAAAATGAGGTCTTATGTGATGTGGTCAATTTTGATGTTTATGATGTACTCTTTGGTCAGCAATTCATGTATGATTGACATGAAATCTATGAATAAAGAATTTGAAGGATCACCCTCACTTTTGGAACATGATACTATAGGGTACTAGAGGTACCACCTTCTACATCTGTCTCCCTGATTAGTGCCAAAAAATTCATTCTCATAGTGATCAAGCCACAAAAATCCAAAAGGGTCGATGTTGTAGCCCTAACTACATAAAGAAAAAAATAAAAACAAATAGATATAAAGATAAATAAGTTTATGGCCTTACATCCATAGAATGATAGTTAGAGAAAAATGGTGAACAATTGGGCTCTACACAGCTCCACAAAGCACAGCTCCACAAAACACAATCCATTCCAAGTATGCATCATGAATCAAATCAAAACACAATTTCCACACTTGATGGAAAATCTTGATTAAATGGGGTCCATTACTTATAAAGGAGGGAATAATGATCTGAGCAACATTTCAAGTGATAATTTAGGTGATGGTTCTACCTCAATTAGTGGCAAAACTTTTGGGAGCCATAACTTTTGTACCATAGCTCTGTTTGACTCTCCGTTTGAACCGTTGGAAAGCTAAGAATGAGGGGAATGTTTTAAGATGGAATGGAGATTTGATATATGATTTTTCCCCCAAAAAATTAAATAGAAGTGCCCAAAATTTCAATTTTAGTAGTGTAATCTAAAAATAGTAAGTTTTTAAAAATAATAATTCCTCAAATTCTATATTGTTGTGAATCATGAAAGTTTAACCAATTAATATACCTTGAGATTGGTGAACTTACAAATCCTCCTCCTACCTTAAAAATTTGTATAAATGAAGATGTAACCTAAAAAAGAAATCAAACATCTCTTCTCAGAGATAGACATGTTTGGATATACAAATTTGATCAATAAAACATCTCTTCTTAGAGATAACATTATTACAATTATATTGTTCTTGTTTCTTGAATTATCTTTCAACCAAAGCTTCTGAGTTTTGGATTATCATCATCCTCAAATTCAAGGAATTGGAAATATCTCCCTAAAATCAATAAATTCAAAAATGAAAAGAAATGCCTAATCAATGGGATCTCTATCCCAAATATTAAATTCATGTCCCCTCTTTAACTCAATTAGAGTTAATACTTAGATAAACTAAGGTTAGTTTGAACTCAACTGTGGTTAAATCTAGTCTTACTACACTTGGGTTAGAGTTAATTTTAGAGGTTATAAATATAAAACCTTACCCATTGATGAATTTTTTTTTGATTAGTGTAATGTTATTATGTAGGATTTCCCTCAAATCTCTATTGAAGTAAAGTTATCATGCCCATTTGTTAATCCAATCCAAGCCAAAGCCAACTCAACATTACAGAGGTGACAAGGAGAGGTGGATAAAGGATCTCTATTGACAAAGAATTCTTAATCACACAATTGAGCACATCAAGTCATTTCTAACACACAATAATTTATCTCATGGAAGGTAAACTTTCTTGTTTTTATTTCATTAATTAGTTACTTATGTAGTTCACTAGCTCCTTGAGTGTCTAGGCTAGACATGTAAGATTTTTAGTGTGTTTTATTTGATTATATTTTTTAATAACACAATACTAATATCCATTCTATGTATTACTATTGATCACACATGTTATGATTTTTCCCATGACGGGGATATTGTCATCATTTATGATCATTGAAATCAAGGGAACCCACAAGCCACTAACATGGTTAATTTAAGAGGCACCACATAAATTATTGAGTAACATCCCTATTTTATCCCCATGACTAAGATGGATAGTGTATTGATAAATGTATTACTTACTAGTGCACCTTTTTGGATTATATACCCAATATTTCAAGACATAATCCACTTATTAGTACTAGCTTGGACATATTTTATTTTTAGTTTAGGGAGTTTAGCCAAGTCCTAGAAAACCACACTAGCACAATATGTAATCAAATTCCTATTCGGAGAGTATTGTGTATAATAACTAAATAAAAAATTAAAAAAATATTTAATAGAGAGATCAATATAAGGGAATACCTCAAGTTTTAAAGCCACCTTATGAAGTCCAACATTATTGATTGATACCATGTCATCTTTTTAAGTTTCCTGAGGTTGATTTGGGTTGACTATTGCAAAGAGGATATGAATAATGTCAACCTCATGGAAAAATTAATTGTAATTACTATATGCTACTATACCTAATTAAAACATGGTATCTATGAATTTTTGGTTTGAAGAAGATACAAATGATTGAGGCTTGGATTTGGATGCCATCCCTATGGATAATTATTGGGTAATTTTGTGAAATCTTGATGAAATCTATAGAAAAATGTGCTACATCTCTTGAAATTAAATAATTTTATTCTCAATTTGAATATCTATGCTCTCCTTATTAATAAGAATACTCAATAAATGGGGTCATTAGTGCTTCACATTTAATGTGAATGAACACCATAATTAGTTTGGCTCCAAATTTGAATTTAAGGGTCATTGTGTCATTTCTCATCACTTCACTTGATGTGGTTTTATGGTGGGTGATGTTATAATTTATTTATTAGTGACTCAATGATTTTTTTTCTATTATTTATTTATATATTTTGAATATTTGAGACTCACATATTATCACAATTTTTTGTGTGTTTATCGTAGTGACATTTTGTGACCTTTATTAAACTGGTTGAATAGGGTCCTGAATCGATGTAGCTACCATAAGACATACACCCATAATACATGAAATAATATAAACCAATGAAATATTTAAATTAAAAAATACACATATTTACCATAGGTATCATAACTCCCTCTTTCGATTAAAAATATCTAGCCTAAATTACTAGTATAAAAATAACTCTCTTCTATAGTGAATACTTAAAACACTAGCTCTCTATGCTATTATATATATTAGAAAGATGCTAGGGATAGGGTTTGTGGAGTAGTTAAATTGTAGAACAAGTATTCTTAAATATAAGACTTTACTATTAATAACAAAATTTAATCAAGTCAATATTTTGATTGATACTCTTCTCTAATAATAGTTTGTGGATACCTATGCACTAATTAGTGATTGCATTTGAATTATATTACAATGAATATTACAAGGACATTTTAAAATCATAATTAGTGTATGAGTAGTTAAATACACTAACAATTCACCTTAATATGTACTTTAATAAAAGGAAGGATAAAGGAATCACTGGGGGGATCCCCCCTTGACAACACCTTCCTTCACTCCCAAAAGTTATTTGAGATGATCAAATGGGGCCTCATTAAGGGTTTAGTGAAGATGTTTGTAACCTAATCATCTATTTGGAAAAACTTAAGATCAATGAACTTGTCCTATATTAATTTCTTAATATAATGCATATGAATCTCAATGTTATTTATGCATTGGTACTCCATAGGGTTTCAAGAGATGTGAATAACACTCTGATTATATTTACCAAATATTGTGGGTTGGGTCTAAAAAATATAAACTCATAAATCATAGAATGAATTTGCACTGACTCATGGATAATAGTGAAAAATCTAGTATAATTAGCTTTTATAGTAGATAAAGAAATAATAATAGTTTTATTATAAGACCAAGTCACATGATATACCCAAAGATACTATATGTATCTTATGGTTGACTTGTAATTTTATAGATCTCCTACCATATCAATATGTGTGTAACTTACTATGTTGTGTTCCCATCATAAGTGTAAAGAAAAATTAAATATTTTCCTCATGAATTTTACTCAATACCGTAGTGAGTAGTATCATGCAGATGCATTAGAATGTGTTTTGTAGATTTCTAATGGATTTATTGGGGGTCTTAATGATAACTTGATACCAAGTTCTCAACAAATGAAAGATCAAGATGAGTATGAGTTAATTACAAAAGAAATCCAACTGATTTCCTATCATGTACCATGAACTAAAGGACAAGAACATTTGGCAATTAGTGTGGACTTGTAGTCTTTCATGTTGAAGTAACATAAGATGTCTTAAGCATACTTGGATTAATTTAACAAAATTCATTTCTAAGATTGTATAATTTTAATACCAAGGAAAAAATGCAACAAGCCCAATTTTGTCATCTTAAAATACTTCATTATCCATGCTTTTAAATCATGAATTTACTTCGTGAAAACTCATGTGATGATTAAGTTGTCAACATAGAGGACCAAAATTAGAAGTTTCCCATATAATTTCTTGGTATAAATTAGAGTGTCAGAGAAGCTCCATGTAAATACAAATTTGACTAAGAACATGCCAATATTTTCATACCAAGCTTGAAAATACTCTATAGAGTTTAGTTGGACCAACCCTTGTTTCAAACCACACAAGGACTTTTTCAACCTGCACGTAAGGATGGAGTTATCAATACTTATACACCTAGGAGGTTGGGACATGCATATTTATTCATGCAAGTATTCATGTAAGAATGAAATTTTAATGTCCATATGATGGACGTCACATCCCTATGTTACAAGCAAAGAGAGTACTATCCTGATGGAATTACTATTGGCAACTAAAGAAAATGTTTCATCATATTAAACACCTTAAACTTATGAAACATATTTTGATATAAGTTAGAATTTTTATCTATCAATAAAGCCATCTAATGCATATTTTATGAGGTACACCAACTTTCACCTCACTAGTTTTCTTCCTTTTAGAAGTGGAATTGAGTCCCAGACATTATTATTCATAGAAATAAATTATTATACCATAGCTGCCTACCATTTAGGATGCTTAGAATCTTGATGATAAGTTTATGGATCTTATTCACTACAAATTATATAACACCATATGTATGTTACAATCTCATCATATCAGAGATGTCACTACATCGAAATAACATGAATGCAGGTTGATATCACATGAGATGAAACTTGTGTACACCATAATGTTCTTGAAGAAAAATGAAATCAATCAAAGAAAATATTACAAGAGATAAAAAATAAGTGGAGAAAAACCCAATCTTTCATTAAGTGAAAATCTCTCAAATGAGATGAGTACATATAGGAGAGTAATCAACTCCTCCACAAAATGTGGTCAATAGACCCCTTAGAATAGACAAGTAACTCCTCCATAAAACATGGTCAAATTGGCCAAGAATAGAGGAGTAACTCCCATACTCAGAATATCTAGTCAAGGGAGTTACTTCTTAGTCACCTAATCAACTTGCACACATAAGCAAGCTTTAGATTTGACAGGAACAATTTGACTATTCTCATTAGCTTTGCAAACCACACTTTTGCCATGCGATGGATCATGCTTGATAAAAGGGTGAAGAGTATTGGTAAGCCTTTACACGACTTCATATTGGATATCTAATGGACAAGAAAATTTTATTATATATACCATGGGTTTGTAAAAATATTTTCAAAACCTTATTCAAATTATTTTCTTCATGGATGGAAAATGGATAATTTGGATAATATACAAAGTATACAAGACCATCATGAAAACTAGTTTGAATGGAAACTTGAAGACAAGAAGAAAACTATGTATGCCTATTGTCAAGGGCACAAGCTAATACACTGAAATTTAAACCTATGTGAAATAATGGATAAATACCAACATACACAACATCAATAAGTAGAAATTTATATTTTTCTTGACTTTTGAGTTTTCTAATTTCTAGATCTGATAGAAATTGCAAATGATATTTATACTCATCATTATTCTTGACGTTTAAAACATTCTTAGAGATTTTAATGTTTGTTTTAGCAACAAAATAAAACTCAAAATTTTTGTCATAGACTTCATCAACCTTGAGATCAGGTATTTTCCATTCATGATTGGGATTCATTTATTCTAATTCAATATGAGCTTGATTAACATTAAATAAAGATCCCAATGGTATTTTAAAGAATTTTGAGATCTCAAAGGTACTTAGAGAATTGGAAGCTATCTAGTTAAAGGAATCAATCATACTGGCTATTATCACTACTATACATGTCTCAAAACTCAACAATCCATCCTTTAAAAGAACATTCCCTTCACTATCGTTACCAACATAATGGAAGATTCCAAAACAAAAATGACTAGAATAACCAAATATTTGAGACATAAGAATTATTGAAATATATCACTATGGAATATAGAAAATACAAAATGAAACTTTATTTATGAGAATGAACTTGATACATGAACATGGATATGATAAAATTTATGGGTCATAGACAAAGATTACATAGATTTCATACTAAATATAATCTTTTCTGATTTACAGGATCCATTTAATAATGGAAATCAAAGAAAGTAAGAGCTATATTTCAAAGACTTAGATTGACAAATAGACTTAAAAGACTACATTTCAAAGACTTAGACTGACAAATAGACTTAAAAGACTATCTCTAAGACTCGATTATCTAAGAATAAGCCTTAGCCTCTTATTCATGGAATTTTAAGAGATCTCATACCAAATCTATCTAAATAACCTAGGTAGAGGTAAAATTGGATGACAACCCCATCTAAATAGGTGACAAGGACATAAAGCTAATGAATAGAAGAAGTATTGATGAAATCAGGCCATCTCCACCATACCTATCACTTCTTAGTGTGTCAAGATTCCCTACTTGAAACAAGGAGTAATATAGATAGATACTTTTGGTTTATATGATGATTTTGATAGTGGGTTATGGGTCTACTATGCACTAACTTATAATTATTCTTATGTCGACATGACTGACATCATAATATTAATTTGTCAACATACCTGATAACATAGTACATTTGATAACATGGTAAGGTCCAAAAAGATGAAAAAGAGGGTTAACATGCCCAAATTCATGCTGATAAAAAGAAACTATTAGTAGTATTTTAGATTATTAGTCATCATCAACAAACTCATATTCTCCTTAAGGAAAATAATCACTATCAAATCTTGGATTATAATTAACATTTGGATAGATGTATAATTCATAATGTATTATGATGAGCTAGCTAAGAGCTGTGGGTGGAAATTGAGCTTGATGTGTAATTGTGAATCTTCTCCATAATGCATCAATAAGTTGGACATTTGATCTTAGCTTGGCATCAAATTGATGGTTCTAGATAGAGAAAATTTCAAACTTAAATCTAAAATGAATTCTAAGAGCAATGAAGATATTTTTTACTTGATCTAGAATAATATTAACTTCTAGATCATTTGAAGGCTTTGTAGGCATAATACAATCCAAAAATTATCTAAGGTGTTTAGGAAAATATATTGAAGACCAAAAATTTTCAGTACTAGGATTGAATGATGGCCAAAACCTAGACCATTGAATTAGAAATTCAAATCCATGGTGATACATAAATTTTAAACACAATTTTTCCAAAATCATCCTATCAAATAAAATATCATCATTTTAAATATAATTTAGAATCATGGATGCCCATCTTCTACCATCTGATTCCTAAAACTGAGAAGTATATGCCACATAATTATTATTCAATTCTATTGAAGCATCATAGGATTCTCTGGTGAGTCTGATAATTTCATGCTAAAGTTGAGAGTATATTGTCCTACAAGATTTCCAAAGAGAAGTATGGAATTATTATCTTAATTTCATGACGAGAGAGATATTATATTTTTGTTTCTTTTCTCTGGATATGAAATCAATAAGATAGTTCTTTTTACCAAAAATATGTTTTATAGAAAAATTAAAATATGAAAGAAATGATGCCCACCGTATTAATTTTATATCTCTACCCTTATGATTATATGGATTTTCAATAAAAATCATAAAATTCTTCAAATATGATCTTATCATAATTTTTTAAGACCTAACAAAGAACATAAATGAATGTATAGCTTTAATAGCTGCAAGTAGTGTTGACCAAATTTGACCCTATAGGTAAAATTAGGACCCTTATAGGTAAAAACCTATTTTTAAAGGTTTATATGGGTTTTAATATTATTTAATAGGGTGTATTATAAGTTATTTGATGTCATTTAGTGCCTTATTAGCCTTGGTCATGATCCAATTAGTTAATATGTCATTTTGAGTCATTTAGAAGGCTTTTAGGGGTCATAAATACATGTGGCATGGTTTTAAAGGTGTCAAAGTGTCCCATTTTCCTTAATAATATCTAATAGGTCAAATTACTTGTTAGGAATGTCAATCCCATTTAAAAATTGTAGGTTATCTAACTAAAGACCAAGAAATCAAAGGAAAAAGGAGGAGTTTGGCACTTGTACAACCCATGGGGGAAGGTGACACATGGGAGAAGGTCATGTAATGTATATTAATCTTTCTCACATTAATATTAGTGCTTTCAATTATTTATAAGTGATAAAAAAGGCCCAAAACTATTCTACTCCTTTCTTGACCTTCTAGACATGCAGAAGTTATCAACAAGTTCATGCTTGGTATGATCAGTGGAAGAGGTTTCAAGTCAAACACCTTTGGTAGGTGGTAGTAAAATCAAATAACTCTATTTAAATAATAATATTTTCAATATTGGTTAACCATTATTTATGAACCATACTTTACAAGCTGACTATATTTTTTTGCTTGATAATCTATGTACCTTATAGGTTTTATTCCATTTTGGACAAGTTCATACAAACCACTTGTTGAGGTTGATTATAGATTATGTTGGATTACTTATATAATGATCCCTATTATTGGTGTCACGTTTCAAGGTGTTTTGATGGGCAAAATAATTTAGGTTATAGGTGAATACATTATGCTAAGATGATAGATAGTTTTTCACCATTTTTAGGATTCTCATGTTTTGGTAGTGATCCTAGGGGGTATAAATAGGTTAATAATAATTTTTTAAATTTAATTTAAATTAAATCATGTTTAAATATCATCCTCTAAAGCAACATTCCATGAGTTTGTAGCCATAACCATCACACAGTCAGTCTACTTTATAATTGTCATATCAGTCAATCAGATGAAGTGTGCAAAGCTCTGAGACACATCTATGGAGTTGTGTTAGACGCCATTAAATTTTGAACACATTATCATGGTGGGATAAATTTTATAATAATAAATTTGATGGTATACACATTCACCCACACAGTCTACCATGAAAATGTTCATCCACAAGTGCTTGGAAGAAGAAAACCATATGGAAAATAGGAACAAAACTCTTTGAATCCATTCAAAGGTTTTGAACATCCATTTATAAGTATTAGAATATGATTAAAACTCATTTAAGTCTAAATAATATTCAGTACACACTTTCATACACTACCTGTATACATTTCAAGGTGAAAACATAGGTATATCATGATGACATCATGCTATGATGAGAGCCTTTGTGGTGGTTTCAATATCTTTGAGGTGTGAAGAGTGAATTTTGAGGTTTTGAGATGGATATACAACTCATAAAGGTCAAACAATACACACTACTTAAATTTATGTCTACTTCTTGCATTGTGGAATAACCACCTACATGTGGCTTCGTAGAGGACTAAGAACCTCAATGGAGGATTTTTGACATGGTGAAACCTTATTTGGAGTATTAATATGTTGTATATATTATGGAAGTCTTGATTGAAGAATTAGGTTGAACAAATTAGAGTGAAAACCTTGATCAAGAGGAAATAACTGAGTTCTAGGATTTAGTCCCCAAAATGAGAAAATAGAGGTCCAAGGGCATTTTGTGAAAAACATACCAAAACTATTGATGTATCATAATGTGATTTTAGTGTATTATCCATATAGGAAAATAAATATGTAAATTTTTGAGGGTATAAGAGTAATGGAAATCAGTGGTTGAGCTCCTCAAAATTTCCATTTAAATACTAATTTCCTTAACTGTTATCTACAGGTTTTGAAACTCTAAGGTGACTTTCCATTACAAGGTCGCAATACCAAACCATGCCTTCATGTTTTAATTGTAAAAAATGGTTAAATTTAAAAATATTATATAAAATACCATCAAAGGATTTTGATAACCTATATTTGACCACATATGCACCTATAGGTGTCCCATCATGCCAAATGCCCACCTCTAGCCAACATAAGTTTCAAGTTTGAAAGGATGTTTCTATATTGAAATGTATGAGTTTTAAAGGTATATTTGATGTTTTTAAAATTGATTAAAATATTCCTCAAAGGTTTCAAGTGTCTTAGGGAGAAAAAATGATGATCTTTCAAGCTCATAAACACCTACAATGACCCTACATAGTCAAATGTAGGTGACTGTAAGCAGACAAAATTGAGACAAGGTATCTAGGTGATGGTTTAGGCTATGCATGATTTTAAATGAGTTAAAAAGACACAAAATTATCATATAAGGATATAAAGAGATATTTGGATATTATATATAAGTTTTATGCACTAGTTACAAGCACAACCACTTATGATTCACTGTTAAGGAAGACAGGCAGGGTAACATAGTCTTGACTAGGTAAATAGTATGAGGGACATATGGAAGGTTGGAATGATGAATGGAAATTGGGAAACCTACATAAGTATCATGAAATTATTTATATCCCCCTAATAGTAGAAATCAAGCATAGAGGAGGAAATATAAATGAGGCATAACATAATTCACACTTTAGCCCTACATAATACTTTTTGTACAATCTATTTTTGGTTTTAAGGGAGTTGGAAGTTCAGATGACCTAAATAGAGGCCCAAAATTGGTACATAGGGTATAAATAACTTGGATAACACTCTAAAATCTTCATTTTTTATGATGTAATATGGGGAGTGCCCTCTATTTTATCTCAGACAGAGGGCACTCCCTTTATGAGTGGAACCTACAATCTTGGAAATAATGGTGAAAAGGATGGACTAGAGGGTATAAGGACCTTTAAGGAAGGTATGGGAATTTGAATAATACCGATACCAACATGAAGAATCAAGAAAGAAAGGGTGAAACTAAACATGGTGGCCTAGACCCTCAAACTTGTAGGTAGGCCTATTAGGTAAGGTTCTAAGCCAAAGCCAAATAGAGGGTCAAATTTGTTTCTAACCTCAATTTAGAACTAAATTATATTTAAAATTTTTCCTAGGGAGACAATAGGTGTATTTCAAGCATATATATTGTAGGGGAAGCCATGACAATCCATTTTTGGGCTTCAAGATAGATTGGGTCTACTAGGCATGGTTAGGCTTAGATGTCAAGTGATAGGTCACTTTAAGTTATAACTTTAAGAAAGATTTATAATGGATTATATAATTATTATGGGCTCATAATAGACATATATAATATTTTATAATGTAGATAAACCCTTGAAAAGGTTACTTTTGACTCAAGATAACTTTAAGCCTACAGGGAATGGATAAGCGAGCTTGATATGCTAGTTTTGAATGCTCACATATTATTGGGGGTTATTTATGAGGATATATTGAGTTTAAATAGGTTAATAGGGTCCTTTAACATCATTTTTTTGATATTTTTTGGTAGTTCCAATGTCAATGTTTTATGAACAAACCTTAAGAGCCTAAAACACTCAAAATCCTTGTAAACCTTTTCTAGTGACCTAATTGGAGAAATGAGGTTATAGGGATATTAAAATGAGATATTTTTACATTAAAGTGCTTTAAAATTTTATAGGACTCACTCAGGATCCTTCCCATCCTTTTGAGTTGTACATAACTATACAGATGGAGTACAAAATGGGGTATTTTTGACTATTTTGTGTGTTGTGCAGGTTATAGGAGGTTAAAAGAGATTAAAATAAAATGGAAGGGAATATTATGACTTAAGATAACTCTCCATGTCAAATTAATTTCTTGGAACAACTCTTAAGTTCCTCAACAACCTACTTCATCTTAACCAATCAAAACTGGCATAGTGACCAAGCTAGTGAGAAGAGTGGAAAACTTCAAGTGAGTTGATTTTAAGGTGTAATTGATGCCTCTAAAGACATGAAGAGTATTTAATAATCTCATAAATCCATAAAATATATTTTCATAGGAAATTGAAGCCAATTTTTAGGCCAAGTGTAAGAGGTGTGGGAAAGAGGAGTTTCTTTTACTACAAATGGTGATGGCTCACTTCGAGATGATTATAGATGATCAAGACTACAAATAATGCATGGAGAGGCATGTATAAAATACTTATCATTAATTAAAATCATTATACTTATCCATAATTAATTTTAGAATGTTAAAATAGAGGTGAATTGTGAAGGTAATTTTTTGAGCTAGAATGAGAACTTCCACACTACTTTTCATGAGTGTCATGACTTGAGATGACACTTGTGCATCTTGAACTTACATGGTTCATTTCACATATTCTTATCATTCATATTTAACTCTTTTTATCAGATTTAAAATTTTCCTTGTGGCCTTTTGACTTATCTTTTCTCCTCTTTCTCTCAAGTTCTATAAGAACTAGTCATTTGGCCTTTTTAAACTATGCTCCACTTGAGTATTTTGAAGCCTTGCCATTTGAATACTATTTGATCAATAATAATATTATTTTTTACCTCTTCCATGACTATTATTAGTTTTTTCATTTGGAATGTTTTATCCTACATAAGTGATGAATCTTGTTTCCTTAACATGGTTATTTCATTCTCTCACCTATTTACAGTTAGAAAGTTTGTTCTTATAAGGCATGTGAAGAGTTTTATGATGTGTCAGGGTTGAGTGAGTTAGTCTATCAAAATAATGCCATTCTAGGCATTTTATCTATTCCTCCTAGCCTAAACATTCATCACAATCTCATAATGTAACATTGATGTGAGAAGATGCAGATTGAAGAAGTATATATTTGGTTAGTCCTTTATTCTCATGTGTAAAATGCAACTGGTTGGAAGTCACCAAATTATTTAGTGTATCCCCTCCCTTAGAATAGTTTTCTTTAAATTTTCTCTCTCCCTTTTCCATCACAAAGTTTAGGTGTAGTAGTTATCCAAAGTGGTACATCAAAAGAGCTAGCCCTATCTAGAGATTCAGCCCACTCTTAGGCTCACCCACAACCTAAAGGTATTTCAATTATGACACTTGGATGAGGAGAGTTGAGACATCTCCTTAAATGGTTCAAATCCAAGTGACAACAAGTATTTCTTTATGAGTAAAATTATAATTCAATTGAGATTTCTTAAAAGAACCATAGGAAAACCTACAAGGATTTTCTATACCATTAGATAATTTTTATTTCAATAATGCACCCAAAAATTGATCAGATGCATCAGTTTCAATAATTTTTAATCCATTACCTAAAAGACTAAGAGGAGGCAAATTCTGACAATTTTCTTTAATTATTTTAACTACAACAATCATTTAATCATTTCCATTTGGAGGATTTTTGGAGAGATTTTTATTTAACAATAGTCTATCTTGAGCAATATTATAGTAATAACCTACAATATAATTGACACAACCTAAAAATATCTAAAGTGACTTTTTATCTATGATTTCATCAAATAATTTATTAATATTCTTGAGAACATGATCTTGAACTGCAACTCCTCCAGAAGTTATCTTCACACCAATGAAATCAATTTCATCCTTAAAAGTGATCATATTTTTAGTAGAAAGAACCAATCCATTGTCATAAACAATATGATAAAATTGTTTTAGATGATCAATATGTTCCTTTGGTGATTTTGAGAAAACCAATATATCATCAATATATACAATAATAAATTGAGAGTATGGAGCAAAGATTTGATTCATCATATTCTAAAATATGCTAGAAGTAGTTTTAAACTAAATGGAAGTACATTTTATTCATACTGATAAAATGGAGTGATGAAAGTAGTTTTGTACTTGTCTTCTTTTAAAACTTGGATTTGCCAAAACCTTGATTTAGGATCAAATTTTCTATAGACATTGATACCATGAATCTTTTATAAAATATCATCTTTAGAAGGAATTAGAAGTTGTACTAGGATTACATATTTGTTAAGAGGAATATAATTCACAACTAATATTTTCTTTCCTCTTATTTATTCAACCTTTTTATTGACATAAAATGCTTCACAACCCCAAGGACTATTATATTCTCTAATAATACCCATTTATTTTAACTAAAAAATTTATTTAAAACATTCTTTCCTCAAATAAAGACACATACCTGAATGATGAGCTTTGAATTTGGGCTCAACTTCTTTTCCATTTTTGTCCTTGATCATCTTTAACTCAATTCTGTAAGTATGAATCTTTCCATGCCAAAATGCAAGAGAATTCTTTGAACAACAATCCTTTTTTATTTTCATGATAATGTTATCAATTTATGAGCTACACAAGCTAATACTTTTGTGAATCCAGACATTATTCATGGGTTTTCTAGTTTTCTCTTGCAATGGAATTCTGCAAACATATTGCTCCTTTTTGACAAGATCAATATTATTTCCAAGCACAATTCTTTCATAAAATATGGAAATAGGATAAACAATAGCTGAATTATCAAAACCAATCATCATATCATATTATAAAATCTCATGTTTTACTAGAAATAAATGGTATATACGATCTCCTAGTAAGGAAGGAACATGAGTAGATAACTGAGATACTACTATTTTTGTATTGAATATTAATATGTGAAAGTCTGCTTTCCATTGATCACTAATACTAGAGTTATATCTTACTAGAGAAATATTATCACCTGTATCTAGAAGCACATCTAATTGATAAGCCTTAAATATATTCCATTTAATAGTTAGCTCACATATAGGATTATGAGTTTATGTACTTTCACTTACTAGATGTGAGAGGTTTCATCTTCTTGATAATTTTCTTCAAAAATTTGAGTAGTCATAACTATTTCTTGTTCAAATTGAATCTCATCATCCTCTTATTCAGCTTCTTTTTTTAGTAATTCAATTAATTCCTTTTGAGATTTATATAGGAATAATTTTAATTTCTCAATTCTCCCTTATCTCCTTTTAGTCATAGATATATCATATTTTCTGTAACTTTTTTCATTAATTTATTGTAAAGAAAGCTGTTTGAATTATGGCATAATTTTTCCAAGTATTTCTTTTTCTATTTTCTCCTTAGCAATCCTAGACAAGTATTATTTCTCACATTCTTTTATTTATTGTGCAAGAGAGGATATAAAAACAATTAAATAAACTAGAGTTTTTTCTATCTTTGCTTTAGCTGATATAACTATTGAGATGATTTTATTGCATCAGGTATGGGGATTCTTACCATGTGAATATGAAATCCAATTTATGATTATAATTAGAAGACTCTTCTAATTCAAAAGAATAATGATTTAATGCAATGCTAGCTTCAAATTCTTCTTCAGACTCTAAAAATTTTTCAACTAGAATGTCAAAATCATAATTATCTTCTAGCTCAAAAATAAAAATATATTCATATTCATTAATATTATAGGAATTCAATAAATTCACCTTTTTAAATTCTTTCTTTCTATTGGGACACTTGTTGGCATAATGATCTCCTTGGCATATGAAACACTTAACAGGGTTCTTCTGTAGACCATCTTTTCTCTTTCTAAACACTTTTTTTGGCCATGATTTTCTTTTGGAAAACTTCTTGTACTTATTTTGAGAATTATAGAGTTTCCTCCCAGGGGAAAAATAACAATGGCAATCAGAAGATTTTTTGCTATTTTATACATATACTTTTGATAGGTATGAGAATCATGATATCCAAATTTATCATCTTAACAATCATAAAATTTAACACCAATATGCTTATGAAATTTTAGAGTTTTTTTTTGAGATTTTATTTCTATACATAATTTCATATGTACACATTTGATATTATGATTAATCCTTGCAAATGACATAGAATAAAAATCATTTATTGTAGTCTCTTTATACTTTTGTGAAAAGTATGTAGGAAAAGACTCAAGATATCTAACATTATAAGTAATATTATTGAGTTCATTACCAGTACCATTGAATTTTTTTTATATAGCAGATATATTATTCTAGATGACTCATATCACACAATGGAGCTTTCATGAATTTTTGTTTATTAATTTTTTTGTCATTATCCAATGTTCCAACAAACTTATATATTAATGCATTTGCTAAAGGATTAACATGTAAAGATGAAAAATTAATGACTGTCTATCTATCATTTTCAAAGAGACTATCCCACTCAGTTCTAACAATACCAATGAATCCATTTGCTATACTTTCAACCATATCTCTAGGTTTTTTCCATAATTAGTAGTCTAAAAGTTTTCCCAAAAAATAATTACTTGAATCATTTATAACCTCTTAACTAGAGATTCACATTGAAATCTCCATAAGAAAGGTTAGAGATTCAAAGTTCTCATCTATCCTTCTAATGGAGTTCTAGATGACCCTTCATGTGGTGTAAATATAGACTTAGCTTCATTCATATCAAATTTAGTCATTCCAACTCTAAAAATTGGATCTACCATAGATGGTATATTAGGAATACTTTTGGATTTTGGTATATGGAAAGATATATGTAACTTTTGGACATGGGACTAGGTTACTGGACTATGTTTATGGGGTTCATGAGAGGATCCAGGTTTTTCAAATACTTCAAATGGGTGTTGAGGTTCTTTTTCAGAAGGCTAAAAAATGTCAACTTTAGACAAAATATCAATAATTTTATTTATAAAAGAAGATTGATTAACAAATTCTCTAGATAGACTATCTGTTTGGGATATAAGGGTTTTTAATTCTTTTTCATGACATTTTTAGGTATCTTATATAGTATGGCTAGCAGACTAGATATTATCATCTTTTGGAACTTGAAAATAAAATTCTATTTTAATGGCATCGACTCTCGTATCTATCTGACTCTATCTTTTCATGATCTTATCTTCATAATTCTTAATCTCATCAACTTTTACTTCTATATTTGAAATTTTTGATTCAAAATTTTGACTAATAGTGGATGCTATAGTCTTTGAAATATCTTCAATTTGATGTAATGCCTAAGAAATTTAACCTTTCTAATATAAATCAATGGATTTGAGTATATTATAGGCTTGATCAATAGATTGTTGAATCTCACTAATTCTATTTTTTAGACACTTTGTAGTTAAATTATTCCAATTTAGCATCTTAACTTCAAGTGTTTGGTCTAAATTCTTATCTATCTATCTCAGATATATCATCTAAAATCTTTGATTTCCATCTAAAGTATCTTGATTGAAGTTAGACAATTTTGTAAATATTTTTTTAGTATATGACTAATATCCTAATGAAGTTTTCCATATATGTTTTTTGGATGAACTTTATTCCATATGAACTAATCTTGGATTAGATAATAATTGTTTAGTTATTTGGAGTAAGATCAAAGCTTCATGATCAACTTTTGAAGTTTTTATAGAAACCATGTTGATCTTATTTTGAGCTTGATCTATTGTCTTTTGATAATATATGTGGAAAATAGAGTCTATCTAAGGATCATGAACTCTATTTTTATGAGAACATATATGACTAGAATTTGGAACCTTATGAGTGTATACTAGAGCTGGGATGATTAAATTTGATGATTGGTTTTTTAAGGAGATCCTTGATAAAGGAAGCAAAGGATAATGAATTTTTTGGCTTCTAAATAAATTATGTATCAACAATCCATTTCTATAAAATGGGTCCCAATAACTATGCTTGATTAGGTACCTAATACAATGAAATCTCTTATGAAATTAGAGAAAAAGAGAAAAAACATAGGAAAAACTCCCCCCCAAAAGAGATACATAGAAGTGAAGAGGATATAAGGCTCCCTTGAAGATGATATTACTACTGATTTAGAACGTACCCCAAGAAGAGTTCATAAATGAATGAAATTTATCTTGGTGAAGGGTTTGATAAATATATCTATAACCTACTTTGAAGACTGGTAAAATATCAAGTCAATGACCTGACCATAAATAAGCTTTCAAATAAAATTTATGTAAATTATAAAGTGTTTAGTTTACTGGTGTTGAACTAGATTATTAGATATTTATATAGTACTCTAGTTATCACAATAGATGATGGTGGGTTACTTGAAAGGAATGCTAAACTCAGATAGAATACCCTAAATTCAAATAGCCTCAATAGTTATGTTAATAGATCCCCTATACTCTACCTCTATGGATGATATAATAATAACATTTTACTTCTTTCTAGATAATTGATAGGACTAAAACCTAAAGAAAAATTATAATTGAAGTGGACTTATGATTTTGAGTATTGCTAGCCCAATCTAAATCTGATAAACTAAAAAAGTCAACCTCTATACCAAATATGTATTGAATATTGAATCTATAAGAGCCCTAAATGCAATGGAATATTTGCTTGACTGATTTCTAGTGCAGCTCATGGGGCTGCTCTATGAATTGTGAAACAATGCCTACTATATATAAAATATCGGGCCAGGGATGAGTAAGATAAATAAGGTTTCCAACAAGTTATTGATACCAAGTGGCATTGACCAAAGGTGTAGAAAGTTATCCTCAAGATTTAATATTGATATAAAGGGAGTCAAAGATGGCTTATAATCAATAATGTGAAATTGATCTAGAAGATCGAGAGTGTACTTAGGCTATATAAGTGAAATCCTTGAATTAGAATATGAAATATCAATGCCTTAAAAGTAATGTAGAAGACCCAAGTGTATCATGTCAAATCTATCCTATAGATATGTCTTCACCATTGTAATAGATGATGAGTAAATCTCGATGATCAAAAGATCATCAACATAAAGGACTAGTATTAGTAAAGAATTATCCTATCATAAGAATTATACATTGATGTCTAAATGACACTTAGTGAAACTTGAAATAAGGAGGAAGGAATCCATCTTGGTATACAAAGTTTGAGGGGCCTATTTAAGGCCATAAATAGATTTACTAAGTCTATAAACTTAAGATGGATCTCAAAAAAACCTAGATAGATGCTCCATGTAGATATCCTCCTCAAGGTCTTCAGAAGAAAGGAGCTCTTCACATCCATTTAGTGCACATCCCAACCATGTGCTACAAATGTAACTAGTGTGAGTTAGATCAATGTCATCTTTGTAACAATTACAAAGTTATTTAAGTAGTCAATGTTGACTGCCTATGAAAAACCCTTTACAACCAATCATGCCTTGTACTTATAAACTAACCCATCTACTATAAATTTAGCCTAATATATCCACCTACATCGAACCATATTCTTTCCCTTATGAAATGAAGTCAAATCCCAAGTATGTTTTTGATTAAGGAAGAATATTCTTATTGCATATCACTATCCCACTCAAGTATGCTTGAAGACTCACAAAATGTATGTGGATCTAAAACTAAAGAAAAGAAAGCACATGGACCATTCTGATAATCTATCTAAGTATGTCTATCATTTGTTGGATCCCCTACCTAGCTACTTGCTCTCTAAAGTGTCTGCCTAGCCCAAAGAGGCTTTGATGTGGGTAAGTTAGATGTTGACTCATTATCCTCTAAATCATGACTATAGGTTGATTTAGAAGACTCCTCATCACTAACCTCACTATCATAACATGAATAATAAGAAGAATACCCTATCTCAAGAACCTGCTTTGGATAATTTGAGTTGGAAGAATAATCAATTCTAAGTGAATCTAATGGAGAATAAATGTCAAGTGTTGAGTCTTTGGGAATCTCCTAAAAGTGAACACTTATTTATATGAACAACTCATGTGTGGTTAGATGAAGAGGGTGGTACACCTTGACACCATATAGATAACCAACAAATATGTAAGGCTTGGAATAAGGTTCCTCAGATTTGCATTTTTTATTTGGTATGCATGTCATAACTAAGGATTTGAAAACCCTAAATCACTCAAATACAAGTTTCATTCTATGACAAGATTCAAAGGAATTTATGTCTTTCAAAGATTTTTTAATAACCCTATTCTGAATATAACAAGTACAATTAATGGATTCAACCCAAAATTGAGGTGTAAAGGACTTAGAGTGAATCATACAGCTAGCTAGCTCTTTCCAGGATCTATTTTTTCATTCTACAACTCCATTCCATGAAGGAATGTAAGTAACTATCCACTTCAAATAAATCCCCTCTATAGTGAAAAAATGCTCAAATTTGTTGTTGACATATTCAAATCCATATTTAGTTGGAAGAACCTTGATGGATTTCTTAGTTTTTTTCTCAAAAAGTGCTTTGAAGTCTTAAAAATATTCAAACACTTATATAAATTTGTCTAATAAAGTAGACCCATATGTATCTTGATATATCATCAATAAAAGTGAGAAAGTACTTATTCCTTGTAAAATATAAACTAGGAAAGGCCTAGATATATCACTATGTACTAACTCTAGCACTTGTGAAGCCCTCTAAGATTTTTCTTTTGTAAAATTTCTCTTAGAGATGTTTCCCAAGAGAGAAACCATCACCAAGACCTTAAAAAAATGAAATTGAGGCAATCTTATGACCATGTCATTTTTGATGAGTTTTTCTTGGTAGCAATAGTTTAGGTGGCCAAACTACTCATGCTAAAGTTTTTTAACTCCACTTAAAAGAGTCAAAAATACAATTAGAGAAGAATCTAGTGGAAAATGTGAGAAGGTATATAACCTAACTTGGTGATATACCCTACCCACTACCACTATAGAATCATTATGCAACTCTATGATTATGATTGAATATGGTGAAAACTCTACCCTCATGCCCTTACTAATGTGAGTGATTTGGCACACTGATAAGATATTAGTTTAAAGTTTTTCCATGTATTTCAATAGACCCTCTCCATAAAAATGGTACATAAGTGTCATCACCAAAACTAATGAAAGACATAGTATAAGGCTCAAAGGAAGAAAAATCAACTTGTGAAGAGCCCATGTGGTGAGAAGCACCCAAATCAATAACCCATGAAGATGTTGGAGCTACAAATTCTACAAGAGCCTTGCCCTTATTATTATCTTTCCCCTTGGCCTTTTCCTTGATAGAATCTTGGGTTGTTGAATTCTGCTTAATTGATTCAGGAACACTTATGTTGTTATTCTATACGAGATGAGTTATGTGATCTATTTATTTCTTGATGCACTTGTGTTCATCATGCCCATTTTTCTTATAGTAAGCACACTTAACTTTATATTTCTTAGGTTTATCATTTGAAGTGGAGATTTTAGTAGTGGTTTTGGTACAGGTCGATTATTTATTCTTCTCTTGATCCTTTTTATTTTTCTTCTTCTCTTTCTTTTAAGCCTTTGTTTTCTCATTATCAACAATTAGGGCTTGCATTTTTGAGGACATCAATGTGCCCATCTAGATCAACTTGTCTCGCTCCCTAGTTAAGTCAGTAATGAAAATATTTAAAGAGGGATTTCCAATGTAGTGCTCAAAACACTTTTAGTGGCATAGAATATAGAGACAAATAATGAATAGTCAATACCTAGATTTAAGAGTAAAAAAAGAATAAGTTGGTCATCTTATTTCTTTATCCTATATTATTTTAATTAAAGTCTCAAGGACTTGAACTTAGTGAGGAAATCCTAAACGGTGTTAAAGTTACTAGGAATTAGGCTAATGAGTTAATTCTCAAATTTATGACCTCTCATCACATATTTCACCCCAAATAATTTTCCCAAAATGGTTCATACATCATTGGGTGATTTTACAGGCTCTAAGTGGAATAAGAGATCAGGGGATATAAAAAGACATAATGACCCATAAGATTCATCACTAGGGTTATACCAATTAAATTTATTTGCATCTATGCTAGGTTTAATTTCATCACCCATGGTTATCCTATACAAACCCTTACTCTTTATAATGATTACCATATTGATTTTCCATTCAGGATAGTTAAAGGGAGTTAATGGCTTAATTAAACTTGAATCCATTTTAGTGTAGAAATGAAGTTGAATTAGTGCAAGTCAAATTTGTTGTTTCAGAAATGAAAGTGCAAGCAAAATGAAAAGAGTGACAAAACAAACACATCACCCCCATAAATTATGAAATGGTGACCCCACCCAAACACATCACCCCCCTGAGCCTAAAATGTAGTGGAATATCTGCTTGACTAATTTCCAATACAACTCATGGGGCTCCTACATGAATTGTGAAACAATACCTACTGTATATGAAATATTGGGCCTAGTATGAGTTAGATAAATAAGGTTTCTAATAAGTTGTTGATACCAAGTGGCATTGACTAAAGGTGTATAATAGTTAACCTCAAGCTTTACCCCTAATAGAAAGGGAGTCAAAGATGTCTTGAAATCAATCATGTGAAATTGATCCAGAAGATCGAGATATTACTTAGGATATATAAGTGAAATCCATGAAATAGACTATGAAATATCAATGCCATAGAATTAATGTAGAATACCTAAGTCTATCATGTCAAATCTATACTATAGAGTTGTCTTCACCATTGGAATAGATGATGAAAAAATATTAGTGATCAAAAGATCATCAACATAAAGGACTAGTATTAGTAAAGAATTATCTTACTATAAGAAGTATACATTGAGGTCTGAATGACACCTAGTGAAACTTGAAATAAAGAGGAAGGAATCCATCTTGGCATACCAAGCTTAAGGGGCTTGTTTAAGGCCATAAATGGATTTCCTAAGTCTATAAAGTAAAGATGGATCTTGAACAAACCTATATGGATGATCCATGTAGATATCTTCCTCAAGGTATTTGTAAGGAAAGGAAATCTTCACATCCATCTAGTGCACATCCCAACCATGTGCTACAGATATAACTAGTATGAGTCAGATTGATGTCATCTTTGTAATAGATGCAAAGTATATAAGTAGTCAATGTTGACTACTTGTGAAAAACCCTTGGCAACCAATCATGACTTGTACTTATCAACTGACCCATCTACTATAAATTTGGCCTGATATATCCATCTACATTGAACCATATTCTTTCCCTTATGAAGTTAAGTCAAATCCCAAATATGATTTTTGATTAAGGAAGAATATTCTTCCTATATAACACTATCCCACTCAGGTATGCCTGAAGCCTCATAAAATGTCTATGGATCTAAAACTAAAGAAAATAAAACATATGAACCAATTTGATAATCTATTTGAGTATGTCTATCATTTGTTAGATCCCTACCTAAATACCTACTCTCTAAAGTGTCTGCCTTGCCCAAAGAGGTTTTGATGTGGGCGAGTCAAGTTCTAACTCCTCATCCTCTAAAACATGACTATAGGTGGATGTAGAAGACTCCCCATCATTTCCCTCACTATCATAACATGAAGAATAAGAAGAATACCCTAGCTTAAGAACCTGCTCTAGATAATCTGAGTTGGAAGAAGAATCAAATCTAAGTGAATGTAATGAAGGAGAATAAGTGTTAATTTTTGAGTGTTTGGGACTCTCCTAAAAGTGAACATTATTTCTATGAATAACTCATGTGTGGTTAGATGAAGAAGGTGTATGCTTTGACACCATATAGATAAACAACAAAGATGAAAAGTGATTTAACTATTTAGGAATAATGGAGTTTTATTCCTATTTTATTTAAGGGTCTGGATTAATAAATTAATAAAGAATATTGTAATAAATATAGTCCTGATTTGTATAATTTATTTATCTTTATTACCTTTATAAAAATAGTAATAAATAAGGAGAAATATATCTTATCTTGAAAATGGATTAAGATGGATGATACAAAGGCTAGAATTGGTTGTACAAGACTAGGATAGTGTCATGAATCTGAATCTATATTTTATTTGGTAAAAAGATAGGAGTACTGAAAATAGGATACTTTGGGGTCTGATGCTATTATCCATTCTTATCACTATTATCCAAATTAGTCATAGAGAATTGAAACTTTTTGAGTTTTTATTTTGTTCATGTATGAGCTTGATTATGAAATCTTAAGTGCTGATTCATGATGGAACTCACTGTAGAGCTGATTTAATCTTCAAATCCTAACCCTCCACCATGCTTGATAAAAAATGTTTGAACCACTTGAGGAAAGGGGGGTTAGTGTGTAAAATGAACTAAATGTGTAATCCACACCCCTTATGTGGACATGCTTCTTACATACCAATACTCTGAAAAGGGATCAAGCCATATGTAGTTCTCCCACCTAATGTAATTTGTGTAATAGTATGATGTAGATGCAAAATTGCCAAATTGAGAGTGCTTGAGGTGGCTAGGAACTGGTATGAGGGTTTAAGTATGTTTAAAACTGTGTTGGGTGATTGTATGTAGAGAATAGGGAAGTTTTCCTTAGTTCTTTGTTTTTATTCTTGCTTGTTTTGTAAGATTTGTCACCTCCTTTGTAAATGAGATTTGAGTGGGATTTTATAGGGAAAAATTGGTCATGGGTTAGATGTCTTCAAATTAAGCCAACACAATGAAGGATAAGGATCGGATGAAAATCATCATTTAGGCTCAAAATTCAAACAGATATGAGTGCCAAAAATGGGACACCTTAGGGTATAACACTATAGTCCAAGTATGGAACTCCTACCCTTTAAGATTGAGACTTGGGGGAATAGGATTGGTCTAGGAAAAGTAGCTTGGTTGAGGTGGAATGACTGTTCAAAATGTTTTCTATGGTTGGTAATAAGTGAAAAGGTGCCTATAAGGGCCACACGAGCATGCAAAAAGGAGTTATGAATAGGGTGTCATAACCCACACTAAAAATACCAATTTAGACATTTTATATGACTACATTCCCCCAACCTCCCTCTCCCCCCCCACCCCTTTATTTTAGTGATGCAACAAAGTGAAATACTAAGAAAAAATAAAAGTAGAAAGAATACCTAAACTTACTTGAAAGGGTGAAGCCCATAAATATGTGTGATGTTGAGTGATGATGAGTAATGCTAGGTAATGTAAGGTATGTGCTGTACCAAAAATAATATCATAAATGGAGCTAAGTGGTCAATTCCTTGAGAGTGGCTCAAGAATATAAAGGGTATCCCTTTGGCTCCATCATCACCTATTAAGTGAAGCTATGTGATCATGTATGTGTTAATCAATGTTTGGACTATGTGTCCAATCCCTTTGAGTAGGTGGCTCAAGAATACAAAGGCTAACTAGTCCTTTGGCTCCATCATTGCCCACTAAGTGAAGTTATGAACTGATACTAGTATGAAATGTGTGTCATATTAGATGGCTCTTGAAGCCTATGAATGCTCTATAATATGAAAATGTGGCATAGATAGCTAAATGTGTACTGAGAAATAGGCTAGTATTGGCCACTCCAAAAGGTGGAGATTAAGGTTGTATGAATGCCACTCTAAAACTAAGAACTAGGTTTATATGAAAGCCACTTTGAAATGATTCCAACCAACTAAAAATAGAATAAGGCATGTAACTACTAAGAATACCAGGGTAATGAAATGAATTAGAAAGAAAATAAGGCAAGTGTGCCATGCACATTTACCCCAATCATTGGTGTCTATAATATGGATTCTAATCTAAAAGTTGTACCAACTGCCTAATCTAAAACTAGAAGTGAGAGCCATCATGTCATGCATAATGCCTCCTATATCTAGATAGTCTAACAAAAATTGTATTAAAACTACTCAACATGAATTGTACTATAGCTGAAAAACTATAACTGACCTTACCTTTTTTTCTATTTTTGGAAAATATAGGTTTTCTAATGTTTGGATAGGAGCATAAAAAACATGACACTTTACTATCTAGTATTGTAATCTAAGTATGACAATCTTATCCTTTACTATTTTTGAAAACTATTTTATATTCATCACTTTCGTTCTGGTCTATTCTACCTAATATGAGTTTTGAATGCTATTTTGAGTGTTCTAAAAATTGATTTTTGACCAGTAAAAGTCTCTGATCTCTGTGACAAAACCCCTATTTATTACCCCCTCTTCTGAGGGTAGGACTGAAGACTCTACAATGATTGACCTTAGAAAAAGATCCCTAAAAGTGTGTTATGCTATGAAATACAAGACATCACAATGATAATTAAAAAAATGTCTCAAGATATAGTATATTTTATATTGGGGATGGTTAGATCAAGAAGAGTTTGCCTAGATAGATGTAACAATGTAATAACATGTGTAGTATACTAAACTAAAAGTAAAAATCTAGTTAGTTTTTAGTTGTCAAGGAGGGATGGATCATGATGTCCATCATGGAATCCAAGAAGGCAAGATAATTTATGATATGGATCATGGCATTGTAAATAATTGAGAAGTAAACAAGAAAACAAGAATGCAAGACAAGAATCAAGAAGCATACAAAAGTGGCCAAGGGGCCAATCAAACAAGGGACATGGGCACATGTCATTCATGTTGGGAAAGCAAGCATATAAGGCATGTTCAAATGACACATACATATACAATTAAAAACAAGCAAGGTGGCATGAAGGCCATAAACACATAAAAGAGTAAAAGCAAAAGACATTGGAAAATGTCTTAAGGCACACACAAGAGACAAAATAAGAACTTAGAAATGCAATCAAATCTAGCTACTCAAAGCAAAAAAGGAAAACATGTAAATTCTAGAAATACTATTACATCTAACTAATCAAAGCAAGAAATAAAAGTATTTAAAACATGTAGTACAAGAGTAGGTAGATGCTAAGTAATACATAAGTGCTATATGTTAGGAATAAAACACTTCAATCTAGATCTACTATTACCATAAACTAGATATAAATCTATGTAATAAAATGCATAATGGAAATAACCTTAATTCACCATTAATATGAAATAATAAATGAGAGCAAGATAATAATAACATAGATAACATAGATCTAACGTGGTTCACCCAATGTGGGATACATTCACTAAATAAAGTTCTCAAATAAATTAGTAATTAAAAAAAAATTATAATGAACTCTCATAGAGAGAAAAATCTCTCGTAGAAAGTGCTACACAAAAATTTGCACTTTCACCTACACCTATAAAATGCTGTATCTCATAAGTTGCTAAACCACACCCTGTAATGAACACCTACACTTTAAAAAACACCTACACTTTTGACTCTGATCCTCAAATCCACATCATAAAAATTAAAACATCAACCTCTAAAAGCCACACCACAACATATATATATATATATATATATATATATATATATATATATATATATATATATATATATATAAATGAAGAAAATCCATAAAATGAGGAGCAAATATGCAATACTTATCCAATATAAGCATTATCCAACATGTGACAACCCTCCTCCACCTCATTAAGCTTAATCAAAAGCTCACCCAAGGAGAAATTATCCATATTCATCTTCTCCACCTTCTAAAGGCATATTTTTCCAAAAACATGTGATCTCAACCAACTCCACTCAACAAAGAAGGAGTTGCCTTTTCCAAAAAACAACTAGCTTCCTCAAAAAAAGGAAGTCAACATGGGAAAAGACATCAAACAACTAACTCCATGAAATATGGAATACATAGAAAATAAAAATATAAAGAATATTCCACTCACATGTAAAGAGAATGAAAATTTTTGCCTCCACATCCTTAGATCTCTTTAGGCCCCCAAAATTTATTCCTATGGTCATGTGATAGCCCCAAAGGGCTCCACACTCAACACTATATACTAGTGAGTGTCGATAAATAATCTATGTAAAGCTCATAAGTAATGTACATCATCATGAAAACTAGTGTGTGTGGTATAGGAATAACATAACCTGGATGGTGTAGTCATGTAGAAGATGCCCCCGATGGGTTTATATATCAATGTATATCTCAAATGTATGAAGTGGGATGCCCCCTCAATGGGTAGATTGAAGCAATCAAGGATTTGGGTGTCACTACACACACTCAAAGAAGATCAAGTGAAGCATGGTAATGTAGATAAATCAATAAACAATAGCATAAAATAGCAAAATGTAAGTCTAGTATGGTAGTAGAAATGTAAAGCATGGATGATGCATATAGCTGTAGTTTTTTTGGTTATTTGAATGTTTTTTATATTTTGAAATGTTATAGTGTTTTTGGTATTTTTTGAAATAAGCTATGTACAATAAATCCTAAAGAAACTATGTACAAGAAATTGAAAATAAGATATGTACAATAAAGAATAAGAAAAGATGTTACTAATCGATGAGTCTCATAAGAGACTCCCTATCATGGTGTCCTAAATCAAGGAGAGGGATAGTGTGTGATCATGAAGCACGATGGAAAGGTTGAGACTGTGACTCTGAAAGCTATGTATGCTATAAGTACTCTAAAATATCTATTGTGGAAACTGACTGTGGAGTCCCCTTATAACTCTAATAAGTAGATGAATCTATTAGGCTTTTAGGGACCCATCTGGTAGTAGAAGAAGCTATCAAAAAATGTGTTCTATGTGTAAAGGCATATGACCTGAATGATACTATCCTGGGTGTGAATACTATAGCTATAAACTATCTAGAGTCTTGAAACCATCATTGATGTAGTGGTTTCTCTAAAAGAGGCCTCCGTGGAAGTGTATGAACTCTCTATGCTGGTGAGGGAGGACTCGACTATGTCTAGATCTCAATTAGAGGAAGAAGAACTATAACTGGTGGAGTTGAAATTGGTGACTATGAAATAAGAGATGGCTCTAAAGTGGAGAGTAGTAACTCATATGAAACTCCACCAGCTATAATAACCTGATTAACATGAATGAATTTCATGCATCTGTGAAATATAGAAGGTATTGATCAAAGTTTCTAGATCCATGGTTAATCAAGTAACATGTTGAAGACTCCTGCATTGGGAACAATAGTAAATGGTGTGGCCACATGTGTAGGTCTAACCTATAGAAGAAGTACAATCTCACCCAGTGAACTGTATATGTGTCCACTAAATCTACTGATAACTATGTCCATTAGGGTAATATCTTGCTCTGAATATCCCAAATACTAAAGTAGTGTCATAGTGCACATATTCACACTAGATCCAGTATCTATGAGAATATTATGAATGGGATGGTGACTAATGTAGGTTTCGATAAAGAGTGCATAGTAATTTGTATCATCTTCAACTATGTCTTGCTCTAAAAAAGAGATTAAAGGTCTATCTAAAACTCTAGAATTATACACACCAATCATGTTGCTCAAAGGATGTGACTCAACTGAAGGTGCCTGGTATATATCTAATGGAGGGTGTGCATGGTTAACACCTATTGTATTCCCTATCTCTTGTTTATAATGCTATGAGAAAGGATCTAAGAAAATTTTTAGAGCCATGTCTTGAGTTTTATTTGTCTGAGGAGGCTCCATTAGAGTGCTAAGATCAATAAGGTTTCCATCTATCAAGTCTTGTATTTTGTGTCACAAAATAATGAATCTATTCATTATGTGGCCTGGTGCCCTATAAAAATTTCAAAATGCATGATAATCATATCCATGTGGAAGAGGCTTTGTTGTATCAACTTCTTATATAGGGGGAAGAGATATGATATTTCATTTCAATAGTTGCTATAAGACTCTGGTTAGAGATATTGGTAGATTGGTAAAGGCTCATCTAGGAGGTGTTGATAAAACCAATCATTGAGGGGGCTCTAAAGCTACATTAATTTTAAGTTGATTTTAACTTTTGATATCATTAACCTTTACTTTGTATGGGACTTTGCTGTTGCTCTTGTTTATTGTTTTTGATATGCTTATGTATTTTAATTTGTCCATTAAAATTAATTTGAATTCCCTTTACTTTAGTGTATGACATAACTCAGTGAAGGAAGAGAACCTTTTGAACATTATTGACTCATGCAAATTTGGTAGAAGACTTTGTTTGAAGAGATCTTGTAATTCTTGATTGGCTATGGGGCTAGTCATTTTAGCCAAAATAGTCTTATATCTAAGAACATAATCTATGAGATGATCATTTGACCTTTGTTTCTATTGTAAAACTTAGGAATAAGAAACCTCATCACTTATGTTATTGCTAAAATGAGCTAGGAACATGTCAGCTAAAGGATTGAATGCATTGACTGACTGATTTGGTAGACTATAGAACTATTGTAGAGCATAATACTTTAAACTCCATGGAAATAACTTGGTTAGTAATCAGTAATTTGGCATATAGTCCAAACATGCTACATGAAAAGCTCTCAAGTGTGTCTGTAAATCACCCTTGCCACCATATAGAGTGAGCTTAGGTTGAATAAAACTTGGTAGTAATGGTGTAGAAGCAATATGACGTGCCAATGGTGTATGAAGTAGAGAAAAAGAATCCAAGGCCTGTGTTGGTCTAGAGACACCTTGATCAAGATGTAACACCTTGGATTGAAGAGATTTTATCTCTTGTAAAAGGCTAACCACATCGGGAGACAAGGATGTACTAGCTGTAACTGGTAGTGCTTCATAAGAAGGTTGGGATGCTAAAGGGGGTTGTTGAGACATAGTTACCCCTATAGTGTCATTCAAAATTCTAAAGGAATGGAAGATTCAAATTGATTAAAATTTTTAAATTCCATGATAGATTGTAATATTATATCATGATCTTGAGGCTGTTCCCTAAGTCTCACTCTAAAACTTTGTAGAATTAAGTCTTTGTTGATGACCACATCATTGTCAACAATAGGTAGAAGTGGATCAAGATCCCAATGTGGTGGGTCATGAACATCAGTTTGTGTATCATCATTATTATTCTCATAATTATTATTTTCAAAATTATCCTCATGAAAATTAGTGTAATCTAGATGTATAAGATCTATAGCAGGAGACTAAACTAATTGTTTATCCATGGTGTATGGATGGGTTGAAAGAATCTAAGTGAATTCAGGAGGGTTGCCACTAAGTCTTTCACTTCATCTTGAAAGGAAGAGATGCAAGGAGCTTAGGTGGCATAAGGAATTTTTTTAAAAAAATGATAGAAAAGATTAAATAAATGTAATCTAGGATTTGAAAAATAACAAACTAGAATATGCATAAAAAGGATAGAAAGCTCACAAACATGTAAGGTGATACCTCAAGAAGCAAAGGGACCTAGTAAAATCAACTAGGGTTTGAAATAAATCATTTTAAAAATTAATATGATGAATTTTAAAAATTAAATGTGAAATTTTGATTTAAATATGTAGAAAAATAAAAAAAATAGCATAAAAATTAGCAAGAAAATTCCCTAGGGTTTATAGGGTTTTTTTGCACAAATGAAGTAAGTCAGGTTCACCAAATGATTTAACTATTTGAGAATAATGGATTTTTATTCCTATTTTAGTTAAGGGTCTAAATTAATAAATCAGTAAAGAATATTGCAATAAATATAGTCTTGATTTATATAATTTGTTTATCTTTTTTACCTTTCTAAAAATAATAATAAATAAGGAAAAATATAACTTAGCTTGAAACTAGATTGAGATGGATGATATAGAGGCTTAAACTAGCTATGCAAGACTAGGATAGTTTCATGAATCTAAATCTAGATTTCATTTAATGAAAGGATAAGAGCACCAAAAATAAGACACTTTGGGGTCTGATGCTATTGTCCACTCCTACCACTATTGTCTAAACTAGTCATAGAGACCTAAAACTTTTTGAGTTTTTTCACTGTTCTTATATGATCCTTATGAAATCTTGACTATTGAATCAAGACAAAACTCATTATAGAGCTAATTTAATCTTCAAACCCTAACCCTCTATTATGCTTGATAAAATAATGTTTAAACCACTTGAAGAAAGGGGGGGTTAGTGTGTAAAATGCATTAAACATGTAATCCACACCTTTGTGTGGGCACGCTACCTACATACCAATACTCCGAGAGGGATCAAACCATATATAGTTATCCCACTTAATGTGCTTTGTGAAATAGTGTGATGTGAAGGAAAAAATGCCAAATTGAGAGTGCTTAAGGTGGCTAGGGACTAGTATGAGGGTTTTAGTATGTTTACAGTTGTGTTAGGTGACTATACATAGAGAATAGGGAATTTTGCCTTATTTATTTGTATTCTCGATTATTTTTTAATATTTGTCACCTCATTTGTAAATAAGCTTTGAGTGGGATTTTATAGGGAATGATTAGTGATGGGTCAGATGTATTCATGCTAGGCTAACATAATGAAGGATAAGAATCAGATGAAAATGACCATTTGGGCTTAAAATGCAAATGGATAAGAGCAATAAAAATGGGACACCCTATGGTCCAACGCTATAGTCCAAGTATGGTGCTCCTATCCTACAAGCTTGAGACCTAGAAGAATAAGATTAGCTTCGGAAAACCAGTTTGGCTAAGGTGAAATGACCGTTTAAAACATTTTTGATGGTTAGTAATGAGTGAAAAGGTGTCTAAAAGGGTCATAAGAGCATGCAAAAAGGAGCTATGGATAGGATGTCACAAGCCACACTCAAACTACCAATTTAGACATTTTACATGACTACATAATGTTTAGACTAAGGTTCCTTATATTTGCATTTCTTCTTTGTTATGCATGCCATAGCTAAGGATCCAAAAACCCTAAAGCACTCAACTACAAGTTTCATTCTATGCCAAGATTCAAAGGGAGTTATGTATTTCAAATTTTTTTGAGGAACCCTATTATGAATTTAACAAGTACAATTGATGGATTCATCCCAAAATTAAGGTGATAAGGATTTAGAGTGAATCATACAGCTAACCATCTCTTTCAAGGATCTATTTTTACATTCTACAACTTTTTTCTATTAAGGAATATCAGTAACTATCCACTACAAATCAATCCCCTTTGTAATGAAAAAATGCTCAAAACTGTTGCTGACATATTTAACTTCATTGTTAGTTGGAAGAACCTTGATGGATATCTTATTTTTTTCTCAATAAGTGCCTTGATGTCTTGAAAATATTCAAATACTTCTATGCTTTTTTATAATGAAGTAGACCCATATGTATCTTGATAAATCATCAATGAAAGTGAGAATCTACTTATCCCTTATAAAATATAAATTGGGAAAAGGACTAGATACATCACTATGTACTAACTCTAGTGCTTGTGAAGAACTCTAAGATTTTCCTTTGTAAAATTTAGCTTTGAGATGTTTTCCAAGGGAACAACCCTCACAAAGACCCTTAAAGAAATGAAATCAAGGCAATCTTATGACCATGTCATTTTTGATGAGTTTTTATAGGTAGTGATAATTGAGGTGGCCAAACCACTCATGACAAAGTTTTCTAACTCCACCTAAAAGAGTACAACATATAGTCAAAGAAGAATCTAGTGAAAAATGTGAAAAGTTATATAACCTAGCTTGTTGATCTTCCCTACCCACTACCACTATAAAATCATTATACAACTCTTTGATTGTGATTGAATATGGTGAAAACTCTACCCTCATTCCCTTACTAATGTGAGTGATTTGGTACATTGATAGGAGATTAGTTTAAAGTTTCTCCATCCATTTCAATAGACCCTCTCCATGCAATTGGTGCATAAGTGTCATCACCCAAATTGATAAAAGACATGCTATAAGGCTCAAAGGAAGAAAACTCAACTTGTGAAGATCCCATGTGGTGGGAAGCACGCAAATCAATAACCCATGAATATGTTAGAGCTACAAATTTTATAAGAGCCTTGTCCTTATTATTCTCTTTCCCCTTGACCTTTGCCTTGGTAGAATCTTGGGTTGATGAATTCTACTTAATAGATTTAGGAACACTTATGCTATTATTCTATAGGAGATGAGTTAGGTGATCTATCTATTTCTTGATGCACTTGTGTTCATCATGCCCATTTTTCTTATATTAGGCACATTTAACTCTCTCTTTCTTAGGTTTATCATTAAAAGTGGAGGTTTTAGTAGTGGTTTTGGTATAGGTTTATTCTTTCTTCTTATCTTGATCCTTTTTATTTTTCTTCTCCTCTTTGTTTGAAGTCTTTGTTTTCTCATTCTTGACAATTAGGGCTTAAGATTTTGAAGACATCAATGTGCCCATCTGGATCAACTTGTCTTGTTACCTAGTTAAGTTAGTATTGAAAAAATTTGAAGAGGAAATTTTCCATGTAATGCTCAAAGAACTTTTAGTGGAATGGAAAAAGAGACAAAGAATTAATATTTAAGACCTAGATTAGAGAGTACAAAAGAATAAGTTGGTCATCTTCTTTCTTTATCCCATATTATTTCAATTAAAATCTCAAGGACTTTAACTTAATGAGGAAATCCTGAAGGGTGTTAAAGTTATTAGGACTTAGGATAATGAGTTCATTCTCAATTTTGTGACCTCTCATAATATGTTTCTCCTCAAAGAACTTTCCCAAAATGGTCCATACATCATTGGGTGATTTTATAGGATCTAAGTGAAATAGGAGATTAGGTGCTACAAAAAGATATAATGGCCCATAAGCTTCATCACTAGGGTTATACCAATTAAATTTCTCTACATCTATTCTAGGTTCATTTTCATCACCCATGGTTATCCTATACAAACCTTTAATATTTAGAATGATTACCATATTTATTTTCCATTCATGATAGTTAAAGGGAATTGGTGGGTTAATTAAACTTGAATCTATTTTAGTGCAAAAATGAAGTTGAAGTAGTGCAAGTTCAAGTTGTTTTAGAAATGAAAGTGTAAGTAAAATGGAAAGAGTGACACAACAAACACATCACCCTCTAAACTATGAAATGGGGACCCACCCATGCCCCCAAATGTTACAAATAATTCAAACTCAAAAGATATTGAACATAACTAAAAATACATCTAGAGCAACCAATGTAGATGTTAAAAAAGACTTGATTTTCTAGACAAGGTGAGGATGTCGAGCTCAACTAAAAAAGAATACAAGGAAAATCAAGTACAAGGTGAGCAAGATAGAAAACTAATATTTTTAATGTGAGGGGGTTTAGCCACCTTCCAAAATAGAACTCACCCTCTGATCTTCATCAAGTGAAAAAATGAAGAATTTTCAAAACAATATTTGCATCTTTTGAATATTACTTAGAATATAATATATTATTTTAATGAAAAACAATCAAAATAAATACCCCAACTATATAATATTATTCTACTTATCACCAAAGAATCGATCAAAGGACTTTACAAATAATAATATCAATTTTGAGAATTGACATTAATATAATAAATAACTCCCCCCATGCTTTTTTTAAAGATCCCTTAATATTATGAAATAATTAAACCACTTTAACATATTAAAATGCTAAAAAAATAATTAAATATTTGACTTTCCAAACATTGAAATACCCATGAAAGTGATTTGATTTAAATTTCTTCCCATTTTTTAATAAAATAAAAATTTCCCAATAAAATGAAAAAAAAGAACTTCTCTGTCAGTGGTAAATAGAAACCACTTACATGAAAAAAAGAGTGGTATTTGATTGAAGGAAGAAGCATAATGAATTGATGATAGGCGAAGAAATATTACAAAGGGAGTTTCTAGGTTTGTGAAGAAAAATGAGGAATCCACAGGTGCAAGATGATCCTGATTAAAGGATAAACAATGAACCAAGGGTGGAAATGATTGTCTATGCAGGACATAGTGTGCAAGGAGAAAGTACAAGCCATATTATAGATAAGGTCATGAAGCATTGAATAGAAGGACAATATAAAATAATTGGGTCTAATATTTATATTAGGTTATCAGGATGAATGAAGTCCACTCACTATCGATCCTTAGAATGCTCTCAAAACTTGTAGTGGTGTGCAAACTATAACACTTCTAGCAGATGGATTAGAGTGGTGTGTGACTAAAAGTAGGTCATGACAATTCATGGGACCATCATATGTAAATGTTAAATCTTGCTTCATATAATCTAATATAAAAAATAAATAACTACCTAAAAACACATGAGAGAACTGAAACAACAACACATTGCTACATGCACAAAGTAATGTACCTTAAAATTCCCCTACAATTTTTTTTGGTTATTTTGGGAGACCGAGGGATTTTAACAAATCATAAGGATTTTGAGATTTCAAAAAATACCATTGATTTTTCTAAACCCATAAAAAATCATTTCAATATATGCAAATAAACTCTAGATTTAAATAATAGCTTAACAATAATGAAAAACTAGACACATATTTATCGGCGTGACTTTGATACCATATCAGAGATGTACCCAAGTTCATATAACATAAATGCAAAGGTCTAGATCACATGAGATGAATATTGTGCATAGCATAATTTTTTAAAATTAAAATGAAATCACTCAAAGATAATATTTCAATAGACAAAAAATAAGTGGATCAAAACCCAATCTTTCATTAAGTGAAAAGATCTCAAATGAGACGAGTACATATATGAGAGTAAGTAACTCCTCCACAAAAGGTGGTCAACAAACCCCTAGGAATAGTCTATTAATTCCTCCATAAAAGTTTATCAATAGGGCCAATAATAGAGGATCAAATCCTATACTTGAAATAGCCGGTCAAGGGAATTACTTCCTTAGTCACTTGATCAAACTGCACACATAAGCAAACTTCTACATGAAAGTAGGAAAACTCCAAGTGAGGGAAAAAATCCCATAAAAAATAAATATGGGAAAAAATAAAACCCCTAATTTAACATTATATCTCTTGGATCCCATGTCGATGCATTAGCCTCATTATGAACTGTGTAGATCCATTTTGATAGAGGATGTGTTAGTTGTGTAAATACATTTTGAATGTCTTCTGGCACTAGTAGTGGAGGTGCAAGTTGTCCCCCAAGTGACTCATCATATGAACTATATTAACTCTCATAATGGGAATCATCTAAAATATATTTTTGTTCATAAAAAACCTTAGAAGTTGTGTCCAACTTGGTAGGAAGTAATTAAGGAAGAGGATTAGTAGATGTTAGCATGAAAACCTAGGATTGTTCATCAAATAAACACCCCATCAATAAATAACTTTAGTGGTTCCTAAAACAATAAGACAATATGCCTTCACATCTTCATGGTAAATAAAAATTATACAAGGATGAATTCCATTTCTTTATGTTTTTCATCTAGAATGTGTGCCCATGCACTAAATTAAAAAAAATCTAAAATTAAAAACATCTGGCTTGACACCAAAACATTTTCCTTTAGGAGTTATATCTTGCACTGCTAAGTGGGGAGTGCATTTGTGAATGTAGTTTTTACATTGAATTACCTTTTACCAATATTAAATTAATATAATAATAGGGTCCATACCATATTAAAGTGGCAACATAGGGTCTAAAATTGATGTAGCTACCATAAGACATAAAACCACAATATATGCAATAATATAAATCAATGAAATCTTTAAATAAAAATAATACATAGATTTACCATAGGTAGCTTGAATTCGTGTTTAGATTAAAAATGTTTAGCATAAATTATTAGTATAAAAACTATCTTCCACACTAAATAAATCAACCACTAGCTCTCTATGTTCTTATATAGATAATAAAGAGGACAGGGATAGGTTTTAGAGTGTAGTTTACTATTAAAACAAGTCTTATTAAATATAAGACATTAATATTAATAGTGAAAGTCAACCAAGCCAATAACTTGATTGATAGTCTTATATAATAATAGTTTATGGATAATTGTGTACCAATTAGTGATTATCCATGAATTATATTATTATGAATATTACAAGTTCATATTAAAACATATAATAGTGTATGAGTAACTAAACACACTAACAACCTTTCCTTTCGAAGATGTGATGGTTATCCATTTTGGTTCACATTTCATTATATTCAATGTTTGTGTGTATGTTTTACCTTTCCCTTTACCTACAACTAGTCATATTTATCCATGTGCTATGATATCACACTATAATTACTTTTATTATAATCGATTGGCCTAGGTCATGTGTCATAATATCACAGATTTGCAATCACACAATATATTTTTAATAAAGTGATGCCAAATGACTATACAAATGTGATGCTTGTGAATTTTATTTACTTTCCATCATGTTCATTCTTTTATTTAACACATTAAATCAAAAGAGGTCAGGTGAACACATCCACAACAATGTAATATTTAAATCAATTTTTAAGAGTAATAGAGTTCAAAATGCTACAAATGAGATAAATATCGAATATACTTTATTATGTGTTGCACCCAATCCTTGATACACAAAAAATACATAATAACATGAAATATATTTTATTGAAAGGGTTCCCACATATATAAAACACTTGTGAATAATCAATTAAGAAGTGAATTGTGAAAGAATGTTTGATAGAATATTCTAGGGATCACACACCATCATAATCATGTAATATAAAAGGGAAGTGATCATAACAATTATAGTCTATATATGTGAAGATTATGAATTATAATTTATTGGGTCTAAGAGGTGAAGAGTGTGTGTGTAAGTTACTATTGTGTGAAACTTAAGTTATTTAGTCAAAGTCACTACTAAATGTGTTTTTGGGTGTTGGAATTTTTTTATATGGGTACAAATAAAACTTATTTTGAGACAATAAAATTAATCAAAAAATAACAACCTTGGGTTATGATATAAATTAAATTTTAATGCACCATGAATAACCTTATAAAATATAGGAATATTTAAAGTTTTGATAAGATAAGATAAATTCATATATTGAAATAAATTTTTAGTATTTCAATATAAAAAAGGTTCACCTGTGTTTATTATAAAAAATGATGATTTTTCAATAAAAACAATTTAGAGTGTTTATAACTCAATACTCCATAGGTTTTCAAACCAACAAAAATCAGTCAAACATGTAAGAAAGATATTTTATTCATGATATAATTGAACATTAGTTTTAAATTCACCACATAAAATATTTGGTCTACTACATTATCTAGGGGTTATGTGTGTGTTTTTGATTTTCTATTATCCTTACTTGAGAACTTATGAATTAGTATAAGACATACCACTTGAGCCAAATATTTATGATAGGTGTTTTTTATGGGTATGGTTTGTATAGGAAGGATGGGTATTAATCTGATGACAACCATATATCCATAGCCATGAAATATTTAACTTTGATCCAACTCTAGGCCTTTCTCCATTTCTAGACATAAATCTATAGCCCTATGGAGGTTACCTAAATTACACTTTTAGGAGAAATATTTTGAGTTTTATTTTGTATATTTAATATTATCCTCTCATTTTTATTTTACTATTTAAATTTAAAAAAGGTTGGGAGCCACTATATATAGGTATATAAATGATAAAAAATAACCTTAACTCAAGTGAATGTCTTTTTGATGTTCATTGTCTCTCAATGAAGTTCTTAATGTGTAATAGTGCATCTATGACTTTCTAATGTAAAAGCTTTTTTTAAAATCATGTGCTAACTCCAAAATAGGTCTTCAATCTTGTAATGAGTTTATAACTTAGTCAATCATGGTCCTAATATAAGTTCAAAAGGTTCTATTTTCTTAGGTATTTAAACATTGAACAAAGTAATTTAAAGTCCTTTGAAATCATGATATGTTTGTGAATTTAGAAGTAAAACACAAACATGAGATTAAATAGTGAATATGAAATATCAATCTACTATCAAGGCCTATGTATAAAAAAATATTATTTTGGGATATTTGTGGGATTGAGTTATCTCAAACTACCAACAACTACAGAAAAACAAGATAAACTAAGCCACTAATATATTTCAAGCAAACTATTTTATGAAATCATGAATATAAACCTACAATAAAAAGTAAAATCATAAATAAAACTAAACTAATTCTAATTTATCCTATGCTAATATAAACTAACCACTTATTCAAATTAGGAGTCGTGGTGATGGAAAAGTTGAGAAATAGTTCTTCAAGTACTATCCATTTATTGAGAGTAATGTATCATTAACTTGCATGTCCTTCATCATGAAGGCATTCCTTCCTAGTATCTCAAAGATCTAATATGGACCTATCCACAATGGATCAAGATTGGAATTTTGTTATTTATTTTCATGGGCATTGTCCCAAAGCATAATTAATTATAAAATTATAAAGGTATTAACATTTTCTCTTTTTTCAAACAAATATTTGAATATATCCTGGTGTTTATTTAAGTTTTTCAAAGCCTCATCTCAAGCTTCCTTTATTTGAATAATCTTGAGGAATTTAGATTGAACTTAATCATCTTCCTCCATATACTCTTGCATTGAAGGGTAATTATACAGTGTCAATATGATGGGAAACATAAGTTATTATATATATTAGTAGAAAGGGTGAAGAATTCAAGGTTATCTTGAATCTTATTTTGTCTATCCATAATACATAATTCAATAGCGAGTGCCATTCTCTTAATTTTTATCTATTGCCTTATCAATGAAATAAATCATGTTTTTATTATTAGATTCAACCTTACCATTCCCTTAGGGATAATAGTTTGAATAAAACTTCAAAACTAATTTTTTCATCATATGCCCACTATATAGACTTGAAGGACTGGAATGCAAGTCCATTATCATAAACTAGAGAGAATGGTGTACTGAACTTGGTGACAATATTTTCTTCCAAGAACTTGTTGACCTCTTTCACTATAATTTTTTTAGGCAACTAATTCAGACAATATACAATAATTTGTGAAAGTCAACACATTCTTGTGTCTATTTATGGATTTGGGGTTAATAACTCCCACAAAACCAAGTCTCCATTAGGTATAGGGTCTGATTTTAATAAATGGTTGTAGTGATATGGATGCATGCTTTTATCTTTTATAAAATGTTTGGAAATCATGGCATATTTTTACTTCAACATGAGAATATTTTAAAATGGTAAGAGAGTAGCCTACCCTTAGAATTTTATGAGTAATGATATTAATAAAAGGGTGTCCACTTCCTATATTTTTTTATGAAAACTACTGATCACATATGTTGCTTATTCCATTTTCAAACACATGAGATAAATCACTTCAGAGTTATTATGGTATAGGAATCCCTTATCAAGCATATAGTAATATAATTTAAGACTTAAGTCTATTCTTCACACATTATTCAACTCCTTGTGGAATTCAATCTATAATAGGAAGTGGATGAAAATATCATACCATTCATATTTGTTTATGTTGTTTTTTTTGTATTGTATAACATTGTGCCTGAGATCAACTTCCATGATCAACTAAATGAGTCCTTGGCCTATTACTATTTTAGTCTGTTTGACCTTGATGGAATATTATTACAACTTGGTCATCCATTTGCCTCTCCTTTCTATAAATTCATTTTACCCAAGCATAATATTTATTGAAAAATTAGGCACAATGAAAAGTATCTTATTTCATTGTATGTAATGTCTAATTTTTTTGATAATGTTAACAAAAGTACACGATTGTTTATCTAATGTTAAATATTTGAGTTGATCATAAATACAATAAAATGATCATTAAGATTAGTCTTTCATGTAATCATATCCTCTATTATATATTATGAAGTTAGTGAGTAGATGTAAAATATTTCATGAAGTTAAGAATGATCAATGTTGAATTTTGCATAATAATTGTTTTATTATCTTGAAAATCCACATTTTCCCAAGGAGTCCATTATATCTTAACATCCTATTTCAACATACCATTTAGAGGTATAAAATATTATAAAAACTAAAAATAAAATTTCTCACAATATTAATTATCACAAAGAATGATTTAATACTTTCTTCTTGTTTGGGAGTGAAATTATAGATATAAAATTTAGTATATTACAATCAATTGATATACCTTCCTTCATGATGATATGTCCTAATAATTTAACTTCCATGATGGCAATAGTTATCTTCTTAATATTGAGGGATATTACATACATTATATAAAGTTTGAATACTAATATTAAGTGATGTACATCTTGAGACTTGTGCTTAGATAAAATAATTAGATTATATATATAAATAATGATACATTTTCTTGTCAAACCATAAAAGTAAAATCCATAACATGTCAAAAATTAACACCTTTATTTATCAACCTAAAGTTTATTATCATATAGGAAAAATATCCCCACTTCATGGTAAATGTATATTTTATTCCATCTTACATATCTACCAAAGCTTGATTATAACCTAAAAATACATCTAGTAAGGACATCATTTCGTATCCACTCACCATTTTTAAAACTGCATCTAGGGAGGGAATTTATCTTTATAATATGCTTTATTTATATTTATAAATTCAAAATATACTATGATTTATCCACTTTTCTTGTGAACAATAACTAAATTGGATGCCTATGTGGAATGTCTAATGGGAAATATAATATTTATTGAGATAAAATTATGAACTTATTTGTATATAGTGGGTTCCAAAATTTGGTTCATAGGTCACTACCTTTGTTTAAAATGTTTGGTGTCTTCCTTTAATAGAATTATATGATTCATGACCCAGGGATAAAAGAGTTAAAAATATCCATAAGACCAAGTTATCATATATTTGTACTATGAGATAATAAGTTTTAGTTTCTCCTCTTTTACCTTTGTGCATTGTAATCAATACTCATATTTTAAGGCCTTTTAAGTGAACCTAAATTTACCAACATATACTATTTTTAACTAGTTCATTTCTCATTTTATATATCAAGTGGTATGCCAAGGTTGAATAGCCTCTCCAAATACACCATACAATTTGAAGATCCCTTTGCCATCTATTTCATGATCCATTTATTCTTTTTCATTTGAAAAATAATCCATTTCCTTTTCATAAATGATTTATGTATAAAAAACCCCAAAACTATTCATGAACTATAAAATATATTGATCATCAAAAAATAGATGGAAATTATAAATATTATTACGGACAGAAGGATAAGAAACTATTTTGATAGAAAACTTGTGTATATTTAGATCATTAAGGGAAAAGTTTTTTGTAGTAGATGCTATAGGAGAATCAATAGTCTAATTTTATTTCTAAGGGATTGGTATTATATTAAAAACATCAAAAATAAATAAATATTGTGATCTATGTTTATAAATGTTGGTATTATTTAAATTTATTGATCGCTTCTGAATCCAAAAAAATCATAGATTTTTTACCTTATGGGCTAAGGTAAATTATTGGCCCAAAAATCACACTCAATTAAATTATTTGTTCAATGGAATTACATATAATATGTAGTGAGGTATTTATTCTCATTAAGGTCTATGAGAAAAGCTCCTACACCTAGTCCACTTTGGATCATGCTCTAGCAATATATGTTTCCATAATCTTGACTAGTTGTGATGAGGCCACTATCAACTTTGGGAGTGGGTTATGTGAAAATGTGTACACTCCTATTTTTACATAATTTGTGAATGTTTTTTATTTCTTTTTAAATATTTAGTTATTAGAAATTTCATCTTGGATTCTATTTCCATATGGATTTAGATGTCCACACCTCTCCAAGGTATCCACTTGTGAGAAAATTCAATGGCCATATACCCATTAAAATATTTAGACAAATATCTACCAAGAAACAAGCCAAACTTGTGCACTTTAGGTTTAGAGGTAATTTTCATGTGAACATTGATTAATTCCCCTACCAGTTTGACCTTATATTTATCTAATTGAATATATATTTAGTCAGGTTTGATATGGATCAACCCTTTTTATAAATCCCAGGAGTCATGACATTGGTATAGGTTCTTGATTCTACTAAAAAATTATGCATGTTATTATAAAAATAATAAAAGTAAGGAAAAATGGAGGAACTTCACATCTATCTCTATGGATCACTAAGTTTGCTTGTGCTATTTTTTTATTGTTTGGAGTAGATTTATTAGTGAGAAATTTTAGGACCAAATATAAATATTTAATGATTTGTGTGAGCTCATGTATTGTGATGTTATTTTTAATATTTTTTATATCTTCCATAATGTTATACCCTCCTTTATTGGTAGTTATTTTTTATTCACTAGGGGTATGTTGATCATTTCATTTTGTTGGGGAGGATCGTTGTTAGAATTAGGATCAAGTGGTGTATACCTATTAATAAGAGGTGTAGAAGATGTGAAAGGTGGTTGTGTTTTACTCTTAAGAGAATATTTTTTTCTTGTATTACTATAAAACATGTACTTATTTGTTGTTTTCATATGGCTCATTATCTTTGAGGTGAGATAAACTTGTGGTATCTAACATCATCATTATGATAACAATGCAAGTGATAGGTGTATTTATATATTTAAAAAAATCTAGATATCTTTCCATTTATTTTGGGAATATCTCAAAAGTATTATAAAAATAAATAAAATCTAACTCACCATGTTGAGTTGTACTGTGGACTCTACATTATTTAAGCAAAGTTATCTCACATATGTTGATCTATAACAATCTATTTGGGGATGGATCTTGGTTATTATATTTTGTAGAGGGGTAATTACATCTCTTATCTATAATTCTTCTCATTATTATCACCACTATAACTACCCTTTCATATGTGTAGGAGGAGGAAATCATTACTAATTTTTTGTACTATGTGCTAAATTCTATATAATTCTATTTTATTTGAGGTTTGGGGGAATAGATGTGCATTATTCACAGTTATAATTAAGGGTAAGCTTTGAGTTTTAGGTGTATCATTAAATTTATTATTGAAGAATCCTAATTTTTTTTAGGATAAGCTTATTGAAGTGGTAGTTAATTTTTTACTAGTATAATAATTAGTAGTTGGATGTTTATATTTATGTGACGTAAAAATTGTCTATCCATTCTTACAAATTCAATGTAATCTAAAGGTATTCTATCTACATATATTATTCTTCTACCAAATATGGTAGCCATGGGATCAAGAGCATTTTAATACATATAAAATGGTAAGGGTAATTATGGTTTGTACAATTTTATGATCCTATTCTACATCCTTTGGAAACTAACATTAAAATTATGTGTGGGCTAATTGGGTTCTTATTTAACATTGGTGAAGTATTGATACATGACGACAGGGTTAATAACTTAGCCAAAATAGGTCAATAAACTAGTCTCAAAATCTTTCCAAAATTTAATTAAGTCCACTTAAATATTATCAAACCAATCATAGGTATCATATTGTAGGGTGAAAATAAAAAACCTACATGCAATATCCTCATGTTCTATATTTAATAATCTTAAGGCTAATTTAAAATATGTGGCATGTTACTCAACCATTATACCACTATTATGTATATACATTGGAAGATATTTCTTAGGGTTTATTAGAAGATTATGAACATCTTGGAACATTGAATGTAGTACCTACCAACAAATCTACAACCATTGGTACACATATATATGTAATTTTGGGTATGAGAAAATATTTGGTGAATGTGAATTATTTTTTGAATATACTATATTTACCTTATCATATTTGAGTTTCCTATGAAAATATAAAATTTATATCAATAATATACCTAAATCAAATATTTATATTGTGAGGTATGCTTGAGGATCCAAAAAAATTTACAAATTTTTTGTGCATGGTGGCTTGTTTCAACCTCAAATGTGGATATCTTACCTCTTTTTAACTCTTTTTGCCAAATTGTTTTGATGTGTGTGTTAGTAGATATAAAAAAATATGGGTATGAATAAATTTAGTAGTTTGTTTGGCTCTCCTTCTAGATCCACATTTATATTTATGAAATTTTTGACACATGCTTCAATATATTACATGTATTACACCCTCTCATTTAAAGGTTATTGGTTGTTTAATCCAAGGCATGAGCTACATGTTGTGGTTCTCAAAATAAGTTAATTGGTGGAATACATTAGGAATATGTGACCTTCAAAACCTTTTATGAGTATTATTTAAATAATGACTAACTTCTTTGATGATTAATCAAGGTTAAGATAAAATACAAAACATAACCAACTAATAATGAGTCTAATGCCTAAAATCCTATATTAAATTTGGGGATTCAATTTCATAATTAAACCAAAAAATAGAGGGAAGGGTAGACAAAAAGAGAGTTTGATGATAACCAATTTACTCTTTATTGGCACAAACACAAAACAAGATAAAATTCAACTAAACTAGTATTTAACAAACTCAATATATTCTTAAATTCAAATAAATATAGTGTAAGAGTCAAAGAAATATATTTATTATGAGTCAATTATTTTAGCTTAATTTGATAATATGATCTACTATATAAAATAATAGATCGTATTCAATGACAAAGATTAATTTTAATCACAATTTAGCACAAAGGATGATTAGAATAAAAAATTTCAATCTATCCTATTCAAAATAACATATAGTTCTTATCACAACAAATTTTTAGATTAAGAATTAATGTAAACCACTATCCAAGTGAGAAAAGAAAAAACAAACTCAAAAATATAGTTACAGTGAAATAAAATATTTCCAATTATGATAGAGTCTCCTCTTGCCAAAATATTATTGTTATTTTCTAATTAAAATTGAGTTCAATACAATATATTTATACTAAAAGGTGAGATAAAACTACACCGACACAATATTTTCTTTAAAAGAAAGAACTAAACTAAAATAAAAAATACAATAATGTTGAAAATAGAAACTGATAAGAGATAACTACTTGTCCACTCTCCACCAAGTCAATGAGACTCATCAATTAATACATTCAATGCTATAAATGTGGCGAAAAATGACAACCTAACTTCAAGACTTCATCGCATGGAGGAGAATTTATAGTAACATTGGTTATATTGTTTATTTTCCTTTCAATGCTACCATTTATAGTTGATAATCATGATACACTTGTGCAACACATATTATAACCCTCTTATGAAATTTAAATTTAACATATACCACTATTTTTACATTATCATATATTTCATCATTGAAATATTCATCCCAAACATTTTCCTTTTCCACTTTCTTCACTGTGTCTGTCACAAAGTCAAGTGTCTCCTAGTTTTGATTTATTTTGTGGTGGTTACTTATTTCTTGAATATAGACATAAAAGTGTTCACCATTCCTGTTGAATCTTATATTGTTACTAGACTATTATGTGATTTATGTAATTATGGAAATCATCTGTTAGTAAATAAAGAAAGGATATTTATTATAAAAACATTCAATTGTGATATAATTTTAGCAAGACCTTGTGACAATTATTCAAATCCTTATTTTTCATAAGTAATGAAACTTAACACAATTCAATGTCTAAGGAATGTAGGAGTGGCACATTTGGGAGAAGGTGTTTCTTGAGTGTTAAATAGTAGTGATACATTTAGCTATTTATGAAACCTTTAGTAGATATTTATGAATATGATATTTTGAAAAATACTCCTTGATTTTGTTTCACAAATTAATATCAATAATTTATATAGTAATTTAATTATTTCTTCCACATCTCTAGTCAAAATTTGAGGGACCTTACCTTTACACGAGTTTTCAAACATCGCACTCTCTTTTTCATTCCATATATAATATCTTGTGCATATTGAATTGTAGACTTAATCATTCTCTTAGGGTCATTTTATTCTACATACTCATGAAAAGAATGATAGTAACCATCCACCAAGGCCATGTTGGCTATTTTCACTTTCCTTGGAACTGTGAAGAGATCTTCCTCTATCTTGATAATGGCAAATTGACCATACTTTTATTCCTTTCTTGTAGTGATCATTTTAGATTTTAAAGTGGCCTTCTCCAACTTAATTTTAATCTTAATGTTTTCAACAATGACTATATCTACATGTTGAGATCTATAAAATAACATACTTTGCATCCAACTGAGATGTGTACTAGCCTAGATTGGATTGGGGATAATAATTTCCATTGACACTATGGTTAAAAATACTTGAGCAATGGGTGGGAGTGAAATGGGAATGATGATGGTGGGAATTATGAGTGTAGATGAAATGGATGATATGCCCAAATAATATGAAGTTATGGATGAGGTGGTGGTCAGCAATATGCTATCAAGTGTGAGTGGAATATAGGAGAGTTAAAAAATATGATTTCTTAATGTAGTGATATTATGTGAAGAGTATACAATATGTTTGAATATAGTTTAAAACTTGGATCTCAATCATGATAATCCAAATATTTATGTGATTGGTACCCTAATTGGTGACATACTTGTAATGTGAATTGGAGTGTGACTTATGGTGGATGAGGGTGTTTGTGAAATCTATAGCTACTTGAGTTACTAACACAATAGCTAGAGGAGTAGTGAAAAAAGATGAGTGATGGTGGAATTGTGGATAATTATGATAAATTAGAAACTATAGACATTAAGAGTGCATAATAAATAGTAAGACTTGGAAAAAACATAATATTTGAAACACTTGGGGCACTTGAGACAATTATAACACTTACAACACTTTAAACATTTAAGACACTAGGAACATATAGGATAGGTATGGAAAAATAAAAGGTAGAGTCATTTGGAAAAATTGAGAAAACTAAGACATTGATATATATTGTAAAACTAATAATACTAAATGGAAATGAAACATTAGTATCACTAAATAAAATTGAGGTTAATGTCACAAGAGAATCATTAGAAGAAATTGTGACATTATAAACAAATGGGAAAACTTGAAAACTAGGGGTCATTGAGATCATAGTGGCAACAATGGCTCTACAAAAATTAGGAATGGATAAAAATGGAGTGAAAGAAACAACTAAGGTAGTGACTACGGTACTTATTACTTGAGGAAATAAGACCCATTGATCATCAATGTTGGTGAATATATTGGGGGAAACCCTTTCAATAATTTCCTCATCAGTGTTGGAATCATTCTATAGGTTCATCCTCTTGTTGGCTATATGAGTCCACATTCATCACCTTTACATTGAGTTAAGCTTAAATAAATAGGGAAGATGGTGGTGAAGTGTAGTGAATTACTACCTTTAGTTTATATTTCACTTCCCTATCATTCAATGGATTGAGATGATATGAATCATCTATAGTTCCTTATTGTGGATAATACAAACTAATTATTCCTTCATAGAGATTCAAATACTTTTCAATGGTCTCTTTTGGATCCCAATTTCTCATTGTGCCATTCTCGAACTTAAACCCTTCCCTACTTTATGTAAATTGCACCATACTGAGGTGTTGAGGCCATACTTAGTCTTCTAATTATAATGGAATTAAATGTATGGGATCCACTTTTATTCTCTTAAAAATTACTGCCACTCCATTCAAATATTAAAAGGATATCTCAAGTGCAACAAGTTTGGTAGGCACATATTAAGACATCTTATCTAGTTCCTCCAGGACTCCCTCTATCTTTAGTATAGGGTGGCATGGATAATACCAATACATTCCTATTTTATTTATATTTTATCTCATATATTATGCAAGGAAAGGCATTGGATACTCATTGATGGACTCATAAATAAAAAGTTAAGAGAAATTGCATTTCTATTTTATATGTTCATGGTACCTATAAACATATAGTCTATTATAGAGAACATGGATTGGATTTTTTGTGAGATGAGGGAAATATAAAATATTAACATGAATAAACTTAACTGATGCAGAACACATATCAATAAGATAAGACATCATTTAAGGCTATCCCGTTCCTCTAATCTTATAAGCTATTTTCTCAAGTTGAATGCTATGATTTTTTTGACGGTGGGGATCTCATTATCATTTATGATGATGGAAATAAAGGTAACCCATAAGTCATTAATATGGTGATATTTGGAGCCATCGTATACTTGATTAAATAACAAACTTTTTAACTCTAGGCCTAAAATTTATGGTGTATTGACCAATTTATTATTTATTATTTATTATTGCACTTTAGTGGATTCTTGACCTAATATTTTAAGACATTATAAATATTTTGGATTTTCATCTAATTTATGGCACTAGCCTTGTCATATTTTATTTTTGGTTTGGCTCAAGGAGTTTATATGAGTCTTGCAAAACCAAAATAACATAATATAAAATCACATTCCCCTTTGGAGAGTACACCATATCCATATCTAAGCAAACACTTCATAAAATCATTACTAAAGAGATAAATATAGAGGAATACCTCAAGTTTTTTATCCACCCTATGAATACAAACATTCTTTATTGATACCAAGTCATCTTTGTAAGTTTCCTGAGCTTAACTTGGGTTGATTGGGGGAAATCATTTGTTACATCATTATATCACAATCACTTTGAAAGAGTAAACAGTACCCAACTTTATGTGGATGTAATAAATGTTAAATATACTTAATAAGACATTGTGCCTACTCCTTTATACATCAAAAAATTAATACCATGAAATACATTTTTTATATAAAAACACTTATGAATAATCATTTAAAAAATGAATAGTGAAAAATTGCTTGAGGGAATATTCTAGGGACCATAACTCATTGGGATCAAATAATATAATATTGAATTAAGTATCACATTAATATTACACAAATACAATGCTATGAATTCAACTTTATAATATATCAGGTCCGTTTAATAAAATAAGACACAAGTTATATATAGGTAATTTACAAATGTGTGAATCTTGAGCATTTTAATTGAACTGTGTTGTTCCCCACATGTGAAACTGGGTTTAGAGGAGTTTTGTAAGGGTATATATAAAATTTATTCTAGCACAAAAAATAATTAAAAAAAATAATTTTGGTTTATAATATAAATGAAGTTTAAATGTATTGTGAATTACTATATAAAATAATACTTTTATGTTTTAGATTAATCTAACAATCAAGATTCTTTGGTGTTTTAATAAGATGAAATAAATTGAAATTATTAAATAAAATTTTAGTATCTTAATTATAAAAATTGGGATCCATATTTGGTAGGAAATAAGGGTGTGTTGGTGACAATAAACATATTGTGTTAGAGTGCATATCTTTCTATTTGACTAGAAAATTTAAGATTTTGGTGGTAACTTTTGAATTGGTGCTAAATATACAAATTTATTTATTTTTCCTTTAATATTTTATTTTTTGGTTGTTTTTTGTTATTTAAATTGGTGCTTAATATTAAAAAATTATATTGATTTAAAATTTTTATTATATAATATTAGAAAAAATCAATTAAATGTTGTAAAATAGTTATAACTAGAAAATGTAATTATACAATTTTTTATAAATGTATTTCAAAAATAATTATTAATTATAAACATTCTCATGATCAAGTTAACTTAGTAAATACCAAGAAAAAAGAGAATGGAAATGGATATCAGTTGCTAGTTAGCAAAAAGTCAAACTAAATAAAAAACAAAAAAAATAACAACAAAAGTCAAGTAATCATAATTGCCTCTTCTTGGAGCTCTATCTATCATCTTCATTTATATTTTATGTCTTTTCCTCATTCTCATCAATGCTATTGATATATCCATAGTAGAAACATTTTTACATATCCTTCCATTGAGAAAATAGGTGTTTTCAAGTTCTCTTCAATTAACCTCTCTACCTAATGGGGAAAATAACCTCTTGATACAGAAACTATGGACACCTAAAACTTGACATAATTGGAATTTGATCAGATTTCAGACTGATTCATAGCAACCATTATAAATTAAGTGTAAGAATCACTGAACATCTCAAATTTATTTGTGCATCATTCATCAAAGTTCAGAATCATAGTGAGGTATCCTTATTTGGGGTATTCTATCATATGCAAAAATAATCTCTCATAGATTCATTCCTGATCAACTTGTGGCATAACAACTATCAATTTGGCCTATGGACCTATTATGTGAGGCACTTACTCACTTGATCAAATATTGAAAGAGATAAAAAGGTTAATCCAAATCAATTAAAAAATTAACCAAGATTTCATAGTTGAATTATCCATTTGCAATTAATGAATATCTAAAAAAAGAAAATTCAAAAATAAAAATATCCTAGCCTTTCATCATTGCCTTTATGATTTGTCAATCTCTTTAAAAATATCTTAAAATATCTAATTTGAGAGCCATGCCTAATAATTGAAAATCATAGTTACTTGACAACTATTAACTCAAGTGGAGTTAGTTTTAACTCACCTAAGTTTATTTTGAACCCATTTCAAGCCTAAACTCAACCTTGACTCACTTTAGATGAGAGTTAATTTATAAGGCTATAAATACAAACCTTTCCTATTGAAATCATAAGTTATTTTGGTGAAAAGCTATTATGCACAAATATTTTCAACAAGCATTAAAAGTAAGGTTATAATGCCTAAATATTAAGCAAAGCCACATCAAAGCCATGGTGCCAATGAGATAAGGAGCCAATAAAGACTCATTACCAAAGACTTCTTGATGCACAAGCTGAGCAAGCCATTCGACAAAGCCATTTGGAACTCCCAAGGAAGGTAAATGACTTGTTTCTTTTATGTTTTTATTATGATTTCATTTATTTTTGTTACTAGGCTCTCCCTAGTGTCTAAAATAGAGGTGTTAGGAATTTAGTGTGTTCATTTAATTTATTTTATGATACTAATGCAAGACTAACCTCCCCTCTATGTCAAATTCCTAGTTCACATGTTGACATGCCTAGTGTGACCCTAAGCATTCCATTAAATCAAGGAGATTAATATGTTATTATTAGTTTTTCTAATGGACGTTTAAAACTCTTCAAAATTTGAGTTTTAAATTCATTTTTCATGTATATCTATTCTCTTTAGCAACACACAGGTTGCATAAAGATCAATGTTGATTTTCCTAGACCAACACCAATTTTTCCGGACTGAAGTTAATTCATTGAATCAACCACAGTCCCTGTGTGAAAATTAGAGCATGATGTAAATATGATTAACGAGGGTTTTATTGATTATTTTTGGTTTTCATTTTGTGTCTAAAAGCATGAATATTATTTGTTTGACCATTTCCTTACAAGATTTAGTGAAAATTATTGGTTTTAAGTTCATTTTAATAATAATCTTTTTTGTGAAAACCATATTGTGTTTTCTTATGTTTTTGAAGGAATCAATGTTGATCTCTGTCGATCGATGTCAATTAATGTGTGGATAAAATGACATCAATTTCTGTGGACTAACACCTATCCTTGCATGGATCAACATCAATCTCTCTAAGATAATAAATAGGAAACCCAAGAGCTAATTTTAAAATGTTATTTTCTGACTCACCTTTGGGCTTCTAAATAGGCAAAACCTCTAAAAAATTTTAAATCCTAAGGTGGAAAAAGCCAAGTTTGAACATGATTAAATATTTCACACTTTGTCTTTGGTATTTAAAATAAACTTAGGTTTTTTCATGCCTTAGTTATTTTTGAAGTTTTTTGCAAATTTTTCAAACAATTAATGCCAAAGGGCTTAAAATTCACTAAATACTTCATTTTGGTGATTAAAATAAACTCTCACATTAGTTACATACTCATAAGATTTTTATTTTTAGTGCTTATTTGTTGAAATTTATTTGTTTTTATTGAAATGAGTGATGCGTGTATGCTCTCCCCCATCCCCTTTATGGAACTCAGGTGACCAAAAGTGCTCAATCTTTGGCTTTATCACTTTAGTCCAAAATCATGAAAAGAAAGTTTCTAAGGCCCTCTCCAAATCTGTATGGTTTGGGTGAACCCAAAATAAACCTAAAGTATTTTCACTTGTCTTTATTTTTCATGTATTTTAGCTTATAAGTGGGAGTTCATTGCCTCCTCACATGTTCTCTAGGGAAGTGTTGACCTAGGTATTCATCTCCCAGCATAATTTCAACCCAAATCCATGGTGGGGTATATAAATTAAGTTGATGAATTGTTAGGATGGTATTTTGAGTGGTTAAACTACCTCTGTTAGTGAATTCTATTCTTAGAATGTATAATCAACTCAGACATCACACTACACTAAGCAAGTGATAGATGTTGTTGTGAAAAGGACAAGACCCTTTCACAACAATCTAATTGATGTGGATCCACTTGATGTGATTGAATCTCTAGTGTTAGCCACACTTGAGACCATATAAAAATAAGTGAAATTTTATAGTTTAGGATAACCCCACTTGTTGTAGACATACTGTTGAAATAGAAAAAGTAGCCTAAAGTTCCATGTCATAGTAAAAACTCTTGAGAGAAGAGGAGGTCTAAAAAATCTACTTTTCATACATGTTTACTTTTTGGATTAATAATTAAAATCCTCTCAAGAGTGAGTATATTGATGGAATTTTATAGTATTAAGCAACCTTGTCAATTTAAATATTTAGGATGTTATACTTAAGTGTTTATGTCATTTTATTCTTTCTTACATGGTTTTGAGTCTAAGCTCTATATATATATATTATTATACCACATAACAATGAGTCTTGTTTATAAATCACTCCTTTATTTGAGAATATGTTATGCTACCCATTTGACATTGTACTTTTGCCTTAGTCTTTTGATAAATATTGTATATGTGTGTCATTTGATTGAAAAGGGTTCATTACGCTGCCCAAAAAATAGAGTTTTTGTGCCTTGGAGTCTTGAAACAAACATTTGATCACATCTTTAGAGCATGATAACATTGTTACACTTCTCAAAATCATTTCAAAGACTTGTTTTCCTTGTGTCCAAATTCCAATTTCAAAAACAAAGACATGTGCACCTTTTAAGATCTTTACCTAGTGCCATTATATTGTCTGTTCTTGTCTAAGCTTGTTGTTTGTTAAAAAAAGACTAGTTTTCTACATTGAGTTTTAAATTAGCCTTGATTAGTTCAAATCCAAACATTGATTGATTTTTGCCTATGCCTTGTGTAATTTTGGTCTAGACATCAATCTTTCTCTTTTGGGTTGTGTAACTTACATTAATTATTTATTCAATTTAAAAACTTTTATTTGTGCCTAGATTTGGGAGAAATAGCCTATCTCCCATATGCCTATTATTTTATGCCTTATACCAATTAAGCAAGTTTGTATTTAAATCTGAATGCCTAGTTTATGCCAAAGTGTTTCAAATTTATTAGATTAAAATATGATACCTTCTTTTTGTTTCAAGTCTAGCTTTTCTGCCATTTCTAAAAGACCTAACACATGCCTATTTTGAGCCTAGATTTTGTGCTTTCTTTGAAAGACCTAGAAACTTTCATTTTTTTTAGATTAGAATTTTTTGAAACACATTGTACCTATATTTTAGCATGCTAGTTTTTATTCATCCACTTGACCATTTATTTAAGATATTTGATGTTAGAATGTTTTAGACCAAGTTTTAGCACATAGATTAAGATCCATATGGTGATGATGTGGTTTATAAGATGGATCCTTATCTTCCTTATAATCTTAAATTTGGTGAGTAAAGCCAATATTATCAAGCATATTATTTGGTGATAACTTCGTTATGCTAGTTAACGTATGATGTTCATCATTTCACTGCTCATAGAACCCAATCACCCACCTATACCATTAACCCTCTTTCAGGTTGTGCAAGAAACCAAGCTCCACTATGCCCAAGGATTACCATTCTAAGACCTCATCCTTTGGCTTATGTGAGCAATCAAGATTTACAATGACCTACCATTACCATTCTAAGACCTCATCCTTTGGTTTGTGTGAGAAACCAAGCTCCATGATGCCCTACCATTACTATTCCAATACCTCATCCTTTGGCTTATGTGAGCAACCAATATACACAATGCCCTACCATTACCATTCAAAGCCCTCCCAAGTATGGTAACTCATTATCTAAACAAAGTTGTCCAAATACAACTAGATAGGTCACATTTACCATCCTAGGCTAGTAACCAACCTTTATTAATCCCATCATAGATAAGCTTATCATTATCTAACCACCAACCATTCTTCATCCATTGTCAGCTATCCCCCACTTTATAAAATCCATGCTAATCATCGAGCCATAATAGATCTAATCATTACCTCTCCAACTGAGAAAATAATTCAAATACCATGATGTGTTAAAAACTAGTATTTTATAACTTGTAAACCAAGGCCAAGAGAACCAAATAGTCCATGATGTTTTTGTTGAATCACCTAATTTTGATAAGTCAACCTATTATGAATCACATTTTGATCCTTTACCCATTATTGAGGAGTCTCAATTTGACAAGTTAGTCTTTGTTGAGTCACTTCTTAATGATTATAACAACCTTTGGGAAAATCATTATCTCGACCATTATCCTATTTTTAAATAGCCTCCATTTGAAAAGATAGTCTCTATGGAGTTATTTCTTTACATTTTCCCCCTTGTTGAGGAGTCTCACTTTGATAAATAATTCTATGGATCCCATTATGCCATCATCGGCTGTTACTTGTCCAATACAAAACATTCAACAAGACATAATTTGCATCCACACCAGATGAAGAATAAACATTGAAGTTAGGTTATATTTTTGAACCAACATCAGATTTATCATCAAAATCAAAATCAATGTTAGTCTCAACATCAGATTCAGAGTCCCTTGGGTTGGACTTAACTTTAGAATCAGAATATGTTTATGGATGTTATAATATTGGTTATATGTGCCTTGGAGATCAATTTGAATATATTTGTGATCTTTCCATGATTTTTTAGGATGATTACTTTAGATTTGACACAAGTTTTCCTAATATCTTATGTGAGGATTTTGCTACATCTTCCCATTCTATTATCATTTCACATGCCATTAACACCAAGTAACCTAACCATTATATTGACATTCCACCTCCCACAAGTGTTGATCAAGACCAACAAAATCATACCTTGTTGAAATGTATACATGGTGACATATAAGGGGGACTAAGAATGCATTCATGTAGAAGAAGAATAATTTTCTAGTGAAACCTTTTTAGAGGTGCTAGGGGAAAATCAAATTCTAAACTCAACATATTCTAATGAATCCTTATTTGAGATACTAGAATAAAATCAAAGTCAAATGTCAACATTTCTTAGTAAAACCTTCTCATTGGTGTTAGGGGACAATCAAGACAACTTCATTGGTGAAAACCTATTTGAGGCACTAATAGCTAAGCATAATAGTTCTTCACTACTTGATGAATACATTATCAAAGATAACATCAATATAGCTTCCAATTTATAACATAACCAGATGGTGGCTACTCTCATAGCCAAATAATATATAAATTTGATGGTCTTATTGAGAGCATATTTAGAAGTCTTCAGCCCCATGACAAATAAAGTTATGTCAAATCTGGAATCAAAAACATTGTGTGTGCCTAAAAATCTCAATCTTTATTTATTGCCTAACCATTATACATTCCATTATCATCCACCTTTACATTTCCAAATAAAACCTATCAACTAATATTTATTTGTATTTCCTATCCCTAGATGTACTTTCCTTTATAGAGGCCACAAAGATATCTTATCTCAATGTTTGAAGGAAATAAAATAAACAACCAATGAAGATCACAAAAAAATTATTGGAGTCTAAATATGCAATATGTTCTTGATAGATTAACTATTTAGAAGAGATGTGGGCTATCAATTTACATGATTGATTATTTTGGATGTATCATCTACTAATCAAGATATGCATCTCTACATTAATAGGAACAACATAAATATTTACCTTGCCAAAACCATACCTTTGCTTTTCCATTTACCTTGTCATTTCCATTTGCCATTTAACTTGCCATTTTCATTTGCTATTGTTTCATAACCAACCATTTACCTTACCTCATCACTTGGGGGCAAGCCTATTACCATTATATCTAATTTTCATAACATCACTATCTTTGACTAATATCATATCGTATACCATTTTATCATGCCTGTATTATTGACCAAAGCCTATTTTTAGCCTCCTTACCCAACCATTTTGATCTTAGTTACTTTGGTTCTTCTCATAGCTTCTATGAGGGGATTTTGATCCAGTTTCAATAGTTTTATAGTTTTGTGTTTAAATGACAATCTATGAAAATAGTATGATAGTGGATCTATCAAGTTATCTTTTATTTACATTTGACTAGTGCTAATGATTATAACCACCTTTGAGAAAATTAGTATTCCAACTTGTGTTACTAATTATATCCACCTATGGGTAAATTAATAACACTAACCTATGCCATTGTTTCTTAATTATACCCACTTATGGGTAAATTAGGAAAAACACCTTTACTATGCATTACCACATCACCTTGATAGTAATATTCTCATTTGCCTTGCCATTTGGCTCAATTCATAATTTTTTTTACTTGGTTAGATTTGACCACCTTTCATGTTGGTAGAAATACAATGACTAAAGATTCTAAAGGGACTATGTAAGCCATGCTTGATTCACATTGAGGTCAGCTCAGTCCCCCTTTAGACATGCTATTGCCATTTTATGAGTTGGACCATTCCATGTCTCATAATTCTCAATTGAGTTGAGATAATTATAAAATTCCAAAAATATTTAGTATATTTTAAAAGCCTAAAAATTAAAATATTGGCTTACAATATCCTCAAGAGATATCAAGCTTCAAAATCCAAAAACATGTGTCCTATTTAAACCTAGTTAGTAATCCTTGATCTACCCTACTAGGAAAAATACATTGTTGATTCTAATACATTTTAATGTCATTGGGGGTGTGACCTTCCCTTTTTTGACATGTCACTTTCTATTACTTTTTCTTCAAGTTTTTCTATGTGTTTGATTTGATTTGATTTTATTGTTTGTCTTTATATTTATTTACTTTCATTATTTTTCCTTGACTTAACCTATATGTGTTCATTGGGTGATTCCTTGCACATTATTATTGAGTCTATCCATATTCATACATCAACATTGTCATCATGGTCTTTATCATTAGTACATTATTTTCAATTGTTTATGGATTGGGAGTTAGTCCTTATACTCATTTTGGCTACATTATTATGGTGTTTTATATCATGATGCATACCATCACATTCTACAATAAAAATTAGCTTAAGAAGTCTTACAAGCAATGGATCCCCATAAAATTCTCCTTCATAATCTTGGTAAATCCTACCATATTATTTGATCAAATTAACACATTAACCATTTTGGTTATATCAATGCTAATAAAGATGAACATATCCACATTTGAAGGTCCAATCATCATTTACATCAATCAATTCTTATTCTTCCAATTATATCTTTCATCACTTTGTGCATCCTTATGTTCTTGGTTATTTGTGTCTTCTTCAATCATTAAACCATTACATATATGTTTACACCCACTCATATTTAATCTGTACAATAGGTTATATCCTTGAGTCATGGTTGCCAATCTACCCTATTGGGACATAATCACAAGTCATTATTCAATCTTGGTCATCTTAATGATTATAACCACCTTTGGGCAAATCATTATTTTTAACTCATCTACCCTAACTAGGGTATATGCATGTGCCACTGATTATAACTTCCTTTTAGAAAATTAGTGTCTTAACCTTTGTTATTGATTATAACCACCTTTGGGTAATAATAATTTTTAAATAAATGCATTCAAGTATTATCTCAATTAGATTAATCTCACTCATGGGTTAATTTAATTATTATTCTTGATTATTTTTGAGGGACCATCCATCAATCATATGTGTTGGCCACTCCCTCGAAGGGGCATCATTTTAAGATTACCAAACATTATTTGGAGATTTTTATTCAATTATTACCTTCATTCACTCTTAACAACATTTTTAATTATTTGAGAAGATGTTACTATGAATATATCTTACAATGCCTTCCCAAACAGGGGCAAATTATAGACACCTAAAACTGGTCACAATTAGCTTTCAACCAAACTTCAGACTAATTCTTACCAACCATTGTAAATTAAGCCTAAGAATCACATAATGTCCCAATTTTTTTTGTGCATTATTCATCAAATTTCAAAATCATGTTGAGACATCTTTATTTAGGTTTTCTATCATATGCAACAATAACCTCTCACAGATTCATCCCTAATTACCTTACAGCATAACAAATATTAATTTGACCTATAGACCTATTAAATGGGGCACTTACTCACTTGAAATCTTGAAAGAGATAAAAGGTTAATCAAAATCAATCAAAAAATTAAACAAGACTAAATTCCTAGTTGAATTATCCATTTATAATTAATGAATATTTAAAAAAATAAATTCAAAAATCAAAATATCTTATCCTTTCATCATTACATTTATGAGTTGTCAATCTCTTTGAAAATATCCTAAAATATATATTTTGAGAGCCATGCATAGTAATTTCAAATCATAATTACTTGACAACTATTAAGTCAACTTGAGTTACTTTTAACTCACGTAGGTTTAGTTTAGACCCATTCCAAGTCTAAAATCAATCTTGACTCACCTTGGGTGAGAGTTAATTTTTAAGGCTATAAATACAAGGCCTTGCCTATGGAATTTATAAACTATTTTGGTGTAAAGTTATTATGCACAAATATATTCAATAAGCTTTGCAAGTAAGGTTATAATTCATAAATATTAATCCAAGCCACATCAAAGCCATGGTGCCAAAAAAAGAAGGAGCCAAGAAAGCTTCATTTCTAAAGACTTTTTGATACACAAGCCAAGCAAGCCATTCAACAAAACCATTTGGAGCTCCCAAGGAAAGTAAAAGACTTGTTTTAGATTAAGGTAAAAATAGGTTTTGAAGGGGCCCTAAAACCCTAAAATAAAAGAAAAAGGATATAACAATAACATCCACAGGTGAAACAAACCTAACACCTACTACTAAGCAGTATCAAAATAGGTTTTACAGGGACCTAAAACCATAATTCAAGATCATCAAAAGACAGACTCCAGGTTTTACAGAGACCTGGAAACTCAAGTATGAAAAGAAAACAAAGAACTAGAAAATGGAACCAGTTATAACATCCAACTAAAAGGACTAGGACTATAAGAGCAAAAAGATCCTATTCTTCTAATTTCAGGATCATCTTCACCACTTCCTTTCCAATCACAATAGTGTCCTGTATATATATTGCTACCGACGTAACAACCTCTTGCATTGCTTTCTTCTTTGAGCTCTGTCTGGTCCTCTTACTAGGGCCCTCCAAAGATTTTATTTCTTCATTTGCTCATTTTCTATTGTTTGCAGCAGCTGCACATATGCTAGAAGTAACTCTTCCATCTTCATTCTGCTTTCCTTAATGAGCCTTCTTAGATTGTTCTCATAGTCTTTAAGTTTGATTGGAATATCCCTCATGCATTTCATGATTATTGATTTTGTTTCGATCAGCTTCCTGATTATGTTCTATTTTTTCCATTTTCTTTTTGAGGCCCATTATTTCCTTATACATCCATGAGTCAACTTGAAGGATGGCATCTGCTTTGCATTTGGCTGAATTCATAAAGGGATGCCTCCTATCTTTCTTCCATACGTCACTTAAATCTTTTGTGTTTTCTTTTGGATTGTCTTCATCCTTTTTAGTATGATCCTCCCTTTCCATTCTTTTCTGTTCTTTAGTTTCACCAGGGCTATCATTGTGGATAAGATCACCCTTTACTTGTTCTCTAGTTTCCATTGCATGATAGGAATCCTGAACTAAATGTTCCTTCTCTATTTTCGAAGCAGGATCCTCAAATAAAACATCCATTTTTTTTTCAGATTCCCCTAGCACTTGCTGATTTTCTTCGAGATCATAGTTATTCTGTTCAGTTTTTTCCTCTATAGTTTCCCCTTCTTTTTCATTCTTACTTTTATCTTCTCCTTCCTCATTAGAGCTGGATTCCCCAATTTTTGTTCCTTCCTCTTCCTCCATACTCTCCTCCTCAGAACTTTCAGTGCTTTCCCACTCTGTTTCCTCATCTACAATCTATTTTTTAAAGCTGGAGGATTTGGGTTTAACTTTTTCTTTCCCCTTCACTATTTCGTTCTTCTTTCTCTATGATTCCTTATTTTTATCTGAATAAGGATTTGGGACAGTGGCCTTGTTTTTGCAGAAACCTTCTATTATTAGGATCAATCCCTCATGCAATATAGGATGAGACTCCTTTTTTCTATGAGCGAATAGACTTTGGAGCAATGAGAAGTGCAAATAGAAAGGGAAGGAGATTCTAACTTTGTGCCTAAAATGATTAAGAAAGACAAAATGAAATTTATGGACTCTTTTTCTTTTACCATCAAGTATGAAATACTCACAGATGCAACATAAGACGTCTCTCTAGATTCCTTTAATCTGCTCCAGGTTGAAGAAATCCCCACTCTTTTCCAACTGCTTTTCCCAAACTAACATCAATTCATTGAATCGGCCACAATATTCATGTGAAAATCAAAGAATGATGTAAAATTGATTAACAAGGGTCTTATTGATTATTTTTGGTTTTTATGTTGTGTCTAAGAGCTTGAATATTATTTATTTGACCATTTCCTTTTAGGATCTTGTTAGAATTGTTGGTTTTAAGCTCATTTTACTAATAATATTTTTGTGAAAAACATATTATGTTTTCATGTGATTTCAAGAATTGACATTGTTATCTATCGACTGACATCGATCCCTATGTGGATCGACCAACATTGATCTCTATGGATCGACATCTATCCCTGCATGGATCGATGTTGATCTCTCTGAGACAAAAAAATTAAAATTGAGAGATAATTTTGAAATATTATTTTCTCACTCATTTTTGGGCTTTTAAGTAGGCAAACCCTCTAACAAATTATAGATCTTAAGGTGGAAATAGCCAATTTTGAACATGATTAAATCTTACATGCTTTATCTTTGGTGTTTAAAATGAACTTAGTTATTTTCATGCCTTAGTTGTTTTTGATTTTTTTTGTAATTTTTTCAAACAAATAATGCCAAGGGACTTGAAATTCACTAAATACTTTGTTTTGGTGATTAAAATAAACTCTCACAATAGTTTCATACTCACAAGTGTTTTATTTTTATTGCTTATTTATTGAAAGTTATTTTTTTTTTATCAAAATGAGTGATGTGTGTATGCTCTCCCTCCATCCTATTTAGGAAACTTAGGTGATCAAAAATGATTATTATTTACCTTATTTATTTATTTATTCTAAAATCATGAAAATATAGTCACTAACGCCCTCCCCAAATTTTTGTAATTTGGGTGACCCCAAAATGACCCTAAAGTCTTTTCACTTATCTTTATTTTTCATGCATTTTTGCTTGTGAGTGGGAGATCATCACCTGATTATAGGTTCTTTAGAAAAGAAATGACTCAAAAATTCATCTCCCAAAATCATTTCAATCCCACTCCATGGTGGGGTATATAAATTGATCTAATAAATTACTGGGATGGTAGTTTGAGCGGTTGAGCTACCTCCATTAGCAACTGCTGCACTCAAAATGTATGATCAACTTGGACATCACACTACACTAAGTAATAGATGTAGTGGTTGTGAAAAAGATAAGACATTTTTAAAATAAGTTGGTTGATGTGGATCCAATTGACATGATAGCATATTTAGTGTTAGCTATACTTGACACCATCTAGAAATGAGTGAAAATTGATAGTTTAGGATAACCCAACTTGCCATAGACATACTATTGATGTAGGCAAAGTAGCTTGAAGTTTCATGTCATATTATAAACTCTTGAGAGAAGATAAGTCCTAAAAACCATAATTTTAATTTTTAGATTAATAATTAAAATCCTCTCAAGAGTGAGTATATTGATGAAATTTGATAGTATTATGCAATTTTGTTAGCTTTAGGATCTAGGATGTTACACTTATGTGTTTATATCATTTTATTATTTATTACATGGTTTTGAGTCTAAACTATCTATTTTTGTTTACCATACCATATAAAAATGAGTCTTGTTTATACATTACTCTTTTATTTTAGGAGGCATTACATTGCCCATTTGACATCGTATCTTTGCCTTAGTCTTTTGACAAATCTTGTTTGTGTGTGAAAATTGATTGAAAAGGGTGTCATTATGTTGCCCAATTCATTTTAATTTTTGTGCCTTGGAGTCTTGAAATAAACATTTGATCACATATTTAGAGTGTGATAACATCATTATGCTACTCAAAATTATTTCAAAGACTTGTTTGCCTTATTTCTAAATTCTAATTTCAAAACCAAAGCCACATGTGCCTTTAGATATCTTTACTTAGTGCTATTATATTATTCGATCTTGTCTAAGCTTGTTATTTTTTCAAAAAAGCCTAGTTTTTTACATTGAGTTCAAAATTATCTCAACAAGTTAAAATCCAGACATTGATTGATTTTTGCCTATACCTTGTGTAATTTTGGCCTATACATCAATCTTTCTCTTTTGGGTTGTGTAACTTAGGTTAATTATTTATTCAATTTGAAAACTATTATTAGTGCTTAGATTTGGGAGAAATATCCTATCTTCCATATGCATATTATTTTATGCCTTATAATAATTGACCAAGTTTGTGTCTAAATCTAAATGCCTAGTTTATACCAAAGTGTTTCAAATTTGTTAGATTAAAATCTCATACTTTCTTTTTATTTAAAGTCTAGCTTTTGTGCCTTTTCCAAAAGACCTCACACATGCTTGTTTTGAGCCTAGATTTTGTGCCTTATCTAAAATAACTATAAACTTTTATTTTCTTTAGATTATACTTGTTTGAAACACTTTGTACTTATAGTTTGGCATTCTAGTTTTTATTCATCTACTTGACCATTTATTTAAGACATTTGACATTAGAAATTTGATGTTAGACTATTTTAGACCAAGTTTTAGCACATACCTTTTTGGAGATACAACTCCATCCTTAGACCAAATTAGAATATGTTTGAATAATTTATCCTTTAGTCCTATTTTTTAGAGTTTTTATAACTCTAGGCATTTTTGTGAAATGTTCATCATTGATTTGGATATGTCTCGTTACATTCATAGTTGAGACATGTACAATCCAAGTTAAGATAATGTGTTCACAAAAATTGACTTTGATCAAGACCCCTATGATGATGATGTGGTTTTTGAGATGAATCCTTATCCTCCTTACAATCCTCAATTTTGAGAGCAAAGCCAACATCCTCAAGCATAGTATACGGTGATAACTTATTCAAGTTGATTAATGTACAATGTTTGCCATTTCACTACTCATGGCACTTGATCCCCCACCTATAAAATTAACCCTCATTTGGATTGTGTAAGAAACTAAGCTCCATATTATCCAAGTATTACCATTCCATGACCTCATCCTTTGGCTTGTATGAGCAACCAAACTCCATGACACCTAACATTACTATTCCAAGACCTCATCCTTTGGCTTATGTGATCATTCAAACTCCATAATGTCCTAAAAATACTATTATAAGACCTTGTATTTTATCTTATGTGAGTAACCAATCTCCAAGATGCCCTAACATTACCATTCCAATCCCTTCTAAGTATGGTAACTAATTATCCAAATAAAGTTGTGCAAATACAGCTAGATGGGTCATAGTTACCATCCTATGCTGAGAAACAACCTTTATTAAGACCATCATAGATAAAGCTATCATTATCCAACCACTAGCCATTATGAATCCATTGACAACCATACCCTAATTTATAAAATCCATGTCGATTGTTGAGCCACAATAGAGCCAATCAATACCTCTCCAATCAAGACAATCATTCAAAGACCATGATGTGTTCAAAATAGATATTTTATAATTACTTATAAACCAAGGTCAAGAGAGCCAACCAATACATGATATTTTATTTAAGAACCTATTTATGAAAATTCAACCTATGATGAATCACCTTTGATCCTTTCTCCATTGTTGAGGAGTCTCACTCTGACAAGCTAGTTTTTGCTGAGTCACTTTTAAATGGTTATAATTGCCTTTGGGAAAATCATTATCTTAACCATTGTCCTATTTTTAAAGAGCCTACCTTTGACAATATAGTATATATGGAGTTGTCTCTTGACCTTTTTACCCTTGTTGAGGAGTCTCACCTTGACAAACAAGTCTCTATGGATCCCATTATGCCATCACAATCTATTATTTGTCCAATACCAAACATTCAATAAGACATCATTGTAGCAACATCCACACCAAATGAATAATCAATATTGAAGTTAGATTCTATTTTTGAACTTAAATTAGATTTAGCATCAGAAGAAAAATCAATGTGAATCTCAACATCAAATTCAAAGTTCTTTGAGTCAAACTCAACTTCAAAATTAGAATATGTCCATGGCTATAACAATATTGGTTATGAATGCCTTACATATCTGTTTGAATATATTTATGATCCTTTCATAGTTTTTGAGGATGACTAATTTAGCTTCAACACAAGTTATCTTATTATTTTCTATGAGGATTGTGATTTTTCTTCCCATTTTATTATCATTCCACATGCCATTAACACAAACTAACATAGCCATTATATTGACATTCCACCTCCCACAAGTATTGATCAAAACTAATAGAATAATACCTTATTAAACTACATCCATGGTGACATATTAGGGGGACTAAGAATACATTCATGTAAAATAAGAATAATCTCCTAGTGAAACCTTTTTAGAGGTGCTAAGGGACAATCAAAGTCCAAACTCAACATATTATAGTGAAACCTTGTTTAAGGTGCTAAAAGAAAATCAAAGTCAAAATTCAATGTTCCTTAAATAACTGGAGGGTGAAAGGGAATTGATAAAAATAAAAGGTACTATTAGAAAATAAAAATATTTTAATTTTAAAATAAAATAAAATAAATCTCATTCTAATGTGTTGTTGTTGTTGTAAACTAATTTTAAAAAATCAACATAAAGAGAGCTCACAAAAAATACCATTACATAAAAGCTACAATGATCAACATAATGAATAAAAATTAAATTAATCAATAAAAAATTGATAAATAGAATAAAACAATAATATATATATATATATATATATATATATATATATATATATATATATATATATATATATATATATATATATATATAAGGGTATAAGATTACTACATTATAATAATATATCTGATGTAAGGTGGTCTTGATATCCTACTATGGGATGGATGAAATTAAACTTTGATGTGTATTTTTGGTGAAACCCTAGGCTTCTAGGGATAATTGTTGATCTTAATCACTTCCATAATAGAGTATTTGAGGGTGCCTCAACTTATTTTATGTTACATACTTAGGGATATGATATTAAAATGCATATGGTTGATGAAATTCTGATATGTGGCACCTATCCCCTTTAGTTATATTACACCAAATATATTGGGTCAAATTGGTGACATGTGGAATTAATTATATTTGGAAATGAGTTAACCTATATTGGGATTAATGATTTTCCCATCCATTATTATTAATGGAGTTTTATATAAATGATATGAACATCATTACGATGGATAAAAGTAGGTGGAAAGTGTTTTATTAGTTGGAATTGTATTGGATGTTATTCCCCTCAAATTGACATTATTATATTGAGATATTTTGTGGAGTGATTTCTTCCTTAAGGATTTTTATATGAATTTTATCTACCTTAAAGATAATTATTTTATTTATTATTATATTACATATTAAGGTATCTTAATCCACAAACATTTCTTATATTATTTGATCTTTATTATTATTTTCTATTTGATAAGGTAAAACTGGGTTAAACAAGGACCTAGAACCATAAAAGTGTATTAAAAAAGTTTTAAAAGGTCATCTAGGGCTGAGAGAACAAAACAAAAAAACTAGTACTTAGAATGAAAATAGGAAATAGAAAACTAAAATTGATCTAGGAGGAAGGTCCCTCCTGAGTGTCTTCAACATTAGTGTTGTCCTTCACTGAGATGAATGGTTTATCTTTTGAAACCTTGACATGAGTACAGTTCATAGGGCCTTCAATTACCTTCTCGAGGAAGATCATCTTGGGCCACTTCCTACCTTTAACTTGCAAAAGATTTTGTTCTCCTTGGGGGGATTTAAGGACCTGGAGATATTTTATAACCAGGGATTGGGGGGCTAGGTAGAATTGACAAAACTCTGGACAGTAGCCTCAACCACCTGATGAAGTTCATTCCAATCTTAGATCAACTTTTCTAGGCCAAAACCTACCTACTGAACCCTTGAATTGAAATTTTCTAGCAATTATTTTTTCTTTTCTAATTATTCCATCACTATGGTCTTACCTTTCCAAGTTGAGGTTGTAGGAGTCCTAATTTTAATGGGTTTAGGCTTTGGGATAAACATCAGTTTTAGAGGTAGGTCATTAGGGAGGGGTGTCTAAGACAAACTATTTTGGGGGTAGGTGGGATCCCTCAATAGGATCCTTTATTAAGGAGTCCTCCTCAGAAGAGGATCCCCTAGGAGGGACCTTCCAACCTAAGAGGGTCTAACCATGTTTAACAAGTAGGAGCATTCTACCTTGATGGAGGATGGGGTTTGTATAGTTAACTTGGTGGAATAGATTAGTACTTTCCAAATACTTGAGAAAGAAATATGGAAGATTGATTTTAAACCTAATGAAGTGATTTAGGAGTAAGAAATGGTGTGAAAAAATTAAAGTGTACTTACATTCTAGAGTCATGTACCTCATGATCTGAAGTTAGATATCTAGCTAGTATCTCAAGAGGTCAGCTTGAGGGAACCCTTTCTTATCTATTTGTATAAAGTGATTTATTTTTAAGAATCACTATAGGGATTCTTGCTTCTTAGACTGGTCTTTAAATTCCTTTACACCTGCACAAGACATGCCCATGACATCACTGATGAATTCCTCTAAGATCTTTATGGTGATGCATCACATGGTGACCTTTCATTTCATCCATGCCACAATGAAGTCTCAAGAAACTATGGCATTGTGTTTAGTAATGCATTCCATAAACTCTATAAGTCATCCCTTCTTGAGTTTCTTTCATACTTTCTTTTTCTTGTAGACCTTTTTATTTGATGTGGGTTTAAAGTAGTCTCTATCACCTACCATGATTTCTATAAGTGCAGAGATGGAGTGGGAGAGTGGAAAGTTCTGGATGAAAACAAAATAACTAGGGCTCAAATGGGTGGGGGAATGCCTACCAAGGTCACATAACAATAATTAATCCCCCTCTCTTTGAAATGAAAGTGAATCTATTGAATTGAGATTTGCCCCATTGAGTTAAAGGGATGCACATGTGAGGGGATGATTATATTAAATTGTAATAGTACATTTAGTGTGGGTGAAATTATACACCTTTAAGGGGATGCTACTTGCATCATAATAGTTGGATAAATGGTGGAGATCAACTCTAATGCTGGTGAGGAGGTTGACCACCCCATTTCCTTCTCTATAAGTGTGAATGAGTTGGAAGTGAGGTATGATTTTTAGAATGTGCTTCACTTCATCAATAAGCTTCTTGATGGTGTGTGATGATATATTTTTTCCTTTCAGGGCATTTAGGATGTTCAATGCATCACCCTCTATAATGATCCTATTTTGGTTAATGCTTGATGCTATCTAAATAACCCAAAAGGCTGCCTTGGCCTCGATAATATGGTTTGTTTGATTACCCATGGGACCTAAAAAAGTAGCCACCATATACCCTTTAGAGTTTCTTATGATGCCTCCTCCCCTAGTAGGACTTGGGTTTCCCTTTGAGGCCCCATCAAAGTTTTGTTTCACCCATCCCTTAGGGGGAGCCTTCCATTTAGTTTACTTTCATATTAAGTCTTTGATGGAAAGATAAATAACCTTTTGAAGATCCTAGTTTTTAGAATGAGCAAGGCTAAGGGGGGTAGGGTATTTATCTTTAGGAGGAAAGGACTTCCATTTTTTAGATATGGATTGGTAGAGATGGGGGAAGGCATTCTTCAGCTGGTGCCTTTTGTTAAGGAATAGGCCATCATTGTAAATTTTCTAGATGTACTAGAACCAGTGACTAAGTGAAAGGTGCCAAAAGAAGATCAGGGAAAGAATGGTCCATGGGGGGTTCCATTGTAGAAAGAGGTCCATGATGCCCATGACATGTTGATTTAATTAATAAGCCAATTGAACAAATTAGATTGAAGGGACATTCTAGAAAAAGGTGTTGAGTAGAATCTTCTACACTCTGATAGATCAGACATCTATTGGGGATAATCAGTCTTCTTTTGGCTAAGTTTTCCATAGTCATGATTATATTATGTGCCATAAGCCAAAAGAAGAAATTAACCTTGGGGGTTAGGTGCTTAACCCAAATTTTTTCTAGTGGTCCCAATTGATTTCCAAATTTAGTTCAATGGCATGGCCCAAGGACACTGAGTATGAGCCATTATCTTTAGCTCTCTAGAAAAAATGATCTTCCTTATGTATGAAGGGAATGTGTGTCTATTTTAAATCTTGATTGAGGTTATGAATGGCTTGGTATTAATCTAAGGTAAGATATTTAATGGGAAGGACCTTCCAACACTTTATTCCTTAATTTACCAGTAATCTTCTAACTTGGATCCCCATCTTTGCTTGAGATATCCATACTACCCAACCCATGTCTCCTAGGCTGAGAGGGGGGTAGGGTATAACCAAGATTTTTCCAAGAATTTGATTTTCTCTCCATTACTAAATTTCCAAAGAATGCCCTTCTTTGGGATATCTTTACAGTTGGTTATGGATTTCAAAAAGGTGGATCCGTCAGTAGGTCCTTCTTCTCATAGGTAGTCATCCTCCTCCACTCCTTCCAAAGATTTGGAATTTAATATTCTTGTCCATTCTCCATTCTCTTTCATTAGGCACCAAAACATTTTTGCTAATAATGCTTTATTCATATAATTTATGCTTCTCAAGCTGAGGCCTCCATTTCATTTAGGGAGACAAACTTTTTCCCAAGCCACCAAATTGAATCTAAATCTTTCTTTAATGCCTCTCCATAAGATTTTTTTTTGGATTTGTTCAGTTTTGGAGGCAATGTTGGATGGCATTTTAAATATTGACATTAGGTAAATAGGAATACTCTGAATGGAGCCTTGAGAAGCTGGTATTTACCTACTTGGGTGAGAAAGTGACCTTTATAGCCCATCAATTTGCTTTGAATGTGATCAATAAGGGGGTTCTAAATTTGGGATTCCATTTTTCCATCAAAGAGAGGGATACCTAGGTGATTAGTCAATAATTTTCCCTCTTACTAGTTAAGAATTTTGGCATTTCTTCTATGTTGAGGTGGTGGCATATTGATAAAGAAGAGGAAACTCTTTTGAAATTTGATGTATTGGTTGGATAATTTTTCATAGTTGTTAAGGATACATTTGAGGTGCTTGAATTCCTCAACTGAAGCATCTCCTAGGATTATAGTGTCATCAGTGAACTACTGATAGGTGATAATATTAGTATTTTGGGCCACCAAAATACCCTTTATCAGACCCTAGTTTCAGGCACTTCTTAAACTTCTCCCTAAGGTTTTAGCTAAGATGATGAAGAGGTATGGAGAGAGGGGATATCCATATCTTAAACCTCTTGAGGCAAGAAGTAAGCCTTTATGAACCCCATTTATAATAGTGGAGAATCTAGGGGTGGCAATATAGTTTCATATAATTTTTTGGGTATCATGATTTAGCCCAAGATTTTCCAAAATCTACATCAAAAAGCACCATTAAATATGGTAATAAGCCTTTGACATGTCCATTTTGAGTATCATGCCCTATCTTTAAGATTTGGTGATGGAGTGTACAACTTCATGAGTTATGACAATGCCATTAGAGATTTGACTACTAGCTATAAAAGCCCCCTTTTCTCCCCAATGACTAAGTTAAGAAGGGATTTCATGCATTTGACCAAGATGGAGGAAATTTTTTTGTAAGTGATGTTGCATAAGATAATTGGCCAAAAATCCTAAATATTGGTGGTGCCTTGTTTTTTTGGGATTAGGATGAAAAAGGTATTGTTGATTTCTTTAAGAATGGATTTGAAGTGGAAGAACTCTCTGGTTGCTTCTTTAACTTCCAGGTGAATAATGTCCTAGTATTTTTGGAAAAAGAAAGGAGGAAACTCATCTGGTCTAGGTACATTGAGGCCATATATGAGGAAGACAAAACTTTTGATTTCCTCATCAAAAGGGGTTTGGATGAGGGAGGTGTTATCCACACTTGATAAGACTTTATCAAAGTTGGATAGTGTAGAAGAGACCAATAGATTACTAGGCTCACCATTCATTGAAAGAAGGTTATTAAAAAATATATAATATGTTAGGAGATGTCATCCTCATCCTTTCTGATGGTTTCATCTTCCATTTAAATTTGGGAGATTCTATTGATATTACTATGTCTATAGGTTGAGTGATGGAATTTTTTGTATTTCTATCTCCCTCCTTCAGTGATAAACATCTATATTTTTGCTTCTAGTATGCCTCTTCTTTTGCTTCTAGATTGTGAGATTGACATAAGAGGTATTTTTCCTTGGAATCCACATAATAATTATAATCATTGGAGGCACTAATCTCTTTAATAATTTAAAGTTCCATTTTAAGGGCATTTTTCTACATAAAATATCTCTAAAAACTTTCTTGTTTTAGATTTTTAGCTTGATTTTGAGGAAGTTGAGATTTTTTGTGAGAATGAACATGGCTGATCTTGAGAAGGGTTCTCCCCAGCATTATTTCAAAGAATTAGTTAAATTGGAGTGATGGGTCCATATGCTTTCTATAGACACTAGAAAACTACACATTATGGTTCTAGATGTTAGAATACCCCTAGATGCCAAACTTACCATCTACACCCATTTTGACTATAAACCTAAGTCAAAACACTCTTTAACCAAATCACCTTTTAACCCACCTTGAACAAACTTAACCCATTGACCAAACTTGACCATTTCACCTTTTTAACCAAACTTAACCTTCAACCACTGATGTGGTCATCTTGACCATCAATGGTCAGGTCATCAAACGTACTTAAAATCTAATTCTAGCTGTATACGAGATAAGCATGTCATAATTTATCAACTTACCTTATGTGATGATAAGAAGCTTGAAATCATTTTAATTAGAAACTTCATTCTCCTCTCCTCCATCTCCCCTTGCCTATAAAAAAAGAGAGTAAGACCAAGAAAGGTGCTTTAGGATCTTCTTAGATCTTAATTTTTTTATAGGTTTATAACAAGTCTATAAGTGCAACAGAGACCCAAAACTTTGTCAAAATCACTCTAGGCTTCACCAACCAACACTTTTTCAAAATTATTCTAGACCTCAACAATCAAGCTAAGTATCTATATCTTGTTAGGATCAATAATTAGTTTCTTTGTTTTATTTATTTACCTTGCTTTTTTTTAACATACTATCTTTGACCTCTTGAATAATTAACTAACCCCTAACAACCTACTATACCTATCTACCATTTTACCTCTAACCTCTAAACCTGTAGATCCAACTATTTACCTTAACTAGACCTATCAATAGTAACCATCGATAATCATCCTGACCATTGACTGTCAACTATCAAACTACTATCAGTCACCCTAATTTCCAAAGTTTAACTATCAAACTACTATTAGTCATCCAACCACTGATAGTTACTCTAACCACTGATGGCCACCCTAATCGTTGATGATCACTGTGTGAACTTTTTTGATAAAAAAATAGCAACCATTAACTAGCAAGAAAACTTCAACCAAACCCTATTTTTTAAACTCTCTATCACTTCACATACTAAAAATAACAACTTGACCCTACGTAAACATTTATTTAATAATTTATCATTCAACTAAATTTTATTTTGTTAGAACACTAGCATTTATTTGAAAAGTATTTATTTCTTTAGATTTAGTACTTTCATTTATGTTATGCTATCTTTCTTATCAACCTTTCTTTTATGAACATTAACTTGTATTAAAGGGTGGATTAACAACCTCCTTGATAGCTCATGCTTCTTGGATTTATCTTGTTAGGCAATCCACCCACTTATCTAACTAACAAACCCTTTTTTAGTTCTCTCTTATTGTAGGTCATCTTCCCAAGCCAAAGAAGAGTATCCACAACCATCTATATTATGGATCACACACCCATCTAGGTTCTACTAACCACTACCCCTCTTTCAGTTTTACCTTTCTTCTATTAAAAAAAAGAAAAATTCACAACCAAACCTTGTTTTTTGAACTCTCTATCACCTCACATACCAAAAACAACAACCTGACCCTACCTAAACATTTATTTAATAATTTAGAATTCACCTAAATGTTATTTTGTTAGAACACTAGCATTTCTTTGAAAAGTATTTATTTCCTTCGATTTAGTAATTTCATTTATGTTATGTTATCTTTATTATCAACCTTTCTTTTATCAACACTAACTTGTCTTAAAAAGTGGATTAACAACCTCCTAGATAACTCACGCTTATTTGATTTAACTTTCTAGGCAATCCACACACCTACCCAACTAACCAACCCTTTTCTAGTTCTCTCTTATTATAGGTCATCTTCCCATGCTAAAGAAGAGTATCTATAATCATCTAGATTATGCAATGCACACCCATATAGGTTCTACTAACCTCTACCCCTCTTTTAGTTTTACCTTTCTTCTATAAACAAAAAAAACAACATTTGAATAAAACACTTTCAAATCTTAAGGGATAACATTTGGGCTTAGAGATCTTATCCACTTCAAATACCAAGGGGTTATGGTTGGACCCAATTTTAGAAAAAGAAGAAAGTCTACTAGAAAAAAATGTTATAATTTAAAGATATCAGGAATCTGTCAAGGCAAACCTAAATCAATTTTTTTTCCAACCTTCTGTTGGTCTATGTATATGGTATTCCATTAAGGTATACATCAACTAAGCCCATGCTTCCAATGAAGTCATTAAAATCCAGCATGCTATTGTTAATGTTGATGAGACCATCTTTTTTATCACCCAGGGTGAGAGGAGTGTTGAAATAACCCATTACAATCTAGTTCTAGTTAGTACAATTCTTACAAAAATCCACTAGTTCCTTCCAAAGAAGATTACATATTATTATTATTGTTATTATTATTATTCGATATATTTAAATTATTATGTGTGTAGATATTACCATTTTATTTGTTATGGGACTTCAATTGATCAAAATATTTGGTTGATGGCATACCAATTGATAGTGTTAAACATGCAATGTCATCCATTTAACATGAATTTATGTTTAAACAAATTATTTGACCCTTTTTTCATTAGGAATGATAATTTTAATACTAGTTAGAATAGGCAAGGAAGCATTTATTGCTTTTGACATTACCTCTTCTTCCAATTTTTGGGTGTCTATTTGTAACATCATGTCCTTAATAGAAATAAATGATTCATTAATATTTTTATTGATATTTTTTTCATGGTATGATTTTATAGAAAGAATATCAATGCACTTACATGTGGACTTGCATTTAAAACATCTTTACATAGAGTGATTGTGTGAGGCCAATTTATTTTTCTTTTATATTTTACTCATGGAAATGAGACATAATGATTTTATATTTTGAGGAATGAGTGTAACTTTTGTAGATGTTTCACTGGATACTTCATGTTTTAATGTTTTTATGTATCAAAGACATTACAATAGTATGTATACATTGCCAAATTTTCATATGATTTTAGATCCTAGACAATGATCAACTATCTTCACATGCTTATTTCATATGCAAGGTTTTATGGTTAAGTACTTTATATCAGTATTAGCAATATATATGGATAATTTATTATTATGGATAAATATATATGATTAATTTTTTTATATTTTATTGATAATTGCTTCTTTTGATTATATGATCTTAGTATGTCACATTGAGTTGTAGCTACTAGCTATTTTTCCATGCATGCATTTGATGTTGTCTTGAATGTGCAGGTGATAGGGGGTTAAAAAGGCATTATGAGAGGATCAATCACAACATTCACCATATATTCAAAAATAAAACATTTCCAACCTTTATATAACATTTATGAGTTTTAATTCATGTTTAGATAGCTTCTAGTGTTTTAATTCATGTTTAGATAGCTAGTTATTATTTTTCTAACTATTTTGGCCTTATCTCATTATTCATTTATAATTTATCGAAACCTTATATAATAGTACCTAAACCTAGTGGAATTTAAAATTGGGTTATGCCTGTCTAACCCTAAATTTATAATATGTAGGGATAGAGTTGAGATTATACAAATAGTTCAAGCATAAGGGTGATAAATTAATTTATAACATGCCAATTAATTACAAACTCAAATAAATGAATATTCTAAATTATAATACTAATATATGCTAAATATAAAAAGTAATAAATTATAAAGATGTTAAATTGATTACAATACAAAAGAGAAATTGTACTTAACTAGGTTTACTATGCACAAGTAGATCTAAATTGGAAACGGGTGGGAAGTATGCAAGATAAATATTCTTAATTAGTCATTAGATTATATATATTATAATTTTGTAGTGGTAGCTACTACTATCATTTCTAGACATTATTGTCGATGCTAGTGTCTAGCTATGACACATGCATCCATTAAAAAATAATGAATGGATCTTGATTAAATTGACTTAATTATTTTGGGTTTATATCACCTTTCTACAAATATATTCAGATCTAGGATACATGATGTTGCTCTTTACTAGTTGATCAAACTCTATCTCTTCACCCTTATTCACCCTTATAATGAGTTTGATAATAATGGGTTAGTGGGATCATGGTATTGAGCTAACCTCAATGAACCCTATATCACTAATCACTGATTATATAGCCAATACTCCAAGGAAGGCCTTAGACTTATATATTTCTCCCTTATGTGTGGAAATGTGTGTACATAAGGGTGAACAATACTATATGAAGATGCATGCAGTGATATAGCTTGTAACTTGACAAATATCACTCATGGGATACTTTTTAAATGATTTAGACTTGTCATATGACTACTTCTATGATTGATATGAAAATAAGTATGAGTAGGGTGGAATATCTTGGTTATGGAGTTGATTGATTTAGTTTTAGTAGGTGTTTGCTAGGTATTTTCTAGATTATGAATGAGAAGGCTTAGAGTTGTATTTATACCACACCTTTTGAAAATATCTCATGGTAGGGTTAAATAAGATAAATAAGTCAACCCATAGGGTTTGAAACATTTACAATTTAGATGAATTTTAGCTACTGAATACTAAATAAGGACCTGGGCATTATCATTGATGATAGTTTCCCTTTGTGGCCAGTAGTGTCCAAAAGGTTAGAAAATAGGTATGGATCTAAAACTAAAGTGAAGTATTTTTATTAGGTTTTAATATTTATATGTAGTATTAAATATTTTGGTCATCAAAATGATATATATCAAACTAAGAGATAAGCATTTAGGCATAGTGAGATGGTGAATGCAAGCCTTTTAGTAGTAGGGAGGTCTAGAATAAAAGAACATAGCCTTGATTAATATTTGTCAAATTTACAATACTTAGATACTATAAATATTAATTTTTGGTATCTACAATGCCAACCCAAAACCTAACACATGAATCCAAATTTATAAATTTTACCTTTAGCCATTTTATAATTAAGTATAATACAAGTAAAACCATTTCTTACATGCTCATTTAAGGACTAGGACCTATACCTATGGGTTGGTTGGATTTTGAATTAGTTTTTTTGAATTTTGGTCCATCAAAGACCCCTATTTATGGCGTTGAAAACATAATTCTAAATAATCACTTACCTTTTGTTAAATTTTATGTAAGTGGACTAGATCAAGATCCTAAAATAATCATAAGATTATGGAATTTTATATTCTAGGGCCTCAAATGCTTATGTTAGTTCTAGATGGTTGTTTCAATACTATTGTATAACTTAGATGCATGTGTCCACTATGGAATATTAACTAAATTTTGGTATGACCACCTAAAACCTTATGGGTTTTATATCACATTTACTCTGGTGTGTTCATATCTCATGCACATGTTTTTGTTCTTTGTCAAATGATCAAACCTTAGTTTTTTCACCCTTGGAGTGACTATGGGAAAAATGGGTTAGTGGACACATAGTGTCAAGATTACCCAAAGAACCCTCTATCAATTGGCACTATCTACATAAATAATACTCAAAAAATTACCTCAAACTTATGTAGTTATTCTCTATGTGTTATATTGTGTGCAAATAAGGATACAATGTTTGATAAACAAGTAAATAGAGTGACCTAGCTTATAGACAACCTTGATTTTTTATTCTTAACCACTCACATAATTATGAATATTAAGACTAATATTAGATGACCTATTGAATACCTTGTTTGAAATTACTGTTTCACCTCTCACTTCCTTCTATAAAAAGAGAGGATGAAGAGGTGAAAGGGAGGGAAATAATAATTAGAGAGAATCAACAATTATCAAAGCTTCTTGTTTTAGAACTTATTTTACAAGTTTTATTCTAATAAATCCAAGAAAGTTTCTAATGATCATGATAGAGAGCACAAGAACTGCAATTCATCAATCATAGCCAAGACACTGACACTCTATCGAAATTCCTCTAGGCTCCAAAACAAGTTTTCAACCACTCACCTCGACATTATTCATGAAAAAGAGCTATCTATTCTCAATAATTAGTTCTTTTGAATCTATCTAACAACTAGCCTCTAGCCTAAACCCATCTCCTAGAATCACTCAGCCACTTTCTAGACCAAACCTACCCTTTACCTAAACTAGATCTGATAGTAATCACTAATGGTCACTTAACATCTGATAGTTTTCCCCTAAGTTACTGATGGTTACCTGATTGTCGATGATCACCCAACTATTGATGGTTCACTCCACCATCAATGATCACTATGTGATAATTCTAATAGTAAGTTAATTCCACCTATCAAACCTTATCCAAATCCCACTTTTTGACCTTCTACTTGAGCACATAACACCACCTTATTTTTTAAACCACATTTGATTCACTTAGCATTAATATTTAATAATTTATTGTTATAATTAGTTGAATTCATATCTTTTCAATCAATTTTTACATTTGATTTCAGTATCTTCTATTATTTATGCAAGCAATTTATCTTCCATTTCCAAATCTTGATTATTTAAAAGGGTGGATTGACAACCTCCAAGGAAGCTTGTGCTTCTTGGATATATCTCACTAGGCAATCTACCCTACCATATAACTAATCAATCATTTCTTTAGTTCTTTCTTATCTGCAGGTTATTCCTCCCCAGACAAAGAGGATTATCTGTAACTTTCTAGATCACAGATTACAAACCAAATCCAAGTTCTAATAACCTCAACCTTCTTTTAAGTTTTGCAAATTTCTTCCTAAAAAATAAAGTATAATTTATGTGAAACATTTTGGTACACTTAGTGGGACCCTTGAGTCTTTCCTTGGGTTCATACTTCCATCTACATGTTTCTTATTTTTTTTGCTCATAAATGAAATAATTTTTTTGTTTTAGGCTTAAAATTGACTGCATACATTATTTTCTTACTTATTTTAGATCATATGGCTTAATTAATCAAGTGAATTAATCATAGCTTCACTCTTATCACACACATAATACTAAACCACTTATATCTAATCAAACATAAAAATATTGACATAATGCCCAATTGAGATTTCATCACTTAGTGGTCACCTTTCCTAGATATCCTACTTAGATTTCATCACCAAGGGGAGAACCAACTCAGTACATTAGCTGGGTATAATCTCTATAAACTTGGTATATTATGGATAAACACCTGACACCCTTATCATTATGGTGTGTGAAGTGAGAGGGTAGGCCCCAATATCAAGCCATGTACCAAGTTATAGTATATATCTTGAATGCCTTTAACTACCTAAAACCATCTTGAGGTATATTCTTATAGTATCCACTCTACAAACCAAGTTGACTCACACAATTCTTAAAGATGAAGGCATAAACCATAAGAGAGATTAAAAAGGACCTTATGATTTATTGTGCTTTTAGTATGTGTTATATTTCCTTGAATTTTTATTGTCTTATCTTTATTTGAGTTGTGATATTGCTTATACCTTCCTCTTTTTCTTATCTACATGGTTTTAACTAGGTAATAACTAAGAAACCAAGCAAATCAAAATTTACCTCCTAATCCTTTGTCTTCCTCTTCTCCCTCATGTATGGAGTACATCTCAGATGTAGAGAGTTATCCCCATCCTTCAAGAAGTCTTAACATCCCTTAGATAGTTTCCCAAGCTAATACAAAATTTTCCACTTTTTTGGATAATAACCCCATAGCCCTCCAAAATTACCTCAACACTATATCTCACCATACCCCTACTTCAAGTTTGCCTGTTGACCTACCCTATGACATACCACCCCACCTTATGGGTAACACTTTTATTTCCACCATTTTAACCCAACCCTTGGTCACCTAAGCATCCTCCTCTACTTATAATCCCATGAATAACACCATCCAAAACTAACTAACCTAACCAAAAAACATCCAAACACCTTCTACCCCAACTAACAACCCTTCTAGTATAGGATTAACCCAAACCTTTGGCCATTGGTACTTCAATTATTATTAGAGTACCCTCTATTAGTGCCACCACCCTTGTTCTTGCTTTCAACCCACCTAAATCCACTCCATTATATATTTTGGTGGTCCCCATACCTTCTAACCTTCCACACATTAGTACCAAAATTACCACATATATCTTATCTACCAACCCAACCATTCCTCCAAACCAACTTGCATCAATCCCCCAATAAATTCCCATTGAATAAAACCTAAGCTAAGTCCCTAACCCACAAGGGTATGTATCTCTACCTTATACCCAACCACCTATATCCATGTATTCATTTGTGGCATCATCTCAACCACCCATGTCCACATCTAATATGTGGAAGCTTCTCAACCCCCTACTAGTTATCCGTATGTCACACCTACCCAAACCCAACATAATCTACCCTATAACTATTGGGGTACAAAACCACAAATAAACCTTGTCAAAATTTTAATGGATAAAATGGCTACTTTGGAGTCATAATTAAACCCAAATCTAACCACCACTTTTGGTTACACCATCACTCCTACTTTCATCCTCACCTATTTTCACTAAGCCTTCTATAACCAAACCACTAACTTCTCAGGCATCCACCCCAACACTTTCACCCCCAAGTGATCCATACCAAAACCATCCACTAAGAATTCTAATTCACCTAAATATCTTACCATCAAACCTACTTATAAAATGGCTTCCACCTCAACTATCAAACTTAAGATCCCCACACCTTTGCTACCTTTGCTCGAGTCTTACTCGACCATCCTGCAAAGGTTATTGTAAGCATCTTGCATAACATTTCCACCTATCAAACCATTTGACCCAAATAGTCCTAAACCCTCCTTTTATAATGAAAAATTATTATGCTCATACCATAGAGCACTTGGGCATGATACTAAGAACAATAAATCTGTCCAAGTATTAATCCATTAGTTGTAACACGAGGATGAATTAGTGTCAAATGAGCCTCCTTTGAGCCTAATACTAACCTAATAACAATTAACCATAAACCAAAACTTACCTACTCCCCACTCTCATCTTAGAGTGAAGCAAAATTGAACTAATCCTCTAGCCTGACTCTTTCCCAAATCCATACCATCTATGTGGTCACATGATCGTAGGCTCAACTGAAGGATAAGGGAAAAAAAGGTGTCTATTCCATGGACATATCCATCTTCCACCACCTAATCACCCAACCAACACCAAACATCTTTACCTTTCACCAAACCCAAGGTGTCCATCTTGGGTCTCTCTCAATCCAACCCATTTAAATCAATCCAATGAGTAATTATGAAATAGATTCACCAAACAATAGTGAAGATGAGTTTGTATGAGTTGATAAATACCTCACCCCATCACTACCAATTGATGATAGAATATTTTCAATCCATAGAGGTCTAACCAGAATACCCACAACCTCTAGTAGCCTTTATCAAATCTCTTCAACTTTCAAACCTTATTACCTTCAGGGATTTGGAAAGACCCTTTATCCATCCAGATGATCCAAATCCTCCCATCTTCATTACCATGTACATCAACCAATCCTACATCAAGAGGGTTATGATTTATGGGGGAGTTAACATAAACATTATCTCCTCCCATATATACAACCAACTCAAATTACTCGAGAACATTATGTCAAAAACCTTAGTGGTGCTCTGATCATTCAATGATACCATGGCCATAACTTTAAGAACCATTATCCTTCACATATGATTAGGACCCCACATGTTTCCTAAGCTATTCTATATATTATAAGGTGATTTCTAGTACAACATTTTATTGGGATGCCCTTAATTCATTTGATGGGCTATGTGTCATCCACCCTGTACTAATGTATCATTTTTGAACATGAAGGTCAAGTTGTTACCATACAAGCTAACTTGAGTCATTTTACATCATGTAACATGACATACTGACCCAATGACATTGTCCTTCCTCCATCCAATAAACCTTCATCAACAAAATATGAAGCCCCATATTATTCTACCAATGAAGCATCCACTAGTTCATCTATCCCTTCCAACCAAATCCCCATAATGGACCCTTTAGAATTGACCTTCTAACATCTTTCATTGGGGGAGTATCACCTTTTGACACTAAATACTTTTTCTACTCCCTAATATTATGGGAGTTTTTACCAACAACTTGATTATGAACCTAATATTGGAGCCATCATTCCTTTTGGGCCCTCAACTTATCAAACTAGTTTCATCTATGGGGGACTTGATAGACCCCTTGATACTTTTGACACCTTTTTTTCACCTCGATTGTTCACCTCTAGTTTCTATTATTAGGATAAACTAAAATTTTCAAAGACATATCTCTATAGGTGTGATTGAAAGGGATTTGGTCTAGGTCAGTATGAACATAGGCCACATGAGTTACTTCTGATCAAAACCTAAAAACCTCACAAAAAGCATGGCCTCAATTTTACACCACTTAAAAAACAAACTAATTTGCCTCCCATTATCATCATTAATGAGGAAATCCCATCCTCACCATCCACTCCACCATCGATAACTGAGTATTCTGAAATCATCCCATCTAACTTTATTTTCATCAACATGATTATCCTTGGACCCTTAAATTATCAAAAGGATGGGGCAACGATAACTATTCTTTTGACTCATCCTGAGATGGTAGTAGATGACTCTCCTACCATTAATGTCATTCGGTGTTAGGATGACAATTATATTCTCACCTATCTTGGTGACAAAGATTTCTCTATCCAAAAATATCTTCCTCTTGAGACTTTAACCATGTTGAATGAATATACCATGGCTATCAACTTGGGTACTCTAGATAACCTGCACATTGTCAAAATCATCCAATTTCTAAATTATAAAGAGTTTTGGGACTTACCATCCTTCCTACAATATTATACCATGGCATTTTCTTGGTTTTACAATGAAATGCTAGGGATCAACCCCTTCATCACTATGCATAACATAGTCACTAACCACAATGCCAAGATAGTTAGGCCAAAACTTTAATGAATGCACCCTCATATATTCCTTTTCATCAAATAATAACTTAAACATCTCCTATCTATCAACTTCATTAAACCCATTGATTATCCCTAATGGGTCTCAAATTTCATACCTATTACCAAATCCATAGGGGTATTTCACATTTTTGTGGACTTTCGTAACCTTAACCTTGCTTTCCCAAAGGATGACTTTCCTTTTCAAGCATTAACCATCTTGTTGATCTTATAGATGGACATGAGATGTTATCTATTATGGATGGGTTCTTAGGTTATAATCAAATCTTAATTGCCCCTGAAGATCAACACAAAACCACTTTTATCACCTCATGAGGAACTTTTTGTTATAGGGTCATGCCTTTTGGAATGAAGAATGTTGGTGAAACTTACCAACATGCTATGACCAACATATTTCATGAACTTATTCAAATAATCACAAATGACTATGTTGATGACCTTCTTGGAAAATACAAATGTCATAAAGATCATTTGACCATTCTTAAGATTATCTTTGAATGAATCATCCATTACCATGTCCATATTAACCCAAAAAAGTGTATTTTTGGGTTATTGTCAAGAAATATTCTTAGCTTTATCATATCCCTTTAGGGAATTGAAGTCAATTCCACCAAAATCAAAGTAATCCTTGACATGTTTCCTCCCACCCACCTTAAGTAACTCTACAGCTTGTAGGGGAAACTCCAATCCATTCATCACTTTATCTCTCAGCTCTTTGATCGATGTCAACCTTTTCACTACCTTATTAAGAAGTATGTATCTTTTAAGTGGAATAAGGATTGTCGAAATCCCTTTGATTCACTTAAATAGTACATTCTATCTCCACCTATCCTCATTCCTCCCAAATAAGATCAACCTTTTTACCTTTATATCTCTACCACTAACCACTCTTTAAGGGCGATGCTATCTCATCATGATGAATAACATAAAGAGAAAATCATCTACTATGTTAGATGTATGCTTTTATAATACGTGACTCAGTGTACCCATATCAAAAAACTTTGCCTAGCCTTGGTCTTTGTGGCCACCAAAATTCATCATTACCTTCTTAACCACAAGACCTATGTCATAACTTATACCGAACCACTCAAGTATATGTACTCCAAACCATACCAAGATCAATGTATGGCCAAGTGACTCATGATTTTAGATAATTTTGAACTTGAGTTCCTCAATCAAAAGTCAATTAAAGGGTAAATAATTGTTGACCAATTGGCTAAAGCACCATTAGTAGACAATTGACCTCCTTTTGAGTTTCTAGATGAGCTCATCGTGACCCTCTCTCAAGTAGACTTCACCTATCAAGTGACCATGTTATTTTATAGATAAAAATGTCAACATGGTGGGGGAGCTAAAATCATCCTTATCCCCCTTCATAGTAAACCTCTTCCTTTATCTTTCAATCTAGATTTTGAATGTATCAACAACATGGATGAGTATGAATCCTCCAAATTACATTAACCTTGGGATCCAAGATGATCAACATTTGTGGTGACTTTCAACTTATGGTCAATTAAATAAATGGATCTTTTCAATCTAAGAATGATGTTTATCAATAGTACAAATAACTAGTTGATGTACTCTTAGCATCATTTAAACACTATCGTATCTAAACCACTCCATGATCTACAAACATGTTTATTGATATGATGGCTTCTATCACATCCCAAATCTTATCTGCACCCTATGATTCCAAGTTATCTATCATTATCCATCATATTACACAATCCTCTTATGTCAAATTAGACTCTCCTACCATCTTCAATATGGAGGAAACCCAACTTGACCTTTGGTACTAGTAGACCTTCGACTATCTCAACTTTTCCATCATCCCTTCCAACCTTTTTAGGAATGTTCAAAGAGCATTTATTCAAAGCACCTTATGTTATATGATACTCTAGGGAATTATTTATAAGCATGACTTTGATGGTCTCCTCTTCCATTGCCTACATCATCACTAAGCCTCTTATACTATCAAGGAAACACATTATGGGATTTGTGGAGGACATTTTAGTGGTCTAGCCATCACTAAACACATCCTTAACCTTGGATATTACTATCCCACTCTCAATCAATATTATTTTGATTACATGAAAAATGTGTTAAATATCAACAATATGTCAATTTACATCACACACCTAGCCATAATCTCTAAGTATCCAAGGATATCTGGCCCTTCTTGTAATGGGGCTTAGATCTTATTGGTAAAATTAACCCTCATTCTTCATAGTGACATCATTATATCATCACTACAATGGAATATTTCACCAAATGGGTAGAATATATTCCTCTCATCTCCATAAAATCCAAAATATTGTTTATTTTATCAACCATCATTTTATATATCATTTTCATGTTCCTCATAAAATTATCACCGATAATGGGAAATATTTAAAAAATAAACAAGTCTAAGGTCATTGTGATGCATTTGGTATCAATTTAAGTTTTTCATTACCTTATCATCCATAAGCAAATGGACAGGTTTAATCTTATAATAAAACTCTCAATAACATGCTAAGTAAAATGGTTAATGCATCTGGTTAGGATTGACATTTTCACATCCCTTTCACCTTATGGGAATATCATACTATCATTAGAACCCCTAAGGGTACTACCCCTTTCTTTATTATGTTTAGAGTAGAGGCTGTCTTACATCTCAAATTCCAAATTCCCTCTCTTTGTATATCCTTGCAAGATATCATTTATAAGAGTGATTATCATCAAGAACATTTATCCCAACTTGAGTTATTTGATGAGTGTCATTTAACCATGCTTACCCACTTTAATTTATATCATGAGAGAATCAAGTGTGCTTATAAAAACACCTTAAAGTGTGAGAATTTAACATTGATGACCTTGTCCTAAAGGAAAATCAACATGTAACCAATATGGATAAAATAAAGTAGGGCAAGTTTACTTCAATTAGCTTAAAACTTATATCATAACACACAAGTATGGATTAAGAACTTCTCAGTTATCCTCCCTTAAAGGGAAACCAAGACTTGATCCCCTTAATGATTTTCATTTACATCCTTTATTTTGTTAAATAAGATCAAACTCACCTTTTTTTAACTTAAGCTCATCCTTTAGTTTCACCCACATGCATCCCCTTATTTTAAGGACAATAAATTAAAGATGAATCACATGATTATCCATTATAGCCTTCACCTAATATTGAACATGGGTACCATATCTCTACCCATGGCATGGTCCTCATAATACTTTCCATCCCCTTCTAGGATAGATTCCCATGGTTGTTATCACTTAAACCTCTTTTACCCATCATCAACCTTATTGCACTCTAGTTTTACCTTCATAAAGGTGAACCTTTTGAGCATATATAAGAAAATCCATGTCAATAATGAAAACACATAATCAATAAAAAATCACCAAAAAAAAGCCAACACTCATATGGGTCATTCCAAGCATTCACAAACTACTCCCTTGAAAGACAACTACAAAAACATATCAAAATTACTCAAATATAAGGTATACTACTCCATTGAAGTACAACTATCAAAACCCATAAAAAATATCACAAAATTAGACTAATCCCTTAAAGGATGGCTAAGTAAAGTATCTTTCAAATCATAGGAATTTCTTGGAAGATTCCCACATTGATCAGCTTCTCCCAATGCTCTAAGTAATAAAAAATAGAAAAAGATCCATTATCAAAATAAAAAAATCAAGATAATTTTGGAAACCACAATCGGCTTTCATAATTAGACTTCTTGCATTGATCAGTCTATAGTTTATATGACATGGACTTGTTTATACTATCTCTTTGGTAACCTATCGAAGAGGCATGTTAGTCTCACAAAAAAGTTCCATTCTCATCCATCTCCCATTTATACATTTTATAAATAAGGTATTTTGATCTTAATTGACATTATGTGATCAAGACACATTTTTAACCAAATAATGGATGATAATATGAAGCATTCAAGGGACTTATGTTTGTAAGCCAATCATACTTTGGTTTGTTTTAGTCCTTACCAAAGAAGAAGCATCATTCCTTCTTATTCTCTCATATCTAATTGTTAACACATTCATTATGATGTTTGTCTCTTGATTGGCCTATATCCCTCACATTTAGTTTTATAATCCCACTTACTTTATCTGTCTTAAGATTCAACCTTCATCTAATCATATACAGTCCATTAAAAACATTTAAAAAAACCTATTATGTTTTTTATTATGTGTTGTGCCTTGTTTAAGTGTTTTTAATCAAAAGAACATCTTAGACATCATAACCAATCATAACAAACATCAGATTATCACAAAATTACCTTTTATCACATCATCAATTAGCAAGTCATCACACATCAATCTATCTCAAAATAATATATCTTAACATAGGAAACACCATCACATGACAATCGACACACCTAAATAGGCAACACCACCAACTAATCATGAAATGTCTATCACTATTCAATCATACATCATCCACATATGATATACATCACATGCCTATCTACGTAATAAAGTAAAGATTCATCCAGAAGTCCAACAAACCATCTCATCATAACAAACATCATCATATCATAAACATCACATCACCTAATCATAACATCATAATCATCCTACCGTATATCACATCTATAGAACTATGATCCATTCACCCATAACCATGTCATGAACATAATGTAAACAACCATAACAATAATCATAAACATCCTAGTCATGTCCAATAAAGCATAAACATTGTCATATAATAAACAACATTCATCAATATCAAATATCTTCATCAACATCAATTAAATAGCCACAACATCACATTCCTATCTAGGTAAATACACATAAATCATAATATGCTAATCATCATAACATCATATCATAAATAAACAACTTTGAATACGTAAGCACAAACCATAAACCATCATCACATCTATATGTCATAGGCTCATGATCAAAATAATGGTCATATATATAATAAAATACATGTATATTAAACATGTATATACATCTCACTACATTTACTCATTGGCCAGTATCAAAATCATATAGTACATCAAAAATATAATGTCTCATAATAGTTTAAGCCCCTAGAGCACCATTGCCTTCTAGAGCCTACTCTCCTAAGCCTACTTATCCCCCTATAAATACAACCCACTAACCTTCTATCACACTACTAGCCCCTCCAGTGATCTCAGCTCTATACTTGACCCATCAAGGCACATCTAGTAAATGTCTAAAAACCAAGGCCTCATAATACTAAAGCTCCTTGATTATCACTACACATCTTGCCATTGAGATAGTCCCTAATGGTCCCATAGCTACTAGTACTCCTCCTACTTGCCTTAGAGAATCTCTCTCCTATATTATTATGGCTATTTGAGCCCTAGCTTGATCCATATCCCAAATTAGTGTGGCCACCTAGCCCTATACCTTGTCCCTCTCCTAGGTAACTAGTTCTAAATATGCTTATGTTACATCTAGTGTTTCCCATGCTTGATCCCTCTCAACAATTAGTGCTTGTCTATCTGGGGCATCCTCACCCCTTTGATCACCACCCCCCACCTCTACATCCACACCCATATCCTATATACCATCATCACCTATAAAAATGGATGCATCATAATGTTCCTAGAACCATGTAGGGTACCCTTTAGTAACACCTACATCATCGATATCAACCCTCACTAGTAGCTCCTCATGATTAATAAATATGTCTTCTAGCTCTGGGGAAGGTAATGGGAACTCTACATCCTCCCTCTAATACCTTGGGAACTCCCCTATGATATATTGAATGAGGATGAACTACCTCCTCACCCTATTGAATGGGATCAACTCTACTTCTAGATCTCACCTCCTATAGATCCACCTATAAATTTTTAGTGATATAATCTACCTCATATGACTAGCCCATGTAAGAAATCAAACATATGGTTACCAAATCACATCACCCATCACCAATGTATCCAATTGATCCCCGTATAGCTCTAGATCATGATTCCCTCATCTTGGTCCTATGAGTGCATAATCATACCTCTATCACATAAATCTTACCTTAAATTCCACCTGAATAAAGTCATGCCATGACAACCCATCTGGTCAAAGAACTCTGATGTGCTCATAAGCCTAGTAATGTAACACAAACCTAACATTAATACCATACCTCTTATGCACCCTAAATCCCCAAAGTTCTTTATATATTTTAACTAGCAAGATAGGTCCCCAAGCGTATACTATCTGATCCATCACCATGCTGGTTAAAACACATAATAAAAATGAAGGAAACTTACCACTGATCAAGTTAGGTAGTGCATAATAAGTCACTACCATCATCATCCCATGCCCCTATCCATGTGATACAAGGGTGCATAATGTAGGCTTCTAACATGCCACCTTACATGCACTACATCATCACCATACAACACACCTATAAATTAATCTCACTCTTCACCCTTAATGTGCTCTATCAGCTCACCTCATAGCAGTAGCCACATAATCTAGTGAATGTCCTCTGATAGGATCATCATCTCTCTGATAGGAAATAAGAATGTGTTAGTTTTTAGATCCCATCTCTCAATGAGTGCTACTAACATCATTGAATCTTAGGGCATGCACTAATAATACTTGATGTCACCCAAGCCCACTATTGATAAGTGGTCCCACTCCTGGTTTGTCACCACTCGATGGACCTCATCTAGAAACTATGACACTTGATCTTGCATCTATATTTGATACCTTTCCTACATGATCATACTAATACCTTAGTTCACATAGCTTATCAAACATCACCTATGAATTACTACCTATTACCTCTATCTCTAACCTTACCTATTCACCTCTTTTACCAAAAAACACCATAGAATTACCTTAGACTCTACCTATCATAAATCAGTTATTACCCACTAACCTCACCCCTTACCTAATTCACCCTTAAAAAACCTACATACCCTTTAAATTCAATCAATCTCCAACCCATTCTTTTTAATAATCTCAACTTTACCATGTTCTCATCGATCATGAATGGTTCCATTTAGAATCATCACTGACCACCGATGGTCAATAATTGATCGATAATGGTTCTTTTTTTAAACATCACTAATCACACCTTTGATTGTCGATGGTTAGGGGATCAACCATCGATATTCACCATGTAGTGACCTATCAATAATCTCTTATTGACTACTAATGGTCACTTATCGACCAATGACAATTGATAGCAACCACCAATGGTTAATGTGTGCTGACTAAAAATAAACAACCCTAACCCTAGCATCCTAAAGCTATCTAAACATCAACCATAATAAATTTAAACCTTATCTAAACCATTCTACACTCTCATACCTATACTACCCCTCCAACATTTCACCCCCTCTACCAGTTTTATCACTAATACTTCCACTTACCTAATTACACAAACCTAACCCTAAACCTAGCCCTAACCATAGGTCTAACCCACCTATCAAAAAATAAACATACTTATAAACAACAAATAATTATAAATTTAATGTCACCCCCTACCTTATTTTATGATTACTGACATGGAGGTACCCTCAAAATTGCTATCATACCCCATACTCTCCCTCATCCTCTCTACATCCTCGATGGTCGAACCTCACTTAATCACTCTTAATCAACCTCACACACTTCACTCACTCCACACAATCTCTCACTAACAAAAAAAATGCCATCATTTCTTTTCCCCTAAAATAAATTCAACGTGTCATGTGTCACTAAATGCAAATGAGCATAAAAACCCTCTGTGGACCTTTTAACTTTGATTTTTAGGGATGACATCCGACTGCTAATGGTTGATAGGTCATCATCGATGGTTGGCCTTGATCATCAATTGTCAACCTCAACACTTTTTAACCTAATTTTTTGGCATAAATTTAATATTACATTATTTATTATGGACTATGATCTGTTATAGCCATTATAAATGCTTTGGTGGCATAGTAGTTAGAAGATTAGGTGGCAGTTAGTTACAAGATTACAGCTTTGTTAACCAAATATTTTCACTATGTATATACCCTACTATTAATAAATAAAGATATTGAAGCATTTGCATTCAATTCCTTCATTGGTATCAAAGTGGGTAGTATCATAGCATCCATGGGTTAGATTTGTAAAGTATTGTTTGAGTCATTACCATTTTCATGAATTTGGTCAAACATTCTATGTATCTACCATTTTCTAAAAGATCAGAATTGGCATAATGGAATCATGGAGATGTTTGTCAAAGTTAGATCAATTAATTGATTATTCTTGTTGTCACTAGTTCTACATTACTATTTAACATGTGTTTAGATTAGTTTCAACCACATCATCTTAAGACTCATTTGAGTTGGGATTTCCCATATTAGCCACATAATCAGAGCTGGAAGAATATCTCTAAGTCTATATGTCCATTAGATAAATACTTCATTCAAACCTCATACGACCTGTGGAATCCTCAAGTTAAAAACTTAGCCCGCATCAACTTTTAGTGAGGGGATGCAAAGATTTTAGTAGAGGATGTTGGAGAGTTGAAGTAAACTATTTTCTATGGTAGACTATGTATAATTTTTTTTACCTCATCCCATGCCATTTATCCAATTGGATGATTATACGAATTGTTAAAAATTCTTACCTTTCCCACTATTGTATATCAGCCAATAGTTTTGTGCATATAATTTATACAGTGAACTACTAGGTATACAAATGATCCTCATTACCGTACTTTTCATATGGTCATCCTTATTAGTGTGTCTTTGTTTATAAATTGTTCAATTCCAAAATTAGTTATGTGTCAAAGTAAAATTAAGTGGATATATAATCCTTTAAGGTTATTTAGTAATGATTAAAGTCTAGAGTTAATATATGTTAGTAAAAGTTGATAAATATGTCATAAAGTAGTGTCATCATTAAAAAAAAGAGGTAGAGAGAGAAAGAGTTCTTGATGTCAAGTTTTCAAATTAGTCTATAGTCAAATATTTATTTAATATTCTTTTTATTATTTTTTAGGTCCACTATCAACTTAAATTTAAAGTTATTTGTTCAGTATAATTAGTCACTTATTTGTTTTTTCTCAAATCTAGACTCAAAGGTGTGTTTGTCAAAGTCATTAAAAATGCCAAAGATTCATAATGAGTCAAAGTATAATTTTTATGTCAAAAGTATCAAAATAAAAATTAATTATTTATATAAGGATGCACTCTTGCTTATACATGACATCTTAAGTCAAATGCCATCAAATGTCAAATGGGTTCAAACTGTGGGGAGGATTTCTCCTTATGCAATTAAGCTTCAAATATTCATTGGCTGAGTGAAGAAACTTCATTTACTAAAGGCTAGAGGATACAAAAAGGCTAGAGGACAACTGGTATCCTCTCTTTAATCACCTATGATGGGGTCATACCATTGTTATGGTGACAAATTTTCTTGTGTTTATTTTATGTTTTATAGTTTATTTTTTAATAAATTATTGAGCATTATTTTCTAGTTTGGTACCTCCTAAAAAATAATGTTATGGGGAGAAAAAGCACTAAATTAGTGCATGGTTATTGGAAAATGGTTTTTGGTAATTAGAGAAACCATCAAAGTGTAGTAGAAACCTCCTGTAACCCTCCAGGTTCATGGTCAACCTGTAGCAGAAAACCATATGGGTTTGTGGTAATCCTCATAATCCAAGAAACCATCGAAGGTGTTAGTAGAGAGAAGTATTCCTTTCACTTTTAGGTTTTTGGTAATCCTACAAGTAAAAACCAAGGTGACATTAATACTTTGAAGCCACAAGGATGACATGCCAACTCAGAAAGTGAGCAGGCTACGTGGAGAGCGTAAATCTTTTTAAAGTGTTTGTAATAAAGGGGGGGAAACTATTAGGAAATATGATGTTTATAGAAACAATGTAATAAAGGGAGGAATGTTTTCATAAATTTAATATTACATTGTTTATTATGGACTGTGATTTGTTATAGTCATTACAGGTGCTTTGGTGACATAGAAGTTAGAGGATTAGGTGGCAATCGATTACAAGATTATAGTTCTGTTAACCAAATCTTTGCACTGTATATATACCCTACTATTAATAAATAAAGATATTTAAGCATTTGAATTTAGTTCCTTCATAACTTATCATTTCAACCAGACTCACAATATTTTTTTACCCACTTATACCCTTACCATTACCAACTACGTACCATTGGAGTACCTATTATCCACCAATAGAAAATCCAACCATAAACCTTGATATTGTTCATGCTGGTCCGAATTTCACATGTTTTATAATGACCTTGCCTTGATTTCTTTGATTGATATGACTATATTTCCATCTTAAACAACTTTAACTCTCACTACTTTTATGCACTGACCCAATCGTGTCCTCTTAGGAGCACTTCCTACCTTAGATACCTATCATTACACTAACCTTGCCTAGGAGACTTGAGTTTATGAGTGAAACCTAACCACCATGCCTAAATGTGGTCATTTGGTCCACTTGTCACTTGTAATTCTAGTACCACCTATTTTATCAACTATTTCAACCATGGTAGTCTAGTTTATGCATGATTTGTGCTATTGTATTTAGTCACATTCTATACATGTGTTTATGCTTGATGCCCAATCCAACCAACATAATCACCCACTTATGTACTTGTCAAGCATGCACCCAATTCTATTTCACCTCATTGAATCCTAGTTTGAGGGGGAATACCTCTTCCCATGTTTGGGGTAACCGAACTTCAACCAACCTTCCATTTTTTATTTTGTAGCTTGATGATACAAATTGCATAAAAAAAGGGACAAAATGTAGAGACTAAAAAACAACACATTATGGTTCTATATGTCAAAATAACCCCTAGACCACCTCTGGACTTCATCGAGACTACTTCATAGCCTTTTAATCACCAAACCTAAGTCAAAATTACTAACTTTGACCATTTGACCTTTGATCTATCGACTACTGATGGTTTATCCCCAACTAGCAATAATTAGACCCAACCACCAATGATCAACCTTTTAACCACCTTAAAGGTCAAATCTAGTTCAAATCTACCTTGTTTTTTATTCTTAGCCACTCACATAATTATGCAACTTAAGACTACAATTAGATGACCTATTAAACACCTTGTTTAAAAATATTATTTCACCTCTCCTTTCAAAATATTTTTTCTATTTATAACCAAATGGAATTATGTGTGTGTGTGTATGTATATATGTTCTTATGAACTATTCATATAAAATAATATGTCTATATGTATAGTCCATAATTACTTATATACCTATGTATATATCTCAAGTTTCCTACATAAGGAATGAAACTTAATTAAACTTGAACATTTTCATATAATCTAATAGAAAATAATCAAACATTTATTAACCATGTTACACATAGATAATTGAAGATAAATAAACCAACCCACTAATATGAGTTTCTCTAACTTATTTAGTTATCTATGTCTATTCCATAAAAATGGACAATATACCCAATCAAGGATTTTAGTAAATGTTAATTATCCTATAAATATATATAACTAATTATATTTGGAAAATTAACTCAGACTAAAATTCACTAATTGAGAACTTACATATACACACAGTCCATTTAATTTTATATTTCCTCAAACACTAACATTTAAATATACACAACCATATCAATAACATATAGAGTCAAATCAATAATATACACAATCAAATCAATAATGTACATGCAGAACTAACTTATAAATTATTGTAAGTCAATTATAAAATTCAAATATTAACTCATAACTCAACCAATTTGACTCCTCAATTCATAATTTGTTCTTCACAACAAAATCAACATATAAATATATTCACATAGTCAAATTCAAGGTATTCATACATAGGTAATCTATTATTTTTTATATATTGGTGACCCCTAGTGTCTATACCCACTCAACATATATGCATTTATACATAGTCAAATGATATAACTAGAAATAAATCATACTTGTTTACACAACCAATACCTTATCTAAGGGAAAGGTAAATGATAATTTTTATCATTTTCAAATTATATTATACATAATTTGACCCTTAACATAATAAATCTTTTATACTCAGCCTTTCTAGAATAGAAACACAATAAATATAGACAAGTGATTTCCAATAAAACTCTTATTTTACATAACCCTAATTTAAACTTATTATAAGTCATATGGTTAGGTAAATCACACTGGGCCATCACTATATTCTAATGAATCACATATCACACAACCATATAACATAAAACAAAACCCAAATCAAAACTATATTCAAGCCATATAAAATGAACTTACAATCACTAAAAATAGTCATGTCATTGACTTAAAATTAGCATACAATAATTTTTATATGCCCATCACATAGAATAAAACTCAATCAAGTTTTAATTAATAAAAGCCCAAACTCAAACCCTAGCCAACAATGTCTTAGACCATAACAAATATAATCAACCTGAGTAGCAAATAACATACTGAGTAGCAATATAATACATAGGTATGTAGATTTACCATGAAAAATAACACTCATCCATACAAAACCCAATAACTTTGTTTAATACTACATACCCTATCATTCCATATCCACTTAAAATAGGAATCGATCCATGGGTTTGATTCTATGAGCGGAAATATTCCTCTCACAGGGTCAAACCCTTGACCCTTATTAGGGTATTTTAAACATAAAACCCATACCCTTTTTTAATTCATTTACCAGATTAAACGAATAAAGAATCATAGAATAAATTATAAGTACAAAACCTACCTCTTAATAGTCAAATAAATTTGCCTTCTTCTACAACCAAAAATTATCCTTTTTTCTTTTTGTTATCTACCATGGCTAATCCTAAATTTTCCAAATATCCTCTTTATTATTTTCTCATAATATTGCATGCATTGGAAAACCCTTAAGATCATGGCTACCCCTTCTCCATTACTACCATAAATATTCACCATCAAGGTATAAATTCTTGGCATGCCTTCCAAAATTATTGGCTCAACTACTTGACTAACAATCTCCTCCTCTATTTCCTCTAAATCACAATCAATCCTTGCCATGCTAAGCATGGTTCAAATGACCAAACCGACAAAACATAATGATTCTTCTAGAGATTAAGGTTAATATCACAAAAACAAGTCAATGAATATAAATATTATGTTTTTAATAATAATTTGAATGCCCATTCTACTCAAGCATTATACATTATCTAATTTATGCCATATACCTGGGTATCCCTTTAGGTATTTTAAAATTTAAGTCCCCCCTAGGTACCCCTTAGTCATTACAAAAATATTTTGTTATAATGTTCAAACAAGCAATTTTTGTTTCCAAGTCATGTTTATATGTGTGTGTATTCAAATAATGTTTTTCATTGAATGTTGTAGGTACACACTTGTAAGAGGATATATAATCAACAAAAAATAAATTTATCTATAAACATGTATAACTAGAGCATACTATAATGGAAACCATATCATCATCAAATAAGTACTAATAGTTTTCAAATGAAATTGATTAGTATCAAAACATGAATATAACTATATCAACCCATACAAACATAAATTAACTCAACACAATGAAACTTAAAGCAATCATGCATTTTATTGTGCTAAGTGGTTTATGCTATATTCATTATCGATTCTCAACACTTTTAATGTCTTCATATACAACATCCTCCTTGATGATACTCTCCCTCTATATCTGATTTGAGAGTATAATATATCCTACATCCACCTCATAAATTCAAATGGTAGTTAGCCTATAACTAAGATAATCAATATAAATGCTACTAAAACACATAAATACTAAATAATCATAATCCATATGCATAATAACTCATGTACAGCTAACCAAATCAAGTAATGAGTCACCAACTAATCATCAAATGTTTGTCCATATATTATCATAATAAAATTTAGATTGATACAATAGTAATTAAATAACATTAATCCCTTATATCTATTTAATAATAAAATCATGTTTAGTGAATAAATTAAGATGTAACATCTTCGCCCCTAAAATTGGTCATCATCCTAATGACACTTATTTCAAACCATAGTTCTAAAATCAAATAACATAAATTATTAAATCAAATAAAAATAGTTAATGCTCAAACAAATAAATGTGAAAATGACATAAAACTCATCGTGGTCCTCCCAAGTGGCACTATTCTCATAATTTTAGTCCTATTAGAATTTGTACTATGACACTTCTTTGTTATGTAAATTAAGTTTGTGAGTGTCAATTATTCTGACTAGTTCTACTATGACCACTTGAAGATCTAGAATCTATAAATAATTCTAATCTAACACATGAGAAGGATCAACTACATACTTTTTAAGATAGGACACATGAAAAATATTATGCAATAGGGGTAGTGCTAGTGTCAATGCAAGCCTATATTCCAAAATATTGATCACTTCCAAGACCTTGAAGGGTCCCACATATCTTGATGAAAGCTTCAATTATTTACCAAATTTAATCAAGATCTTTTGAGGCTTAAACCTCATAATTAATTTATCACCTATAGAAAACTATCTTTCTCTCCTTTTCAGATCAACATAGCTTTTATACCTATCATTAGCTTCATCTAATCTTTGTTTGATTAACTTGACCTAATCCTTCAATTATAAAAGCATTTCAAGGCCAAAGACGACCCTACCTTCTAGCTTGTCCCAACTGATTGGTGTTTGACACTTCCTTCCATATAATGTTTCAAATGGATCCATCTTCAATGTTGATTGGTAAGAGTTATTATAAGAAAACTCTACCAGTAAATAATACTCTTCACACTTATATTGTTGAGACATTAGAATAAGATATTTTAGAACTTGATTTACCCTCTCTATTTGTCCATATGTTTCTAAATGATATGTAGTACTGAAATTCAATTGTGTACCCAAAGATAAATTTATAGTCAACTAAAATCTAGATTTCATCTTCAAATCTCAAATTGAAATGATCTTCTTTGGAAACCCATGTAACTAGTACACCTCTTTCACAAACCTATTTTTAAGAATAGGTGAATAATTAGTCAAATTACTAGGTATGAAGTGGGAGACCTTGGTTAGTTTGTCAACTACCACCAAAATCATATCATGTTAGTTCTGTGATAATGACAAACCCTGGACAAATTCAATACTAATTACCTACCACTTCCATTCTGCTATATCATGAGGATACAAAAATCTTGTTGGATGTACATGTTTAGTTTTCACATGCTGAAATTCCAAGTAACGAGATGCAAATTTTTTTACATCTTTTTTAATTTCTTTCCAAAAATAAAGAGGTTTTATCTCTACTATGAGCTTAGTCACTCCTAGATGGACTAAATAAAGGGCATTGTGAAATTCCTTAAGCACTGTGCTCCTCAAAATTTCTCTATTAGGTATATATATTCTACCATTATACCTTAAAATACAATCATTCTCTAAATTTAATCCTTTAAACTTAAGATTATGATCATCCTCTAACAAATCTTTCTTGACTTGATCATAGAATTCATATCTAGAGGAGAATTTAACAACTTGATCATGAAATGTACTCTTGATAGTAATCAACAATAATATATGCCTTATAAAACTTAGGGCATCAACAACTCTTTTTTCCTTGATCTTGATGTAATTAATATCAAAATTTTAAGTAGATAGGAACTCTAGCTATTGACTACTAGACTTACACCCTTGTGAAGGTAGTTTTAAGCTTTCATAGTTTGAAGTAACATGGAAAAAATATTAGGTTATGCATGGATTAATGAATGGATTGAATATATATATTTTAAGGAATAGCTCCCCTTGATGTATCAACTAGGATCTCTACTCTACACTACCAACTTGCAAGGGAAAAGAGAAGAAGGTGAACTGAAAGGAAAACTTATTTAACTGGGGTGATACACCAAAATATGAAATCAAATTTTTTAGTATGAACTAACAAGGTTGAATAAGAACATAAACCTAATTACACTTCTCAAATGAAAGCCTCTAAACATGAATGTTTCACATAGAGGCTCAGGTTTGATGTATGATCTAAGATAACTAGTCAATAGGTATATCAAAGACACTAAAGAGAGATCATACTTACCATATATACAAGATAAATAAAGAACACTATGTAACCTATAAGGATAAGATAACACCTAAAATAGGTAAGGAGAAAAGGATAAAATTAAAGGAAGTTTATATTATCACTATCATTCATCAACAAACCAAGAAAAGACACTAAACACAAGCTTTAAGGAACTATGAATTTAGTCTTAGTCATTCAAAATAGGTGAGTACAAGTGTTTTTTATGAGCATGGACTTACTACAACTCAGGTTAAGGATTGTTTCAAATACCAAACATATGCTTATATATAGAGAAAATGAGAGAGGAGAGAGAAAGAGGAAAGACAATCATAAAAACTAGGAGATGTGACCTTTACTTTGTCTTCCTCAATTATAACGTAAAATACACTTAATTATCTTAAAAAAAAAAGTGGAGTAGGGGTTAACTTGATTTTGAAGTATGAAAGGGTCTTGAGCATTTATCTCTAGTCTTTGACCCATACAACCTCCTAAATATTTCCTTGCATATTCCTATATCCTTGGTTAATAAGTCATTTTATTGAAAATAAGCCTTAAAGGCTTAGTCAAGTATTCATTAATCTCTCCTTTGAAACCTTATCTCATGATTTATGTGTTACCTCCATCATTTTTGGGCTATTAGAAGCTCTTTGAGTGCAAGTTTGACTTCTTCAACATGCTAGGCATTGGAAGGAAGGATGACTTCTTAGGAGTCTTTAAGATATTTTCAAACCTTTGAAACCTTATATTATTAAGAATTTGACTCATTAATTATTGATTAGGCATTAAAGGGAGAGAGAAAAAAAGGGTTTTGATTTAAAAAAAACAAATTAACTTCATGTAATGCTTCTCAAAATAAGGCAAAACCTATAACAAATTATTGGGAATCATAAATTATTCTAAAATATTCAATTTTTCTCATATACCATGTTTTAGTACTCATTCCTTATAACCTTAAAAAATTATAAAAATCCTTAAATATAAGATTTTATGGATAATATTGGAAACATTGAATTTTTTTTGAGTACCCTCTATCCCCTTACCACTCCATAAAAAAATTCATGAGCCAATTCTAAGTGGAAGTACTCTTTTCCCTTCACTTTCTTCTCTAATTAGGCCTCCTAAGCCTAGAAAGAGAAATCCCACTCCAAAAATATCCTACACATTTAAAATCACCCAAAATCATTTTATTAACTTTACCTAGACTAATACCATCCTCCATGCCAAATTTGGGGTCTTAAAACCCTATGGAAGTATGCAAACCAAGAAACCACCTTGCCACCTATTTTTATTTTGAGCTTGTTTGGGGATGACTTAGAAAATGGCCATAGTTTAATCACCTCCAAAACATCCCATGAAACTTTTTAAAATTTAATAGCTAGTATAAATCTCAAATGACATCATCTAATGGTTGGGAAGCTCTCCCGTTCTCAAAATAGCTAAAAAACACTAAAAACATGCAAAAATAGGGCATTTGTGAAAATACGTACAAGTGAAATAAACATCAAAGTAAATTTTAATAACATCATTAGAGTCCTAAAATACATATAAGAGGTTTTATGATAAAATTGTGTCATATATATGCATTTGAGGTCTATTTCCCATGACTGGTCACAATCAGGGTTTTAGAAGGGTTCAAGATCTGTCTGGGGTCTTAATGATTATTCATAAAGATAAGATATCCAAATAACATACTTATAATTGGAAAACATTATTAAATTACCTAATTATCTATCTAAAATGGCTTATATCCCCATGAAAATTTTGAGAGATGGTACGAGTATGTAAAGTAGCTCCTCATGTGGCTTGCTTATCTCTCTTTAGACTTGAGAGAGGTTTAATCCGAGTTTTAGGTCATAACACTCTACCTCATTACTAGAAGAGATTCATAAAAATTAAAAAAAAATTTTCTCCATGATTCAAAATGTCTTTGTAGTTATCATTACCCCATTGTATGTATTTGGTATATAGGTTAGGGGTCTTGGGGTTTAGGCTTATCTCCTTCTTGCTAGCCCTCAAAGGCACTTGGACTAAAACATAAGTGTTGTTTCTTTATGATTGTGTATATAAAAATTTTATATAATTTTTAGTTTCCTTAAATACCCTTCATAAATCTTGGCCTACTTGTTTTTTTCTTAGAACTCAAATAGACCACTTACTCTCATGATTGTCCCTTGCCAAAGGAGTGGGCCAGGTCTGAGAAAAAAAATGGGTCTATCCCCTATTGGTATGACCTTGATGTGAAAATTAATGTATTTTTTAACTCATTATAACCTCTTTTACCAATTTTCAAGGCATGATCATGCCTATAGAGGTCCCAAAACTATAATCTCCCTCAAAATTGGATTGTAGGCCTATGTGCACCCTAGGTTTATGTCTAGACAAAATTTTAGTCCTTCTCACCTTTGTATCAGACTTGAGTAGTCATATTTAGGTGTTAAAAAAATTATGAGAATACTCACATATATCCTTCATTTTTTTAATACCCCTCTACAATCATCACCTTTCTTCAATCCAAACAAAAAACTCAAAAGCAAACAAACCTGTATGTGTTAACTGACTATATGAGGACTTGAAACTCGGTTCTTCCTCATAATTTATTTAGTCTAAACATGATCTCATGAAACATTTATTTTTTTGATTTATACCTCATAGTTATTTCCACTTATTCCTTATTTCTTTCTCAAGCTTAGGACCAGTCTATCCATGTATGTCTATAGGTGATTTTAGAGGATCTCTTGACTATGTTTTGATGTTTTGAACCTCATATTATACATACCATCTTCCCAATAGTATTTGACCTAGTTGGAGTCTTAATATGGACTTATGGCTCTTTCACAGACTACAACTCTTCTTTTCTTCTTGCAAATGGACTAGTCCTATTATAGGCTTGTAGATGATGTTTATAATACTCACTTGACTGTGTCCTTTAGGTTTAAGACCTCATCACTAACATCCTAATATTTTCAATGATCCATGAACCTGGATGTAGTTTTATTCATATTTTAAACACCTTTCAAACTTACTTTGTCCCTTCATTATGTACATTTCAACCTAAACCTTCAAGACATGGTTGTAGGTGCTTGTTAGGAGTCAACACTATGTTCTAGGGTTTAAACCTGATCTCATCTTATGATCTCCTTAAATTTACTTGTATTTGATTGAGATAGGTCTCAAATATATATTATATACCTTTTTCAACAATTTTGTGACATTTTCAAACACTTATCCTTGTCTTTTCTATACATGGTACTGTACACAATCATGTAGGTGGTTAGACTATCAACTCAATTTAATTGACTTCCTTGACCTTTAAAGTGGCTTAGTATCTCTTAGGTGAGTTGGAATCTATCTCCATATAAACTAATATTTTATGTTTTGGCCATTATTTTTTTTGTTTGATGTTGATCTGGTCCATAATGAGGACCTATAAGCTTGAGGCCTATTTGAGGTCTCATTTACTTGATTTATGTCTAAGAAGAGTCACTTCCTAAGTTATGAACTTTCCAAACTAGTCAAATCCTTAAAAAAATATTATCACTATTTAAATTCCTTTCATAGTCTCTAACAAAGTCTTATGTTACCTTTAACTTACCCTGTAGGTCTGTACAAACCTCTAGGTGGATACTTGACTATCTTATCAACTTAGTTTCATCTGTCTCTTGATTGTCTAAATGACTAGGTATTCTTTGATGAGTTAGATCACTATCTAACTACAATAAGGTTAGGCTCTCCAAGTTCAAGGTTTCCTTTATTTGGTTTGAGTTTTAGATAGGATGTCCAAATGGGGACCTATAGGTTTGGGGACCTGTAGGTCTCTACTTGATTGCTTAGTGCTACCAAGAGACATTATTTGAGTTACTAAATCTCTCAAATTTATAAAATCACCATATAATCTCATTATCATTATTCAATGGTCTAGAAAGCTTGTGACCAGTATCAATTCACCCTCAACTCACCTTACAATCCTATATGGACTACATACAGTCCTCTTATGCATGATTAATCTACTAGAAAATAATTAAACATTTATTAACCATGTTACACACAACTAATTTAAGATAAAGAAAACCAACCCACTAATATGAGCTTATCTAACTTATTTAGTTGTCTATGTATATTCCAAACAAATGGAAAATATCCCCAATCAAGGAATTTAGTAAATGTTAATAATCCTATAAATATATATAACTAACTGTATTTGGTAAATTAACTCAAATTGAAATTCAATAACTAAGAATGTTTATAAATAATCCATTTAATATTATAATTCCTCAAACACTAATAGTTAAATATACACAATTGTCACAAAAACATACATAGTCAACTCAATAATATACACAGTCAAATCAATAATGTACATGCATAACCAACTTATAAATTATGATAAGTCAATTATAACATTCAAACATTACCTCATAACTTTAAACCAATTTGACTCCTCAATTCACAATTTATTATTCACAATAAAATCAACATATAAATATATTCACACAATCGAATTCAAGGTATTCATACATAAGTTATTTGATATTTTATATATATTGGTGACCCCTAGTGTCTATACCCATCTGACTTAAAAATACACATAATCACATACAAACATTTACCCAATTGACATATATGCATTTATACACAATCAAATGATATAACCAGAAATCAACCATAATTGTTTACATAGCCGATACCTTATCTAAAGGAAAGCTAAATTATAACATTTATCATTTTCAAACTATATTATACATAATTCAACCTTTAATGTAATAAATCATTTATACTCATCCTTTCTAAAATAGAAACACAATAAATATAGACAAGTGATTTCCAATAAAACCCTTATTTTACATAACCCTAATTTAAACTTATTCTAAGTTGTATGGTTAAGCAAATCACACTTGGACATCACTACATTGTAATGAATTGAATAACACATATCCATATAACATAGTTAATATAACATACAACAAAAATCAAATTGAAACTATATTCAAGCCATATGGAATGAACTTATAATCACTAAAAATAGTTATGTTATTGACTCAAAATTAACATATAATCCTTTTTATATGGCTATCAAATCAAGGAAAACTCAGTCAAGTTTTTATTAATAAAAAACTAAACTCAAACCTTAGCCTACCATGTCTCAAACCATAACAAAAAAACTCAGCCTTTCTATAAAATCAGCCATAACAATATAATACACAGTCATACAAATTTACCATGAAAAATAACAATCATCTATACAAAACGTAATAAATTTGTTTAATATTGTAGACCCTATCATTCCATATCCAGTTAAAATGGGAATGAAGCTAAGGGTTTGATTTTGTGAGGTGAAATATACCTCTCATAGGGTCAAACCCCTAACCTTTACTATGGTATTTTAACCATAAAACCCATACCATTTTTTATTCATTTACTAGATTAAAAAAATATAGAATCATAGAATATATTATAAGTATAAAACCTACCTCTTAATAGTCAAATAAATATGCCTTCTTCTATAACCAAAATTTTTGCCTTTTCCTTTTTTCTATCTACTATGGTTAGTCCTAAATTTTCCAAATCTCTTCTTTATTGTTTTCTTAGATGATTACATGCATTTGAAAACCCCTAAGATTATGTAGACCCCTTCTCCATTACTACTAGAAAGACTCACTATCAAGGTATAAATTCTCAGTATGACTTCCAAACTTCCCAGCCCAACTTCTAGATTAACAGTATCCTCCTAGATTTACTCTAACTCACAGTTGATCCTCACCATGCTAAGCATAGTTTGAATTACCAAGCCAACAAAACATAATCATGTTTCTAGAGATTAAGGTTAACACCACAAAAAAAAGTCAATGAATATAGTAATTTAGGTATTTAAGAATAATTCAAATGCCTAATCCACTCAAACATTATACATTAAACAATCTATTCCATATACCTAGGTAGTAATTTAGGTATTTTAAAACTTAAGTGCCCCCAAGTTACCCCTTAGTCATAGCAAAATCATTTTTATATAATGTTAAAGCAAGTAATTTTTGTTTCCAAGTCATGTTTATATATATATATATATATATATATATATATATATTATGTTTTTAAGAATAATTCAAATGCCCAATCCACTCAAACATTATACATTAACCAATATATGCCATATACCTAAGTAGTAATTTAGGTATTTTAAAACTTAAGTGCCCACCAATTACCTCTTTAACAAAATCATTTTTATATAATGTTCAAATAAGTAATTTTTATTTCCAAGTCATGAATATATATATATATATATATATATATATATATATATATATTCTAACAATGTTTTTCATTGAATATTATAGGTACAAACTTGTAAAAGGACATATAATCAACAAAAAGTAAAGTTATCTATAAACGTGTATAACTAGAACATACTGTAATGAAAACCATATCATCATCTAGTAAGCAATAATAATTTACAAATAAAATTGATTAGTATCAAAACATGATTCTAATTATATCGACCCATCCAAACATAAATTAACTCACCATAATGAAACTTAAATCAACCATCCATTTTATTGTGCTTAGTAGTGTGTGTTGGGTTCAGTCTTCATCTGCAACATCCTCCTTGATGATACTCTCCTTCCATATCTAATTGGAGAGTAGATTTTATCTTGCATCCACCTCACAAATGCAAATGATGGTTAGCTTGTAACCAAAATAATCAATATAAATGCTTCTAAAGCATAGAAATATTGAATAAGCATAATCCATATGCATGAAAACTCATGTACAACTAACCAAATCAATTAATGAGTCACCAAATAATCACCAAAGATTTGTCCATATATCAACATAATGAAATTTAATTTTCTACAATAATAATTAAACAACATTAACCCCTCAATATTTGTTTAATAAACAAATCATATTTAGTGGGGAAATCGAGATGTAACACATCCAAAAATATTATTTCTACCTCATAGCTACAAAGAGGTGTAATAAAATGGTGTAAACTCTATTCTTTCAAAATAAAGGAGGTGATTATAGAAAATGAATCTTATCTTCAAGATTATTCCATCCTTAAATAATTTGTGGATGTTTTTCTTTAAGGATTACCAGGATTACCTCCTAAAAGAGAATTTGATTTTTTAATTGACATCCTACCTAGATATTCACCTATGTCCAAAACCCCTTACCAAATGAATGTAGTATATCTAAGAGAGATTAAGGTTAAACTAAAAGAGTTTATGGATAAAGGGTTGATTCAGCCTAGTGTGTCACCATAGAAAGCTCCAATGGTTTTGTTAATAATAAAGATAATACTCTCAGACTTTGCATTGACTACCCTATGTTGAATAAGTTTGCCATTAAGAATAAGTATCCTATCCCTAGGATCAATGATATTTTTGATCAAATGAGAGGAGTTGTGATATTTTATAAAATAGATATTTATTTAGGGTGTCATCAACTCCACATCAAAGAAGAATATGTTCATAACACTACTTTTATAATAATTTATGGATATTATGAGTTTATAGCTATGCCCTTTGGTCTAATCAATAAACCTATTTCTTTCATGAACTTGATGAACAATTTTTTTATAATTTCCTTGACCATTTTGTGTTAGTTTTTCTAGATGATATTTTGATATAATTTAAGAATCATCAAGAACATGAAAAATACTTAAGGATGGTGTTACAAAGGTTAAGACAACATAGGTTATTTGGAAAACTATCTAAATTCTCTTTTTTTCAATCTAAAATTCACTATTTAGGGCATGTGATTTCTATAGATGACCTTTTAGTGTATCATGTAAAGATTGAATCCATTAATGAATGGTAAAATCCTAAAAAATGTGTATGAAGTGCATAGTTTCATGGGATTAACTAGTTATTATCATAGATTCATAGAATAATTTTGAAGGATTGATAATCCCATCGCATCCTTTCAAAATAAGGTAAATAAGTTGGATTGGTCTCCAAAATGTGAATCAAATTTTCAAATTTGAAAGAAATATTAACTTTAACCCCTATTTTAGTCATTCCAGACCCAAACAATTTTTTTAAAATATGGGTTAATGATTTTAAAGTGGGTATTAGTGTTTTTTTGACTCAAGACAACAAGGTAGTTGCATGTGAGTCTTAAAATTTGAAAGTGCATGAGTAGAACTATTTGAATCATGACTTTGTACTAGTTATTATAATCCATGCAATCAAGAAGTGGAAATAATTTTTGTTAGTAAAGCACTTTAAAATTAAATATGACCATAGGAGTCTTGTGATTTTTTTTACTAAGGATGAGTTGAATTACGTGTGCATGGTTTAATTAGTGACTAAATAGCTAACTAGTATTTATAAATTTATAATGATCAATTTTTTTAATTATAAACATTTGACAAGTGGTGCTATAAAAACATAAAATAGTAGTTTTGTTGTTGTCTTTATCATGTGATTTTCTACACTCAAAGAAAATTAGTCGTAATTTAAAAAAATCCCCAATTCAAAATTACACTAAAATAAAAAATAAAAAATATGAGATATCCATTTAATGTTTTTGATTAAGATGGCATGGGTTCATGGACTTAATGATAGTACGATGACTTAGAAATCTTATGATAATGTTCATTCATTTGGAAATGGAGAGGAGATATATTTAAATAGGCCATGGATGGAATATCAATGGAAAATATTCAAAGTTGGGATGAATAGCATTAATGGTGGAGGATTATCCAAGGAATTAAAAATTCCTTAGAAGCTTCTATAAAATAGGCTTATAGAGATAAAAGGATAATATATAGATGACTCTAGAATTGGAGAATTATAAAATCCTGAAAGTTTCATCAAAATTAAATATGATTGAAGATAAGATGCCATGAATATGGAAGATATGATTTAAGAAAACTTTTGTGATTGTGGAGGCTAAATAAAGATGGCTAAAAGTATAAAAATTACAATATTTAGAGAGGTGGTCTACCATGACCAATATCATTGTTTTTCCTCCATATTTAGGTACTCCCTCAATGAAACCCATATAAATAATGATTCATATCCTAGTAAGAATGGTCAGGAACTTGAGCATGATCTCTCCTCCATATAATTTCCATGAAAAAATTGTCCTAACCTATTATGAAGTGATCTTGAAAGCCTATCATGAAGGTAGTTTCACAAGAGATAATGATTGAAAAGATTACTATACCACACTTAGAGAAGAGGCTAATTTGGTATAGAATGATCTAAACATAAGTTTAATGGATTTAATTTCTAAGCATGGAAAAAAAACTCAAAGGTTTGTTTTTGAAGATCTGCCCAACTCTTGCTATGTTTGTAAAAAATAGGGGCATTGGGCCAAAAACTATCCTTACAAAAGAAAAAATTATCCAAGCAGTGTTTTGGATGATAGAAAGATCAAGGTTCAGCACAAAAAAGTATGGATACCCAAAGAAAATAATCGACAAGAACTAAAGAATAATGAAGATTCTAAAGCTCTACATGCTGAGGAGGAGAAAGAGATTTCTATTGAAAATCCCAAAGATCCACAATCAGAGGCAGATGAAGAGTTTGTTGTTGAGAAAGAAAATTCTAAGAAAGAAGGATATGGGATGTAATCAAAAACCATAATTCCTATACAAAGAATAGATTATTTGATAGATTTATCAAAACAAATCATTGTCTGTCAAAAACATGAGATATGCAATGGTATTTGTCCTAAGTTATAGGTGACCTTTAGATGGACCAAACCTCTAGGTTATAGGGCTAGCTCCCCTTGATGTATCAATTAGGATCTTCTACTAACCTGTAAAGGAAAAAGATGGTTAGAATTCATTGGTAACTTTGATGTTGATATTGACTACATAAAAGAAAAGGATAACCAAGTAAGTGATGATCGAATTAGGATAACCTACATGACTTCTATCTCAATTTTCTAATCAATTTTTATTAATTTTATGATGTACATGTGGAACCTCATTTTAAAAAATCTACTCTAATCAAATTTAAAAAATCTACTCTAACTTATCAAATGGAAGTTTAAAAAATGTTGTTTCTAATTTTTTAAAGGATTCGAATGGTCTTTTGAGACATAAAGGCAAAATTTATGTTCCTGATTCATGAAATATAGGGAATAAATTCTAAATTAAGTACATGTGGCACCTCATTTTGCTCATCTAGGTCTCACAAAAATGACATAAAATCTAAAAAATTTGTATTTTTGGCATGGCCTAAAGAAAGACATGACTAATTTTGTCGCTAAATGTTTGGAATGCCAACATGTTAATGATAAACATATCCACCCTGGGGGACTATTATATCCTCATGAAATTTTGAAAAGGAAATGGGTTGTAATTTGAAATGATTTTATCTTGAAACTACCTAAATCTCATGGTAGACATGATACAATCCTAGTTATGATTAATAAATTAGCTAAATGTTCTCATTTTATAGTAGGTAATGTAATAGATGATGCTGAAATCCTTGATAAAATATTTGTGAAATATATATTTCACATTCACGTTGTACCAAAAGTGGTTATCTCAGATAGAGACATGTTTTTAACTTTCATATTTTGGCAAACTATGATGGTGGTGTTTGGAATCAAACTAGATTTTAGTTTAGCATATCATCCTAAAATAGAAGGTCAAATTTTAAACATAAATGTTATTATTAAATACATGTTGAGGATGTGTGTGATGGATTAGTAGTATAAGTGGTAATATTACCTCCACTTGGTGGAATTTTCCTATAGAAATACATAACTATTTTTTCATAAATATGGCATCCTTTGAATCTTTAAATGGGAAAAAAGTACATAAATCCTTGGGCTAGGAAAGTGTGGAAAATCGAGCATTTTTAGGCCCAAAAACATTGAAAGATTTTGATGAACAAATGTTGTTATTAACCAAAGATAAAAGGATTCTTCTAATCATAAAATAGTTATGTTGATTTGAAAAGGTTTCCTAGAGAATCAGATAAGTTGTTTTGGAGGGTAAGACCTCTTAAAATCTCCATTAATTTTAGAAAAGCATCCAAATTAACTCCATTCTTTTTTTGTCCTTTTAACATAATGGAAAAGATCAGCCCAGGGGCTTATCATCTAGATATTATTCTTTTTATATCTATAAGTCATGATGTTTTTCATGTGTCATTACTAAGATAATATGTTTATGACCTATCTCATATTCTAGACTAGAATAATCTCCAAGTGGTAGATGAGAAAATGATTTAGCTGAAACCCATTAGGATTTTAGACCATCACAAACTTAGCCTAAGAAATAGAAATTTACATAAAATATTAATTTAAGACCAGATGGCTGAAAAAATTTTCTACTTGGGAAGATGAAAATATTTTATAGCAGCATTGTCCTCACTTATTTTAGGCCTTGAGGATGGTGCCATTTTTTAGGGGTGGATGTGATGACCACTTAAACTTGATATTTTCATTATTATTATTGTTGAAAATTATTATGATGTATTATGATTGTGGGACAAATACATCAATTTAAATTTACATTATGATTAATTCAAACATATATTGTATTGTATTAATTGAGTTATACTATACACATATTGTTGATGTCATTTTTCATGATTATAGGTATTGTCATGATGTGATCTAGGTTGGAAAGCATAATATGTTATTCAAATTTGAGCATAAGTTATATAGGTGTATACAAATGGTATAATATGAATTATATCATTACCTTGTACCCTAATGCCTATTTGAATATCTCTTTTATTTAGACCCATCTTCTATTGTTTCTTTGCTTTATACATTCAGTTGGTTGCTTGAGTGAACGGTTATTTTTTGTAGTTAATTTTTCATTATTTTAGTCTTGTATGTTGATTATATTTTGTTTTGATGAAGCAAATATTATGACAAATAAATTTAAAATATTTTGGAATATTACCTTCAAATGGATGTTGAAGGTAGTTTTGACTTGTAAACTATTTTATTTGGTTCTTTAACTAATTCTTGCTAAATTCCAAGGTTTAGACTATTGCTTCACTTTGGGATACCATTAAAATAAGACCATGGTGTCTTAAGTATAAGTCTTTGCGACTTGATCATGGAAAAAAACATTAAGTCACTTTAGAGTTAGGTTGTGATCATGGAAATTGGATTCATTTTGGACTTTAGATAAGAAATCATTAAAATATTATGGGTTTTTGTTTGACACACATACCTAATAATTGATTAGGATTACTATAATATTGAATGCACTCAAATGTTTTTGTGTGGAAGGAAATAATGAGGGTTTGAAACTCATTTTTATTTTAAATACATTGTTTTTGCATGGTAACACTTTATTTTCATAGACACATGACTGAAGTTACAAAGGGGAGGGACTATAATTCTCACTTGGTTGTAACTTTAGTACATGGTGAGGAAATAAACTTATATGGGATTATATTAGGAAATACAAGACATGAAATATTTTGGAAATGGAAAAGTAAATAAATAAGAAAAGAAAGAAATAAGTGGGATGGTTACTCAATTGGACATGGTATCTTCTATGTAATTAGTAAGTTTCTTATTTGGTTTTATGCGAAGTATAAATTTATGGTTTTTTAATTTTGAATAGAAAGAAGTATGGTTTAGAAGTAGATATTATTCTTCCTGAAATACATCCATTTCTTTTTTTATTAACATAAAATAATGGCCAATGATAACCCACTCCGGGGAAGCCTAAATTTTCTCCATCTCACCCATGGATGGCATATAAATGAGATGAATAATTGTTTATATGGTCAAATTTGACCTAGACAACATATGGTGTTTTCTCATACTATTTTATTATATTTTCCTATGTATTCTACCATTTTTAGAGTCCTGTTTACTTGATTGATGGTTATAAGGTAAATGGTTGTTTATTATTTTCTCTTTGAGTTTGAGGTTGTTTGAATCAAACCTTGTTGGATGTATGTTGCACCTTTATGTGCCTAAGCTTCTGATTTGTTATTTTTGTTTGGGTGAAATCTTAGGCTTAATTGGGATGTCATTTATAGTTTATCATGGGTATAAAATTTTATGCCATGGGCTTGATGCAAAATGATCTACTCCACTCTCCAATTGATGGTTGGGGTGGGTAGGGACTCATTGTATGGTTGGGACCATATTAATGTGAAATGGACCTTTTTTCCAGTGTTGATATTGCATTCATCTATTCAAACATTGAAAAATTGAACTTATATCTTCTTCGCATTGGAAAAAGGCATTTTGAAAATATATTATAAGGATTGGGTTGTAATATATCTATTTTTTATAATTTATGTATGGTATTGAAAGTGTTTGTTAAGCATATGATGGTGTTAGCATATTGGTTCTTAAAATATTTTTAACAATTATTAAGAGCTTGTGAAAATGATTAGGGTATTATTGATTTGATTAAATATTCTTATTATCTATAGTAATGAATTTGAATTATTGGTTTCCTTTGCTATGATTGAGAATTAAGAAACTTGTTCAAACAATTGATCTAAATATTAAATGAATTGAGTTCATTTATATTGTAGCATTGTTTCCTTATCATGATTGAAATAAAAAATAAATACTTACATTTGCTTAGGCACACCTGCATGTGTGCGCACACTGCGCGCAGCACGCACACACACACACACACACACACACACACACACACACACACACACACACACACACACACACACACACACACACACACACACACACACACAGAGAGAGAGAGAGAGAGAGAGAGAGAGAGAGAGGAGAGAGAAGAGAGAGAGAGAGAGAAGAGAGAGAGAGATGAGAGAGAGAGATAGAGAGAGAGAGAGAGAGATGAGAGAGAGAGGAGAGAGAGAGAGAGAGGACACACAAGGGTAAATAAGAATTGTTAATTTAAGTTTCTTTTTTCTAGTATGAGATTTAATATTTTATACTTTTCATTGTGTTAGAATTAAAAATAGTATTAAATTTCATATGGTGAAAGACACAATTTGATATTGATAAGTAGAAGTTTATTTTACTTACCAATAACAATATCTTAAAAATATACAATTCCTTCTAGTTTAAATTTTGCTATTTGGTGTTATTTGGAACTGAATTTATATGACATTTAAAAATGGATTTATAATTGGTATAATAATTTTATTATTTTGCTTTGGCTCATTGGTGAGTTTGTAGCATACAAATTTGAGTTGGATTAGTCTTATCTTATTAGTTCCTAGTTGTAGATTGTTGCCAATTTGAATTTAAGGCTTTTTTGGATTTCATTGGTATGATGTGAGTAATTTATTTGATATGTCAAAATTTGTTATGGTTTTAAAAACTTATGTGATTAAGTTGTTTTTTTATAAAATTAAATAAAGTGTTACAGTTGTAGTATAGCACTATGTTTTCTTTGAATGCTTGTCTTTGAGAAACTAAGACACTTTGTTTTTGTATTGAATTCATGTTATTCATTGTTTTCATTTTTTAACTACCACTTAATAATTATGGATAGTGGATTGGTACTTATGGGAAGTTATTTTATTTCATTTAGAGTTCAATCTGTAGAATTTTTTTGAGTAAATCTTATTACTAAATATAAATAGTATTTTATTTAAACATTTGATAAGGTATGACATTGTCATAGCCATTTTAAATGTCATACACTCTTTTTCCTTATTTATTTAAGAATTCATTATCTGTAAAAGTTTATTATCAGTTGTATTCTTTAAGGATTTTGCATTATGTTTCAATTTATTATTTACTAAATGCTTCATGACGTAAATTACTATCCTTGTTGGTAGGAATGTAAATGGTTCTTACTCATTTAATTATGAAATTTTACCTAGTCAAAAATTGCACATGTAAGTAAGATAAAGTGTGGACTATAATGTTTCAAATCAACCAAGCTAATTAAATTATTAATAACTAATGCTGATAAGAATTAAAAAGGTTTATTATGTGATCTATTACACTTAAATATGACTATTTTAAAATTATTCTTCTATAAATTAAGAGTAACAAGGTATTATATCTCGGTTTTACTACCTTATACTCTCATTCTTCATTTTATAATGATATTTTAATTTGATTAGTTATGGTCTATTCATATGCATGGGTGTATAAATATACCCATGGTTAAAATAAATCACCACTAGGAGGAAGTGTCAAATCATTTTAAAGGGAATGATATCCATGTGTGGATAAAATTATAATTTATTTACTTAGATAAATTAAATCAAAGATACAACAGTTAATAATTCTCCCAGTTAGTTAAAATGGTTAGCACAACTATGTATAGTTAAGAATGATGGTATTAATAAGGTAAATATGGAAACTACTTAGGGTTTTAGAACCCAATAATGACTCAAGGCTAACCTACCTAGGGGCCTTCATAAAATATTAAGTGTCTTCCATGTAGAATGCATTAACATGGAGGTCAAAATTTAATTATGTTTTTAATAATAAGCTAAAATGATTACTTAGCATTTCTATTTGAAAATTGACTTAGCCTACAAGGAAGTAATGTTATCTTGCTTAATAAACCCATGGTATTTTGAATTCATTAGGATTATAAGCACCCTATAGCTAAGAGAATAGTGAAAGATTTATGTTTTTATCTTCATTACTTTTTATTTAATATAATAAACTTTATTTCATAGTAGCATTAGTAGCCATGGTTTAAGGATGTAGTAAAGCATCTAATAAATTAATGTCATGGGTTCACCATTATCTTTAAAATGAAGCATAGTGTTGTTAAATATTTTCAATCCATATTTAAAGGTGGTTTTCATAAAAGAAAGTTTGTAATAGTATAGTATCTTTTTTTTGGAAAGTGCATACATACACTCATATTCATAATATATTCCCTTCTTTAATATCTTCTAATGAATTATCTCTAATCAAAATTCTTATTTGTTCGGATTATTTTTGGGGATTGGAATTCATAACCATGAAAGTTAAGTTTTTTATTCTTGATTTTTGGGGGTTGTGACACATTTTGCATTATTTTTATTTTGAGTTACATTATTGTGCCTACTTAATAATGCACTTCAAAATAAGGGGAATACATAAGGTTTTTTTTATAGATAAGGTCCATAAAATATTGTGCACAAAGATAAATCTATAGGATTCACATAGTGAAACTCAAAATAGACCCAAAAATACTCAGATATGTAGATTGGAAAGGAATTCTCTATTTAAATAGTAGTGTCCCATAGTTGTCCAAATAGGGTACTATTGTCCCAAATCTTAGAATATAGTCAATTCTAGGATTTTTCAAAATCTTAGGTGGTTTATAATTGTTTTCAATAGGCTCAAAATATAATTTTCCATAATATACTTAGATTTTGTCTCATATTTTCTTAGTTTGGGGGCATCATGCGAGGCATGGGTTCCTAGTTTTTGCACAAGTTATTTCTCAAAATTTTAGTTATTATTGATCAATATAAAAATACATATACACCATATATTATATTTGGGGAATACACATGTGGCATATGAATTCCTCCTTAATTAGGTTTTCACTAGTTCCATAAATAGGATGGCAATGATTCTCATTCTCTATGATGTATAAACTAGACCCAAAGTATACTATATTTATGCACTAGTTTTGCACCATAAATGATCCTTACTTCATATTCAATGGTTAGTTCACCTTTTTGTAGTGGTTTTACACTAAAATACTCTATTAGAATTCATATATGGATTCCAAGCTACTTCAACGCCTTGGGTATCCATTGGAGTCAAGCTTACCTTGAATTATAAATCACACTATTTTAATCAATGAGGATTGTAGCATGTATATTCCAATCCAATCTCTTAAACACAAATGAAATCTCAAAAGATCCAACCCTGACAGTGACTAGTTTCACACTATAAAGACAATGATTCACATACCCAATCAAGTTTGTTTGTTCCTTGTTATTATAGCTATAAGTTTTTATTATCTTTTATTATTTATTTTAATATTAAATAAAGAATAATTTTATACATGTTTCATTACATTTTTATGTGAAACATGATTCAATGTTATGGCTTACATTCAAGATAACACTTCAAAGTTAAGTTTAGGTGCACACTTTTAATTTTAATCTAGTAATTTTAATTTTAATACATTAATAAAATAAAATGGGGGTAAATATAGACACACATTAAAATTTAGGCTAAAACAATGCACTTTTAACCACCTCTTTGACACACTTAGTTCATGACCTATCATATCAACTTTTGAGAATTACCTTTAATTTTCACATGATGGATCAATATTTTAAACAACCTAAATTAGTAAATAATGTCCTTATTAATATTAAAAATTAACCTAATCTCACAAAAATACTAAATCATACCTTTACCTTATCATTTTTCCCCTCTAGGACAATAGTGGCCTAGTGAGAAAATATCGTACCTTATTATTTTTTATTTTTGACAATAGTTTCTTCCCAATAATTAATGAATATTTTATAAAATTATAAAGGTATACAGGTAATCTCACAATTTTATGAATCCCCATCCAAAATAATTCAAAAAATTTCACTATAAAATCACATTTCAAACCATTTTTCACACTATAGGATTACACATTGAGAAGCACCAAAATTCTAATTGCACATTAAGATAAAATTCCTTATTTATCTAAATTATAATTATATATATCCTTATTATCCTTGATATAGATTAATGTATGAAATATCCTAGGTCAAAAGTCATGGTTGAAGCACTAAATCACACCATGATTGCACTAGCATCTAGTATTTTGTACTAGTTTCAAACACAACACCATAGCATGGGAGAACTACAATGAGTTTGATCCTTATTCAAAATATTGGTATGTAGGAAATGATCAACATAAGGGGTGTTGAGTTAAATAAGAAAATTTATTGTTGACCCATTTTTACTCTATGATTTGCATTTTGTCCTCATATCTATTAAACTAGGGTTTTAGTTGGAAAAAGAGTTACACAGTGGTCCCTACATCAAATTAGAAGTTCATGCATAATATATAAAATAAATAGGTAATGGTTTACAAAACCTAGAAATATTATATATATTTTTCTAATAAATAAGGTTGAATTATTTAAATAACATTGTCACCCACTACTATCCAGTTGCATCACTATTGTCTTAGAATCCTACTAGTGCATGTTCTAGGTCTGCACTTAATCAACCTATCAATCTTAAATATAGAATCATATTACATATAAAATTTATATATGTTTATATTTATCACTTTTACTTTCCATATTTATCAAATTTATACATATATTAAGTTCTAAATCATCTTTTAGCATTTATTACATTTATGTAGAAGTCTAATTTTTTACAACAATTTATCATTTTTAGGTAACCTTATATTACCTAGGGTTTGCCAAAATTTGATAAAAAACTTAGCAACCAATGGTATCTAGAAAAAATAAACAAAATATATCTCTAGAAAATATGTGAGATATAACATATCACATAAACATCCCATATCACTTATGTGAGATTATATCTGACTCACACTTCATCAAGTATTTACACACAACTAATAGTTTCAAAATTTTATGGTGTTATAATTGTTAAATATTAAAAATAATTATATAAATGTCACATATAGTAGCTGAAATAATCAAGCCAGTTAGAATTATTTACTATAACTATAAAGATGTGGTTTAAAGTAAACTTGATATTAAGTTTCATAACGACCAATATATTATTTTGAATTTTGATTTCAAGTTTCCTAGTGGTAAGGTTTAGTGATGCTATATGAGACATAAACTATCAAAAAATAGTTTTGATTATTATAGTTTGAGAAAATGATTTTAGGGGAAAATTAGGGTTCTCATCTTAATCTCATGTATACCCCTTTTAATTTTAACGATACATCTATCTTCACATGCTTATCATATTCATGTTTATAACCATGTTCCCATTATAAATACAATTTATTGACCAAGTTCAATCCATTCATAGTTTCATAATCCATGTTCATAGTAAAACCATAGTTCATAGTTACCACTTAATATTTATATCACATATTTCTAATTTCATGTTCACATCTACCCATTTTAAAATTTCACTTGTTACCATATATTTTACAATCAAGTTTCAATTACTACATATAATTTCCATTTTGTCACTAAATATTCTCAAATTAATTATATTATTATTTCTATTGCATAAAATAAGAATATGAAGTGTGAAATGGAAAAATTTAATCTTAAAGTTGGAAATAATATTTGTGGTATACTACCCACTCATTCTTCTGCTTTAGATGAGGAAATAATAAATAAAAAATATATACGGGTAAATAAACTCATTGTTCCATCTCCATATCCATGATTGATAAAGTTTTATAGATTTTCAAGATTTCCTAGAACCATGACACTTTTAATATTATACCAATGAATATTTTATAAATTATTTTTATGTAAATCAAGTGAGAGTTGACATAATTTTGGAAGATATTTTGGCATATATCTATAATATTTGATTTAAAATATTTTTAATATTGAGTAGAAAAAAAAGAGAGAATACTTTGGGTCAGATATGATGAATGAGTAACATGATTCCACTTAATAAAAAATAAAATCAATTTTAATAATACTTTTTTATTGTATCTTTTTTTAAGCCTTGACCCAATTGGCATGTCCATAATTTTACACTACAATGTAAAATGACACATGTCTATAAAGGCTTGTATATATTTATGACACTTTCATAAGGTATTATGTCCTTTTGGAGTTTAAAAAAAAAAAAAAAACTAATGTAGTACTCTTAAATTATTATTTTTCTTGGAAAGGTTAGTACAAATGCATTTATATAGAATGGGAAGATATACAACTGATTTTTGGCCATAAAATAGGGTCTCATAGACCATATAAAAGCATGAAAATTTTACATATAAATAATGTATTAAAATTATGAATTCATACCAAGGATCCTCATGGTTAACACCCACAACCCAAAAAACCATTATTCATAAAAAATCCATTGGATTCATGTGTTCCATGTATGCTTATTATTTTACATAATAACTATTCCCCCATGTGATAAAAATGCACATGTTTGATCATGATCAATCTATAAATTAGGCACACCAATTCCAAATTAGAAAATCGGTAAGACTAGACTCTAGGCTCACAACTTCTTTAACACCCTCTTAAAGCCATACATATGTTTCTTTATAGAGTGGAGGAGGTTGGAAGAAATTAAATAAGAATTCTCAACTTGAATTCCATTCAATATGTCTCCTTATTGTATCTTTTCATGCCTTTATGATTTTTATTTATTTTTTGAAAAATACTAATGGGTGTTGTTGGATGATGGTGACAAGAAAATTCTAACTATTTTGAGTAGTTTGGATTAATGGTTCTCTCTCTCTCTCTCTCTCTCTCTATATATATATATATATATATATATATATATATATATATATATATATATATATATATGAAATAAAAATGAAAGAAAGTAAACTCAAATATGTGAATATGTGAAAGGCTAAATTAAATTGAAAGGAAATATTATATTTAGGTCTAAGTTTTGTTGTAATAGTTTCCATTCATTCTTAACTTTAGAAAAGTGGATATGAATACATACATACATACAAAATTATTAATTTTTACATATAAAAATTAATGTATAAAGATACATATGTAAGTATACATGGATTTATAAATATATGAGGCAAATTTATAGACTTGATAAAAATCATTTACAAGATTTAAGAATAGATTAATGGTTTATATTATTTGTTATAAACGATTAGGGGTATTATTGAAAATCTATCCATTGATTTAATAATAAATAATGAAGCACCCTTAGGCCTACTTTAGTTGTGAATCAAACTAACACTATTAGACTAGGAATAACCTTATAATGTTATTATATTTGGACTTCTTGGAGGTTGATAGCTAGATATAAGTATCTACACATTTATGTTGATTTCTTATTATTTTTTAAATTATTGATAATAAAATTGAATAATTTTTGGATGTCCTTGATGAGTTTTACCTGGATTTGAAAAGGTATTTGACACTTTTACGTTAACTACCATGATTTTCTTAAGTTGTCATTTTTAGTATATACTAATTTAATTTGGGCATATATTATATTTTATAAAAATAATGGAATATGGACATGGAAATTATTTAATTTATTTTAAAAAAAATGGTTGAGGCTCTTCCCTTGGATTATTAATTATTTTTTATAAAATTTTAATTTAGTGGTATAGCCTTACTTGTTGATAGATGTGTTTCAAGGCTTGTTCATTTATTGGTAATGAACCATTAATTATGGGATCATAGACCTCATAGAGGGGTTATATTATTATTGTTGATGTGTAAGTGGTTATAATGAATTTAATTAATGAGAATATAACTCTAATAACATTAATGGGTATGGTGGGTATCTAATCAATATTTATTACAAATTGGTTGAGCCATATTTCATTAGGGTTATGTATAGGTTTAACATAAAAAAGTTAGTGTTAAATGTGAATATTGGTCTAGGTTATTTGGTGTTTAGAGTAGAAAAATTTGTTGTGGTTTTGGGTGCTCTTAAAACATAACATGTTTTGGTTGTTAGTGTTGTAGTGGTGGTTTCCATGACTAACATTGATACCATGATCATTAGACATGTGGTTTTTGATAATGTCTTGGCCAATGTCGATATGGTGGTGATATTTGATTTTAAACATGAGGTGTATAACAATTATGAGAATTAGAATAATAATTTTCATTATCAAAATAAGAAATGAATGAAAAATGGTTATAAAGCATACCTCAATTTTATTGCAATAGTGGTCAAGGTCCTCTTTGAGTTTCAAAAAAAAATCATTTTCTTCCATCTCCATTTTATTTATTTTAAGCTTGTATATCCTTTGTTAAGTTTTCGTCCTTTTTCAAATAAACTAGGCATCCACACTCAACCTTATTCCTATAGCATTCAATGAAATAAATAATAAAAGTTTCCTCTAGTAGTAGCCCTTGAGAACCCCTCTCTTCCACTTAAAGTTGGTAAATTTATTCTTTCTTGCTGCCATATAACATGCACCATCCAATTCATACGTTCTAAATTATGGTTTTATTATAAATTATGGACAAAGCACTTGAAGGTGGTTTATAACACTATTAATGGAAGAAAAAGATAATATTAAATTCATCCATGAGTTATAATAGTAGAAAAAGTGACACTTTTTAGTTTAGTCCCCTAACTTTTCTTTCTCTAGCTCTAGAATCTAAAGGTAGGACTTTTTTTGGGGGCACCCTTAGTGGGGTAAAGGGGTAGTTTCCCTTGAACTGTCCCAAGGAAGTGCACATGGGCACACTCATTGTCACAATATAGGACATGGTTGAGGATTAGATCCCATAAATCTAGGCATGTTTTTCTTATTTTAAAGATTTTAAATTATTAACTACTAGTAATAGGTGTAACATAAATTGTTTTAGGTTTCTATTGATTACCAATAGGAATAGGAGTAGCTTATATATATTTCCATTCTTTAAAATAAGTGTAGGAGAAGTTGTTAAAATTTTTCTATCCTTACCAATAAGTACATGGGAAAATGTTGCAAGTTTATTTTTATTACCAAAAGGTATAGGGGTTGTTATAGTATTATGTGCAGGGTTTATGTAATTATTGAAAGGATCACAAGAAATAAGTTTAGGATTTTTTTGGGTACAAGTGTAGGGGTTTCCTCAATAGTGTGTTCTACTTATTTTTCAATTTCTCTAGTTAAGTAATCCACCCTTTTGTATTTTTCATGTAGCTCCTTAATCATAGACTTGAGGCTACTATATCTTAATATACAACCAAATTTGTATTATTTATCCACCTTAAATAAATATTTATATTTATATATCCCTCAAAGTTAATATACTCAACCATTAATTTACTTACATAGGGTTATTTCATTTGGGAAAAAAAATATTAATTTATAATCTATGTTATAAGAATAAAGTTTAAACTATCTATAAATCATGAAGGATCACATAGATACATAGATTATGTTATGAGATTATCATGTTTACTCCTTGTAATATAATCCTAAATTGGATTTTCAATAATATTAATTCCTAACACCTATCCCTAAAAATGACACCAAAATGACATAGATATAAGTGTACTTATTGATCATGCTAACTTCAAATAATTTTTAACTTAGATATTTATATTTTTGTAAGGTTTTATCACTATATGTGCATCAATAGGATTTATCATCAATTAGTTACTTAACTACTATTTTATTTATTCATATAAAAATTATATGAATAAATAGTTGTATAGAATTGAAATTGTTCTTTTTTAAAGGGAAACACACTTTATATAAATTAAACACAATTGATGAAATTAAATAATTGGAATTAAAATTATAATATAGTTAGAAGCTTCCCAATTATGGAATTGAAATGTATATACATAAAATTAAAAGATACACACATGAAATTAAGTTTTTGTAAAGTAAAATGACTATGATATGGAATAAAATCAAACAACTATGAAATAAATGAATGAATGCACACATATAGAAAATAATATAACAAACAAATTGGAGTCTTCACCATCTAATCCTCATGAGAAGGCCCTACCTCGATTGGGTTGGATCTTGAATCCTTCTTTTATTAAGACAATATAAATTCAATGAAATTTACTTTGAAAATAAATTATATGTAGCAATTAAATCATTTATATAGGTCTAATTACACTATCATTTGAATTGAAATTTCACTATGAAAATTACAAAAGATTAATTTTTTACTAGCTATCTTATGGTCTACAACTTCTCTCTTAAATAAAGAGTGTAGAGATTTTATTAAATAACTAAAATAATAATCTTTAAAATATTAAAACCAATAAAAATATTAAAATAAATGAAAGAATAATAAATGGATATGCTAATAGATACAACTATGTGTAAAATTATAACAAAAAAACCACTATCTAATAAGAAAGGAGATGATATAATAATAACTATAATAAATTCCAAATGGAAAATAATATTTTAACCTCATATGATAAATATAAATGTATCATTATGTTTATTCTCAAATGGTTTAATTTTTAACATGTGGTAGTTATCTTAACTATTTTTAGTTAGGAAATAGTCACCTACAATCATTACTATAAGTGGATGGAGTCAATTATTGTGGATGAACACAATCAACTACTACATGCTGACAAAAAACTTGATTTATTTATTATCATTTATAGCTATATAACAAAGACATTTTTATTCTTAACTCATAGTTAGTAATACCAAAATAAAAACACATTAAATAATTCTAATTTTTATATAAATCATAATCTTGAAATCATAAAAATGATTATATGTAAAACACAGACACACATAGATGTAATGTGCTAATATGGGAAAATATAGATGAAAGGATATTGTGGGTACATGAAATATTAAATCATAATTGGGTTAAAGGTAAATAAATATTAATATTAGGGATATTTATAAGTCTCATAAAAGACCTTGAAATATGACATAGTACCTAAGAAAAATAAGAAATTGGTGAAATTTGTTTTGATGAAAAGTTCACAATGGTCAAGATACATTATAATAATCATCAAATGAGAATATATAAGAAACATATTATCTAAATATATAAATAAAAAAATATGTAAATAACTAGAGAATTAAAATTATTAGAATTGATAAAATACATTCTTAGATAAATAAAAGAATTATGAATTATTTACGCACTATCAGAGGCTAAAAATGATAAAAAAATTGGTCAGTAATTATTATTAGATCAAATCTAGGAATGTTGTGTAGAATAGAGAAGTGTAAAAAAAATCAAAAAATTGAAGGGCTCAATTTTAGAATCAACCAATATCATAGTTACTCTCCATGGAGTCACTGTGAATCTTATTGAGGACTTCATTGCTGAGGTCACGGGGCTTCCCATGGGTGGTATTACGTTCTCAAAATAGACCAGTATCTCCAATGCAGCCTACAAAAAATTTCTGAAGACGGATGCAGATGAGAAGCAACTGGAAAAGAATGGAGACTTATTTGATGTGGAACAGATAAAAGGAATTTGGTGAGATGTGCTATGCTATATCTATGAGTACTTTATCCTTGATGGTAGGAATAAAAGAGTTCACAAATTTCATTTTATTTTTCTCAACCACTTTAGGCATAAGGATATAATTTCTTTCCCTTTCTATCTGCATTTTTCATTGCTTCAAAGCTTGTATGCCCATAGGAAGAAGGAGTCTCACCCCATTTTACATGAAGGTCTGATACTTCTCATAGAGGGTTTTTGTAAAAATAAATCCATAGCTTCGACTCCTTCTTCTGACAAACATAAGGGTTCTCAGTCCAAAAAGTATAAGAAGGATGAGAATATTAAAGGGATAGAAAAGGTAAAACCAAAACCCTCTAGTTCTCAAAAACAAATTGTAGAAGAGGATTTTGAGTCATAGAGTACTAAAAGCTCTGAGAAGGATGTCCCAAAGGAAGAGGAAGGGATGGATGTTGGGGAGTTTAGCTCCAATTTAGACAGATATCTAGAAACTAAAGGAAAAATTGAGAAAGGGAATGAAGAGGATACAATTAAGGGAAACTCAGAACAGAGCAATTCTGATAATGAGGGTAATCAAACTGTGTCTAGGGGAGGTGTTAAAGACAAATATATCTTAACTAATGATCTAGTTTCTATGAGAGAGGAAGACCACATGGTTTTGGCTTCTACTCTTGCTATGGAGACTGGGGGACAAGAAAAGGAGGACCCTATTAAGCATGAAGACCCTGTTGAGACTAGAGATGAGGAACTGATGGATAAGGAGGAATAAATTGAAAAGGTTGATTCCCCTTTACATGAGATTGTAGAAGACATTTATGACTCTCCATAGAGGGAAACCAAGCTTTCTTTCCTGCATTCTACCAAGTTCAAGGCCGACTCTATTCTCCAAGTTGATTCTTGGATCTATAATGAAATAATGGGGCTGAAGAAGAAAGTGGAAACAATGCAACACAATTAGGATGTTGATCAGACCATAATCAACTGCTTGGAGGTGCAAATGAGAGATATCCCCAAAAAATTAAATATTATGAGCATAATCTTAGAATGCTCATCAAGGAAAGTAGAACAAAGATGGAGTAGGTAACATCAAGAATTTGTGCTACTACAGCTAGCCTTGGTAAAAGAGCAAATGAGGAAACAATATCCTTAGAGGGTCCAAGTAAGAGGACAAGGTAGAGTTCAAGGAAGAAAGCCTTGCAAGCTGCTGCTACTTTGGCTACTAACTCCATCCAGGATATTGTTACGATTGGGAAGGAGGCTGTTAAGATGATCATGGAATTGCAATACAAGCCTAGGGTCTTCTTTGTTGGTTTTATTCCTGTTCAGGTCCTTATTGCTGGTTGTTGTAACTGGTTCTTATTTTTGGTCCTGTTTCTTGGTTCTTGGTCTAAAACTTTATTTGAGGTTCGAGGTCCTTGTAAAACCTGGGTACTTTTATTGGACTATGTTTATGGTTTTAGGTCCCTGTAAAACCTGATTTTGATGCTACTCTTTAGTAGGTTTTAGGATTGCTTTTCCTGGTGGTGGTTAATGTTTTATCTTTTTTGATTCTATTAAAGGGTTTTGGGTTCCCTTCAAAACCTACTTTTACCGTAATCTAAAACAAAGTTCAATTTCAGCATGCAAAGTTCACATTTAATTACTATGTCAGATCCTCATGAAATATGTCAAGATCCTTTGTCTATGTTTTGTGTTAAAAAACCTCTCTTAGATTCTAAAATTAATGCACATAAATTACATAGTTTCTTCTCCAATATCCAAATATTAATCCAATCCAAGATACCATGCAAAATCATAAAACATGGGTGTAGTTATGAGGGTTTAGCCTCAATAAAACCCCTATTCTTAGACATTTTGGCAATAAACACTCTTAAAATCGAGTGTAATATGAGATTATCAACCCTTATCCATATGCATTAGATACAAAAAATAGAAAACACGTGAATTAATACATGAGTAATGCTAAGAAGACATTTAACAAGTCCCAAACTAAATTTAAATCAAATCACACAATATATATGTTAGACCAATATATGTGTAATTAAGTTCAAAGTTCAATAAGATATTGAAATAAATAAATATATAACTTAAATCAATGTTGGGAATACCCCTATAATTAACACATGGATGCCTATGTTGTGAGCACAATACTAACCTCAAGTAGTTGTGAATCCATAACATATTTATTTTTTACAAATTATATATTGAGGCCTTCCACCCTAGTGCACACATAGCTATGAAAGAAGTGGTATGTTAGTAAGGATCCTTACCATATGGCTTCTTCTTGATTTTTACTCTTGGTTTGTTTTTTTTATCTAATTTTTGCTTTGGATCTTATAAATAATAAACTTAAATAAAAATATTTTCCTCTATCTTTCTCTATTATATAATTATACAATCTAGCATAACATAATTATGTGTTTATGAGCAGAGGTTTTTAATATAAATTATATATGCTCATGTTGTTAATGATATTATTTATTTAAATACAATATATACATTTTAAAAATATAACTATATACTTTAACAATATTCAAAACATATAGATATATATTCATATTTAAAACATATATTTTTAAATAAGACTACACACCACATGAAATAATTAAAATAAAGGGATATAAGAAAATAAATATTGTACTAAACATAAATGAAGATGCTAAATGAAATACACATAAATTTTGAATAAAACCTAAAGAGGAATTCAAATAAAAGCCAAAACATGAAAGTTGAGAAAAAAGGTAACTTAAAAATAAAATAAAAAAATGTTAAAATAAGAGGAAGTTTTAGAAAAGCTAAACATCTAAGAGAGAACAATAAAGAATAAGGTTGGATAAGGAATCCCAATATCCATATGAAATACCGCAAAGAAAGAAAAACTAGGGATAAATAAGCCAATAAATTAAAAAAAACATACAAAGTAGAATGTTCAGTTCAAGATCATGGGGTTAGAGATCAATATTAATAGATAAAATTATTTATCTTAGCATATTATGTATAAGTAGATGTAGTTGTATCCTCATGGCATAAATTTGTATGTCTAAGGACCCATGTGCATAATAATTCTAATGAATCATCATCATCATCATCATCATCATCATCATAGGTATCATCATCAACATCACTACCAGTAGACATGTCTTTATCACAACTACTTACCTTATATTCTTGTTAATTTTTAGTTTCTTTTATCTACATGGTATGTAAAATAAATATTTTAAATTTAGTAGATTATTTATCTTGGATAGGCATAAAAGGTTATGATAATATTACTTTGGTTTGTGGGTGTGTAGGTACTTATGCTTTAGGTGCACATAATTAAGATCATATGATTAGTTTCCATTTTATTTTTAGGTAACACCTTATGATGCAATTGTATGAGAGGTTTTTATGGAATTTATGTAATAGTAATCACATTATTATTTTAGACACCTAAATTTGGCCACCAATGGCTTCATATCTGACTTTAGACCAATTCTTGCCAATCATTGAATACCTAGCCCAAGAATTTCTATTAGTCTTGAATTTAGCTTCATAACCTGTATTAAATCAATTTGGCTTAATAAATTAATTAAACGAAGAAAATACACACATTGAATTAATCAAAATCAAATAAATAACGAAATGCCTAAAAATAATTAATTAACTTTCACATCCTAATCAAAATCAATTAGCAAGTTAAATCAATTTCAAATCCTAATTAAGTTCACCCATGAGCTAATAAATCAATTACTAAAAAGGAAATTCAAGAGAATTTTACCTTTTTGAGTTGTCTCAAATGGAAAATATCTAAAAGAATATTCTAAGAATATGCCAAACTCAACCAAAGTTAGTAAACTCAACCATGGTTGTGAGTTGTCCCTTTTGAAAAATAACTAAATAAAATATCCTAGGAATATGCCAAACTCAATCAAACTTAATAAACTCAACATGGTCAGATTTAATCCATTCCAAGGGATTTGAAAGACTATAAAAGAAATATTAGATATATTCATTTTAGGATCTCAATAAAGTTAGAGTTATAATACAGAAATAGATTTATGAAGCTAAAAACATAGTGCTATAATGTTGAAATTGAGCCAAGCCATCAATCAAGCCAAGCATTCAATAATGGTGCATAGAGGAGATGATGTTAGACATATGTGATTTATGAAGACTTATTATACATAATCCAATCAAGCCAAAAAAATAAATCATTTGGAGCTTTAAAGGAAGGTCAAAATTGTTATTCTTTGCATTTTAGTTGGATTTTCAATTGTTGTTTGTTCATTAAGCTCCCTTTAAGATCTAGGCCTAGAGATGTTATGCTAGTGTGTTTATTTCATTTGATTTAATTTTGGAACTAAAAAAATAATAATAATCATCTCATTTTAAAATTAATTGATCACAAATGACATGTTTTATGGGACTATCTTCATGAGAGCGCAACCCACAAACTTTTTTGTATTTCATAGTTTTAATTCTTTTTTTGTTGTTTTGCTTTGAGTAAAAATGGCCAATAAAGAATTCATAAATTTTTATTTAATTTTTATTTTTTTATAATTTTTTTAATTCATATATATAAATATGTCATTGGTATGATCTAAAAATTTCATAAAAAAATTATTTATATTTTAGAATTTGTAGTTCTTTTAGTGACTATCACTTTTTATTTTTTAATTTTCTAGTAAAAATGGTTAGTATAGAGATCATAACTTTTTTTAATCATGGTTTTACCTACATGTTTTTACAGAGGTACAAAATGTACCTATAAATAACCTCAAAAAATTTGGTGACAAATGGATGTTTAGTTTAAAAGTTATGGCTAAATTACTGACTGCAGGTTTTTATGATTTTTGTGTTCGATTTTTTTGTTTTTTACCTTCTAACTTGTTTGCATGTTTCATAAGTTTATTTTATTTCTTTTAACTTTTTTTTTGAGTTTTTTTAAAATATTTTTTATAACCTTTGAAAAAATTAACATGTTTTTTTTTTTTGGTTTTTTGCCTTTAGGTTGACATATTTAACCCTTCAAAGTTGCTTGTCTCATTTGATAAATAAGCTTCAAGGCTAAACAAATTTTTGACCATTTCTTTGCAAGACCTATTTAGAGAAAACCATTTCAATCTAATTATTCTTTTCACACTTCATGTGGATGTCTAAAAAAAACTAAGAATCCTTCATTTTGGCGTTTAAATAAACTTTTTAGGGTGTTTTATTAGTTAAGTTTTTGTGGTTTCTGACAAAGTTCACAACTTAAAGCCAAGGGGATAAAAGAACACTACTACACATTTTATTTAGTGCTATAAAATTGAATACACTTCAAATTTTTTTATAATTCATTTTCATTATTTGTTTAGTCTAATATTTTTTGAGTAAATAGGGAGTTGTGTGTGTATGCTCTCCCATCCATCTCCTTTAGGGAACTTTTGGGATCAAAAGCACCAACTTCTTTTTTGGGTGATTTGAAATTATTTTTATTTGCACTTATTAAAGCCAAGGGACTAGTAACTAATCTAATCAAACAAATTAAATTTGGTGTAATGAAATTAACTTCACTTAAATTATTTGCAAACTTGCTTGTTGATTGTGTGTTTTTATGAAAAGAGACTTACGTGTATGCTCTCTCATCCGTCCCCTTTAGGGAAATTTTGGGATCAAAAGTGCCATCTCATCACACTTTGAGCCTAGTCTAAGGCATGGAAATAATTTCATTTAAATCCCTCCCCAAAAAATCATAATAGTATTGGGTGATCTTGAGGTGACCATAAAGTCTTTCTATTATGTCATTTATTTCATACATCTTGGCTTGTGAGGGGGAATTCATTACCTCCCATGATTTATTTAGGAAAGCTTTGACCTAAGGTTTCATCTCCCATCACTAACTTTAACCACTCCCACTAGGATCAGAGGTTTGAGTAGTTAAACCACATTCTAGTGTTAGAGTTGTACACGAGATGTATTTTTACATTGGACATCACACTACAGTGAGCAAGTGATAGATGTAGTGGTTGCAAAAAGGGCAAGACCTTTTTAAAACAAAATAAGTGTTGTAGATACCAAATTAAAGTGCATTTATTTTGCATCATTTGACATGAAAGTCATTATGTAATTGATCCATCTATAATGTTCATAAAATAATTAGTTTAGAAAACCCCATATTATCATACCCTTACTAGGATTTGGATGATTATAATTAATGTATTTTGGTCATTTTTTCTTGGTGTGTTAGACTAAAAATTTTATTGTTCAAACCATATCATCTAATGATTCATGAGTCCACATCACTCCATTATTTGAGGAGGCTTATGCCATCTATATGACACTTTGATTTGACTTAACAACCATTATATTTTTGTGTCAAAACATGGGGAGTATCACTTGATTGAGGAGGGAACCATTATGCTGCCTAAATAATTTCAAAATCTTGTGCTTTTTAATTATTGAAACATAAAACATTTGTCACATCATCTTTTAGGAGTGCTAACATCGTTAGCCTACCCATTTTATTTCAAAAGACTTATCTTATTTCATCTTGTGTCTTCATTATCATTCATTTACAACCAATCACTTGAGCCTTGTTAAATATTGGATTATCATGGTCACGCTATTCAATTATTTTTATCTTTTTGTCATCAAATTTATAGTTTATCCTTAGTTGAGTCCTTGATTAACTATTACAAGTTTAGATTCAAATATTAGTTGATTTCAATTTAGACCTCAATTCATGGGTTTGATACCCAGATCTTCCTTTTTTGGATTATGTAACTTGGGTTTATTTGTCACTCAAATTTGGAAAATTATATTGTTTTATACTTTTATTTTGGTCAAATTATTTTATCTTCAAACATCTCTTGTTTAACATCTTATACCAATTAGATCATGTTTTATGCCTAGAGTCATATACCTTGTCTATGTTAAACTATTCCAAGTTTTTTATATTAATCAATCATCCTTTCTAAGTTGAGATTTTGCCACCATTTATCCATTATTCCTAACATATCTTATTTGAGCCTAGATTTTTACTCTGTGTTTGGACAAAATACCTAGTAACTTTTCCCTTTAGTAGCTTAGACCTACTTGGAAAATGTTTCAACATTAGAGTTTGGTAATTTGATTCTTAGGTCATTTTTCATGACCTTTATGTGTATCAAACACTTAGAATTTGTCATTTGATGATACATTATTTTTATCAAATATTTACATAGAATTTTTAAAGATTCAGCTCCACCCCTTTTAACCAAGCTAGATAACATTTAAACCCTTTGTCCTTTGGCCATAGTGTTTCAGAGTTTGAAAAACTCTAAACCTTTTATTTTTAGAGATTTCATCATTTATGTGAATATGTATAGCTACAACTATGGTGGAGTCACATATAATCCAACTTATGATAGAATAGCTGCATAAAATCCCGTTAGAAACCCCTATAGAGAAAGATTTTCTAAGGAATTTTATTATTCTCCCTACAATACTCCATATGGAGAACATAGTCAAGAACCACAAAATCTAAATCAAATTACCAATTGGGATGATATGGTTAATGAGGAGGACTTTGAAGACCCAACTATAGATAATGTTGTTTGGGATATGAATCCATGCCCTCCGTATGATAATCAGTACATAAAACACAGTCAAGAACTAACTTATTATCCAACTCAAGATTGGAATGATATGGTTTATTAGGAGGACTTAGATGCTTTGGCTTGTGAAAATTATCAAGTTTCATGTCATCCTTTAGTTATCTGATCATCGACTATCCCTAACCCTCCTTTGGATTATACAAGCTATCAAGCTCTACAATATCCAAGGAATACCATTACCATTCTTAGACCTCATGCTTTGGCTTGTGGCAGCAATCAAGTTCCATAATACCCTATTGTTACCATTTCAAGACTTCATCCTTTTTCTCATGTAAGCAATAATGTTCCAAAATTCCCTACCATTATCTAATCATAGACCATTCCTCATCCATTACGAATCCCATCCAAACCTCAACCCATCTAATCATTTAAAGACCATCTTGTGATCAAAAGCCATATTTTACAACTCATTGGAAGCTAAGGCCAAGAGAACCAACTAATCCAAGATTTTTTTGTTGAACCAAACATTTGTGACAAGTCAACCTATGATGAATCACCTTTTAATCCTATACATGTTATCGAGGAGTCTCACTCTAATGAGCCAGTCTTTGTTGAGTCACTTCTTAATGATTATAACCACCTTTGGGCAAATCATTACCTTGACCATATGCCTATTCTCCAAGAGCCTCTTATTGAAAAGATAGTCTTTAGGGAGTTGTCTCTTGACCTATTTCCCATTATGGAGAAGTCTCACTTTGACAAACTAGTCTTTATGGATCCCATTATGCCATCACAGGTCATTACATGTCCAATACCAAACATTCAACAAGACATCATTGTAACAGAGTACCCATCAAATGAAGAATCAAAATTAGAGTTAGGTTTTATTTTGGACTGATATCAAATTTAGCATCAAAATTAGAATCAACATCAGTCTCAACACTAGATTCAGAGTCCATTGAGTCAAAATCAGACTTAAAAGAAGAATATGTTTGTGGTTGTTACAATATTGGTTACGCATACCTCGTAGATCAATTTGAATACATTTATGATCCTTCTATGATTTTTGAGGATGATTACTTAAAAATTGACACAAATTATCCTAATATCTTCTATGAAGATTGTGTAGCCTCTTCCCATTCCATTACTATTCCACATACCATTACCACCAACTATCATATCCATGTCATTGACATTCCATCTCTCACAAGTGTCGATTGTGACCAAAAAAATCATACATTGCTTAATTACATCCATGGAAACATATTGGATGAAGAAAAGTAAGGAGGTCAAGATCACAATCATATAGTAGAAGAACACTCTTAGTGAAACCTTTTTGAAGGCGTTAGGGGGCAATCAAAGTTAGAGATCAGCATCTTCTAGTGAAACCTTTTCAGAGGCACTAGGGGACAATCAAATTCAAAAGTCCATGTTACTTAGTTAACCTTCTCAAAGGTGATATGGGGCAATTAAGATAAATTTATTGGTAGAAACCTCTTCAAGGTGCCAATAGCTGAGCACAAAATTTATTTAATACTTAATAAAGACATTATCAAAGATCAGATCAAAATAGCTTCTACTCGACAGTCTAATTAGATGGTAGCTACTCTCAGACCTAAATATCAAAATAATTTGGTGGTCTTATTGAGAGAATATTTAGAAGTCTTCAGTCTTGCCACATCTAAATATATGTCAAATCTAGAATCAAAAACATTGTGTGTGCTTAAACATCCCAATCTTCATCTTTTATCTATACATTATTCATTCCATTATCCTCCACCATTCAATTTCAAAAAACAAACCTATCAACCAACATTTATCCATATTTACCATCCATAGTTATAATTTCCTTTGTAGAGGATACAAGGATATCTTATCTCGACACTTGAAGGAATTAGAATCAATGACCAACAATGATCATAAAAGCATTCTAGACAACCAAATTTGTAGCCAGTTTTTGATAAAGCAGTTATTTAAAAGAGGTGTGGGGTAATAATTAACATGATCACATATTTTAGTTATATCATTTTTTGATCATGATGTGCATCTCCACTTCAATAGGAATAATATAATCATATTCCATTTATCATACCTAAACTAGAACTAAACATGTACCATACCATTTTAATTGCCATATCCATTTGCCATTATCACATATCCCAACCAATCACCTTACCACTTAGAAGCAACCCTCTTACCATTTTATCTAATTTATAACACCATCAGTATCCTAAGTAAGACCATCCTATCATACCATTTTACCATTCCATTCCTACTTGATCAAACATTTTTTGAATCATATCAAGCTAGCTCATTTGACCTTGGTTCATCCACTAGTTTCACATTTTTAGTATACAAAATTAGACCAATTTTAGTAGTTTTTTCAAGCACTTCAAACAAATATAGTGTTTTAGAACAATATGAAAAAAGTATTGGTAGTTTAATCCTTCATTTCTTATTACCTTATCAAGTTTGTTTATGTGACCCTAATTATATTGTGTGTTGGGGTAACTCCATATTCACTAGTCTTGATACTAATTATATCATCTGCTAGGGAAAATTGGTATCATTGATCTATCAGTTATATCCTAGTTATAAACACCTATGGGTAAAACTATGGGAAACATTTATTTATTATGCCTTGAGATATCACCTAGCCATTCCTATGCCATACTATGCCATCATACCAATTGTGCCTATTTTGTTTGAATTGGCTGCTGCACTAGTCAGATTCCTTCACTGTGAGGTGAACTACTATGAGCTAAAGCCATTTTGGGAATATGTGGGTCATGTTTAATTCATTGTTGAGGTTAGTTCAGTCCCCCTTTAGCCATGCTCTTACCATTTTGTGAGTACCACTAAAAGTCATAATGCTCTCACTATTTTAAGAGCATCATTTCAAGTTATAACACTCTCATTGTTTTACAAGATTAGACCATTTTAGTGTCTTATCATTCTCTATTGAGTTGAGATGATTTGAAAATTTCAAAAACATTTGAAAATAATTTAGAGAAACCAAAAACATTGACTTCTCTGCCTTAAATATTATAAGAACCCTCACTAAGTCACAAATAAACCACTTGTTCCTTAGTTTCCCCATCTTTTTTGCCCTTTTATTCTACACTATCCCCGTTTTGAAAATTCATCCCTATTCTTCTTTCACATCCATCATGTCTTATATTAATCATATTTTTATTCCCATTTCTTGGGAGAACTACATTTAGCCTAAAGTTTTATTGGATTTTAATATCCATGGAACTATGTAGGCAACATCCACTTGCCTAACACATATGGAGAAAACTCGGCCACCCCTTTTCTTTTCTTCTATTCCCCCATCTTGTTTATTTATTTAGTTTTTGCCTAGTTTCTAGGGGAAATGTTTATCATGTTGTTTATACTAATATAGAGACTAACACTTGGTTGTTTATTTGTTTGTCTTTTCTTTTCTTTTTTGTCTATTTTGTTTGTTTATTTGTTTGTGTGCTTGTTTGTTTGCTTTCAACACTATGGCCATGATTCAGTATATGCATGCTCATTAGGTGATTCCTTGCACATTATTATTGAATCTATCCATATTCAAATGTCTACATTTTCATCATGGTTTTTATCATCAATGCAATTATTTTTTATTGAGTATCAAATATCAAGAGTCTGTTCTTATGCATATTTTGGCCAAGCCCCCATGGTGTTCTATCATGAAGCCTACCATCAAATGATACACCAAAAATTAGGTTTGAGAGGTATACAACATCAATACAACATCACCATCTCCTTAATACTGGCATCAAAAATAATTCTAATCCAATACCCAATCATATCCCAAATAGAGTAATTAAGTAATGAAAGAATTTCAACCTTTGTTAGTTTGGATGAGAATCTCCCTACTAGCAGGTTGTCCTAATTCATATTTATCTTTTATATCAACTTATCAATCATCAACCATCAATCATGTTTTCATCATTAGGGTATACTACATCATAACTATACACCATCCCACATGCATTCTCAATGATTATATTTCCTGTTGAGGAAAATGATTGTGTTATCACCAATTTTCCTTTCTTGTTTGTCTATCCTAACTGGGGTAGCTCCATTTTCTCAATGATTATATCACCTATTGAGTCAAATCATTGTGTTATCATGCCACATTTCTACAATTGGGGTACAATGCTTATAACCACCTTTAGGAAAACCATTGTACATCATCCCACTTACATGATTTTGCCCAAATTTGGGTAAATAATTGTGTTGTCACACTATCATCTTCATTTATTTATTCCCCTCATTTTTATTCTTTCTTTCAAGGGACCTTTTGTCACCCCATTTTCCAACCACTCCCTTGAGGGGCAACTATAGTTCAATTATTACCATTGCAGTCATAAGCATAAAGAACCATTTAATTATTTGAAAAGACATTATTATGCTTATAGATTGAAACATCTTCCCAAATAGGGGAAAACTATAGACACCTAAATTTGGCCACCAATGGCTTCATATCTAACTTTAGACCAATTCTTACCAATCATTGAATACCTAGCTCACGAATTTCTATTAGTCTTAAATTTAGCTTTATAACCTTGCATTAAATTAATTTGGCTTAATAAATTAATTAAACAAGGAAAATACACACATTGAATTAATCAAAATCAAATAAATAACCAAATACCTAAAAAGAATTAATTAACTTGCACATCCTAATCAAAATCAATTAGCAAGTTAAATCAATTTCAAATCTTAGTTGAGTTCACCCATGAAATAATAAATCAATTAATAAAAAGGAAATTCAAGAGAATTTTACCTTTGTGAGTTGTCTCAAATGGAAAATATCTAAAAAAATATTCTAATAATATTCTAAAAGCAACCAAAGTTAGTAAACTCAACCATGGTTGTGAGTTGTCCCTTTTGGAAAATATCTAAATAGAATATCCTAGGAATATGCCAAACTCAACCAAGCTTAATAAACTCAACCATGGTCATATTTAGCCCATTCCAAGGGATTTGAAAGCCTATAAAAGTAAGCTTAGATATCTTCATTTTAGGATCTCAATCAAGTTAAAGTTATAATGCAAGAATAGATTCATGAAGATAAAAGCATAGTGTTATAATGTTGAAATTGAGCCTAGCCATCAATCAAGCCAAGCATTCAACAATGGTGCAAATGGGAGATGATGTTAGCCATATGTCATTGATGAAGACTTATGTATAATCTAAGCAAGCCAAATGAATAAATAATTTGGAGCTTTCAAGGAAGGTAAAGATTGTTATTCTTTGCATTTTAGTTGGGTTTTCAATTGTTGTTTGTTCATTAAGCTCCCCTTAAGATCTAGGTCTAGAGATTTTATGCTAGTGTGTTTATTTCATTTTTATTTCATTTTGGAACTAACACAATACTAATCATCCTCTTTTTTTCAAATTCCTTGATCACAATTATCATATAAAAACTTTAAATTTTAGTGAATTTTTGATAGGATTTATTTCATTTGATTGAGCCAAGGTTGTCTAAATGATACATCATATGTCCCATTATCCAAAAATAAATGAAGCCAACCTAAGACATTTTTAGAACCAATGGTGATAGGTAAGGTACTATTTCCAAAAGGTATTCTTTTTATACCATCATATTTTATCATAAATGTGGTTATACCAATTAAATCTATGTGTGTATATAAGATTGGAAAGAAATTTCATTGTAAATTAGTTCTACATGAACCATTTTATACCATAATTCCATTTTTAACTTTGAATGTGTATCTATAAAATCTTCAATGAATAATGACCATAGTTAGAATCATTTTTTTAAATTTCATGGTCATAAAATGTAATCAAAAGAGGCCCCTTACGTGTGGCATTAACCATACCTATAAATCTATCAAGGATATAATCATTACAAACTTGTGAGGGTTTATTATGAGCTATCATATAAATATTATCTTGGTTTTTTGATTGATTATCATGATTTTCTATAGGTTTGGTAAATATTTTTAGATGGTAATCAGGTTTATAAACTTACTCATCCATAATATTTATGTAATATTCTAATTTAATTTGATTAATGTGTATTATGTCTTGGATTTCATGCTTCAAATTTATGCATTTATTTTAATGACTTTCATAAAGTCTACAATAATTAGAGTATGCATTAACATCATGGGTTCCAGTTATAGGCCAAAAAAATTCATAATCTCATTGGCGAGGTAAAGATATCTTATTTCATTAAAGAAATTATTTAAACACATTTTTACCACTCTCTCTTGACCATGTAAATTGTCTTCACTCTTTTTCTTGGAAAGAACTATCCTAATTAGTGGTTGGTCTAATACATTGACTACATTATTGACCTTACTCTTAAATTAAAATTATTATGACTAGCCTTAGCTTTTAAGGTTGATTTACTTTGATATTTATCTCCACTAGATGTATGGGAATTAGTCCTATATTTGAGAATATTTGCCTCTAAAATATTTAAATCATAGTTCTTAACCACATGATAAAGTTAAATAAAATATTGGTAAGAGTTTAAGATCACTTTTTATTTAATGTTTTGGAGTAAAATTGAGATAATATATTTTATAGTTCATTATTAACTAATTGGTGAGTAATTTCTATAAGTATAGTTTCAAATAAAATCACATACTCACTAATTATATTAGATTTATGTTTAATTTGGAAATATATGAAAATGTGAACTTCATGCTATTTTGATAAAAAAATCAGCTAAGAAGTTATCAACTAAAGAATTGAAAGAATATACAAATCCAAGTGGTAATTCATTGAGGCTTCTAGGAATGATATTAGTACATATTTTATCATTAAATTCAAAATTGAGACATGAAGTATATAAATACATGATATTGTTAAAAGGATCACCCTTACCAACAAATAACTCAAACTTATGAGCCATAAATGTAGTAGGAAAAGGATAATAACATATATCATGAGCCAAATGATTGACTATAACATATGAACTAACCATATGACTTGTTTTTTTAGACTCTCGGGAAATAAATTGATTTTTTTTTGGCATAGCTTCCATACTTTGCATATTTTTTCAAAGTGTGGCTTCAAGAATTAGAACTAAAATATTAGGAATATAATTATTAGAGGAATAATTAGTCATAGATAAATTATGTACTTGAGAAATAATATGGACAAAATAATAATTTTTAATAATATGTTGAGGTCATTGAGAAATTTGAGGAGAAACAAAAATAAAATTAAGAATAATTTAAAAAAGAAAAGATATAAAAATCTAAGTATAATAAATATTAGGAAAAATATTAAAATAAATATGAGATATAATAAAATTAGTTAGTGTGAGAGGGGAACCTCTATAATGTAGAATATCATAAGCATTGAAATCTTATTTAATTATTAAAATATGTAATCTCCTTAGGTATTGATTTATTTTGTTCATATATCAACACACATGTCATTACACATATTTCATTGGGATATTGTAAAACATAGCCTTATCATGATCACTCAAAACATTATCATCTTAGTCATTATTATTTTCATTCACATATGTTAACAAAAGGAACATCAACCTCATTAAAAATATCCATTTTAGTTATCAACTTCACATGAGTATTATTCAAAGGAAGCTCAAAAAAAATATTTGTCTTGTAATTAAATATATTATTTCACATAATATAGTATTTATTATAATATTCATTGGTGGCATAATATTTAAACATATAAATGATACAAACAAGGGTTTGAAAACACACACAAAGAGATAGGACTAATGATATAAAATTAAGTGAGAACCACCCTATATAAATCAAACAAATATTATAAATAATTAAACCTATAAGGGAAGGAAGCATACAAGGTAAACTAGGTTGATATAAACCATATAAGGAGCAGACAAATCAATACAACTTCAAAAAATAAAATCCTAAGAGTGGGTCAAGAAAACATAAGTTCACCAAAATGTTTTGATGAAAAGTATAAAATGGTCAAGAGAACTCATATTAATCATCAAATGGATAAATATAATACAAATTTGATCTAAATAAAACAACATAATTATAAACAAATTTGAATTATGGTAAAAATTATAGAATTAAAATTCTTGAAATTGACAAAGTGTTCTTAGATAAATACTTTGATTCACTTATGTCTTGTTGAAGGCTAAAAGTGACTAAGAACTAGTTTATAAAAATCCAAAAATAAACCAAAATTTTTAATGGAGAATAAATAAGTATAGAAAGATAACCAAAATCAAAGGGTTCAATTTTTTTTAGTGATAAGGATCATACATATTGATTTTAGTAATAGGTTTCAATTTTGAAATGTAGGGTTTAATTTTAGTTAAACACTAATAGATCCTCCCAAAAATTTTATGAGTAGATTTTTTTGTGGATTTTTATCATAAGCCTTATCCATATTGTCAAATTGATTCATATAAATTATATACCTTATATCTAATGCCAAACCTTAATCCACTCCAAGACAACTTACAAGAACATGAAAATGGGTGTAGTTATGAGGGGCCTACTTTAGTCCAACCCATGTTCTTAAATATTTTATAGATCAATAAGTAATCTAGTGTGATATGAATATATTAATCCTTATACCTATGTATGAGATATACGTGACTGGTAGATTCTATATGTTCTTTCACGATTCTTTGCCTCTTTGTACCAGGGGTGTATACACTTCAATATATGGTAGTAATAATAAAAATCATAATGAAATATATCTTGTGAGCTTCCCTTATAATTTATCCTTTTTTTTCCTAAATTCAATAGTGTATGTGTATACTTATTGAATTCAAATTGAAACCTAATTGTGCCCAATCCAAAAGTCAAAAAGGGGGAAATTTAAAAAAAAAAATGAATAAAATACCAAAAACATGGAGTTATTAGTTAAAGGACCCATAAGGAATTAGTGACTAAGATTTTACAGTCAATATTATTCACTATTGATGTAGATTTTATGTACACAAAAAATGACGGGATTAAACTCTCTCATTTTAGGATTATTAGATACAACCCATGATATGAGTTACAATATTACGCTCTCCTAAATAGTCTATTTGGAATAGTTTGGTGAACAATGTGAATATTACCACACTCATACATACTACAATCACACTCCACTTTATCTTAAAATATTGTCAATCTTACCCTAAAATGAATATTCATAATGATGCCTAGTAGGGAAGGGTATATTCTATTCCATATTTCACTGATATATTTTTTATTGAATGAATTAATTTCTAAATTTGACTATTATTTACCCATATTTTTTATATAATCATGTGCTCAAACTAAAATATTATGGTAGAGAGTCTAAGGAAAGCTTTAAAATGAATAAAATTTCCATAACATCACTTTTGTATGATAAATCATGATAGATAATTGTTAATAACAACACATACATCTATAGTAATTAGATTAATAGGTTAAATTTAATAAACCTTACTTAATTCACATGGAAAATTTATAATTCATACTATTACCATGAAAAATCAAGCATCTACAATTCAATATGGGTATAGGTACACTCTTTATATATATATATGCATCTATTTTAAACATTCTAAGTAGGGATATTTTAATTGAAATATTAATATCTTCAAAATCTCTTGGATAAATATTAAAATATCTAATATTAATATCCAAATATCCATTCACCTTTTGTTTATTATTCTAAATTTTGATAAATATTTATTAGCTTCTACCAATGTATGAAACAACATAGATAGGGCATTTTTAACCTTACCAACTAAGTTAGTAGGGAATGTAGTCTTCACCTATGTTTCTATTATTTTTAATTAACTCTTCATTCCTTCCAAAATATTCTTAATCATCTAATTTTTATCCCTCATCATAGAAATAAGGTCCTTTGAAATTTTTTTCCCTTGTAGTCCTCCTCTTCTTTCTAGTCAATGAAAATAGATCCTCCTATGTCAGCCATAACATATGATTTCCATCTTGTGTGAACTTGGATGTTATCAACCTTTTCAAAATATTATATTTTTATATAAATTTAATTTTATATAAAGGTATCCAAGATATACCATCTCTTTCCTCTATGTCTTCTCCCTTTATAAAGCATTGGTCTAATCTTCATGTGGAGTTAGCCCTTGTGCACCTATGACAACGGACATAGAAGGTGAAGCTTGTGAAGTGGATGAAATGGAAATCGGTGTGGTATAGGGTGGAGTGAATGTGTAAGATAAATGGAATGAAATTATGGAGTCCAAAATTATATATATTATTAGGGCAGGTACAAAGGGGATCATATAGGTACATATTTTATTACATGTCATGTGGACATATGGTCCAATGAAACTATGAATACTAGTCATTACCTTTAATTAATAAATGAGTCTACTCAATCCAAACCAATGGATTTTGAAACACTTTAAATTGGTGATACTTATGTGGTAGTATTTAACATTTGGATTAAATTTTGATAATTTTAACTTGTGACTAGAAAACTTTGAATAAAAATATTAGATGTAGTAATACCAAATTAAGGAATGTTTAACACAAAAATACTAGGTTGTATAGATAATTGACTAATAGTTTAAAAAAATTAAATATCATTGGGAAATTTACTATCATATTGAGAAATGGTGATTTTAGTTTATATGATCGTAGTTTTATGTGACATTGTACCATGCATGGTATAAACATGTGAATCCAAACATTCTAACTTGATTAGGAGGTTAGGTAGTAGATATCAATAGTCTAACATAAATATGATAACTAGCTCATAAATGAAATTCTAATGAATCCAAACAATCCATAGGTCTAATGTGAGTGTAAAATACATAAGACATAAGAATATTTAAATTGAGGGAGACCTAATAACCAACTAACATGGGGACATGTACTGAATGCAAACTAGGTAATGACTCAACAAAAATTCTAATAAAAATAGGGGATGTTCAAATTAATGCCCTTACTTGAGTAGTATTTGTGTGGGTAGTGTATATAGATCTTGAAGAGGAACATGGATAATATGGAGGAAAACCTTGAAATATGATTGTATTTAATATTTGGTATGCCCTTAGTGTTCTAAAGGTAAATTCTCACTAAGCATTTCCTCCATTACTTGCATTGTATGTTCTCTAGGTTCCCACTATCTTGTAGCTTTCAATTTATAAATCACTTAATTATCATCCATGGGATTCAAATAAAATATTTCATAATCATGTGCCTCATGGTTGTATGTGATATTAAGTTTTTATCTCAATGCATACATCTACTTATAAATGCTCCCATTTGGATCCCATTATTTATTTTCATGCAACTACAAGATTTGCAAGATGACATGTGAGTTTCATGGCTTATATATCAATAAATATAATGTACTCATTGTTTATAATCTATATATGAAAATGGGGATAAGGTTTATACATTATACTATTATGATGGATAACAATACCATGAACACATTGAAATAAAATTTCTTACTTTGCCAACTTGTTAGGTATATAAAAAGGAAATTTTAAGGGAGATATATGAGTTCATATAATTATTATGAGAGTTAAGTATTGATAGTACAAATAGGTTCCAAGTTACATAATTGAATATTTCATTTCCTTAGATAGCCTAGGCATCTTCTTCTCATTTATTTGTAGATACAGGGGTGGGTAAAAATTCATGAAAATGTCCTTGATATGTGTTCTAATGTGGTGCACATAAAAATTAGAGTAAATAAAATGAATATGATGGATAGAAGGTGTAAATAGCTAAAATTTAGGATGTTGGAAGGGAATTGAGGCAAATCAATCATAAAATAGATATGAAATCATATAGAATCTCTAATATTTCTTCACTCTCAATATTTTTTGGGATAAATTATGAGTGAAAATACCTCCCAAGGTAAGGAATTATTTTAATAAATAATTAAACTCAACAAAGGTGCACAAAATTTATTCACATGTGTCAATGAGATGTAGAAGGATTATTGAATTGGTATGGTTGTGCCCAATTCCACCCAAGTTTGAATCTTAGAGGGAATTTATAGGCAAGATGTGGTCATATTATCGATGGTTTCAATGTGATAAAATGTTAATGGTTATATAGTTATCTTAGGGATTAGGCCCCTAGTTTGTGCCCCAGAACCAGTTATAGATCCTGTCAAAAGCCAAGCACCAATCTAAAAAAAATTTATTCACATGCACTATGTCACTTGCCCCATAAATCTATTTAACAATAACATACCAACTATAACACCTTATTTTATGGTTATCATAGTATATGAATCAATGTTGTCAAGGTTAACCCCATTATTAGTGCCCTTTACCAAAATTTTTAGTGTTTCCCTAACATCATGTATCTCCATCCATTTTTTTATGTAGTATCTCTACTATACAAGATAGTGGGCTTATGTAGGTGGAATATTTTACATAAACAAGATGTGATAGTAGATATATCCTATAATTTCCATTGGTAAAATAAATTAGATCATTATTACAAGTATAAAAAATTAATAAATTATAGAATAAGTCCCAACAAGAGAATACCTTTAGTTTGGTCACAACCTAGTGTAGTCCCAACTTTCAAATGGCAATAAGGCCTTTACAGAATCCAATTTTTCATTAATTGGAACCAATATTATCTATGATCAATCATATTTATTCCATGTCCTTTAATGACTTTTTATAGTTTTTTACCTCACATTCCTAGGGGAAAATGTATTATCCTTGAATTATTGAACATGTTCAAAGGTAGAAAGGGACATGGCCATAAGAACTATTAGCATTTTTAGTGGTGAGATATTTGTGTGCTATATGATTGGAAATGAGAAAATTTGACAATAAATTGAAATATTTGATCACTAGATTATGTGATTAATCTTATTATAATATTATGGAAATAGCATTGAGTCTGAGTATTGTGACAAAATCATCTACATATTTATAAAAATGAAATTTGAGTGATTTTTATTGTGGCATCATATGTGTAAATTAACTATATGGTGGCATTTTGCATTTTAATTAACTATTTTTTTCATTGAATTTTTATTTGTGGATTTTTTAAGCCTTTATATTCCATGGTTTGTTATGTCCATCCATGTGTTAACATCCTTGTGATCATGCAGTGTTAGGGTGGGTAGTAGGATTTATCATTTATTACTTAAATCATACCAAATATGATTTCATAATGCTCCACATAGCTTATTGAGGTATAATTAAGAGTGATGTTGAAAAATTTCTACCACCTATTCTTTAATTTATTAAATGGCTTCTAGAGTCAACAAGATTATTCTACTTATCACTTGCAAGATCCCAAGGTGTAGGCCTTCAAGAGGGTACAATGTTAAAAATGGACATGTAGGAGAATTGGAGTAAGATATTGACACATGGACAAATTTGATTCATTTTAAATCATTCACCACCATATTATGTAGCCTTATAAACCTATGCACATCATGATAACATGTGAGTGCAAAAATTCAATATGTGTCAGGTTCTAACTAGCTATAACATATAGTGTTATTCATTGAGAATGAGACCACAATAAACTAGAAGGGTGTGTATAAATAATTTATAATTAAATAGTAAGTTTATGAAAAAATTGAGAATAAAGAAAAAAGTGCCATGTTATATGATTATAGGAGTCTACATCAGTGCAAGAGACATTTTACTTGAATAAATTTATATAGTCAATCACTTAAATAAGGGAAGATTAGGTCCCAAAAAAAATGACAAGTATAAATATTATGATAATATTAGAAGAATAACCCCAATGATTTTAATGATACCTCAAAATTTTAAAGTAATGTGATTACTTTAAAAATGACCTTCATACGAATTCGAAAATACCAAATTGTTTAAAAGTTCATTAAAAAGTATCCTTTGACCCCCAAAAAATTATAAAATAAAGTCCATGTGATATTTTCATTAATTTATCTTAAATATTCTCAAAATTTTCATTAATTTTAGGTGCCTTTATTTATTAAAAATAAATAGGGGTATGTTAGTCATTATGAATGGATACTTTATGGATAAAAAACTATTTTAATGTTTGACATTTATAATTTTTGGTTTTACCTTAAACAAATCAAATATACCATGAAATAAAATTTCATATCACTAAAGGAAATTGAAATATTTGAGTTTATTTTATCAAATAAGTTATACTAATCTTTAACACCTAGGAGAAATAAAATGTGTGTGAAGAGTGGTTCATTTACTTTTACCTTTGAGGCTTTTTATATAACATAGGAGTAATCTCAAAATTCAAACTTTTAAAGGGTATTTTATTGTATTCATTTATTGGCTAAAAAGGGGAAGGCTTTGTTGATTCTTGAATATGTATCACATGTGCCCATAGTGTTCAATAACACTTCTCATTTTAGAATTCTAAGAATTTAGTGCATGATTAATGGTTGTGATAATCCTATTATCTATTGATGAAATAGAGGTAAAGCAAGTGGATTGTTTCACAATATTTATAATGTTTTATGGTTGGGAGCCACCATGTCCAAATGTCAATTTATGCAAAATATGAAGTATGCTATGTTAAGAATGGTGAATTATGATCAAGAACTAATCTAAAGACTAATATATGATGGGTATTTATGATGGAAATTAAGCTAGACTGATCTGGTTAAAAAAGAGAGCTAAAGGAAAGGTAATGTAGAGAAGAGATGTTGTTTATATTCATTCCAAATGTCATGACAAAGTTCAAATATCATCGAGGCATGCACTTAACCAATGTATGACATGAATTAACATAATCTCAAATCCTATCAGACATCAAGCAAACATCTAAGGATTGTGTGAAATAATGCAAATACAAATCAAATTCACTTTAAAGATTTACTCCTACAAGCAAACAACATTAGACCAAATGCAAGAATATTAAGTAAATGAAATGAACTTAAAACTTTCAATTAACCTACCATTGACACAAGTTAATAGCTATGCTTAAAAATTTACATATTAGGAATTCATAAGAACCATTAAAATATTTAAATCAAAACAAACAAGTAAGAGAGAATTCAAAATGACAAAAGACAAGCAAATTTGGACAGTCTTTGTAGAATTCCTTGATTATATTAATTGCTCAAAAGTTAAAATTAGCTCTTAGATATAATAAATCCCCCCTTTTTTACAAATGACAATGGTTCATTTTATAAGATTCAAGGAAGCATGTCTATCACTTATATCTAATTAAAAAATTACAAGTGTTAGGAAAACTATCATTTCCACATATGTGGTATAATACACCAGACTTTCCCCAATGGACTGACCTATAGACAATGTGCTTTTACAAGTTTCACATGCCTTTACAAAAGAATATTCCTTTTTCAAAAGTATACAATCTTAATTAAAAAAGAATATTCATATCTTAACTAACTTGGGGGCCCTTATGCTATCACAGTGTTTTTCCTTTCTTGCAAGATCTTCATTATATAATGTTGCTCATTGAAAGCTAGAGGTCAATGATAGGTCTCATTGACAACTCTTTTTCTTGATATTCTAGGCCTTTGAGATACTTTTCATCCCTTTCCAAATTTTTCTTAATTCCCATGACATTTCCCATCTCCTCTAAAGACAAAAGCAAGCCCATGACCTTCTTATTATCAACCCCTATTTTCCCTTGTCCTTGGTTCCTTACTTATTTCATGAATTGAGTAGTTATATGCTTGAAATCCTCATCAATTATTAGACTTAAGGGACTAAGTGTGGTAGTATCTTTGATTAATATATCCAAAATGTGTAGCATTTTATCTTCTTATTGCTTGAGATCATTGGAAATGTCCTCCATCTACTTGGACCAGTTGCTCAGGGCTTTAATCTTATCAATTTATATGGCCATATCCATATTCAAGTGGGCTAGACTAACTATCCTAAATTTAGGGATTTGATTTTTAGTCAAGACCTTGATCAAATCCTTTACTTGGTAGCTTGAAGCCTATGATTGACCAACTTGGCCTATAGCCTTAGTACTTTGTTTGATTATTAAACCTTGCTTGGTTCTGACTGAATTTAAAAAAATTGAATAAATTAGTCATGGTGTCTTCAAACTACCTAAACCTATCTTCTTGAATAGACAAGATGGCTTGTTCCTTCAGGGTCTTATTATGCTATAGGATTCCATTGATCATTATCTATAATTGATCTGACTGGGCCTGAACCACTTTCGGGACATTTTCTATAAATATTGAATCTTTGCCATGCTTCTATCCTCTAACTAGTGTCAATCCAACGAAAGGTTCCACTTTTTGAAAAGTGAATTCAGCTCCACCAATCATGGATTTATTCTCAATCACCCTTTGTAAATTAGCAGTGGTTAGGACAAATTTAACAATAACTAAAGATTATGTCACTTTGGGAGCTAGGGTCTCCATTTGTGCTCCACTTAATTCTCTTGGAGCAATCATTCCTTTAATACAACTATCCATGATTTGGCCTTCTCATGCACTAGGATGTTGGTTTATTATACTAATGCCCACAGATGGTGTATGGTAGGTACCCTTTGTAATTTTCCATAGATAAACTATTCAAGAATGGTTAGACCTTGAATTAGATTTTCCTCACTGAAGAGATTAATTTCACTCAAAGGATGAGTGAATGCTACCTCGGGCTTCTTATCCTTCACTAGGATAATGGACAATTCAACTTTTTTTTTTGTAGGGGTATATAGGAACTATGTCCAATACTTCCTTCCCCTTTATTTCTTTAGATACTTCACTTCTTCATCCTCAAACTCATAAGATGATGATAGGAATTTTAGAGCATCTTCAATTACTTCATCAGGGTCTAATACTACCACATGGATTTCCTTGACTGGCGATCCCTTCTCCTCTACTTGAGTTGAGGAAGATGTAATTTCACTAGGCCTTCTCTTTTCTAGCCTTTTCTCAAGTTGTGCCTTAAGTCTAGATTTAGTCTAGAACTAGGATGGTGAAGGTCTAAAAGGTGCACCACTTAGAAAATGGTACTGCCTTAGCCCCAATTTCCATTTGTCATCATCGCATTTCTATTCTCTTTGCATTCTATACTTTGGTTTGATGTTATGATTTTTCAACTTGAAGGTGACCTCAGAGAATGAAGAGGCCTTTGTAAATATGGGGTCAAAAGCATGAGCTTGATGATCATATGGTACATTGATTCCCTTGGCCTTCAAGTGTTCCTTAACCTTTCCCTATGGATCCCACTACCTTAGATCATCCACTTAGAGATTGAAAGAGGTAATATTTTTGGAGGTAGCCTCAATTTTGTTCCACTATGCAAAAATAGTCCTTCCAATGGTTAAGGGGAAGATATGAAGTAGTCCCTTCATCTTAGTTTTGTATAACCCATCTATTCCATTACATAATTGGTAGGCCACCTCCTATTCAACTAAATTCTTTGGCACATGGATTGGTAATATAATGGGAGTGCATTCTGTTCCTTCAATCCTAATGATTGTGCAATCTGGATACAACTAGATGTCTCCCATGGCCTCAATTTATTTTTTGGTCAATGGGATGACTCTTGGAATTATATTCCTAGTTATGGCCTCATTTAGGGATGATAAACATAGTCACATATGAATTGGATGTGGTCCCTATATTTAAATATTTATAATTTTGAATAGTATTGGAAGATTATCTGTGTCCCATCAGGTGACCATTTTATTAGGTTGGGGATATTTATGGTAGCAAGCAAGGCATATAAGGGGTAGGAAATCAAGTAAAACTAATTCCTAGTTTTTTTCTTAACTACAAAGATCTACCTACTCAAACAAGTGTTGATCACTTCACCAAGGGGAGGGGTGAGTTGTTTCTCTACCTTAAAATAGACTAAAGACACCCAAATCTTTTTCACATATGTGGTGGTTAGATTTACACATATCCTATTCATCAAAGTCATGATCATTCTTATCCTAGGTCTAATTTGACTAATGGGAATGTTTCCATTGAAATGTAAAAATACCTAATTTATAGAATATAACCATAGGGTAAGGATGGTATTCAATTCATTTTCCTTAACCTAATTGTTGATTGTGGTTTGGTTTGTTTAGGGTTTAGGCAGCTTATGATATTTCTCAAATGCTATGGTAAAGATATAAGCTATATTTCTATGGGTATACTCATTGACTAAAATTCCATTATCAATTTTAGCATATTTAAAAATAGGTGAGAGAAAATTTAGTACCTTAGGTTTTGTTGAGGCATAATGGAGACCCATCATCTGAATGGTAAGTAGAGCCTTATTGCTAACATGTTATTTTCTTCTTCTCTCATGATGGGTTGTTGATTCTAAATGGTCTAGAATAAGCTCAACCAATTATTGTCCCTAGTATTTAAAGTTGTAGCATCAAATTGTGTATCCTTAAAGACTCATCCTTCTACATCCAATGTTAGATAAAACTCTACATATTTTCTAAAGACACTTTTCCAGGTTACCATGGTTGTAAGTATATATAAATTTCTTACTAGTGGTCTGTAATTTAATTCTAGATTGAATTATCTTTTCTCAAATGAAAATATAATTTTCTTAGCTTGATTATGATGATCATAGGGTCAAAATAGGGCTTATAGATGTTCTAGGGTTTTTTTAAGTTTCCTTATAGTTTTTTAATGGTGGTAGTTTTTTAAACTTATGTGAGATTTATGATTTAGATTGTGTTTGAATCTTTGCATTTATACCTTTATATCTCTTGGGTTCCCAAAATATCTTGAAATAATTGGTCTAGCTTGCATGGCTCTACCATGGCATCCTATAATATTTTAATTATACTTTTCTCATTAATATTTAAAAAATTACTATTGTCTTATGAAAACTGCACATTGATTTTGCATCATTATATTTATTTGCATAGATCAATGTTGGTCATTGATCTTGATCCCCAAGGTTGAATTCCATTGGTCCTAATATTTGTTGAAAAGTCTATGTTGATATTAAAATATTTATATTTATTATATAAATTAATCATTCTTCATTGATCTTGATTTGCTTGTTTATGCATCTCACTCCATGGGCTATCAATCAAAATGGTACATGTGAATGCATACCATTGATCTTCAAAAGATGTTTGAGCTTTAATTCAAGGCCTATAGGTATGCTACATGTTATCTCTATATTTAACCTTGAATTTTTGACATTTAATATGCACCATCCAATCATCTTTGTATGAGAAAATGTGGTCCATTGGATCTTGATCCACATGGTCAAACACCATTAGCTACTTAGTGTTCTTTGGATATAAGGGTGACACTTATCATTCTCTCACTCATCCTAGGGCTCTATTGAAGTCTTGAATAAATATGCATCATTGGATCAATCTTTCATGAGAAAACATGTGTCATCAATACTCAGGAGATGCTCAAGATTTAACTTAAGGTTAGGGTCTTCAGCTTTAAGCTCACATTATTGGATATCAATCATCTGAGTAAACACAAAATGTTGATCCTAAAAATAAAATGATGTTTAAATTAGTGCTTGGGAAACATAAAATTTAAAATAAAGTCTTAGTCTATTATTTTCATTCATATTAATAAATATGAATAAAGCTTTGGGTTAAAGTCTTAAGCTAAGTTTTGAAACTTGTTAAAGGGGACCCCATGAAATAAAAGACCTAGTCTAAAGTATTATGATAAAGGGACCATGCACCAGTTAGACCATTATAATAATAAAATATACTAAGAGGTCATGGGTCATAGAGGGACCAAGCATAAAAAATTTTAGCCTAAGGTTTGGTCATTTTGAAAAATATGACTAAGCCTTAGGATAAAAATTGAACTAAGTCCATGGCATAATTGAAATGTTCCCATGTAAAAGGTTCATGTCAAATTTGAATTTAATTCAAAGGGTATGAGATAGGGTAATTGGGGTTAGGGTTTTAAGTAGATCAGATAGGAATTTAACTTGATTTCAATATACCAAAGTCCATTAAAAGATCAAATCATTATTAAATCATAAAACCCATAAATTGCTCATTCCAAATAGAGCCCATTAGAGCTGTGACTAGAAACATAAAGATATAATGTTAGAAACTTTAGAAGGGGTGAAAGCATAATAATCTAACAACATGTCCACTAATCCAAATGATAATTATGAATAATGTGTAAACATGCTATATATATATATCTTGGTCAAGTGAATTTTTAATTTCACGGTACAAATTTGCACAATGTGACACAAGGGTCCCCATATTTCAGAAATGGGGGTATGTTGACCTTAGTAGGCTTGATAATTGATATGATTATATCTAAGTGTCCATAGCCATGGTATATATACATTTGGATCCAATCTAGGCCTTATTGCATTTCTAACTGGGTGTTTATAACCCCAATGGAGGTTGCCTGAATCACCCTCTTTTTAGGAGAAAACTTTTAATTTTTTTTAAATATTTCATATTCTCATTTTACTTTTGATATTATTTTAGTCTTTAAAAAAGGTGATGGGAACTAATATATCCAAGGTATAAGGGTTAGTTAAAAAATTTTCTTGTCATAAATTATTTCTCTTTTACTACTTTGTATACATCAAGGTAACTATTGACATGATAAAGTGTATTGTTGACTTCCTTTAGGAAATAAAACCATTCTAAATTCATGTGAAAATTCTTAGAAACAATATCCCATTTTCAATTTAAAATATGGAGCAATATGTCATGGTGTTTTATTCACAAATCATAATTATATTTCCTAAAAATAATTAACTTGTAATATTGATTTTATAGTTTCTATATCCAATTTGAAAGTACCCAAAGGTCTCATTTATATGGTTTTAGGGAGGTATGAATTCAACCAATGATAATTTCATGATGGGTGAGTGTAAAATATTTTAAATTTCTCTCATTTTTTCCCTTGTATCACTTATTGATCTACCACTAATGCAAGAAAAACTAATCCAAGAAAACAAGATAGTTAAAACCAAAACTAATCTAGGAAAGTAAAGCATAGAAAAGAAATAACACACAAAACAAATGAAAGTAATATAATCATATTATAATCCATAATTATCCAAAACTTAGACTCATAGTCATTACATGATGGATAGGGATGGAATAGTTGATAATTAGTGATTCAAGAACTACACATTCACTCAAAGATAAATATTTTTCTTGCAATTCCTTCAATGTAAATACATTGTGCCCCAAAATATATAAAACCTAGTATGGACAAATCCAAAGAGGATCCAACTTGGAATGTTATTCTTTATTCTCATGTGCCTTTTTCCACAACATGACCAAGTTTGAGATTCTAAAAAACCCTTAAATTTTGATCTTTTATCATACCATATCTTCATTATCTCTTTATGTACACTAAATTTTTTTAATGTTACATCCCATGAATCTTCCATATGAAGGATATTCAATAATCTTGACTATACATCATCATCTTCTCTAATTTCTTTTTGATTGTATTGATAATTGGGGATTTTTAAGGTAATAGAGAATATTTTTTATTTCCCACATGCAAGGATAAATGGTGATGTTTTCAAATCTTGTTTTTGCCAAGTTATATCAGCCCATAGATCATGTTTTAATAGTAAATACCAGTTCTTTGTTTAGTTTGTAGTAGACTTATTGATGGCATTAAATGATTCTTATTTATTTATTATGAAACTCCATCAATTGTGGATAATAATTTGAGCATAACTTTAATTTAATCTTGTTATCATAATCCCATTTACTAAACTTAGTTGATTGGAATGCATGTACATTACCACAAACAAGATAAAAAGGAGTACTAAACCTCATAAAAATATTCTCTTCAAAAAAATTGATAACTTTTTTAGCTATGCTAACTTTTGTTCCTACTTATTTAATCCATCTTGCACAATAATATGTAGCTATAATAAATAATTTAAGTCTAATGGTGTAGTTAGCATTGAATACACCAACAAAATCAAGCCCAAATTGGGTGAATAGTTTATTCTCAGTTACAACCTATAAATGCATAGATTCATGTGTTTCCATTTGTGTGAATACTTAGCATTCATGGAAAATTCTAACATGGTTGTGAATTTATTTGAATATTTTGGGCCACTAATACCTAGCACTTATTATTTTTTACATTTTTGTGTTACCAAATGGGTGATCACTTCCTATTATGTAGTGGAAATTATCTAGGATTTTATCAGCTCTCATGCTAGTTACACATCCAAGGTATATTCCTTTAAGTTTTTGTAATACAAGACTCCTTTCTTCAACATATAATGGGATGCATTTAGTTTGAGTGATCTCCTCTATTCTCTATTAAGTTTAAGAGGGCATGCTCAGTGTAAAATTTAGTGAATGATGTGGTCATGCCACTAATCATACATGGTCTAGATCTGATTTTTTTATAGCATGGTAATTATGGAGTTGACATCAGATATTTATTGAGTGAGACCCTAGCCTCTAACCATATTAGTTGTTTTAATCTTTATGTCATACTTGTGTATCTTAGCCATCTAATTACCTCTACATTACCCAAGTTAATTTTTTCCTAACATGAAAATATCTATATACAGTCAAAATATTTTTTCCATTTATAACCAAATGGAATTGTGTGTGTGTGTGTGTGTGTGTGTGTGTGTGTGTGTGTGTGTGTGTGTGTGTGTGTGTGTGCGTGCGCGTTTATGAACTATTCATATAGAATAACATGTATATATGTATAGTCCATAATGACTTATATAACTATATATATATCTCTAGTTTCATAAATAAGGAATGAAACTTAATTAAACCTAAACATTTTCATATAATCTAATAGAAAACAATCAAACATTTATCAACCATGTTACACATAGATAATTGAAGATAAAGAAACCAACCCACTAATATGAGTTTCTCTAACTTATTTAGTTGTCTATGTCTATTCTATAAAAATGGATAATATACCCAATCAAGGATTTTAGTAAATGTTAATAATCCTATATATATATATATAACTAATTGTATTTGGTAAATTAACTTAGACTAAAATTTATTAATTAAGAACTTGCATATACACACAGTCCATTTAATATTATAATTCCTCAAACACTAACAGTTAAATATACACAACCATCTCAATAACATATACAACCATCTCAATAATATACATAATCAAATCAATAATGTAAATGCACAACTGACTTATAAATTATGATAATTCAATTATAACATTTAAACATTACCTCATAATTCTATACCAATTTGGCTCCTCAATTCATAATTTTTTCTTCATAATAAAATCAACATAGAAATATATTCACATAGTCAAATTCAAGGTATTCATACATAGGTAATCTAATATTTTATATAATTGGTGACCCCTAGTGTCTATACCCACTCGACGTATATGCATTTATACATAGTCAAATGATATAACTAGAAATCAACCATACCTATTTACACAACCAATACCTTATCTAAGGGAAAGGTAAATGATAATGTTTATCATTTTCAAATTATATTATACATAATTTGACCCTTAACATAATAAATCTTTTATACTCAGCCTTTCTAGAATAGAAACACAATAAATATAGATAAGTGATTTCCAATAAAACCCTTCTTTTACATAATCCTAATTTAAAATCATTCTAAGTCATATGGTTAGGTAAATCACACTGGGCCATCACTATATTATAATGAATTGAATATCACAAAACCATATAACATAAAACAAATCCCAAATCAAAACTATATTCAAGCCATATAAAATGAACTTACAATCACTAAAAATAGTTATGTCATTGACTTAAAATTAACATACAATAATTTTTATATGCCCATCACATAGAATAAAACTCAATCAAGTTTTTATTAATAAAAACCCAAACTCAAACCCTAGCCAACCATGTCTTAGACCATAACAAATATAATTGACATTTCTATAAAATAATATATCGAGTAGTAATATAATACACATGTATGTAGATTTACCATGAAAATTAACACTCATCCATACAAAACCCAAGAACTTTTTTTAATACTAAAAACCCTATCATTCCATATCCACTTAAAATAGGAATCAATCCATGGGTTTGATTATGTGAGGGGAAATACTCCTCTCACAGGGTCAAACCCCTGACCCTTATTAGGGTATTTTGACATAAAATCGATACCCTTTTTTTATTCATTTACCAGATTAAATGAATATAGAATCATAGAATAAATTATAAGTACAAAACTTACCCCTTAATAGTCAAATAAATTTGCCTTCTTCTACAACTAAAAATTCTCCTTTTTCATTTTTGTTATCTACCATAGTTATTCCTAAATTTTCCAAATCTCCTCTTATTTATAATTTTATTAGAACATTACATGCATTTGAAAACCCCTAAGATCATGTCTACCCTTTCTCTATTACTGCCATAAAGACTCACCATCAAGGTATAAATTATTGGCATGCCTTCTAAAATTCCCTGCTTAACTACCAAACTAAAAATCTCCTCCTCTATTTACTCTAAATCATAGTCAATCATTTCCATGATAATCATGGTTCAAATGACCAAACCAAAAAAACATAATGATGACTTTAGAGATTAGGGTTAATGTCACAAAAACAAGTCAATGAATATAAATATTATGTTTTTAACAATAATTTGAATGCCCATTCCACTCAAGCATTATACATTAACCAATTTATGCTATATACCTAAGTATTCCTTTAGGTATTTTAAAATTTAAGTCCCCCTAGGTACCCCTTTGTCATAACAAAATAATTTTGTTATAATTTTCAAATAAGCAATTTTTATTTCCAAGTCATGTTTATATATGTGTGTGTGTGTGTGTCTTCAAATAATGTTTTTCATTTAATGTTGTAGGTACACACCTGTAAGAGGAAATATAATCAATAGAAAATAAATTTATCTATAAACATGTATAACTAGAGCATACTATAATGGAAACCATATCATCATCCAGTAAGTAGTAATAATTTTCAAATGAAATTGATTAGTATCAAAACATGAATCTAACTACATCAACCCATCCAAACATAAATTAACTCAACACAGTGAAACTTAAAGAAACCATTTATTTTATTATGCTAAGTGGTTAGTGATGTATTCATTATTGATTCTCAACACCTTCAATGTATTTATCTACAACATCCTCCCTGATGATACTCTCCCTCCATATCTAACTTAAGAGTATAATATATCCTACATCCACCTCACAAATTTAAATGGTAGTTAGCCTATAACCAAGATAATCAATATAAATTCTATTAAAACACATAAATACTAAATAATCATAATCCATATGCATAGAAACTCATGTAAAACTAACCAAATCAAGTAATGAGTCACCAAATAATCATCAAATGTTTGTCCATATATTATCATAACCAAATTTAGCTTGCTACAATAGTAATTAAATAACATTAACCCCTTATATCTATTTAGTAATCAAATCATATTTAGTGAAGAAATCAAGATGTAACATCCTTCCCCCTAAAATTGGTCATCATCCCAATGACACTTATTTCAAACCATAGTTTTAAAATCAAATAACATAAATTATCAAATAAATTAAAAATAGTAAATAGATATAACATTTAATGAATTTATAACTTAGTCAATCATGGTCCTAATATAAGTTTAAAAGGTTCTATTTTCATAGGTATTTAAACATTGAATAAAGTAATTTCAATTCCTTTGCAATCATGATATGGTTTTGAATTTCAAAACAAAATAGAAACATGAGATTAAATAGTGAATTTGAAATATAAATCTACGATCAAGGCCTATGTATAAAAAATATTATCTTGGGATATTTTTGGGATTGAGTTATCTCAAATTACCAACAACTATAGATAAACAAGACAAACTAAGCCACTAATATATTTCAAGCAAACTATTTTATGAAATCACGAATATAAACCTATAATAAAAAGTAAAATAATAAATAAAACTAAACTAAACTAACCACTTATTCAAATTATGAGTGGTGGTGATGGAAAATTTGAGAAATAGTTCTTCAAGTAATATCCATTTATTGAGAATAATGTATCATTAACTTGCATGCCCTTCATCATGAAGGCATTCCTTCCTAATATCTCAGAGATCTAATATGGACCTAACCATAGTGGATAAATATTAGAATGTTGTCATTTATTTTCATGGGCATTGTCCCAAAGTCTAAATAATTATAAAATTATAAAGGTACTAACAGTTTCTCTTTTTTCAAACCAAAATTTGAATATATCTTGGTGTTTATTGAAGTTTTTCAAAGCCTTATCTCAAGCTTCCTCTATTTGAATAATATTGAGTAATTTAGATTGAAATTAATCATCTTCCTCCATATAATCTTGCATGGAATGGTAATTATACAGTGTCAATATGATGGGAAACACAAGTTATTATCTATATTAGTATAAAGGGTGAAGAATTCAATGCTACTTTGAATCTTTTTCTATCTACCCATAATACATGATTTAATAGTGAGTGTCATTCTCTTGGTTTTTATCTATTGCCTTATTGATGAAATCAATCATGTTTTGATGATTATATTCAACCATACCATTAACTTAGGGATAATAGTTTGAATACAAATTCAAAACTATTTTTTTATTATATGCCAACTATATAGACTTGAAGGACTGGAATGCAAGTCCATTATCACAAACTAGAGAGAATGGTGTACTGAACTTGGTGACAATATTTTCTTCCAAGAAATTGTTGACCTCTTTTGCTATAATTTTTTTTGAGGCAACTGATTCAGACCATGCATAATAATTTATGAAATTCAACACATTCTTGTGTCAATTTGTGGATTTAGAGTTAATAACTCCCACAAAACCAAGTCTCCATTAGGCAAAGGGTCTAATTTAAATAAATGGTTGTAATGATATGGATACATGCTTTTATATTTTGGAAAATGTTTGGAAATCATGGCATATTTTTACATCAACATTAGAATATTTTAAAATGGTAAGAGGGTAGCCTAGCCTCAGAATCTTATGAGTAATGATATTACTAAAAGGGTGTCCACTTCCTATTTTTTTTTATGAAAACTACTCATCACATCTATTGCATATTCCACTTTCAAACACATGAGATAAATTACTTCATAGTTATTATGGTATAAGACACCCATATCAAGCATATAGTGATCTAATTTAAGACTTAAGGTTATTATTCACACATTATTCAACTCCTTGTGGAATTCAATCTATAATAGGAAGTGGATGAAAATATCATACCATTAATATTTTTTTATGTTGTTTTTATTGTATTACATAACTTTGAGCCTGAGATCAACTTCTATGATTATTTGAATGAGTCCTTGGCCTATTACTATCTTAGTTGGTTTGACCTTGATGGAATATTATTACAACTTGGCCATCCATTTGCCTCTCCTTTCTCTAAATTCATTTTACCCAAGCATAATATTTATTTCAAAATTAGGCACAATGAAAAGTATCTTGTTGCATTGTATGTAATGTCTATTTTTTTTGATAATGTTAACAAAAGCACAAGATTATTTATCTAATGTTAAATATTTGAGTTGATCATAAATACAATGGCATGCTCATTAAGATAAGTCTTTCATGTAATCACATCCTCTATTATATGTTATGAAGTTAATGAGTGGATGTAAAAATATTTCATGAAGTTAAGAATGATCAATGTTGAATCTTGAATAATAATTGTTTTAATATCTTGAAAATCCACATTTTCCCAAGGAGTCCATTATATCTTAACATCCTATTCAACATACCATTTAGAGGTATAAAATATTATCAAAACTAAAAATAAAATTTCTCACAATATTGATTATCACAAAGAATGATTTAATTCTGTCTTCTTGTTAGGGAGTGAAGTTATAGATATAAAATTTACTATATTACAGTCAATTGATATACCTTCCTTCATGATGATATGTGCTAATAGTTTAACTTCCATGATGGTAATAATTATCTTCTTGGGATTGAGGGATATTCCATACATCATATAAAGTTTGATTACTATTATTAAGTGAGGTGCATATTGAGACTTGTGCTTAGATAAAATAATTAGATCATCTATATAAATAATTATGCATTTTCCTACCAAACCTTAAAAGTAAAATCCACAACATGTCAAAAATTGACAGCTTTGTTTATCAACCCGAAATTCATTCTCCTATAGGAAAAATCTCCCCACCTCATGGTAAATTTATATTTTATTCCATCTTACATATCTACCAAATCTTGATTATAATCTAAAAATCCATCTCGTAAGGACATCATTTTGTATCCACTCACCATTTTTAAAACTACATCTAGGGAGGGCATTTATCTTTATAATATACTCTATTTAGATTTATAAATTCTAAACATACTATGATTTCTCCACTCTTATTGTGAACAATAACTAAATTGGATGCCCATGTGGAATGTATAATGGGAAATATAATATTTGTTGAGAGAAAATTATGAACTTAATTGTATATAGTGGATTCCAAAATTTGGTTCATAGGTCTCTGCATTTGTTTAAAAGGTTTGGTGTCTTCCTTGAGTGGGATTGTATGAGTCATGACCCAAAGATAAAAGAGTTAAAAATATCCATAAGACTAGGTTATCATATATATGTACTGAGAGGGAATAAGTTTTAGTTTCTCCTCTTTGTGCATTATAAAATGATATTCATATTTTAAGGCCTCTCAAGTGAACCTAAATTTACCAACATATACTCTTTTTTACTAGTTCCTTTCTCATTTTATTTATCAAGTGGTATACCATACTTCTAGGAAATTGATTACACTTCAAGTTCAAGTTCCCTTTGCCATCTATTTCATGATCCATTTATTCTTATTCATTTGAAGAATAATCCATTTCCTTTTCATAAATGATTTATGTATAAAAATCCACAACACTATTCATGAACTATAAAATATATTAATCATCAAAAAATAGATGAAAATTATAAATATTATTAGGGACAAAAGGACAAGACACTATTTTGATAGAAAACTTGTGTATATTTAGATCATTTAGGGGAAAGTTTTTTGTAGTAGATGCTACAGGAGAATCAATAGTCTAATTTTATTTTTGGTATTATATTAAAAGCATAAAAAAATAATAAAAAACATTGTGATCTATGTTTATAATTATTTAGGTAAGAAATATTGTAATGACATTAATTTAAATTTATTGATCACTTTTGAGTCCCAAAAAATCCATAGATTTTTTACTATATAAGCTAAGGTAGTTTATTGTCCCAAAACCATGGATTCACACTCAAATAAATTATTTGTTAAAGGGAATTACATATAATATGTAGTGAGGTATTTATTCTCATTAAGGTCTATGAGAAAAGATCCTATACCTAATCCACTTTGGATCATGCTCTATCAATATACGTTTCCACAATCTTGATTGGTTGTAATGAGGACACTATCAACTTTGGAAGTGGGTTATGTGGAAACATGTACACTCCTATTTTTAAATTAATTTGTGAATGTTTTTTATTTCTTTGTAAATATTCAAATATTAGAAATTTCAGATTGGATTCTATTTCCACATGGATTTGGATGGCCACACCTCTCCAAGGTATCACTTATGAGAAAATTCAATGGCCATATAACCATTAAAATATTTATACAAATATCTACAAAGAAATAAGCCAAACTTGTGCACTTTAGGTTTAGAGGCAAGTTTCATGTGAACATTGATTAATTCCCCTACCATTTTGATCTCAGATTTATCTAATTGAATAACTATTTAATTAGGTTTGATATGGATCAACCCTTTTTTATAAATCCCAGGAGTCATGACATTCGTATAGGTTCCTGATTCTATTAAAAAATTATGCATGTTATTATAAAAACAATAAAAGGAAAAAGGGAGGAACTTCACATCTATCTCTATGGATCACTAAGTTTGCATGTGCTATTTTTTTCTTATTTAGAGTAGATTTCTTAGTGAGAAATTTTAGGACCAAATATAACTATTTAATTATTTGTCTGAGCTCGTGTATTGTGATGTTATCCTTAATATTTTTTATATCTTCCACAATGTTATACCCTCCTTTATTGGTAGTTATTTTTTATTCACTAGGGGTATGTTGATCATTGCATTTTGGTGGGGGAAGATCATTGTTAGCATTAGGATCAAGTGGTGTATACCTATTAATAAGAGGTGTATAATATGTGCAAGGTGGTTGTGTTTTACTCTTGAAAGGATATTTTTTTCTTGTATTACTATAAAACATACACTTATTTATTATTTTCATCTACCTCATTATCTTCGAGGTGAGATAAACTTGTGGTATCTAACATTGTCATTATCCTAAAAATGGAAGTGATAGGTGTATTTAGATCTTTGAAAAAATCTACATATCTTTCCATTTGTTTCAGGAATATCTCAAAGGTATTACAAAAATAAATAAAATCCAACTCACCATGATGAGTTGTACTATGGACTCTACACTAATTAAGCAAAGTTATCTCACATATGTTGATCTATAGCAATCTATTCGGGGATGTATCTTGGTTATTATATTTGGTAGAGGGGTAATTACATCTCTTATTTGTAACTTTTCTCAGTATTATCACCACTATAACTACAATTTTATATATATAGAAGGAGAAAATCATTACTAAGTTTTTGTACTATGTGCTAAATGCCATATAATTCAATTTTATTTGAGGTTTGGGGGAATAGATGTGCATTATTCACAATTGGAACTAAGGGTAAGATTTGAGTTTTAGGTGTATCATTAAATTTATTATTGAAGAATCCCAAATTTTTTTTAAGGATAAGCTTATTGAAGTGGTAGTTAATTTTTTACTAATATAATATTTAGTAGTTGTATGTTTATATTTATGTGAGGTAAAATTTGTCTATCCATTCTTACAGATTAAATGTAATCTAAAGGTATTTTATATACATATATTATTCTTCTACCAAATATGGTAGTCTTGGGATTAAGAGATTTTTTAAACATATATAAGGGTAATTAAGGTTTATACATTGGTTTGATCTTATTGTATATCATTTGGAACCTAACATTAAAATTATGTGTAGGCTAATTGGGTTCTTGTTTAACACTAGTGAACTATTGATACATGATGATAGGGTTAATAACTTAGGCAAAATGGGCCAATAAACTAGTCTCAAAATCTTTCCAAAATTTAATTAAGTCTACTTCAATATTATCAAACCAATCATAGGTATCATCTTGCAGGGTGAAAATAAAAAACCTACATGCAACATACTCATGTTATAACTTTAATAATCTTAAGGCTAATTTAAAATATGTGGTATGTTACTCAACCATTATACCACTATTATGTATATACCTTGGAATATATTTCTTAGGGTTTATTGGAATATTGTGAACATCTTAGAGAATTTAATCTATTACCTACCAACCAAGCTACAACCATTGGTGCACATAATAGATGTAATTTTGGTTACTATAAAATATTTGGCGAATGTGAATTAGTTTTGAAATATACTATATTTACCTTATCATATTTGAGTTTCCTATGAAACTCTAAAATTTGTATAAATAATATAACTAACTCAAATATTTATCTTGTAAGGCATGGTTGAGGATACAAAAAAATTTAGACTCATTTTTGGTTCATGGTGGCTTGATTCAACCTCAAAGGTGGACATCTTAGCTCTTTTTAACTCTTTTTTCCAAATTGTTTTGATGTGTGTGTTAGTAGATATAAAAACTATGGGTATGAATAAATTTAGGAGTTTTTTTTGGCCCTCCTTCTAGATCCACATTTATATTTATGTAATTTTTGACACATGCTTCAATATATGACATGTATTACACCCTCTCATTTAAAGGTTATTGGTTGTTTAATCCAAGGCATGAGCTACATATTGTGGTTCTCAAAATAAGTTCATTAGTGGAATACATTGGGAATATGTGACCTTCAAAACCTTTTATGGGGATTATTTAAATAATAAATAACTTATTTTATGATTAATCAAGGTTAAGATAAAATATAAAACATAACCAACTAATAACGAGTATAATGCCTAAATTATTATATTAAATTTAGGCATTCAATTTCATAATTAAACCATTTAGGGAAAATAGAAACTGAAAAGAGATAACTAATTGTCCATTCTCCACCAAGTCAATGAGACTCATAAATTAATACACTCAATTCTATAAATGTGGAAAAAATGACAACCTAACTTCAAGACTTCATCACATGGAGGAGAAATTATAATAACATTGGTTATATTATTTATTTTCCTTTCAATGCTACCATTTATAGTTGATAATCATAATCCAATTGTGCAACATATATTATACCCATCTTATTAACTTGAAATTCAACATATACCACTATTACATTATCATATATTTCATTACTGAGATATTCATCCCAAACATTTTACTTTTCCACTTTCTTCACTGTGTCTATCACAAAGTCAAGTGTCTCCTAGTTTTGATTTTTTTGTGTGGTGGTAACTTATTTCTTGAATGCAAACATAAAAGTGTTCACCATTCTTGTTGGCTCTTATATATTTACTAGACCATTACATGCTTTATGTAATTATGGAAATCCTATGTTAGTAAATAAATAAAGGGTATTTATTATAAAAACATTCAATTGTGATATAATTTTAACAATATCTTGTGACAATTACTCAAATCCTTATTTTTCGTAAGCAATGAAACTTTACACAATTCAATGTCTAAGGAATGTAGGAGTGGCACATTTTAGAGAAGCTATTTCTTGAGAGTGTGTGAAATAGTAGTGATACATTTAGCTATCTATGAAACCTTTAGTAGATATTTATGAATAAGATATTTTGATTTGTTACTCCTTGATTTTATTTCACCAATTAATCTCAATAATTTATATAGTAATTTGATTATTTCTTCCACATTTCTAGTCAAAATTGAGGGACCTTTACCCTTGAACGAGTTTTAAAACATCAAACACTCTTTTTCATTCCATGTATAATATCTTGTGCATATTGAATTGTAGACTTAATCACTATCTGAGGGTCATTTTATTCTATATATTCATTAATATAATGATAGTAACCATCCACCAAGGCCATGTTGGCTATTTTAACTTTCCTTAGAACTGTGAAGAGATCTTCCTCTATCTTGATAATGGCAAATTGACCATAATTTTATTCCTTTCTTATAGTGATCATTTTAGATTTTAAAGTGGCCTTCTCAAACTTAATCTTAATCTTAATGTTTTGAAAAATGACTATATCTACATGTTGAGATCTATAAAATAACATACTTTGCATCCAACTGAGATGTGTTCTAGCCTAGATGGGATTTTGGATAAAAATTACCATTGACACTATGGTTAAAAATAATTTAGTAATGGGTGGGAGTGAAATGGGAATGATGATGGTGAGAACTATGAGTGTAGGTGAAATGGATGATATGCCCAAATAATATGAAGCTATGGATGAGGTGGTGCTCATGAAGATGCTATCAAGTGTGAGTGGAATATAGGAGAGTTAAAAAATATGATTTCTTAATGTAGTGCTAATATGTGAAGAGTATGAAATATGTTTGAATATAGTTTAAAGCTTTTATCTCAATCATGATAATCCAAAGATTGATGTGATTGGTACCCTAATTGGTGACACAGTTGTAATGTGAATTAGAGTGTGACTTATGGTGGATGAGGGTGTTTGTGAAATATATAGCTACTTGATTTACTAACACAATATCTAGAGTAGTGAAAAACGATGAGTGATGGTGGAATTGTAGATACTTATGATAAATTAGAAACTATAGACATTAAGAGTGCATAATAAATAGTAAGACTTGGAAAAAACATAATAATTTAAACACTTGGGTCACTTGAGACAATTACAAAACTTACAACACTTTAAAAATTTAAGACTCTAGGAACATTTAGGATAAATATGGAAAAATAAAAGGCAGAGTCATTTGGAAAAATTAAGAAAACTAAATCATTGATATATATTGTAAAACTAATAATACTAAATGGAAATGAAACATTAGTATCACTAAATTAAAATTAGGTTAATGTCACAAGAGAATCACTAGAAGAAATTGTGACATTATAAACAAATAGGAAAGTTTGAAAACTAGGGGGCATTAAGATCATAGTGGCAACAATGGCTCTACAAAAATTAGGAATGGATAAGAATGAAGGAGTGAAATAAACTATGGTAGTGACTAGGGTACTTATTAATTGAAGAAAAAAGACCCATTTATCATCAATGTTGGTGAATCTATTGGGGGAAACCCTTTTAATAATTTACTCATTAGTGTTGGAATCATTATATAGGTTCATCCTCTTGTTGGCTATATGAGTCCACATTCATCACCTTTACATTGAGTTAAGCTTAAATAAATAGTTAAGATGGTGGTGAGGTGTAGTTAATTGCTACCTTTAGTTTATATTTCACTTCCCTATCATTCAATGGATTGAGATGATATGAATCATCTATATTTCCTTAGATTGGATAATATAAACTAATTCTTCCTTTGTATAGATTCAAATACTTTTCAATGGTCTCTTGTGGATCCCAATTCCTCATTGTGCCCTTATCAAACTTAAACCATTCCCTACCTTATGAAAATTACACTATCCTGGGGTGTTGAGGCCATACTTAGTATTCTAATTATAATGTAATTAAATGTATGGGATCTAGTTTTATTCTCTTCAAAATTATTTCCATACCATTCAAATATTAAAAGGATATCTCAAGTGCATCAAGTTTGGCAGGTACATATTAAGGCATCTTATCTAGTTCCTCCATGACTTCCTCTACCTTTAGTATAGGGTGGCATGGATAATATCAATGACTTTCTATTTTATTGATATTTTCTCTCATCTATTATGAAAGGAAAGGCATTAAATACTCATTGATGGACTCATAAATAACAAGTTAAAAGAAATTGCATTTCTATTCTATATGTTCTTGGTACCTATAAATATATAGTCTATTGTAGAGAACATGGATTGGATTTTTTGTGAGATGAGGGAAATATAAAATATTAACATGGATAAATTTAACTAATGCAAAACACATATCAATAAGATAAGACATCATTTAGGGGTATCCCCTTCCTCTAATTTTATAATCTATTTTCTCAAGTTGAATGCTATGATTTTTTCAAGGGTGGGGATATCATTATCATTTATGATGATGGAAATAAATGTAACCCATAATTCATTAGTATGGTAATCTCTGGAGCCACCGTGTACCTACTTAAATAACAAAATTTTTAAATCTAGGCCTAAAATTTATGGTGTAATGACCAATTTATTATTTGTTATTGCACTTTAGTGGATCCTTGACCTAATATTTTAAGACATTATAAATATTTTGTATTTTCATCTAATTTATGGCACTAGCCTTGTCATATTTTATTTTTGGTTTGGCTTAAGGAGTTTATATGAGTCTTGGAAAACCACAATAGCATAATATGAAATCACATTCCCCTTTGGAGAGTACAACATATCTGTATTTGAGAAAACACTTAATAAAATCATTACTAAAGAGATAAATACAGAGGAATACCTCAAGTTTTTTAGCCACCCTATGAATACCAACATTCTTTATTGATACCAAGTCATCTTTGTAATTTTCCTAAGCTTGATTTGGGCTGATTGGGGGAAATCATTTGTTACATCATTATATCACAATCACTTTGAAAGAGTAAATAGTACCCAACATTATGTGGATGTAATAAATATTAAATATACTTAATAACACATTGTGCCTTCTCCTTTCTACATAAAAGAAGTTAATACCATGAAATACATTTTATATATAAAAACACTTGTGAATAATCATTTAAAAAATGAATAGTGAAAAATTGCTTGAGGGAATATTCTAGGGACCACGCCTCATTAGAATCTCATAATATAATATTGAAGTAAGTATCACATTAATATTACACAAATACAATTCTATGAATTCAAATTTATAATATATCATGTCCATTTAGTAAGATAAGACACAAGTTATATATAGGTAATTTATGAATGTGTGAATCTTGAGCATTTTAATTGAAGTGTGTTGTTTCCCACATGTGAAACTAGGTTTAGAGGAGTTTTGTAGGGGTATATGTAAAATTTATTCTAGCACAATAAAATTAATTAAAACATAAGAACTTTGGTTTATAATATAAATGAAGTTTAAATGTATTGTGAATTACTATATAAAATAATACTTTTATGTTTTAGATTAATCTAACAATCAAGATTTTTTGGTGTTTTAATAAGATGAAAGAAATTGAAATTATTAAATAAAATTTTAGTATCTTAATTAGAAACATTGGGCTCCATATTTGTTGGGAAATAAGGGTGTGTTGGTCACAATAAACATATTGTGTTAGAGTGCATGTCTTTCTATTTGACTAGAAAATTTAAGATTTTGGTGGTAACTTTTGAACTAGTGCTAAATATACAACTTTATTTATTTTTCCTTTAATATTTTATTTTTTGGTTGTTTTTTGTTATTTAATTTGGTGCTTAAGATTAATAAATTAAACAATTACATTATATAATATTAGTAAAAATCAATTAAATGTTGTAAAATAGTTATAACTAGAAAATGTAAGTATAGAAGTTTATATAAATGTATTTTAAAAATAATTATTAGTTATAAACATTCTCATTATCAAGTTAACTTAGTAAATACCAAGAAAAAAGAGAATGGAAACTGATATCAACTGCTAGTTAGCAAAAACTAAAACTAAATAAAAAATAAAAAAAATAACAAAAAAAGTCAAGTAGTCATAATTTCCTCTTCTTGGATCTCTATCTATCATCTTCATTTGTATTTTATCTCTTTTCCTCATTCTCATCAATGTTATTGATATATCTAGAGTAGAAACATTTTTACATATCCTTCCATTGAGATAATAGGTTTTTGTAAGTTCTCTTCAATTAACCCCTTTACCTAATGGGGAAAATAACCTCTTGATATAGAAACTGTAGACACCTAAAGCTAGACACAATTGGAATTCAGACCTCCTACCAACCATTATAAATTAAGCCTAGGAATCACTGAAAAATCCCAAATTTATTTGTGCATCATTCATCAAAGCTCATAATCATAGTGAGGTATCCTTATTTGGGGTATTATATCATATGAAAAAATAACCTCTTAGGGATTCATCCCTAATAACCTTGTGGCATAACAACTGTCAATTTGGCCTATGGCCCTATTAAGTGGGGCACTTACTCACTTGATCAAATCTTGAAAGAGATAACAGATTAATCAAAATAAATTAACAAATTAAATAAGATTTCATAGTTGAATTATTCATTTACAATTAAGTAATATCTAAAAAAAGAAAATTTAAAAGCAAAATATCCTAGCCTTTCATCATTGCCTTTATGATTTGTCAATGTCTTTGAAAATATCTTAAAATATCTAATTTGAGAGCCATGCCTAATAATTGAAAATCAAAGTTACTTGACAACTATTAACTCAACTAGATTTAGTTTTAACTCACCTAAGTTTAGTTTGAACCCATTCCAATCCTAAACTCAACCTTGACTCACCTTCGGTGAGAGTTAATTTCCAAGGCCATAAATACAAGACCTTGCCTATTGAAATCATAAGCTATTTCGGTGAAAAGCTATTATGCACAAATATATTTAACAAGCATTGCAAGTAAGGTTATAATGCCTAAATCTTAAGCCAAGTCACATCAAAGCCATGGTGCCGAGGAGAGAAGGATCTGATCAAGAATCATTACCAAAGACTTCTTGATCCACAAGTTGAAAAATCCATTCAACAAAGCCATTTGGATCTCCCAAGGAAGGTAAAGGACTTGTTTATTTTATGTTTTTATTGTTCTTTCATTTAGTTTTTTTTACTAATCTCTCCTTAGTGTCTAGGATAGAGGTGTTATGAACTTAGTGTGTTCATTTAATTTATTTTTTGAGAGTAACATAAGACTAACCTCCCCTCTATGTCAAATTCCTTGTTCACATGTTGACATGCCTAGTGTGAACCTAAGCATCCCATTAAATCAAGGAGATTAATATGTTATTCTTAATTTTTCTAATGGATGTTTAAAAATCTTCAAAATTTGAGTTTTAACTTCATTTTTCATGTATATCTCTTTTCTTCAGCAACATAAGGTTGTAGAGAGACCAATGTTGATTATCCTAGACCGACATCAATTTTCCCAAACTGAAGTTGATTCATTGAATCAACCACGATCCCTATGTGAAAATTAGAGCATGATGGAAATGTGATTAATGAGGGTTTTATTGATTATTTTTGGTTTTTATTTTGTGTCTAAGAGCATGAATATTATTTGTCTAACCATTTCCTTGCAGGATCTAGTGAAAATTATTGTTTTTAAGTTCATTTTAATAATAGTATTTTTTGAAAACCATATTGTATTTCCCTATGTTTTTAAAGGAATCAATTTCAATCTCTATCAATTGATGTTGATCAATGTGTGGATCAAATGACAACAATCTCTGTGGAATTACATTGATTCTTGCATGGATCGACGTTGATCTGTCTAAGATAAGAAATAGGAAACCCAGGAGCTAATTTTGAAATGCAATTATATCACTCATCTTTGGGATTATAAATAGGCAAAACCTCTAAAAATTATAGATCCTAAGGTGGGAAAAGCTAGGTCTGAACATTATTAAATCTTGCACACTTTGTCTTTAGTATTTAAAATGAACTTAGTTTTTTTGATACCTTAGTTGTTTTTAAAGTTTTTTACAAATTTTTCAAACAACCAATGCCAAGGGGCTTAAAATTCATTAAATACTTCATTTTGGTGATTAAAATAGACTCTCACATTAGTTACATACTCATAAGAGTTTTATTTTTATTGCTTATTTGTTGAAAGTTATTTGTTTTTAGAAAAATGAGTGATGCATTTATGCTCTCCCCCATCCCATTTATGGAACTCAGGTGACCAAAAGTGCTCATTCTTTGCATTTATCATTTTATTCAAAAATCATGAAAATAAAGTTGCTAAGGCCCTCCCCAAATCCATATGGTTTGGGTGACCCCAAAATGAACCTAAAGTCTTTTCACCTGTCTTTATTTTTCATGCATTTTAACTTATGAGTGGGAGTTCATCACGTCCTCATAAGTTCTCTAGGGAAGTGTTGGCCAAGGTATTCATCGCCCATCATAATTTTAACCCCACTCTAAGGTGGGGTATATAAATTGAGCTGATGAATTATTGGAATGGTAGTTTGAGTAGTTAAACTACATTTATTGGTGATTTATTCCCTTAAAATGTATAATCAACTCAAAAATCACACTACACTGAGCAAGTGCTAGATGTAGTGGTTATGAAAAGGACAAGACCTTTTCACAATAATCTGATTGATGTGGATATAATTGACATGATTGAATCTCTAGTGTTAGCCACACTTGAGACCATCTAGAAATGAATGAAAATTTATAGTTAAGGACAACCCCACTTGTTGTAGACATACTATTGAAGTAGGGAAAGTAGCCTAAATTTCCATGTCATAGTAAAAAATCTTGAGAGAAGAAGAGGTCTAAAACCCTACTTTTCATACATGTTTACTTTTTAGATTAATAATTAAAATCCTCTCAAGAGTGATTGTATTGATGGAATTTGATAGTATTATGCAACCTTGTCAATTTTAAGATTTAGGATGTTACACTTAGGTGTTTATGTCATTTTATTATTGCTTACATGGTTTTGAGTCTAAACTATATACTTTTTTTTATTGTACCACATCAAAATGAGTCTTGTTTATAAATCACTCTTTTGTTTGAGGAGATGTTATGCTACCCATTTGACATTATACTTTTGTCTTAATCTTTTGAAAAATCTTATTTATGTGTGTCATTTGATTGAGAAGGGTTCATTACGTTGCCCAATTCATATTGAGTTTTGTGCCTTGGAATCTCGAAAAAAACATTTGATCACATCTTTAGAGAATGATCACATTGTTAAACTACTCAAAATCATTTCAAAGACTTGTTTTCCTTGAGTCCAAATTCAAATTTCAAAACCAAAGACATGTGCACCTTTTAAGATATTTACCTAGTGCCATTATATTGTCCATTATTGTCTGAGCATGTTGTTTGTTCAAAAAATCCTTATTTTTTACATTGAGTTTGAAATTAGCCTTGACTAGTTCAAATCCAAACATTGATTGATTTCTACCTATGCCTTGTGTAATTTTGGCCTAAACATCAATATTTCTCTTTTGGGTTGTGTAAATTACATTAATTATTTATTAAATTTAAAAACTATTATTTGTGCCTAGATTTGGGAGAAATAGCTTATCTTCCATATGCCTATTATTTTATGCCTTCTACCAATTGGCCAAGTTTGTATTTAAATCTGAATGCCTAGTTTATGCCAAAGTGTTTCAAATTTGTTAGATTAAAATATCATACCTTATTTTTATTTAAAGTCTACCTTTTTTTCCATTTCTAAAAGACCTAGTACATGCCTATTTTGAGCCTATATTTTGTGGTTTCTTTGAAAGACCTAGAAAATTTTGTTTTCTTTAGATTAGACTTTTTTGAAACACATTATACCTAGATTTTGGTATGCTAGTTTTTATTCATCCACTTGACCATTTGTTTAAGATATTTGATGTTAGACATCTTATGTTAGAATGTTTTAGACCAAGTTTTAACACATACATTTTAGGAGATACAAATCCATCCTTAGACCAAGTTAGACTATGTTTGGACCATTTGTCCTTTAGACCTTATTTTTTGGAGTTTGTATAGCTCTAGGCCTTTTTGTGAAATGTTCATTATTAATTTAGATATGTCTCATTAAACTTGTATTAAAGCCTTGTATAATCCAAGTTATGATAATGTGGTTGCAAAAATTGACTTTGATTAAGACCCATATAGCGATGATGTGGTTTATGAGATGGATCTTTATCCTCCTTATAATCCTAAATCCCTCAAACATAGTATGTGGTGATAACTTATTCAGGCTAGTTAACATATGATGTTCATCATTTCATTTCTCATGTCACCCAATCCACTACCTATACCATTAACCCTCCTTTAGGTTGTGTGAGAAACCAAGCTCCACAATGCCCAAGGATTACCATTCTAAGACCACATATTTTAGCTTGTGTGAGAAATCAAGCTCTAAAATGACCTACCATTACTATTCCAAGACCCAATCCTTTGGTTTGTGTGAGAAAACAAGCTCCATGATGCCCTACCATTACTATTCCAATAACTCATCCTTTAGCTTATGTGAGAAACCAATATACATAATTCCCTACCATTACCATTCCAAGCCCTCCCAAGTATGGTAACTCATTATCCCAAAAAAGTTATGCAAATAAAACTAGATAGGTCACACTTACCATCTTAGGATAAAAACTAACCTTTATTAATCCCATCATAGATAAGCCTATCATTATTCAACCACCAACCATTCTTCATCCATTATCAGTCATCCCCCACTCTAGAAAATCAATGCCAATCATCGAGCCATAACATATCCAATCATTACCTCTCTAATTGAGAAAATCAATAAAAGACCATGATGTGTTCAAAACTAGTATTTCACAACTACTTGTAAACCAAGGCCAAGAGAATCAACTAATCCATGATGTTTTTGTTGAGTCACTTATTTGTGACAAGTCAACTTGTGATGAATCACATTTTGATCCTTTACCCATTGTTAAAGAGTCTCACTTTAACAAGCTAGTCTTTGTTGAGTCACTTCTTAATGATTATAACCACCTTTGAGAAAATCATTACCTCGACCATTATCCTATTTTTAAATAGCCTCCATTTGACAAGATAGTCTCTATGGAGTTATCTCTTGACATTTTCCCCCTTGTTGAGGAGTCTCACTTTGATAAATAAGTATATATGGAGCCTATTATGCCATAATAAGACATAATTTACATCCATACAAAATGAAGAATCAATATTGAAATTAGGTTATATTTTTGAACCGATATTAGATTTATCATCAGAAGAAAAATCAATGTTAGTCTCAACATCAGATTCAGAGTCCCTTGAGTCAGACTTAACTTCAGAATCAAAATACATTTATGGCTATTATAATATTGGTTATATGTGATTTGGAGACCAATTTAAATATATTTATGATATTTCCATGATTTTTTAGGATGATTACTTCAAATTTGACACAAGTTTTCCTAATATCTTCTACGAGGATTGTGTTGTATCTTCCCATTCCATTACCATTTCACATGCCATTAACACCAACCAAACTAAACATTATATTAACATTCCTCCTTTAAAAAATGTTCGATCAAGACAAAAAAAATCATAGCTTATTAAAATTTATACATGGTTACATATAAGGGGGACCAAGAACACATTCATGTAGAAAAAAAACAATTTCTAGTGAAACTTTTTTAGAGGTGCTAGGGGATAGTCAAAGTCCATACTTAACATCTTCTAATGAAACCTTATTTGAGGTGATAGAGTAAAATCAAATTAAAATTTAAACAATTACATAGTGAAACCTTCTCATAGGTGTTAGGGGACAATCAAGACAACTTCATTGGTGAAAACCTATTCGAGGCACCAATAGCCAAGCACAACAGTTCTTCACTACTTGATGAATACATTATAAAAGATAACATAAATATAGCTTATAATCTATAGAATAATTAGATGATGGATACTCTTAGGTCCAAACAATATAAAAATATGATAGTCCTATTGATAGCATATTCAAAAGTCTTCAGCCCCATGGTAAACAAAGTTATGCCAAATTTGGAATCAAAAACATTGTGTGTGCCTAAAAATCCCAATATTCATTTATTGCCTAACCATTATACATTCCATTATTATCCACCTTTACATTTAAAAATCAAACCTATCAGCCAATATTTATTTTTATTTCCTATCCCTAGATGTACTTTCCTTTATAGAGGATACAAATATATCTTGTCTCGATGTTTTAAGGAAATAAAATCAACAACCAACGAAGATCATAACAAAATTATTAGAGTCTAAATATGTAGTAGGTTATTGATAGATCAACTATTTATAAGAGATGTGGGCTATAAATTTACATGATTGATTATTTTGATTGTATCATCTACTGATCAAGATATGCATCTCCATATTAATAGGAACAACATAAATATTTACCTTACCTAGAACCATACCTTTGCTTTGACATTTACCTTGTCATTTCCATTTGCCATTTACCTTGCCATTTTCATTTTCTATTCCTATTTATATTATTTCATAACCTACCATTTACCTTACCTTGTCACTTGGGGGTAAACCTATTACCATTATATCCAATTTTCATAACATCACTATCCTTGACCAATGTCATATCATATACCATTTTATCATGCCTATACTATTGACCAAAGCCTATTTTTAGCCTCCTTACCCAACCATTTTGATCTTAGTTCCTTTGGTTATTCTCTCAACTTTTGTGAGGGGATTCTAATCCAATTTTAGTAGTTTTAGAATTTCATGTTTAAATGACAATTTATGAAAATAGTATGATAGTGAATCTATTAAGTTATCTTTCATTTACATTTGACTAGTACTAATGATTATAACCACCTTTGGGAAAATTAGTATTCCACCTTGTGTTACTAATTATAGCCACCTATGGGTAAATTAGTAGCACTAACCTATGCCATTGTTTCCTAATTATAACCACTTATGGGTAAATTAAGAAAAACACCTTTACCATGCATTGTCACATCACCTTGATATTAATATTCTCATTTACCTTTCCATTTACCTCAATTCATATTTTTTTTGTTACCTGGTTGGATATAACCACCTTTTATGTTGTTATAACTATAGTGAATTGAGATTCTAAAGGGACTATGTAGGCCATGCTTGATTCACATTGAGGTTAGCTCAGTCCCCCTTTAGCCATGCTCTTGCCATGTTACGATTTGGACTATTCCATGTCTCATAATTTTTAATTGAATTGAGATACTTGTAAAATTCCAAAAACATTCAGAACATTTTAAAATCCTAAAAATTAAAAAATTGGCTTACAATATCCTTGAGAGATATCAAGCCTCAAAATACAAAAACATGTGTCCTATTTAAACCTAGCTAGTCATCCTTGATCTGCCCTACTGGGGCAAATACATTGTTGATTATAATACATTCCAATGTCATTGGGGATGTGATATTCCATTTGCATGTATCCTTATTTGGGCACACCACCCATTTATCATTATATTGAGCCTTCATGCATAAATATTGACTTTTTTAAAAAGTCACTTTCTATTACTTTTTCTTCAAGTTTTTCTATGTGTTTGATTTTATTTGTTTGTTTGTATTTATATTTGTTTACTTTCATTATTTTTCCTTGACTCAACCTATATGTTTTCATTGGGTGATTCCTTGTGCATTATTATTGAGTTTATCCATATTCATACATCAATATTATCATCATGGTCTTTATCATTAGTATGTTATTTTCAATTATTTATAGATTATGAGTTAGTACTTATGCACATTTTGGATACATTATTATGGTGTTTTATATCTTAATACATATGCTCACATGCTACAACAAAAATCAGCTCAAGAATTCTTACAAGCAATGGAGCCACATAAAATTCTCCTTAGTAATCTTAGTAAATCCTCCCACATTCTTTGATCAAATCAATACATTGACCATTCTAGTTGAATCAATGCTAATAAGGATGTGAATCTCCACATTAGAAGGTCCAATCAAATCATTTACATCAATCAATTATTATTCTTCTAATTATCTCTTTCATCACTTTGAGCATCCTTGTGTGCTTGGTTATTTGTGGCTTCTTCAGTCATTAGACCATTGTATATATGTTTGTACCCACTCATCTTTAATTTGTATAATAGGTTATATCCTTGAGTTATGATTGCAAATCTACCCTATTGGGGCATAATAAAAAATCATTATTAAATCTTAGTAATCTTAATGATTATAAACACCTATGAGAAAATCATTATTTTTGACTCATCTGCACTAACTGGGGTATATGCTTGTGCCACTGATTATAACCACCTTTAGGAAAATTAGTGTCTTAACCTTTGTTATTGATTATAACCACCTTTGGGTAATATTAATTTTTAAATAAATGCATTCAAAAATTCTCTCAATTGGATTAATCTCACTCATGGGTTAATTTCATTATTCTTCTTGCTTATTTTCAAGGGACCATCCATCAATCATATATGTCAGCCACTCCCTCGAAGGGGCATCATTTTAGGATTCCCAAACATTGTTTGGAGATTTTTATTAAATAATTACCTTCATTAATTATCAACACCCTTTTTAATTATTTGAGGAGATGTTACTATTAATATAGCTTGTAATGCCTTCCTAAATAGGGGCAATCTATAGACACCTAAAACTGGCCACAACTAGCTTTCAATCAGACTTCAGATTGATTCCTACCAACCATTAAAAATTAAGCCTAGAAATCACTAAACATCCCAAATTTACTTGTGCATCATTCATAAAATCTCAAAATCATGTTGAGACATCCTTATTAAGGGTATTATATTGTATGTAACAATAACCTCTCATAGATTCATCCCTAATCACCTTATGGCATAAAAACTATTAATTTGAACTATGGATGTATTAAGTGGGGTACTTACTCACTTGATTAAATCTTGAAAGAGATAAAAGGTTAATATAACTCAATAAATGAATTAAACAAGACTAAATTCCTAGTTGAATTATCCATTTATAATTAATTAATATTAAAAAAAATAAATTCAAAAATCAAAATATCTTAGCCTTTCATCATTAACTTTATGAGTTGTCAATTTCTTTGAAAATATCTTAAAATATATAATTTGAGAGCCGTACATAGTAATTGCAAATCATAATTATTTTACAACTATTAACTCAATTAGAGTTAGTTTTAGATCACTTAGGTTTAGTTTGAACCCATTCCAAGCCTAAAATAAATCTTGACTCACCATGGGTGAGAGTTAATTTTTAAGGCTATAAATATAAGGCTTTGCCTATTGAATTCATAAGTTATTTTAGTGAAAATTTATTATGAACAAATATCTTCAATCAGCTTTGCAAGTAAGGTTATAATTCATAAATATTAATCCAAGCCACATCAAAGCTATGGTGCCAAAGAAAGAAGAAGCCAAGAAAGCTTCATTGATAAATAATTCATGATGCACAAGTCGAGCAAGCCATTCAACAAAGCCATTTGGATCTCCCAAGGAAGGTAAAGGACTTGTTTATTTTACATTTTTGTTGTGATTTTATTTCTTTTTGTTACTAATCTCTCCCTAGTATCTAGGCTATAAGTGTTAGGAACTTAGTGTGTTTATTTCATTTGTTTTATGAGACTAACACAAGACTAACCTCCCCTCTATGTCAAATTAATAGTTCACATGTTTGTATACCCGATGGGACCCTAAATATCCCATAAAATCAATGAGATTAATATGTTATTCTTAGTTTTCCTAATGAATACTTAAAAATATTCAAAATTTAATTTTTAACTTCATTTTTCAAATATTTCTATTTTTTTGCAGCACAGGTTGCACACTGACATCGATTTTCCTAGATCGACATCAATTTTCCCAGACTAATATCAATTCATTGAATCACCCACAGTCCTTGTGTGAAAATTAGAGCATGATTTAAAATTGATTAATGAGGGTCTTATTGATTATTTTTGGTTTTTATTCTATGTCTAAGAGCCTAAATATTGTTTATCTAACCATTTCCTTGTATGATATTATGATAATTGTTGGTTTGAAGCTCATTTTACTAACAATATTTTAGTGAAAACCATATTGTGTTTTCATGTGTTTTTAGGAACTGACATCGTTCTTTATCGATTGACATCGATCCCTATGTGGATTGACCAATGTCAATCTCTATGGACCGACATCAATCTCTGCATGGATCGATGTTGATGTCTTTGGGACAAAAAAATTAAAATTGAGAAATAATTTTAAAATATTATTTTCTCACTCACTTTTAGGCTTCTAAGTAGGCAAAATCTCTAAAAAATTATAGATCTTAAAGTGGAAATATACAAGTTTGAACATGATTAAATATTACACACTTTATCTTTGGTGTTTAAAATGAACTTAGTTGTTTTCATGCCTTTGTTGTTTTTGAAGTTTTTTTTGTAAATTTTTAAAACAAATAATGCCAAGGGTATTAAAATTCACTAAATACTTCATTTTGGTGATTAAAATAAACTCTCACATTAGTGGCATACTCATAAGTGTTTTATTTTTATTACTTATTTATTAAAAGTTGTTTGTTTTTATCAAAATGACTGATGCATGTATGATCTCCCTCTATCCCATTTAGGGAACTCAGGTGAACAAAAGCACTCATTATTTAATTTATTGATTTATTATAAAATCATGAAAATAAAGTCACTAAGGCCCTCCCCAAATTTGTATAGTTTGGGTGACTCCAAAATGACCCTAAAGTCTTTTCACTTGTCTTTATTTTTCATGTATTTTGGATTGTGAGTGGGAGTTCATCACCTCCTCATAGGTTCTTTAGGGAAGCATTGATCTAGGAATTCATCTCCCAACATTTTTTTAACCCCACTACATGGTGGGGTATTTAAATTAAGCTGGTAAATTACTAGGATGGTATTTTTAGTGATTAATCTACCTCCATTAGTGACTGCTACCCTCATAATGTATGATCAACTCAAACATCACACTGCATTAAGAAAGTGATAGATGTAGTGGTTATTAAAAGGATAATACCTTTTCACAATAATTTAATTGATGTAGATACAATTGATGTGATTGCATCTCAAGTGTTAAGCCACACTTGAGACCATCTATAAATGAGTGAAAATTGATATTTAGGACAACCCCACTTGTCATAGACATACTCTTGATGCAGGGCAAGTAGCCTAAAGTTTCATGTCATAGTATAAACTCTTGAGAGAAGAGGAGGCCTAAAAAACTTACTTTTAATTTTTGGATTAATAATTAAAATCCTCTCAAGAGTGAGTATATTGATGAAATTTGATACTATTATGCAACCTTGTTAGCTTTAGGATTTAGGATATTACACTTAGGTGTTTATGCCATTTTATTATTTTTTACATGGTTTTGAGTCTAAACTATCTAATTTTGTTTACCATACCACATAAAAATGATTTTTATTTATACATCACTCTTTTGTTTAAGGAGGCATTACATTGCCCATTTGACACCGTATCTTTGCCTTAGTCTTTTGACAAATACTGTTTGTGTGTGTCAATTGATTGAAAAGGGTGTCATTACGTTGCCCAATTCATTTTAATTTTTATGCCTTGGAGTCTTGAAACAAACATTTGATCACATATTTAAAGTGTGATAACATTATTACACTACTCAAAATCATTTCAAAGACTTGTTTGCCTTATTTCCAAATTCTAATTTCAAAACCAAAGCCACATGTGCCTTTAGAGATATTTCCTAGTGCTGTTATGTTGTTCAATCTTATCTAAGCTTGTTGTTTGTTAAAAAAATCCTAGTTTTCTACATTGAGTTCAAAATTAGCTTGACAAGTTTAAATCCAAACATTTATTGATTTATGCCTATGCCTTGTGTAATTTTGGCTTAGACATTGATCTTTCTCTTTTGGGTTGTGTAACTTAGGTTAATTCTTTATTCAATTTGAAAACTATTGTTTGTGTCTAGATTTGGAAGAAATAACTTATCTTCTATATTCATATTGTTTTATGCCTTATACTAATTGACCAAGTTTGTGTTTAAATATGAATGCCTAGTTTATAACAAAGTGTTTCAAAATTTTTAAAATCTCATACTTTATTTTTATTTAAACTCTAGATTTTGAGCCTAGATTTTGTGCCTTATCTTAAAGACCTAGAATTTTTTTTTTCTTTAGATTAGACTTGTTTGAAACACTTTATACTTAGATTTTGGCACATTTGACATTAGACATTTGATTTTTGACTATTTTAGACCAAGTTTTAGCACATAGATTTTTGGAGACATAACTCTATCCTTAGATCAAGTTAGAATATGTTTGGATTGTTTATATTTTAGTCCTTGTTTTTTGAATTTTTTATAACTCTAGGCCTTTTTTTGAAATATTCATCATTGATTTGGATATGTCTCGTTACACTCGAGACATATAAAATCTAAGTTATGATAACATGTTCACAAAAATTGACTTTGATCAAGACCCCTATGATGATGATGTGGTTTTTTAGATGAATCCTTATCCTCTTTACAATCCTCAATCTATAGAGCAAAGCCAAGATCCTCAAGCATAGTATATGGTGATAACTTATTGAGGTTGGTTAATGTAAAATCTTCACCATTTCACCACTCATAAACCCTGATCCCCCATGTATACCAATAACCCTCATTTAAATTATGCAATAAACTAAGATCCATAATATCCAAGGATTACCATTCCATGACCTCATCCTTTGGCTTATGCAAGTAACCAAAATCTATGACACCTTACCATTACTATTCTAGGACCTCATCCTTTGGCTTGTGTGATCAACCAAGCTCCATGATGCCTTAACATTAATATTCTAGGACCTTATCCTTTGTCTTATGTGAGTAACCAAGATCCAAGATGCCCTAACATTACCATTCCAATCCCTTCTAAGTATGGTAACTCATTATCCCAACAAATTTATGCAAATACAACTAAATGGGTCATAGTTACCATCTTAGGTTGACAACCAACCTTTATTAAGACCATCATAGATAAGCCTATCATTATCCAACCACTAACCATTATTAATCCATTTCCAACCATACCCTACTTTATAAAATCCATGTTGATTGTCGAGCCATAATAGATCCAATCTATACCTCTCTAACTGAGCCAATCATTTAAAGACCATGATGTGTTTAAAATAGGTATTTTATAACTACTTATAAACCAAGGCCAAGAGAACCAAACAATACATGATGTTTTTGTTGAAGCACCTATTTATGAAAATTCAACTTGTGATGAATTACCTTTTGATCCTTTACCCATTGTTGAAGAGTCTCACTCTAACAAGCTAGTCTTTGCTGAGCCACTTCTAAATGATTATAATTACATTTGGGAAAATAATTATCTTAATCATTGTCTTATTTTTAAAGAGCCTACTTTTGACAATCCAATATCTATGGAGTTATCTCTTGACCTTTCTAACCCTTTTTTAGGAGTCTCACCTTGACAAATAAGTCTCTATGGATCCCATTATGCCATCATAATCCATTATTTTTCCAACACCAAACATTCAATAAGACATCATTGTAGCAACATACACACCATATGACTAATCAACATTGAAGTTAGGTTCTATTTTTGAACTTATATCAGATTTAACATTAGAAGCAAAATCAATGTTAGTCTCAACATCAAACTGAAAGTTCTTTGAGTCGAACTCAACTTCAAAATTATAATATATTCATGGCTATTAAAATATTGGTTATGAATGAGTTACAAATCTATTTGAATATAGTTGCGATCCTTTCACAATTTTTGAGGATGATTACTTTAGCTTCAACAGAAGTTCTCCTAGTATTTTCTATGAGGATTGTGATGCTTCTTCCCATTCTATTATCATTCCACATGCCATTAAAACCAACTAACTTATCCATTATATTGAAATTCCACCTCCCACAAGTATTGATAAAAAATGATAGAATCATACCTTGTTGAACTACATCCATGGTGACATATCAGGGGGACTAAGAATACATTCATGTAGAAGAAGAACAATCTCTTAGTGGAACCTTTTTAAGGTGCTAGGGGAAAACCAAGTCCAAACTCAACATTTTCTACTGAAACCTTATTTAAGGTTCTAGAAGAAAATCAAAGTCAAAAATCAACGTTCCTTAGTGAAACCTTCTTAGAGGTGTTAGGGGGAAATCAAGACAACTTCATTGGTGAAAACCTCTTTGAAGTGATGATAGTTGAGCATAATAATTCTTCACTAATTGATTAAGATATTATCAAAGATAATATCAATATAAATTCTAATCTATATCATAATCAGAAGGTGGCTACTCTTAGGCCCAAATAATAATAAATTCTAATAGTCCTATTGAGAGTATATTTATAAGTGTTTAGCCCTACCAAAAACAAATTTATGTTGAATATAAAATCAATAACATTGTGTGTTCCTAAACATCCCAATCTTCATTTATTGCCTAACCATTATACATTATATTATCATCCACATTTACATTTCCTATTCAAACCTATCCTCCAATATTTCTCCATATTTTCAGTCCCTAGCTGCACTTTATTTTGTAGAAGCTACAAAGATATATTGTCTTAATGTTTGAAGGAAATAGAATCAATGACCAATGAAGATCAAAACAACATTACTGAAGTCCAAATATGTAGGAGGTTCTTAACAATATAGCTATTTAAAAGAGGTGTGGGATGGTAATTTACATGATTGATTATTTTGGTTGTATCATCTACTGATTAGGATGTGCATCTCCACATCAACAAGAATAATAGAAATATTTACCTTGCTAGAAACATACCTTTGCTTTATCATTTACCTTGCAATTATCATTTTCTATTCTTCTTGCCATTATTTCATACCCTACCATGAAACTTACCTTGTCACTTGAGGGTAACCCTATTACCATTGTATCCAATTCTCATAACATCACTGTCCCTAACCAATGTTGTATCGTATACCATTATACAATGACTTTATTATTTACCAAAGCCTCTTTTTAGCTTCCCTACCTAACCATTTTTATCTTGGTTCCTTTATTTCTTCTCACATCTTCTTCAAGGGGATTCCAATCGAGTTTCAGTAGTTTCATAATTTTATGTTTAAATGATAGTCTATGAAAATAGTATGATAGTGGATATGGTAAGTTATATTTCATTTATATTTTACTAGTACTCTTGATTATAACCACCTTTGGGAAAATCAATATTCCACTTTGTGTTACAAATTATAACTACCTATGAGAAAAATTAATAGAAATGACCTATGCCTTTATTTCCTAATTATAACCACCTATGGGAAAATTAGGAACAACATCTTTACCATGCATTGTGGCATCACCTTACCATTAATATTCTCATTTGCCTTAATTTATGAATTTATTATTACTTGGTTGGATCTCAACACCTTTTATGTTGGAAAAACTATAGTGACTTGAGGTCCTAAAGGGACTATGTAGTCCATGCTCGATTCACATTGAAGTCAACTCAATCTCCCTTTAGCCACACTCTCACCATTTTGTGAATTGGACCATTTTATGTCTCATAATTCTCAATTGAGTTGAGATACTTAGAAAATTCTAAAAACATTCATAATATTTTAAAATCCTAAAAATTAGAAAATTAGCTTACAATCTCCTCGAGAGATATCAAGCCTCAAAATCTAAAAACATGTGTCCTATTTACAACTAGTTAGTCATATTCGATCCGCCTTACTAGGGTAAATCCATTGTTGATTCTAATACATTCCACTACCATTGGGGTTGTGACCTTCCCTTTGCATGTATCCTTTCTTGGGGGCACCACCTGTTTATCATTCCATTGAGTCTTCATACATATTATTATCTTGGTTGATGACAAGTCTCTTTTTATTACTTTTTCCTCAAGGTTTTATGTGTGATTATTTTCTTTTCTTTATTTTTTTTTATTTTTTTGACTATTTGTTTGCTTTCATTGTTGTGCTTTGAATCAATTTATATGTGTTCATTGGGTGATTTCTTACACATTATTTTTAATATTTTTAGGAGACACTTTTTAATTTCATGATGAGATATATATCAAAATCTAATGATATTGTATTATAAATTTGTACCATATTCAGTGATGCATTCAATACATTAAAAATTATAGCCAAAATTTAAAATTATTACATTTAATAATATGATAAAATATACATTACTTATTTAACTAATACATTTGAGTGAATATTAAATAAGATTGGTTTTCCATCACATTTATTTTTGGTGGACATTCACCATACTTTTTCTACCTATGAGAGAAATTTAAATGCATAACCCTTTCTTTAAAAAAGAAGGAATTTAATGTTGACCCCCCAAAAATGGGTAGCTCAATGTTTTTCATAATTATTTATCCTACCATGTACTTGACCTACTATACCCTTTTTGGGATGGACAACTTGTTAATTAAAAGGAACAATATATTATTTTATGGCCGACCATGTCATTTTTAATAAAAGTATGGTGAATGATGAGAAGTGGGAGATGCATATTAATTAGAGTTGTTGAACATAGCAAGGAAGGAGGACATATAAGAAAGATGATAATAGAGGGGAAAAATGAAAAGAGAGAGAAAATTAGAGGAAATGCATGAGAGATGGAGAATATGAGTATTTTAAGAGTTTAACTAGTGAAAAGGGAAATTAGAGGGTGCGATCATATTTTGATATCTATTCTTCTTCAAGAAAAAAGAGTAGGAACAAAGAAAGTTGAAAACATTGTCTCCAAATATAGGCATATATTTTCTATGAGTTTTTTTAATTAATTCCATAATTAATTATTTACAACATATAACTTTAATCATAATGATGACACATATTTAGTACAAACACACTAAGAAATGAGTTTAATATTGAAATAGAAGGATTCACATATTTTTTAGGAAAATTTTAATTGTAGACAAGAGCACCTTATTGCTACACATTAATAATATGCTTACCAAAATTTTTATTTTTATGGTTAAAAGTTAGTTAATGCCATAAATGTTGAACCAACCTAAATCCTACTCATAAATATTTAATTAAATCCATAAACTAGTGAATATACATCCTTAACAATGAAGACTAGGTATGCCATGATTACCTAGATAAACATGTTGAGCATATTCAAAATATAAAATAAATAATTTTTTTTTTTGGTTTGATATAAGAACCACAAAATCATTTTTTATGAGAAAATTTTAACCTTGAAATGTATTCTATTAATGGTAGTTAGCTTTACCTTTTTCCTCCAATAGATTACATTTTGGATCATCATGTTAATAATTTAATCATTAATGTATTACGATTATTTCTCATTTTAAAATTAATTATAATCTTAAGATAAAAATAATTTTAAACCTAATTTATTTTTATATAAATACCTTGACTCGAAATTATCTTTGATGTTAAATTGAACTATTTGTTAAAACTTACAACTCCTTATCATTATATTTTCTTATTTTCATTAATGTGTAGATTGTAATCCATTTGATATATGGAAAAAATTGGGTATAATGTGCATTACCATATTAAATATGGATGGAAATGATATTTTTTAATACATCCCCAAAATTAGGATTGTTATGCTGTATGGTCATTACAATTCCCATGGTGAACTTATTTTTACCAATCGACCCATTGACTTGAATGGGATAAAATGGCATAAACAAACTTAGCAAACCTTGTATACACTCATATTTCTCATTTACTAATGATTTATCTTGTTAGACTCATTGACACATTAGTCTCCCTATGTGTACATCATAATAAGTTCATAGTGATTTGGTTGGACTAATTTGTGTTGCTTTGTAAGAGATTCCCTTGATGATAATATGTTATATATGCCTTCATCAATCATCACTTGATAATTCTAGCCTCTATTTATTCATGATCTCCTTCTTTCTTCATATTATTAATGTTTACGTGTTTTTAGCCAATGTATTCATATTAACCAAAGACGTCTTAAAGTGATCCCATTATTTTCTAACATCATCGATTGATTTAAAGGCATATTGTGCTTTATCAGTATGCCTATGGTTAGACTGATGATGCCAGATAAATTTGAATTATGGTTTTTAATTTTTTATTCATATTTATAGGGTCCCTAATTATGAGTTGTTACAAGGAATAAATATAGTCTAATTTTATCATGCACACAAATCGACCTTAGTAATGAAAAAATGAATCAAGACTTAAAATATTATAATTGTGGAAGGCTAATTTACACAAGGTCTTTGAAGGTTCAAGAAGAGACGCTGAACCAAAAAGGTATAACATGCCTTTGGAGTCCCCAACTAAAGATAATTAGGTCTTCTTATTTACATCTTGAGCTTCACTTAAAAAATATCTCACAAAATGGCACTTAATTGAAGGTGGAGATTGATGAGCTGAAAAGTTAACTCAAAGCAACTATTCAAATCCCTATACTCTTTCTTCATTTACTTTGGTGAATATACATATGTGTACATGTTATATATATTTATGTTATTATATTCCAATCTTATATTAGTTTATAATAGTTAATGTATGTTATATTTAATTTTTTTTATATTATTTACCTCTTTGATAACAAAGCTTCTGGGTTAGTATATCTTACCATATTTCACCTTCTTGCATATAAAGTCTTGAACTAATGTAAACAAAACTAACATTAGGTTACTCACCTATGTGCTAATATATCAATTTGAACAAAAAAAACCATCAAAAGTCAAGTAGTCACAATTTCCTCTTCTTGGAGTTCTATATATCTTCTTCATTTGTATTTGATCTCTTTTCCTCCCTCTCATCAATCCTATTGATATATCCATACTAGAAACATTTTTATTTTGTGATAATAGTTTTTTGCAAGTTATTTCAATTAAACTCTCTACCCAATGTGGAAAATAACCTCTTGTAATAGAAACACATTAAAAAACTTGAAAATATTTAAGTGATGAGATAATGGAAAAAATATAAATAGATTAATTACATCCTTCATAACATGTTCAACTTGTAACTTATCTTTTCATTTTACCTCAATAGGATATTCCATTGGAATTCTTTCTTGTTTTGTTATTCTATGTGTAACCTCATAGAGATGTTTTCTAAGTACTTTATAAAAAGATTTAGTACTAGTATAAGAGGAAATTATACAAATTTCACCATCACCAATATGAGCACTAGGATGACCATCTATCTCAAATTTAACAAATCAACATCCAAACTTGTATCTATAGGATTACCTACTTTATATATATTGGCCATTACTTTTGGCCGCACAATAACAATCAAATAATCGGTTTGTGAGTGTCTTAGATTCATGAAAACCAAAAAAATATCAAAAAAATCTTAATCCTCTTGTGGGTCCAATATCTAATAGAGCACCCCATATAAAGAACCAAATGCTTATTGTTGAAATTCAAATTCCGCCACAGATCAATGCTATAAATTTATTTATAAACTCAATCTATATGTATTAAAGGTAAAACATGATGAAGAAAATACAACTTTATTTAATAAAAAAATCATTTTTAGATTCAAAAAAAAATTAATAAATATTTTGATATGTACTTCCATTAAAATAATAATAATATTTTTTAAAAAACAACTAACATATTGGTTATTATTATTCTTCCTCCCCTATATTTTAGAAATTTTCATTATAATTGTTTTTAGGTTGTTTACATTTATATTTTTATTTGTTTCTATTTATTTACCTCTCATATAAAAATAAATTAAAAAAACCCAACAAATTATAGTTACTAGCTATAATTTGCCTTTACAAATGCTTACATATTTATTTTTTGTCATTATATATGTCATATAATTCAAACAAATGTTTCCTTTTGTCACTAACATGATTTTTAGGAGACGCTTTTTATCTTCATGGTGAGATATATCTCAAACTCTAATGACCTTTCATTATAAATTTGTAATATATTTAATGATACATTTTATACATTAAAAATTATATCAAAAAATTAAAATTATTACATTTAACAATAGTATAAAATATACATTACTTGATTTGACTAATACATTTGAGTGACTATTAAATAAGATTGGATTTCCATCACATATAGTTTATATGTACCCATTATTTTATGGTTAAAAGGTTAAAATATAAATTATCATTGGGTAGCTATGGTGAAATCTAAATCCATACTATTTTTTGAAGGTAGCTTGTATAGTAACTCTGCAAGTGTAGATTAGATAACTAGAGGGTGAAAGGGAATTGATAAAATAAAATGTACTATTAGAAAATGAAAATGTTTTAATTTTAAAATAAAATAAAATAAATCCCATTCTAATGTGTTTTTCTTGTAAACTAATTTTAAAACATCAACATAAAGAGAGCTCACCAAAAAATACCATTACATAAAGCTACAATGATCAACATAATGAATAAAAATTAAATTAATCAATAAAAATTTGATAAATAGAATAAAACAATAAAATGTTGTAGATAATAATAAAAGATTTATTTTAATTTTATAGTTAAGGGTATATGATTACTACATTATAACAATATATCTAATGTAAGGTGGTCTTGATATCCTACTATGGGATGGATGAAATTATACTTTGATGTGTATTTTTGGTGAAACCCTAAGCTTATAGGGATAATTGTTGATCTTAATCACTTCCATAATAGAGTATTTAATGGTACCTCAACTTATTTTATGTTACATACTTAGGGATATGATATTAAAATGCATATGGTTGATGAAATTTTGATATGTGGCACCTATCCCCTTTAGTTATATTACACCAAATATATTGAGTCAAATTGGTGACATGTGGAATTAATTATATTTGGAAATGAGTTAACCTATATTGGGATTAATGATTTTCCCATCCATTATTATTAATGGAGATTTATATAAATGATATGAACATCATTACGATGGATAAAAGTAGGTGGAAAATGTTTTATTAGTTGGAATTGTATTGGATGTTGTTCCCCTCAAATTGACATTATTATATTGAGATATTTTGTGGAGTGATTTCTTCCTTAAGGAGTTTTATATGAATTTTATCTACCTTAAAGATAATTATTTTATTTATTATTATATTACATATTAAGGCATCTTAATCCACAAACATTTCTTATATTGTTTGATCTTTATTATTATTTACATATTTTTATTATTATTTATTTGATAAGGTAAAATTGGGTTTTACTGTGACCTAGAACCATGAGAGTGTATTATAAAAGTTTTAATAAGCCATCCAGGCCTGAGAGAACAAAATAGAAAAAATAGTACTTAGAATGAAAATAGGAAATAGAAAACTAAAATTAATCTAGGAGGAAGGTCCTTCCTAAGTGTCTTCAGCAGTAGTGTTGTCCTTTGCCAAGATGAATGGTTTGTCTTTTGAAACCTTGGCATGAGTATGGTTCTAAGGACCGCTAGTTGCCTCCTTAGGGAAGATCATCTTGGGTCACAACCTGCCTTTAACTTGCAAAGGATTTTATTTAGGGGGGACCCACTTGGTGGATCCCATGAGGGGATTTAAGGACCTAGGGAGATTTCATAACCAAGGATTGGGGGCACTAGGTAGAGTTGAAAAAACTCTAGATAGTAGCCTCAGCCGCCTAATGAAGTTCATTATAGTCTTGGATCAACTTTACTAGGCCAAAACCTACCTACTGAACCCTCAAATTGAAATTTTATAGAAATTGTCTATTCTTTTCTAATTCCTCCATCACTATGGTCTTACATTTCCAAGCTGAGGTTATAGGATTCCCAATTTCAATGGTTTTAGGCTTTTGGATAAACATCAATTTGAGAGGTAGGTCATTAGGGAGGGGGGGACTGGGAGAAACTATTTTTGGGGGAGTGCATAGGGGGTAGGTGAGATCCCTTAGTAGGATCCTCTATTGGGGAGTCCTCCTGAGAGTCCTCCTCAAAAGAGGATCCCCTAAGGGGACCTTCCAACCTAAGAGGGTCTAACCATGTTTAACAAGTAGGAGGATTAGACCTTGATGGAGGATGGGGTTTGTATAGTTAACTTGGTGGAGTAGAATATTAATTTATATAGACTTGAGAAAGAAATATGGAAGAGTAATTTTAAACCTAATGAAGTGATTTAAGAGTAGGAAATGATGTGAAAAAATTAAAACATGCTTACCTTATAGAGTCATGTACCTCATGATATGAAGTCAAATATCTAGTCAATATCTCAAGAGGTCATCTTGAGGGAACCCTTTCTTATCTATTTTCATAAAGTCATTCATTATGAATAATTGCTATAGGGATTCTTGATTCTTAGACTAGTTTTTAAATTCCTATAAACCTGCATAGGACATGCCCATGGCATCAACGATGAATTCCTTTGAGACATTTATGGTGATGCCTCACATGGTAACCTTTCATTTAGTCCATACCACAATGAAGTCTCAAGAAACCATGGCATTGTGTTCAGTAATGCATTCCATAAACTCTGTAAGGCCTTTCTTCTTGAGTTTCTTCTATACTTTCTTTTTCTTGTAGACCTCTTTACATGATGTGGGTTCTAAGTGGTCTCTATCACCTCCCATGGTTTCTAGAAGTGCAGAGATGGAGTGGGAGAGTGGAAATTTCTGGATGGGAATGCCTACCAAGGTCACATAAAAATAACTAATCCCCTTCTCTTCAAAATGAATGTAAATATATTAAATTATGATTTACCCCATCGAGTTAAAGGGATACACATGTGAGGGGATTAGTATATTAATTTTTAATAGTACCTTAAATGTGGATGACATTATACACCTTTGGGGGGATGCTACTTGCATTATAATAGTTGGTTAAATGATCAAGATCAACTCCAATGCTAGTGAGGAGGTCGACCACCCCATTTCCTTCTCTATAAGTGTGAATGAGTTGGAAATGAGGTATGATTTTTATAATGTGCTTCATGTCATCAATAAGCTATTTGATTATGTGTGATGATATAGGTTTTACTTCTAGGGCATTGAGGATGATCAGTGAATCACCCTATATAATGATCCTATTTTGGTTTTTTTTGATGCTATCTAAATACCCCAAAGGGCTGACTTAGCCTTGATAAGATGGATTGTTTGATTACCCATGGGACTTGAAAAAGTAGCCACCATCTCCCTTGCAGAGTTTTTATGATTCCTCCTCCCCTAGTAGGACCTAGGTTGCCCTTTGAGGCCCCATTAATGTTCCATTTCACCCATCCCTCAGGATGAGACTTCTATTTAGTTTATTTGCATATTAAGTTATTGGTTGAAAGATTAAAAACCTATTGAAGATCCTAGTTTATGAGAATGAGCAAGGATAAGGGGGGTAGGGTATTTATCTTTAGGAGGAAAGGCTTTCCAATTTTGAGATATGGAATGATAGAGATGGGGGAAGGCATTTTTCAGCTGGTGCCTTTTGTTGAAGAATAGGCCATCATTGCAAATTTTCTAGATGTACTAGAACCAGTGAGGAAGGGAAAGGCACCAGAGGAAGGTCAGGGAAAGAATGGTCCATGGGGGGTTCCATTATAGAATGAGGTCCATGATGTTTTTAGGTTTAACCCATGACATGTTGAGGTAATTTAGAATCCAATTAAACAAAGTTATTCTAAAGGGACATTCTAGAAAAAGGTGCTAAATATAATCTTTTGCTCTGTGATAGATCAAACATATATTGGGGATAATAAATCCTATTTTGGCTAAGTTTTCCATAGTTAGGATTCTATTATATGACACAAGCCAAAAGAAGAAATTAACCTTGGGGGTTAGGTGCTTAACCCAAAAAAATTTCCAGTGGTCCCAGTTGCTTTCCAAATTCAGTTCAATGACATGGCCTGAGGACACTAAGTATGATCCATTATCTTTAGCTATCTAGACAAAATAATCTTCCTTCTATATGGAGGAAATGTGTGTCTATTTTAAATCTTGATTAAGGTTTTAAATGGCTTGTGATTCTTCCAAGGTAAGATCTTCATTGGGAAGTACCTTCCAACACTTTGTTCCTTAATTTCCTAGTAATATTTTAACTTGGATCCCCATCTTTACTTGAGCTATCTATACCACCCATCCCATGTCTCCTAGCCTAAGAGGGGGTGGGGGATAACTAAGCATCTTCCCAAAAATCAAATTTCTCTCCATTACCAAATTTCTAAAGAATGCCCTTCTTTAGGATATCTTTATAGCTGGTTATGCCTTTCTAAAAGGTGGATCCATTAGTGGGTCCTTCTTCTCACATGAAGTCATCCTCCTCCACTCCTTCCAAATATTTGGAATTTAAGATTCTTGTCAATTATCCATTTTCTTTCATCAGGTGCTAGCCCATTTTTTTCCAATAATGCTCTATTTATAGAATTTATGCTTCTCAAGATGAGGCCTCTATTTTCTTTAGGGAGATAGAATTTTTCGCAAGCCACCAAAATGAATCTAAATCTTTCTTTAGTGCCTCTCCATAAGAATTTTTTTTAGATTTGTTCAATTTTAGAGGTAACATTGGATGGCATTTTAAATACTGACATTAGGTAAATAGGAATACTCTGAATAGAAGCCTTGAGAAGCTGGTATTTCCCTACTTGGGTGAGAAGGTGACCTTTATAGGCCACCAATTCACATTGAATTTGATCAATAAGGGGGTTCTAAAGTTTGTATTCCATTTTTATATCAAAGAGATGGATACCTAGGTGATTAGCTAACAATTTTACCACTTAGCAGTTAAGAATTTTGGCAAATTTTCTATGTTGAGGTAGTGGTGTATTGATAAAGAAGAGGAAACTCTTTTGAAAGTTGATGCATTGGTTGGACAATTTTTCATAGTTATTAAGGATACATTTGAGGCACTTGAATTACTCAATTAAATCATCTCCTAGGATTATAGTGTCATAATTAAATACTGATAGGTGATAGGATTAGTATTTTGGGCCACTGAAATACCCTTTATCAAACCCTGGTTGTAGGAACTTTAAACTTCTCCCAAAGGTTTTAAATAAGATGATGAAGAGGTATGGAGAGAGGGGATATCCCTATCTTAAACCTCTTGAGGTAATAAATAAAACTTTAGGAACCCTATTTATAACAATGGAGAATCTAAGGGTGGCAATACAATTCTATATTATTTTTTGGGTATCATGATTTATCCCAAGATTTTATAGAATTTGAATAAAAAAGCACCATTAAATACAATCATAAGCCTTTGACATGTACATTTTGAGTATCATTCCCTATATTTAAGATTTGGTGATGGAGTGCACAACTTCATGAGTTATGACAATGCCATCAGAGATTTTCCTGCCAACTATAAAAGCCTCCTGCTTCTCCCCAATGACTGAGTCAAGAAGGGATTTCATGTATTTGAATAGGATGGAGGAACACATTTTGTAAGTGGTTTTTAATAAGATAATTGGCCAAAAATATTAAATGTTCGTGGTGCTTTGTTTCTTTGGGATTAGGATGAAAAAGGTATTATTGATTTCTTTAAGAATGGATTTGGAGTGGAAGAACTCTTTGGTTACTTCTTAAAATTCTAGGTGAATAATGTCCCAGTATTTTTGGAAAAAGAAAGGAGGAAACCCATTCGTACCATGTTCCTTGAATCCATCCATGAGGAAGAAAACACTTTTGATTTCCTCATTGGAAGGGGTTTGGATGAGGGAGGTATTATCCATAGTTGATAAGACTTTATTGAAGTTGGATAGTGTAGAAGAGACTAGAAGATTATTAGGCTCACCATCCTCCAAAAGAAGGTTATTAATTTTTTAATAATATGTTAGGAGATGTCATCCTCATCCTTGTTGATGGTTTCATCTTCCATTTGAAGTTGGGATATTCTATTGATATTACTATGTCTAGAGGTTGAGTGATGGATTTTTTTGTATTTATGTCTCCCTCCTTCAACATAAACATCTAGATATTTGCTTCTAGTATGCCTCTTCTTTTGATTCTAGATTGTGAAAATGACATAAAATATTTTTTTACTTGGAATCCACATGCTCATTATAATCCCCAGAGGCACTAATCTCTTTAATAATTGAAAGTTCCATTTTAAGGGCATTTTTATGTAGAAAAATATCTCTGAAAATTTCCTTGTTCTAGATTTTTAGCTTGATTTTGAGGAAGTCAAGATTTGTGAGAATGAACATGGATGGTATTTATAAGGGTTCTTCCCACCATTATTTCAAGGAATAAATTAAATTGGGGTGATGGTCTACTTGTTTTCTATAAATACTAGAAAATTGCACACTATGGTTTTAGATGTCAAAATACCCCTAAATGCCCAACTTACCATCTGCACCCCTTTTGAACATAAAATTGAGTAAAAATGCTCTTTGAACAACTAAAATTATAATCCACCTTGATAAAACTTAACCCCTTGACCAAACTTGACCATTTTAACCAAACTTAACCTTCAACTACTAATGGTTAGCCTGAGCATTGATGATCAGGTCATCAAACTTGCTTAAAATCTAATTCTAGATGTGTACAAGATAAGCATTGCACAATTTATCAACTTCACTTATGCAATTAGAATAAGCTTTAAAGCATTGTAATTATAAATTTTATCCTCCTACCTAATTAGCAACTTCATCCTCCTCTCCTCCATCTCCTCTTGCCTATAAAAGAAAGAGAGTAGGACCAAGAAAGGGGCTTCGGGATCTTGATCTTATAGATCTTATTATATATTAAAGTTTTCTTTGTAGGTTTATATCAAGTTTATAAGTGTAATAGAGACCCAAGCCTTTGTTTAAATCACTCCAAGATTCACCAATCAACACTATTTTAAAATTATTCTAGACCTCAACAATCAAGCTAAGTATTTATCTCTTGTTGGGATCAAACATTAGTTTATTTGTTTTATTCATTTACCTTTATCTTATTTCTAACCTACTAACTCTAACCTATTAAATAATTAACTAACCCATAATAACCTACTTTAGCTATCTACCATTTTCCCTCTAACCTCTAAACTTGTAGATGCAGCCTTTTACCTTAATCAGACCTATTAACAGTAACCATCGATAGTTATCCTGATCGTTGACTGTCAACTATCAAACTACTATCAGTCACCCTAACTAACAAAGGTTAGCTATCAAAATAATATTAGTCATCCAACCACTAATGATTAATTTGACTGTTGATGGTCACCCTGACTATTGATGATCATTGTATGAACTTTTTGAAAAAAACCAACAACCATTAACCAAAAACCATTAACCAACAACCAAACCTCAACCAAACCCTATTTTTTGAACTCCCTATCACTTCACATATCAAAAATATCAACTAAAACCTACCTTAACATTTTTTTAATAATTTATCATTCACCTAAATGTTATTTTTTTAGAACACTAGCATTTCTTTGAAAAGTTTTTATTTCTTTTGATTTAGTACTTTCATTTATGTTATGATATCTTTCTTATCAACTTTTATTTTATTAACATTAACTTGTTTTAAAAGGTGGATTAATATCCTCCTTGATAGCTCATGCTTCTTGGATTTAGCTTTCTAGGCAATCCACCCACTTACCTAACTAAAAAACCATTTTTTAGTTCTCTCTTATTGTAGGTTATATTTCGAAGCCAAAGAAGAGTATCTACAACCATCTGGATTATGGAGCACACACCCATCTAGGTTATACTAACCTCTACCCCTCTTTCAGTTTTACCTTTCTTCTATAAATAGAAAAAGAAAAATTCACAACCAAACCCTAATTTTCTAACTCTCTATCATCTCACATATAAGAAAAAACAACTTCACCCTACCTAAACATTTCTTTAATAATTTAGCATTCACCTAAATGTTATTTTTTAGAACACTAGCATTTCTTTGAAAAGAATTTATTTCCTTCGATTTAGTACTTTCATTTATGTTATGCTATCTTTATTATCAACCTTTATTTTATCAACATTAACTTATCTTAAAAGGTGGATTGATAACTTCCTAGATAGTTCACGCTTCTTGGATTTAGCTTGCTAGACAATCTAGCCACCTACCTAACTAACCAACCCTTTTCTAGTTCTCTCTTATTTTAGGTCATCTTCTCAACCCAAATAAGAGTATATATAACCATCTGGATTATGGAGTGTACACCCATATAGGTTATACTAACCTCTACCCCTCTTTTAGTTTTATCTTTCTTTTATAAATAGAAAAAGCAAAATTTGAGTAAAACACTTTCGAATCTGAAGGGATAACATTTGGGCTTAGAGATCTTATCTTCTTCAAAGACCAAGGGGTTGTGGTTGGACCCAATTTTAGGAAAAGAAGAAAGTCTTCTGAAAAAAATAATGTCCCATTTTAAAGATAACAAGAGTCTATTGAGGTAGACCTAAATCAATTTTTCTCTTAACCTTCTATTGGTTCATGTATATGGGATTCCATTAAGGTCCACATCAACTAAGCCCATGCTTGCAATGAAGTCATTAAAATATATCATGCTATCTATAAGGTCGATGAGACCACCCTTTTTGTCACCCAAGGTGAGAAGAGTGTTGAAATCACCCACCACAATCTAGTTCTAGTTAGTACAATTCTTATGAAAATCCACTAGTGCCTTCCAAAGAACATTACATATTTTTATTATTATTCAATATATATAAATTATTATGTGTGTGGATATTACCATTTTATTTCTTGTGGGACTTCAATAGATCAAAATATTGGGATTATGGAATACCAATTTATAGTGTTAAATACGTAATGTCATCCATTTAAAATTAATTTATGTTTAAAAAACTTCTTTGACCCTTTTTCATAAGGAATTCTAATTTTAATACTAGTTAGTATAGGCAAGGAAGCATTTATTGCTTTTGACATTACCTCTTCTTCCGATTTTTGGGTGTCTATTTGTAACATCATGCCCTTAATAGAAATAAATGATTCATTAATATTGTTCTTGATATTTTTTCATGGTATAATTTTAGAGAAAGAATATCAATGCACTTACATGTGGACTTGCATTTAAAACATCTTTACATAGAGTGATTGTGTGAGGCCAATTTCTTTTTCTTTTATATTTTACTCATGGATATGAGACATTATGATTTTATATTTTGAGGAATGATGTGTAAATTTTGTATATGTTTCATTGGATACTTCATGTTTTTATGTATCAAAGGAATTGCAATAGTATGTAGACATTGACAATTTTTCATATGATTTTCAGATCCTAGACAATGATCAACTATCTTCACATGCTTATTTCATATGCAAGGTTGTATGGTTAAGTATTTTATATTAGTATTAATAATATATATGGCCATTTTATTATTATGAATAAATATGAATGATTAATTTTTTATATTTTATTGATAATTCCTTCTTTTGATTATATGATCTTAGTATGTCACATTGAGTTCTAGCTACTAGCTATTTTTCCATGCATGCATTTGATTTTATCTTGATTTTGAAGGTGATAGGCATTAAAGAGGGATTATGAGAGGATCAATCACACCATTCACCATATATGCACAAACAAAACATTTCCAACCTTTATATAACATTTATGAGTTTTAATTCATGTTTAGATAGCTTCTAGTGTTTTTACTAGTTAGTTATTATTATTTTTAACTATTTTGGCCTTATCTCATTATTCATTTATAATTTATTGAAACCTTATATAATAGTCCCTATACCTCTTGGAATTTAAAATTAGGTTGTGCCTGTTTAACCCTAAATTGATAGTATGTAGGGATAGGGTTGAGATTATATAAATAGTTCAAGCATAAGGGTGATAAATTAATTTATAACATGCCAATTAATTACAAACTCAAATAAATGAATATTCTAAATTATAATAATGATATATGCTAAATATAGAAAGTAATAAATTATAAATATGTTAAATTAATTACAATACCAAAGAGGAATGCTACTTTATTAGGTTTACTATGCACAAGTATATTTAAACTGGAAATGGGTGGGAAGTATGCATGATTAATAATCTTGATTAGTCATTAGATTATATAAATTATAATTTTGTAGTCGTAGATACTACTATCATTTATAGACATTATTGTCGATGTTAGTGTCTAGCTATGACACATGCATCCATTAAAAAATAATGAATGGATCTTGATTCAACTGACTAAATTATTTTGTGTTTTTATCAACTTTCTATAAATATATTCAGATCTAGGATACAGATGTCACTCTTTACCACTTGATCAAACTCTATCTCTTCACCCTTATTCACCCTTAGAATGAGTTTGATAATAATGAGTTAGTGGGATCATGGTGTTGAGCTAACCTCAATGACCCTTATATCACTAATCATTGCTTATATAGCCAATACTCTAAGGAAGGCCTTATACTTATGTAGTTCTCCCTTATGTGTGGAAGTGTGTGTGCACAAGAGTGAAAAATACTATATAAAGATGTATGCAATGATATAGATTGTATCTTGACAAATATCATTCATGGGATAATTTTTGAATGATTTAGACCTATCATATGACTACTTCTATGATTGATATGAAAATAGGTATGAGTAGGGTAGAATATCTTGGTTATGGAGTTGATTGATTTAGTTTTAGTAGGTGTTTGATAGGTATTTTCTAGATTATGAATGAGAAGGCTTAGAGTTGTATTTATACCACACCTTTTGAAAACATCTCATGGTAGGGTTAAATAAGACAAATAAGTCAATCCATAGGGTTTAAAACATTTACATTTTGGATGACTTATAACTACTGAATATTAAATAAGGACATGGGCATTATCATTGATGGCAGTTTCCCTCTATGGTCGGTAGTGTCCAAAAGGTTAGAAAAAAGGTATGGATCTAAAACTGAAGTGAAGGATTTTTATCAAATTTTAATCTTTCTATGTATTATTGAAGATTTGGGTCATCAAAATGATATGTATCTAACTAAGAGATAATAATTTAGGTGTAGTGAGATGGTGAATATGAGCCTTTCAGTAGTAGGATGGTCTAGAACAAAAAGATAGGGCCTTGATTAATATTTGTCAAATGTACAATACTAAGATACTATAAATATTAAGTTCTGGTATTTATAATTCCAATATTAAGTTCTGGTAACTACATGAATCCAGATTTATAAATTATACCTTTAGCCATTTTATAATTGAGTGTAATACAAGTAAAACCATTTCTTACGTGCTCATTTAAGGCCTAGGACCTATACTTATGGGTTGGTTGGATTTTGAATTAGTTTTTTTGAATTTTGGTCCATCAAGGACCCCTATTTATGGCATTGAAAACATAATTATAAGGAACCACTTACCTTTTGTTAAATTTTATGTAAGTGGGATTTACTTATGCAAGTACACCTATGTGTTTGTGTAAGAAAAGTAAATGCATATGTAATAAAGAGGTTTGTTTTATAAGAGTGTTTGTTGGGTTTTTGGAGATAGTTAAATAAATGTGGCCATTCTTTAGAATTTTTTTTCTTATATTTCAACTTTTGGTTTTTTTTAGGGTTATACATTTATATTTTTGGAGAGCTTATGCTTGGGAGTAGGATATTTTGGAAAATATTGTTCACGTTAAGGGCTTGAAGGTTGAGGTATATCTCTTAGTATGGTATTTTATTGTTTTCTACATGTTTTCCAACACATTTAAATTAATGTTTTTATTACTTTATTATTGTTGTAATATATATTTTCCTCACTTGTTTTAGTAACTAGTGGAAACTAGCTGTAAAGGGAAATTTTATGGTGGTTTAAGCTTTGTTTTTTGCAACTATTTCTTTAGATTTACTAAGACTTTTTTCACTAATTTTTTTTTCTATTTTTTATTGATTTCATTGGGATGATTAAGCACTATTATACCACCTATTAGGTTAGGCATATGAACTAGTGATTATCTAATGAGGGAGGTGATGAGAATTTGATTTTGCCTTGTGGAATAGGTCCTTAAAGGGGACTATGAATGGGTTTTCATATGAAAAATATGAGTATTAACCCCATTATATTTTTTAATATTTATGGGTTCTTACTCTTAAAAAGTGGAACCTTAAAAAAGGTTGAAAAGCCACTTTTTCATTTGATGAAATAAGATTTATAAGGATGTATTATGATTCAAAGATATCATGGTTTCATGGCATAGAAATCCATTTTGATACATAGGAATTGTTTTATTAAAAATAATGTGTCTCTTTTTCTTCCCTCTAGGAATGCCTTGTTATATATTTTTTATTATTTTGTGTGAGGTTGTATGTATGTTGTGGCTTGGAAAACATATTTTATTCTATATTTGGACTCTTATTTATCATTATATTTAAACCAAGTTTTGAACAAGTACATTTGTTGTTGGTTATGACCTTTACCCTTGGGATTGGGGGAAGATATGAATAGTTATTATGTGATGATGCCAATAAGATAGGTGAATAAGCACAAGGGTGATAAAAAAATCTATAATAGGACAATTAATTATAAAACTTAGATAAATAATGTTCTAAATTTAAATTCTAATATATGCTAAAATATAAAGTATAACTATTCATTGATATTGTAATGAATTAGAAACACAAGTAATTAGCTAGTTTATTTTGTGCATGTAGATCTAGGTTGAAATAGTTTGTAAGTGGACTAGATCAAGATCCTAAAATAGTCATAATATTATGGAATTTTATATTCTATGGCCTCAAATTCTTGTGTTATTTCTAGATGGTTATTTCAATACTATTGTCTAACTTTGATGCATGTGTCCACTATGGAATATTAACTGAATTTGGGTATGACCACCTAGAACCTTATGGGTTTTATATCAAATTTAATCTATTGTGTTTAGATCTCATGCAAAGGTTTTTGTTCTTTGTAAAATGATCAAACCTTAGTTTTCTCACCCTTAGAGTGATTGTGGGAAAAATGGGTTAGTGGGCACATAGTATCGAGATGACCCAAAGAACCGTCTATCAATGGGCATTGTCTACATAAATAATACTCCAAACATGGCCTAAAACTTATGTAGTTATCATCTATGTGTTATATTTTGTGCACATAAGGATGCAATGTTTGATAAACAAGTAAATAGAGTGACCTAGCTTATATGTTGGAAAATATGACTCATGGAATGTTCATTCAGTACTTTAGACCTAAAGATGGGTTATCTCTATGATTGATATTGAAATAGTAAATAATAAGGAAGATTTTCTCATTTTAATGCTTGATTAAATGCCTTTGGTAGGTTTCCTTGTGAGTTTATAGGTCTATGCTAGGTGAGAAATGAATGATGATTGATATTATATATACTAATCCCTTTTGGGAATATCTCGCATTAAAACAATTCGGATGATAATAAGGACAAATTAAAATTGTAAATTTAATGAATTTAAGGCACCAAAAACTTAGTTTGGCACATGAAATTATCATTAACATAGGCATCTGGCTGGGATGCAAGTGTTTAGGTAGTTGGAAAATAGGTATAGGTCTAGAACTTGTAGAAGATGATAATAAGCATGTTCAAAGGATTTTTCACAATATAAAAGGCATGGCCATCAAAATGATATATGGTTGGACTAAGAGATAAGTAATAGACATAAGATATGTAAGATGAAAGCATTTAGGTATCAAGAAGGTCTTATAACTAAAGGGTACAATCATGAGAAGTACTTGCCAAGTATATAAGACCAAGGTGTTATAAAATTTAGATTTAGTGTATACATTTATCCCCCCTTTAAAATAGTAATGAAATTGCTAGTTTAAAGGAGAATGAATTCATACCTAAGTGTGTATAACACACTTTGTCTTTGCATGAGTCCCACTTGAGTGATTTTTTGGTGACTGAATTAAAACCAAGGGCATATTATAGTATATAATGAGTGCATATTTTATGGAATTGAAATAATTTTAAATGATTGAAAGTAAAGCGAACAAGGTTAGGAGTACACATGTGTATTGATGTAATCATCTTGAATTTTGGAATTTTTTTGAAGGGATGATTTATTATGAAAATTTGGAGTTGAGATTAGGACAATAGTAAAACTTGAAAGTGCAAATATATATAAATATTTTAGGAAAACTTGCCTCCAACCTTAGATAATAGGTGAGTTTCCACCTGATAGTGTAATACCATTCCTCGATTTAGTATGCCTTCTTATTGGCAAGGTGTTTTTGTGATTCAAGTGTGTCAAGTTCCTTTTCATCTTATTTAAGGGATTATGAGCATATTAAAATAAGGATCCTTTGATGGTGTGTTTATTTAATCTTGATTTTGATTACCCTTGTAGGAGAAATAATGAAGGACCTTATCAGTTGCAAATAAAGTAGGAACATTCTATGATGTGTGTGTTTTAGTGCTATCATCAATGCATATTAATTATTAACATGATGTTATACCTTTCTTGGGGTTATTGTGGATACTTTAGAGGTACCCTAATTTTAGTGATTGGCATATTCACCATTATTTTAACTATCATATTTTTCTCTTTCATTTCTTGATCTTACCATTAAATGCATGACACCTTATTATCACTAGTGTTCTAAATGACTTGTTTACCTCTTTGAGGGGGTTTTAGTGTCGATAAGTTAATATAGGCAAGTTTTTCCATAAAACCATATTTATGCTAATTTTAGTGTTTTGTTTAAAAGTCATCTGTAGACACTAGAAAACTATATATTATAGTTATAGATGTTGAAATAAAAACTAGACCACCCCTATACCCCTTTGAGACTACTTCATAACCTTTTAATCACTAAACCTAAGTAGAAAATGACTAATTTTGACCCTTCTACCTTTGACCTATCTACCACCAATGGTCGACCCCTAATCGCTAATGGTTATAACCAACCATTTACAATCATCCTTTTAACCACCTTAAGGGTTAACTCCAACTCAGCTCCACCTTGATTTTTTATTCTTAACCACTCACATAATTATGCATGTTAAGACTAAAATTAGATGACCTATTGAACACCTTGTTTGAAATTATTGTTTCACCTCTCCCTTCCTTCTATAAAAAGAGAGGATGAAGAGGTGAAAGGGAGGGAAACAATCATTAGAGAGAATAATCCATTATCAAAGCTTCTTGTTTTATAACTTATTTTACAAGTTTTATTTTGACGAATCTATGGAAGTTTTCAATGATCACAATAGAGAGCACAATCATTGTAATTCATCAATCATATCAAAGACACTAACACTCTATCAAAATTTCTTTATGCTCCAAAATAAGTTTTCAACCACTCACCTTAGCATTCTTCATGAAAAAGAGTAAGTATCTATTTTCAATAATTATTTCTTTTGTTTCTATCTCACAACTAGTCTCCAACCTAAAACCACCTAGAATCACTCAACCACTTTCTAGACCAAACCTAACCTTTACCTGAACTAGATATAATAGTAATCACTAATGATAACCTAACCACTAAAAATTTTCTCCTAATCACTGATGGTTACTTGACTATCAATGGTCACCCAATTGTTGATGCTTCACCCAACCACCAATGATCACTATGTGATAATTCTAATAGTAAGTTAATTCCACCTATCAAACCTTAACCAAATCCCACTTTTTGACCTTCTACCTAAGCACAAAACATTACCCTATTTTTTGAACCACATTTTATTTTATTAGCATTAATATCTAATCATTTATTTTTATAACTAGTTGAATTAATCTCTTTTCAAGCACTTCTTGCATTTGATTTTAGTATATTCTATTATTTATGTAAGAAATTTATATTCCATTTCTAGAACTTGACTATTTAAAAGGGTGGATTGATAGCCTCCAAGGAAGTTTGTGCTTCTTGGATCTAGCTTTCTAGGCAATCGACCCTACCATCTAACTAATCAACCATTTCTTTAGTGATTTCTTATCTGAAGGTCATTCCTCCCTAGACAAAGAGGAGTATTATAACTTTTTGGATCACAGAGTGCAAACCAAATCTAGGTTATAATAACCTCATCCTTATTTTATGTTTTAAAAATTTCTTCCTCAAAAATAAAGTAAAATTTATGTGAAACATTCTGGCACGCTCAGTGGGACCCTTGAGTCTTTCCTTGGATTCATAGTTGCATATAGGTGCTTCTTATTTTTTTTTATCATACAATGAAATCAAAATTTCATTTTAGGCTTAAAATTGATTGCATACATTATTTTCTTGCTTATTTTAGCTCACATAGTTTAATTAATCAAGTGAATTAATCATAGCTTCACTCTTATCACACACATAAGACCAAACACATTACATATAATCAACATAAAAATATTGACATAAGGCTCGATTGGGATTTCATCACCTAGTGGTCACCTTTCTTGGCTATCCTACTTAGATTTCATCACCAAGGGGAGAACCAACTCAGTATGTTGGTTGAGTATAATCTCTAACAACTTGGTATATTATGGCTAAGCACCCAACTTGGTATAGTGTGTGAAGTGAGAGGGTAGGCCCCAATATCAATCCACGTAACAAGTTCTAGTATAGATATTGAGAACCTTTAACTACTTAAAACCATCCTTAGATATCTTCTTCTAGTACCCACTCTAAAAACCAAGTTGAGTCACACAATTCTTAAAGTTTAAGGCATAAGCCACAAGAGTGACTAAAAAGGACCTTAGGATTTCATATGCTTTTAGTGTATGCTATATTTCTTTGACTTTTTATTATCTTATATTTGTTTGAGTTGTGAGATTGATTTTACCTTCCTCTTTTCCTTATCTACATGGTTTTGACTAGGCAATAGCTAAGAAACCAAGGAAATCAAGATCTACCTCCTAATCTTTTGTCTTCCTCTTCACCCTCATCCATGGAGTACATCTTAGATGTAGAGAGTTCTCCCCATCCTATAAGAATTCTTAACATCCATTATATAGTTGCCTAAGCTGATGTGGATTTTACCACTTTTTTGGATAATAACCCCATAGCCCTCCAACATTACCTTAACACCATATCTCACCATACCCCTACTTTAATTTTGCCTATTGACCCACCCTATGACATGCCACCCCACCTTATGGGTAACACTTCTATTACCACCATTTTCATGCAACCCTTGGTCACCCAAACATCCTCTTCTATCGATAATCCCATAAACACCACCATCCAAAACCAACTCACCCAACCAACTAACATGCAAACACCTTCTTCCACAACTAACAACCCTTCTAGTATAAGATTAACCCAACCTTTGGCCATCAGTACTCCAATTATCATGAGAGTACCCTCTATTAGTGCCACCACCCTTCCTCTTTCTTCCAACCCACCTACCTCCACTCCATTCTATATTTTGGTGGTCCTCATACCTTTTACCCTTCCACACATTAGTACCAAAATTACCACATATCTCTTATCTACCAACCCAACCTTAATCAATCCCCCATAAATGCCCATTACACAAAACTTGATGTAAGTCCCTAACCCATAAGGGTATGTATCTCTACCTTCCACCCAACCACCTATCTCCATGTATTCATATGTGGCATCATCCCAAATACCCATGTCCACATCAAATACATGGCAGCTTCTCCACCCCCACCAACTATCAGTATGTTGCACCTACCCAAAACCAACATAATAAACCCTATAACTATGGGGGTACACAACCACAAATAGACCTTGTCAAAATGTTAATGGAAAAAATGGGTAATTTGGACTCATCTATCTCTGGTGCCCATAACCTCTTATCTTATGACCAAATATGCAATGGACCAATTCATCCATCTATCCCCATTTGACCTTATCCTCCTCAAAGGGAACTTATAATTTTTTTAAAAATTTAGAGAAAGGAAGACCCTCAAAAACATCTGAGAGCATTTAGGCATTCTTGTTATTTTATCACCTATGATGATTGTCTCCTTCTCCAGAACTTTCCTATGTCTCTGTTAGGTCAAGCACTATATTGCTACAATGCTATTACAAAGCACTCCCTTTTTTCTTTTGCCCAACTAGCTCAGACTTTCTTAGATCACTTTTATATAAACATATCTAAGAAATATTCCATCACTAATCTTTACTCTATTTAGCAATTTGATGATGAGTCCATAGCTGAATTCCTAGCCCATTGGAAAAGCTTAATAAATCAAGTCTCTTTCTCTTTTCCCCAAATTGAGCTGATTGAACTCTTTGCTCAAGTTTATGGCAAACACATTTATTCCACTTTATGGGTTCAGACTTTTAGGACCTTCGATGAGGCTTTCACCGTGGCACAAAAGTTAGAGAATAGATCCATTGATGAAGGGAAGTTGAAATTGAGAAACAAGAATTAAACCTCAAATCAAATGAGACTCCCTCCTCAAAACCTAATAATCAAACCAACACTAACTCCAAAAACAAGGGAACCACAAATGTGGTTATCCTTAAAACTACCCCTTCACCCATTGTTAACCTACTTAACTCTCTTGATTCCTCCAATAAGAACACTAAAAACCCAAACCACAATAACCAAAATTAATTTACTTCACTAGGGGAATCATATGCTTTGGCCTTGGAGAAGTTGTTAAAAAAATATCATATAACTCCTTCTGATCAAACCTATATAGTAATTTGATTCTTCTCATCCTATACCTAGTTGGTATAAGGAGAATGAATTTTGTGCCTTCCACCATGTCATTGGACATTACATTAGTATGTGTAATACCTTTAAGAACATCATCAAAAATATCATCAACAGGTGGGAACTTATGTTAGATAACCCCAACACACCACTAAATTAAGCACTTGACATCTTTAGATAGCCATTTCCCAACCATGCCCCTTCCATGAACAATGAAAACAATAGAGTAGAATCTTATCATAACCACAAAGTCCATACCATTAACATAGTTCTTAGTTAACTCATTACTAAGGAAAACATCACCCAAACCACCTTTCCTCCCCCTCCACTTATTGAGGTAGTGGATTTGATCTCCATTCCTTTGAAAAATGAAACCAAGGAAATAATCACTTTCCTTTCTCCACCTATCAAGATAGTGGAGTCACCCACCTTTATTTTAGAAGACATACCATAAGAGGTAGCCATTTCTACCATACCCTTCTCCTCTATCATATTATAATCCATTCTTCCTTTGAAAAACATCCCTAAGGATGAAATCACTCTACCTACCTCTCCCATATGAGACTCATCTTCCCAAACCCTAGAGCCTTTGATTGAGGAAAAAGATGAGGTAACCACTTCTCTCTCTTCACCTAGGTATTTGTCCTTTGAGATTAATATTAAAGGGATCAAATCCATCTATAAGCCCTGCTCTAGACTAGTTCAAAACTTGGAGTACTTATCCCAACCTAATGTATATTATGTGACATTTTGGCACCATCTTAGTCTTCCTTACCTAACCAAGTAAGAGCCTCCAACCATGCCACTATCATCCCAACCTTCTATTTCCATTGTTAACTCCACTATCATCAAAATCAAACCATTGAAAACCTTTACCAATAAAACCATCTAAGTTGACTCCACCTAAACTAACCAAGTCACCTTCTACCACTCCAACCAAGCCCACCAAAAACCTTAGAATATTCCCTATTCAAAACATTACTCAACCCTCATTGAAATTGGAACTAACTTCACCAAACCTATCAAAGAAACCCCAAACCAAGCTAACAAAGGAGGTAAAACCACCCAATATTTCACAAACCAAAACTTTACCTCCTCTTTCCACTTTTCCTTCTATTTTGGGACCTCACCCTTATACCCTAATGAGGAAACCAACCATCCCAAACAAAACCCAAATCTAACCACCACTTTTGGTTACACTATCACTCCTACTTTCATCCTCACCTAGTTTTACCAAACCTTATATAACCAAACCACCTACTTATTAGGCATCCACCCTAACACTTTTCACCCCCAAGTGATTCATACCAAAACCATCCACCAAGAATGCTCCTTCACCCAAATATCTTACCATCAAACCTACTCATAAAATGGCTTCCACCTCAACTACCAAACTTAAGATCTCCACACCTTTGCCACCTTTGCTTGAGTCTTACTCAACCATCTTTCAAAGATTATTGTAAGCATCTTACCTGACCTTTCCACCTATCAAACCTTTTGACCCACATAGTCCTAAACCATCCTTATATAATGAAAAATTAGTATGCTCATACCATAGAACACCTGGGCATGATACTAAGAACTATAAATCTATCCAAGTATTAATCCATCAGTTATCATGAGGATGACTTATTGTTAGATGAGCCTCTTATTAGCCTACTACTGAACTAAGATCCAATAACCATAAACCAACACTTACCTACTCCCCCACTCTCATCTTAGAGTGAAGTAGATTTAAACCAATCCTCTAGCTTGACTCTTTCCTAAATCCATACCATCCACGTGGTCACATGATCATAGGCTCAACCAAAGGATAAGGGAAAATTAAAGCACCCATTCCATGGACATATCCATCTTCCACCACCTAATCACCAAACCAACACCAAGAATATTTAACTTCCACCAAACCCAAGGTTTCAATCTTGGGTCCCTCTCAATCTAACCCATCCAAATCAATCCAATGAGTAATTCTAAAATATATTCACCAAACGACAATGAAGATGAGTTTGTATGAGTTGATCAATACCTCACCCCATCACCACCAAGTGATGATAGAATATTTTTAATCTAGAGAGGTCTAACCAAAATACCCATAACCTCTAGTGGCCTTTATCAAAGCTCTTAAAATTTCTAACCTTGTTACCTTTAAGGATTTGGAAATATCTTCCATCCATCCATATGATCCAAATCCTCCCCTCTTCATTACCATGTACATCAACCAAACCCACATAAAGAGGGTTATGATTGATGGGGGAGATAACATAAATATTATTTGCTCCCATACATATAAATAACTCAAATTACCTAAGAACATTATGTCAAAAACCTTAGTGGTTCTCTAATCATTCAATGATACCATGGCCACAACTTTAAGAACCATTTTCCTTCACATATGCCTAGGACTCTACATGCTTCGTGAGCTCTTATATATAGTAGAAGGTGAGTTATAGTACAATGTTTTATTGGGATGCCCTTGATTCATTCCATGGGATGTGTTTCATCCATGTTGTAATGATGTATCATTTTATAACATGAAGGTCAAGTTGTTACCATACAAGCTGACTTGAGTCATTTTACATCATGCAACATGACGTATTGACCCAATGAAATTCTCCTTCCTCCATCCAATAAACCTTCATCAACAAAATATAAAGCCACATATTATTATACTGATGAAGCATCCACTAGTTCATCTATCCCTTCCAACCAAATCCCCATAATGGACCCTTTAGAATTAACCTTCCAAAATCTTTAATTGGGGGAGTATCTCCTTTTGACACTAGACACTTTTCCTACTCCCCAAGAGTATAAGAGTCTTGACCAACAACCTGATTAGGAACCCAATATTAGAGTTATTGTTCCTTTTGGGCCCTCAACTTGTCAAACCAATTTCATCTATGGGGAACTCGATAGACCCCTTGACACTTCCACTACCTCTTTTTCACCTTGATTGTTCACCTCTAGTTTCTCCTATCAGATAAACCAAAATTTTCCAAGACATATCTCTATAGGTGTGATTGGAATTGATTTCATCTAGGTCAATATGAACATGGTCCACATGAGTTACTTATGATCAAGACCTAAAAACATCACAAAAATCATGGCCTTGGTTTTATACCACCTAAAAAAAACCAACCCACCTCCCATTATGATCATCGATGAGGAAATCCCATCCACACCATCCACTCCACCATTGATAACTGAGGATTATGACATCATCCCCTCTAACTTTGTTTTCATCAACATGATTAGCCTTAGACCCTTGAATTATCAAAAGGATGGGGAAACCATAACTATTCTTCTAACTCATCCTGAGATGGTAGTAGATGACTCTCCTACCATTAATATCATTTGGTGTTAGGATAATGATTCTATTCTCACCTATCTTAGTACAAAAGATTCCTCTATCCTCAAATCTCTACCTCTTGAGACTTTAACCATGTTTAATGAATATACTATGGATATCAACTTAGGTACTCTAGATAACCCACACATTGTCAAAATCAGCCAATCATTAAATTCTAAAGAGTTTTGGGATTTCCCTTCCATCCTACAGGACTAAAACATGGCATTTGCTTGGTTTTAGAGTGACATTCTAGGGATCAACCCCTTCATCAATACCCACAACATAGTCACTAACCACCATGCCAAGCTAGTTAGGCAAAAACTTTTACAAATGCACCCTCATATAGCCCTTTTCATCAAATAAGAACTTCAACATATCCTATTTGTCAACTTCATTCAACCCATTGATTATCCCTAATGGGTCTTGAATGTCATACCTATTACCAAATCCATAGGGGGACTTCACATTTGTGTGGACTTTCATGACCTTAACCTTGCTTTCCCAAAGGATGACTTTCCTTTGCCAAGCATTAACCAACTTGTTAATCTTATAGATGGCCATGAGATGTTATCTCTTATGGATTGGTTCTCAGGTTACAATCAGATCTTAATTTTCCTTGAAGATCAACACAAAACCACCTTTATCACCCCATGAGGAACTTTTTGTTATAGGGTCATGCCTTTTGGTATGAAGAATGTTGATACAACCTACCAACATGATATGAACAGCATCTTCCACAAACATATTCAAAAAATCATAGAAGACTATGTTGATGACCTTCTTGGGAAATCTGAATGTCATAAAGATCATTTAACCATTCTTAATATTATCTTTGAATAACTCATCCATTACCATGTTTGTTTTAATCCCAAGAAGTGTATTTTTGGGGTCTTGTCAAGAAATATCCTTGGATTTATCATATTCCTTCAAGGAATTAAAGTTGATTCCACCAAAATAAAATTAATCCTTGACATACTTCCTCCCACCCACATCAAGTAATTCTATAGCTTGTAGGGGAAACTCCAATCCATTTGTCACTTTGTGTCTCAACTCTCTAATCGATTTCAACTTTTCCACTACCTTATTAAGAAGGATGTATATTTTAAGTGGAATAATGAATGTCAAAAGGCCTTTTATTCACTTAAAGAGTACATTCTATTTCCACCCTTCCACATTCCTCCCAAAGAAGATAATCCTTTTTACCTTTATATCTCCACCACCAACCACTCTTTAGGGGCAATGCTATCTCATTGAGATGAACAATATAAAGAGAAAGTCATCTACTACATTAGATGTATGCTTGTATAATATGAGACTTGATATAACCATACCAAAAAACTTTGTCTATCCTTGGTCTTTATGGCGACCAAATTTCACCATTACCTTCTTAACCATAAGACCTATGTCATGACCAATACCAACCCACTCAAATATATACACTCTAAACCATACCAAAATCAATGTATGGCCAAGTGGCTCATTTTAGATAAGTTTGACCTTGATTTCCTCAATTAGAAGTCAATTAAAGGGAAAGTAATTGATTACCAATTGGTCTAAGCACCATTAGCAGACAACTAACCTCCTCCTCTTGATTTTCCAGATGAGTCCATCATGACCCTCTCTCAAGAAAAATTCACCTATCAAGTGACCATCTTATTTAATGGATAAAAATTTCAACATGGTGGGGGAACTAACATCATCCTTATCCCTCTTAATATTAAAACTCTTCTTTTATATTTCAATCTAGATTTTGAATGCACCAATAACATGGATGAGTACGAAGCCCTAGTGATATGTCTCCAAAATATATTAACCTTGGGAGTCAAGATGATCAACATTTTTGGTGACTCTCAACTTGTGGTCAATCAAATAAATGGATCTTTTTAATCTAATAATAATGTTTTTTAATAGTATAAATAACTAGTTGATGTACTCTTAGCATCATTTGAACACTACCGTATCTAAACTATTCCATGATCTACAAACAAGTTTGAAAATATGATGGCTTTTATCGCATCCCAAATCTCATATTCACCCTATGACTCCAAGTTATCTATCATTATCCATCAGCTTACACAACCCTCTTATGTCAAATTAGACTCTCCTACCATCTTCAATTTGGAGGAAACCCAAACTGACCTTTGGTAATAATAGACCTTCGACTATCTCAACTTTTCCATCATCCATTCTAACCTTTTTAGGAATATTTGAAGATAATTTATTTAGATCACCTCACATTATACCATACTAAGGGGAATAATTTATAAGTGTGACTTTGATGGTCTCCTCTTCCATTGCCTACATCATCATTAAGCCTCTCATGCTATCAAGGAAACACATTATGGGATTTATGGAGGGCATTTTAGTGGTTTAGCTATTGCTAAACACATCCTTCACCCTGGATATTACTAGTCCACTCTCAACTAAGATTATTTTTATTACATGAAAAATGTGTTAAATGTCAACAACATGTCAATTTACATCACACACCTAGCCATAGTTTCTAAGTATCCAAGGATATCTGTCCCTTCTCGCAATGGGGCTTGGATCTTATTGGTGAAATTAACCCTCATTATTCACAATGAAATCATTATATCATTACTACAATGGAATATTTCACAAAATGGGTAGAATCTATTCCTCTCATCTTTGTAAAAGCCAAAAAGATTATTAATTTTATCAACCATCACATTATCTATCATTTCAGTGTTCCTTATAAAATTATCATCGATAATGGGAAATATTTAAAAAATAAACAAGTCCAAGGTGTTTATGATGAATTTGGTATCAATTTAAGTTTCTCATCACCTTATCATCCATAAGCAAATGGATAGGTTGAAGCTTCTAAAAAAATTCTCAATAACATGCTAACTAAAATGGTTAATACATCTGATCGAGATTGGCATTTACACATCTCTTTCACCTTATGGGAATATCATACTATAATTATAACCCCTAAGGGTACTACACATTTCTATATTATGTATGGAGTAGAGGTTTTCTTGCATCTTAAAGTCCAAATTCCCTTTCTTTACATATCCTTACAAGATCTCATTTATGAGAGTGATTATCATCAAGAACATTTATCCCAACTTGAGTTACTTGAGTTACTTGATGAGTGTCATTTAACCATGCTTACCCACTTATGTGTCTATAAAGAGCGAATCAAGCATGATTATAAAAAACACCTTAAAGTGTGAGAATTCAACATCGATGACCTTGTCCTAAATGAAAATCAACATGTAACCAATATGGAGAAAAGAAATCAGGGCATGTTTACTTTCAATTGGCTTGGAACTTATATCATAACACACAAGTATGGATTAGGAGCTTACCAATTATCCTCCCTTAAAGGGATACCAAAACATGATCCCATCAATGATTTACATCTATGTCCTTTCTTTTTTTTAAACATGATCAAACTCACCTTTTATCTAACTTAAGCTCATCTATTATTTTCATCCACATGAATCCCCTTATTTTAAGGACAACCAATTAAAACTAAATCATGTGATTATCCATTATATCCTTCACCTAATATTGAACATGGGTACCACATATCTACCCATGGCATGGTTCTCATGGTACTTTCTATCCCCTTATAGGATAGATTCCCATGGTTGTTATCACTTAAACCTCTTTTACACATCATCAACCTTCTTGCAGTCAAGTTTTACCTTCATCAAGGTGAACCTTTTGATCCTATATAAGCAAATCCATGTCAATAAAAAAAACACACAATCAATAAAAAAATCACAAAAAAAAAAAGAAAAAGAAAAAAAAGCCAACACTCATATGGGTCATTCCAAGCATTCACAAACTACTCACTTGAAGGACAACTGCCAAAACATATCAAAATTACTCAAATATAAGATATAATTCTCCCTTGAAGGACAAATATCAAAAGCCTTAAACAAAGCTCATAAAATTAGACTAATCCCTTAAAGGATGGATAAGTAAAGCATTTATCAAAGCATAGCAATTTCTTAGAAGCTTCCCACATCGATCAACTTCCATTGTCCCTCCAAGTAATAACAAAATAGCAAAAGACCCATTATCAAAATCATAAAAATAAAGATAATTTTGGAATCCACAATAGACTTTCATAAGTAGACTTCCCACATTGATCAGTCTACACTTTATATGACATGGACTTGTTTATATTGGCTCTTTGGTAACCTACCAAAGAGGCATACTAGTCTCACAAAAAGGTTCCATTCTCATCCATCTCCCATTTATACACTCTATTAACAAGGTATTTTGATCTTACGTAACATTATGTGATCAAGACACCTTTGTATCTAACTAATGGATGCTAATACAAAGCTTTCAAAGGACTTATGTTTGTAAGCCAATCATACTTTGGTTTATTTTAGTCCTTACCAAAGAAGAAGAATCATTCCTTCTTCTTATTCTCTCATATCTAATTGTTGACACATTCGTTATGATGTTTATCTCTTTATTAGCCTATCTCCCTCAAATTTAGTTTTATAATCCCATTTACTTTATGTGTATTAAGATTCAACCACGTTCATCTAATCATATGCAGCCCATTAAAAACATTTAAAAGAACCTATTATGTGTTTCATTATATTTTATTCCTTGTTTAAGTGTTTTTAATAAAAATAACATCTTATCCATTATAAAAAATCATAACAAACATAAGATCATCACAACATTCCCTTTTATCACATCATCAGTCAACAAATCATCACACATCAATATATCTCAAAACAATATATCTAAATATAGGAAACATCATCACATCATAATCAACTCATCTAAATATCCAACACCACCAACTAATCATGAAACCTATATCACTATTCAATCATACATCATCCACATATGATATACATCACATTCCTATCTAGGTAAGAAAGCAAGGATTCATCCATAGGTCCAACAAAACATCTCATCATAACAAACATCATCATATCATAAACATCACATCACCTAATCATAACATCATAATCATCCTACCATATATCACATCCATATAACTATGATCCATTAACCCATAACCATGTCATGAACATAAAGTACATAGCCATAATAATAATCACAAACATCCTAGTCATGTCTAATAAAACTTAAACATTATCATATCATAAACAACATTCATCAATATCAAATATAATCATGAGCATCAATTAAATATCCACATCATCACATGCCTAGCTAGGTAAATACACATAAATCATAAAATGCTAATCATCATAACATCATATCATAAATAAACAAATTTAAATACATAAGCAAAAACCATAAACCATCAGCACATCCATATGTCATAGGCTCATAATCAAAATAATGGTCATATATATAATAATATACATGTCTATTAAGCATGTATATATATCTCACTACATCAGCTCATAGGCCAGTATCAAAATCATATAGTATATCAAAAATATAATGTCTCATAATAGTCTAAGCCCCTAGAGCACCATTACCTTCTAGAGCCTACCTGTCCCCCTACAGATGCAACCCACCAACTTGGTGTCACACTACTATCCCTTTAGTGATCTTGGCTCTGTACTTACCCCATCTAGGCTCATCTAATAAATGTATAAAAACCAAGGCCTCATAGTACCAAATCTCTTTGACTATCACTACATATCTCGCCTTTGAGATAGTCCTTGATGGTCCCACAACTGCTGGTACTGCTCCTACTTACCTTTGAAAATCTCTCTCCTACATTACTATGGCTAGATGAGTCCTATCTTGATCCCGCTCCCTAATTAGTGTGGCCACCTGACCCTATGCCTTATCCCTTTCCTAGGTAATTGATGCTAAAGATGCCTATGCTACATTTAGTGTTTCCCATACTTGATCCCTCTTAGCAATTAGTGCTTGTCTATATAGGGCATCCTCACCCCTCTAATCACCACCCCCACCTCTAAATCCACATCTATATTCTATAGAACCTCATCACGTTCAAACATGGCTGCATCATAACGTGCTTAGATCTATGCAGGGTACCCATCAATAATGCCTACATCATTGATCTTAACCCTCACTAATAGCTCTTCATGATCAATTAATACATCCTCTAGCTCTGGGAAAGGTAATGGGATCTCTACATCCTCCCTCTAATACCTTGGTAACTCCCCTAAGATATCCCAAATGAGGCCAAACTACCTCCTCACACTATTTAATGGGATCAACTCTACCTTTAGATCTCACCTCCTGTAGATCCACCTATAACTTTGTAGTGATATAATCTACCTCATATGACTATCCCATGTAAGAAATTAGACATACAGTCACCAAATCACATCACCCATCACTAATGCATCCAATTAGTCCCTATACCACTCTAGATCATGAGTCCCTCCTCTTGGTCTTATGAGTGCATATTCATACCTCCATCACATAAACCTTACCTTGATGTCTATCTGAATAATGTAATGCCATGACAACCCACTTGGTCAAAAAAATATGAGGTGATCATAAGCCTAATAGTGTAACACAAACCCAACATTAATACCATACCTCTTATGCACCCTGAATCCCTAGATTTCTTGATATATTTGAACTAGCAAGATAGGTCCCCAAGTGTATACTATCTGATCCATCACCATGTTAGCTAAAACACATAATAACAATGAAGGAAACTTGCCACTACTCAAGTTAGGTAGTGCATAATAAGTCACCACCATCATCATCATAGTGACAACATGTCTTGTGCCCCTATCCATGTGATACAAGGGTGCATAATCTATGCCTATATCATGCCAGCTTACATGTGCTACATCATCCCCATACAAAACACCCATAAATTGGTCTCACTCTTCACCCTCAATGTGCTCTATTATCTCACCTCATAATGGTAGCCACATAATCTAGTGAATGTCCTCTGATAGTATCATCATCTCTCTAATAAGAAGTAATAATGTGTTAGTTATCATATCCCATCTCTCAATGAGTGCTATTAACATCACTACATCTTAAGGCATGCACTAATAATACCTGATGCTACCTAAGCCCACTACTGATAAGTGGTCCCACTCTTAGTTTGTCATCACTCGATGGACCTCATCTAACAATTGTGGCACTCAATCTTTCATCTATATTTACTCCCTTTATTACAAAATCATACTAATAACTTAGTTCACTTATCTCATCGAACATCACCTATGGATTACTACATATTACCTCTATCTCCAACCTTACATATTCACCTCTTCTACCAAACTACACCATAGACTTACCTTAGAATCTACCTATCATAAATCATTTATCCACCCACTAACCTCACCACTTACCTAATTCACCCTTAAAAAACCTACACACCCTTTAAATTTAACCAACCTCTAACCCATTCTTTTTAACAGTCTTAATTTTACCATGTTCTCATCGACCATGAATAGTTCCCTTTGGAATTATCATCGATCACACTGTCAACCACCGATGGTTGATGATTGATTGGTAATGGTTACTTTTTGAACCATCACTAATCACACCTTTGATCACCAATGGGTAGGGGATCAACCATTGATAGTCACCACATAGTGACCTATTGATAGTCTCTTATTAATCACTAATGGTCACTCATCGACTGATAATGGTTGATAATGACCATCAATGGTCACTGTGTGCTAACTGCTAATAAACAACCCTAACTTTAACATCCTAAAACTATCTAAACATCATCCATAATAAATTTAAACCTTATATAAACCATTCTACCTTCTCATACTTATAGTATCCCTCCCACATTTTACCCCCTCTACCATTTTTATCAGTAATACCTCCACCCACCCAATTACAAAAACCTAACCCTAAACCTAGACCTAACCCACCTGTCAACAAATAAACATACATTTAAACAATAAATAATTCCAAATTTAATGGCACCCCTACCTCATTCTATGATCACTAATGTGGAGGTACCCTCAAAACTACCATCATACCCTCACTCTCTCTCATCCTCTCTACATCCTCAATTGTCAAACCTCACTTAATCACTCTAAATCAACCTCAAACACTTCACTCACTCCACATGATCTCTCACTAACAAAATGCACACAATCATTTATTTTCCCCTAGAACAAATTCAATGTGCCATGTGTAACCAAATGCAAATGAGCATAAAAAACCCTTGGTGGACCTTTTAACTTAACTTTTTTAGGGCTGACATCTGACTATCGATGGTCATTAGGTGATCACCGATGGTTGATCCTGATCATCAATGGTCAACCTCAACACTTTTCTAACCTAACTTATCATTTTAACTAGACTCAAAATATTTGTTACCCACTTATACCATTACCATTACCAACTGCGTATCATTAGAGTACCTATTATCCACCAACTAAATAACTAACCATGTAACCTTGATATTGTTCATGTTGGTACAAATTTCACATGTTTTGAAATAACTTTACCTTGGTCTCTTTAACTGATATGACTATATTTCCATCTTGAACAACTTGAACTCTCACTATTTTTATGCACCAACCTAATTGTGTCTTCCTAGGAGCACTTCTTACCTTAGATACCTAAAAATATAATAACCTTGCCTAAGAGACTTGAGTTTATGAGTGAAACCTAACCACCATGACTAAATTCATTACTTGGTCCACTTGTCACTTTTCCTTCTAATACCACCTATTTTATCAATTATTTAAACCATGACAATCTAGTCTATGCATGATATGTGTTATTATATTTAGTCACATTCTATGCATGTATTTATGCCTCGATTCCAAATCCAACCAACATAATCAACCACTTATCTATCTATCAAGCATTCACCCAATTATATTTCACCTCATCAAATCCTAGTTTGAGGGGGAATACCTTTTCCCATGTTTGGGGTAACCGAACTTCAACCAACCTTCCATGTTTTATTTTATAGCTTGCTGATATAAATTACATAACAAAAAGAGACAAAATGTAGACAATAAAAAACCATGCATTATGGTTCTATGTTTCAAAATAACCCCTAGACCACCCCTAAACCCCATCGAGACCACTTCATAGCCTTTTAATTGCCAAACATAAGTCAAAATTACTAAATTTAACCATTCCACGTTTGACCTATCAACTACCAATTGTCTACCCGTAACCACCAATGGTTAGACCCAATTGCCAATGGTCAACCTCTTAACCACATTAAAGGTCAACTCTAGTTCAAATCTACTTTGTTTTTTATTCTTATCCACTCACATGATTATGCATATTAAGACTAAAATTAGATAACCTGTTGAACACCTTGTTTGAACTTATTGTTTCACCTCTCCTTTCCTTCTATAAAAAGAAAGGAAGAGGAGGTGAAAGGGAGGGAAATAATCATTAGATAGAATAAATAATTATTATATCTACTTGTATCAAAACTTCTTTTTCAAGTTTTCTTCTAGAAAATCTAGGAAAGCTTTCAATGAGAATGATAAAGAACATAAACACTACAATTCATCAATCACAACCAAGACACTGACACTCTACTAGAATTTCTCTAGGATCCACAAGTAGTTTTTGTCCACTCACCTTGACATTATTCACATAAAAGAGTTAATTATATATTTTCCATAATTATTTATTTTGTTTATATCTCATAACTAGCCTCTAACCTAAACCCACATCCTAGAATTACTTAGCCACTTTCTAGACTAGACCTACACTTTACCTAAGCCAGATCTAATAGTAACCATTGATGATCATTTAACTATCAATGGTTTACCCCTAACCACTGATGGTTACCTAACTACTGATGGTCACCTAACCATTAATGGTTTACCCAACCATCAATGATCACTATGTGACAATTCCAATAGCAAGTTAATTCCACCTATCAGGCCTTAACCAAATCCCACTTTCTAACCTTCTGCCTAAGCATAGAACATCACCCTATTTTTTGAACCATGTATAATTCACTCAACATTAATATATAATAATTTATTACTATAATTAGTCAAATTCATCTCTTTTCAAGCACTTCTTACATTTGATTTTAGATCTTTTGTTATTTATGCAAGCAATTTATCTTCCATTTTTAGAACTTGATTGTTTAAAAGTATGGATTGATAGTCTCCAAAGAATCTTGTACTTCTTGGATCTATTTTGATAGGTAATCCAACCTACCATCTAACTAATCAACCATTTATTTAGTGCTTTCTTATTTTTAGGTCATTTCTCCACTAAACAAAGAGGATTTTCTACAATTGTCTAGATCATAGAGTGAAAACCAAATCCAAGTTATACTAACCTAACCCTTGTTTTAAGTTTTATAACTTTTTTCCTCAGAAACAAAGAAAAATTTACGTGAAACATCATTGGTTAACCATATCTTGACTTTTGGTTTTGGTTCTCCATCTCATAACTTTTTTGGTGATTTAATAACATTATATACCTTTAGAATATTAATATAACGTAGATATTAATGAGTATGGATCTAGTCAAATTAGATAATAGAGGATGTAAGACATATAAATAGGTTTGATCTCTTGTATTCTTGTGTAAATGTTTTTTTTTGAGGCCATCATTGAACTAGATGCCAACTATGATTTTTATGTATGCTTGTCATCATGCCTTGTGAAGTTCTAGTTTAATTATTCTTCTTGGATCTTGATTTTACCTCTATTTGTATTTGAAGATATTATATGTATTATCTTGAATCTATGATTACTAGCCTAAGTAATTAAAAAAAGATAAAAGAAAAATTAAATAACTTATAAAATTAGGTGGCATTTAATATTGCCAATGGGAAAGTGGAATCTAATGTTTAGCTTGGGTGGTAGGCAAACCCACATGGAGGTGGGATGCCATTTTTAGTGGAGGTATCCTTTTGAAATTAAATGGTTGATGAATTTAATGGTAGGTAATAAATATTATCACCTAAAAACATGTCCTCGTAGCCTCTTGTACCATCCCTAGTAATGGGGAGTTGTTGTTCCATCATTGGTCAAATTAAATATGTAACTTTACTTTCTTCATAGCTTTTCAGCTTGCACTTTGCTTAAAAGAGAACCATTTTTAGGAAGCAAAAAAATAGTTTTCTATGGCACCATACTAGATGAACTAGTTAAGAAATAAATAGAAAAGATGAATGGGAAGTGGATCAAGAACATGAGGGTGCCATTAAGGAGCAACTCAAACAGTTGGGGCACCACACCTAGAGCAGTAGAGAAGATAATAGAGAAATACATGCAAGTGAATAATTTCATGGATTTCATCTTGATACTCAAAATATTAAACATAATTTATCTTCTTATTTCAATAGATTGTCTAAAAAATATTTTAATTGTTTATTATTTAAGTTGTAATTTTGACTGGGAAACTTGTCTGTGTTATCTTGATTACAATTAAAATCTTTGTTTGATAATATTTTCTGGTGTAAATTAGCCTAATCATGGTGAAACATCCTATTAAAGAGGGTTCTAGAGTGTGAAAGATGTTGGAGAGTTATTTTAGCTTGTATTTTTATTTATTTTCCATTCTAGTTGTAGCATTATTTTGTTATTTGGAAAAAGGGAAAACAAAAAAAATAACTCACAATAGCATACACTACTGTAGCTTCATTTTGCTTTTTGTTCAAGAGAGGGAAAAAAATAATAGAAAGAGAATAAATTTCTGAATCACCACTTAAGAATGATTAAAAATATGGAATATATTATTCAATTATTACTACTTTAGCACCACTTGGCATTTAACAAAGAGAGTTACCAATTTTCTTACCCAGTTGTAGTGCCATTTCAGCAAGTATTAAGAAATGAAAAAAAAAATTATACAAATTTACATAGCCAACTATAGCACTACCTAATTTGGCATTAATTTATGGGTATATTTCATATTTTATAGCATTTTAAAATCCTCAAAATTGTATTAAATGATACCCAGGCTTTATGAATAAGGAATCCATATAGGGGAGGTTAGTATAGTGTTATTCAATAAAATCTAATCAAAACAAACACACTAAACACTAACACCTCTAGCCTAGACACTAGGGAGAGCATATGTAACAATTATACAATGAAAACAACTAGAAAATAAATGAAATCATCCTTTTACATCCAAAATGGCTTACTCGGCTATGTACTTAAGAAATATCTATCAATGAAGATCCATTACTCTACCTCTCCTTAGCACCTTGGTAATGTTGGTTGGCTTAGATTGGATTATGAATTTAGCATGATAACACTACTAGAATGGCTTCTTCAAGGTATTTTAGCATACTAACATTGCACTAAAAAATCTTGATAATCAATAGGTGTATGCAATTAGAAATTCATCATGTCCATAAATCAATCCTAGATCAGATGGGATAGAGAACACCTACACTTCCAATTGGGGAGCATACAATTATTAAGTGGGAGGATGACCAATGTGAGGATCTACTAGACCCGATTAGGGGATCACTTGTCACAACACACCATGTGAGGTAGGGTTCCAAATCTTATAGTCTAACATAATTACATGACTACCCTTAAATATTTCTATGATTTAATATTTCACTAATCTAATAACAAGAAAAGTAAATCTAATCTAGTGTACACCAAAGCTTGTGGCACAAAGTTGTGTTTAGTAAAGCAAATCAATTGAAACATGTATAAAGAACTTCAAATAAAGTAAGTATGAGTAACACCCTAATACATAGAATATGAAGAGTAATATTATTCAATCCAACACTTATTCTACTTCTATCTACTAGAAGAGAGGAGAACAAAGTTGGAATATACTTACCTAAATTTGAACCCATCGAGACTCAATCTCTCCTTTGGCCAATGGGGTTTTGCAAGAGGTTTTTCTAGTTCATAAGGATCACTTTGTTAGGCCAAAGTATCCAAGACCTATCCACAAGAATAGATTCTCCAATTTAAGAAACCTAAGCTAAGTCTGCTCAAGTAGAATGGTGGAAGAGCATATTGTGAAGAAACACGAGTGAATAATAATTCTTGATTACATATCATAATAATGATAAAAATTACCTTCTATTTATAGGTAGAAATTACCCTAAAATCATTCGGATATGTTAGTTGTGCTAGGTCAAACCAATTAACCTAGCATATTTTCAGGCCAACTCACTAGGTCTGTGTTAGGTTGGCCAAGAGGTTATCAAACCAAAAGAGAGAAAAAGGTCCCTAAACTGTACTAGGTTAAATAGGTTAACCTAGTATGCTAAACAGGTCAAAAGGATGCCAAGCAAAGAAATGAAGGATGAAAAGGGTAAAAAGAGTAGAATACTATGTAAGGGAAGATAAACAACTTAGGGAAAGGTTTTAGGAACTAGTTGGATTGGTAATAATATGGAAAAAGGGAAACTAATCTAAAGAATCACCAAAAGTCTTCCCACCCCTTTCCTGGTGCATCCCTTAGGGCTAGAGAGATTGAGTCTTGATAGGTTCCTGTAAGATGTAAGGTGTCAATATTTGATAAAAATTTGAAAATATTATGTGTATATATGTGCCCCACTTGAATCTCATCATGTGTCACTAAGGTGTAATAGGGGATGGTTATTTGACAAAGAAAATAATGACACACACAACGCTGATGCTAAAAAACATTGCAGTATTTTAAATAAAAAGCAACTAAAAGGAAATGACTAAAAAGGAAACTAAAAAAATAAATAACTAGAAATTAAATGCAATTCATACCTTGACTTACCTTTTATCACTAGATGGTTGTCTATTGTGTTGTTATTTTTGATTGTGTAGGGCATAGAGACTACTTTTGACAAACCCAAGAATACAAAACTAAAGAGCAAAAATAAATAAGCACAAGAAAATCCAAGATATCTAGTGTTATGAGGATGGGATGTACTTGGGAAATTTGGAAATATAGGGTGATAGGTGCTATGTTAGACCAAATAACCAAGTGAAAAACAAACAAGAGTAAATTAGGTAACCAAAAAGCTAAGGCTACTAAAGACTGAAAAACTCAAATAAGATATCCTAAAGTAAGAAATGCAAACTCACCAAATCAAACCAAGGATACATGTCAAATAGGATGGAAAAAAAAAAGAAATGATGAAAAGACTAACTACAATGATAAAATGGGAAAACAACATTGATTAGTGAGAAAGAACAATCCACATCTCACTCAACAATGGAAAAAGGATGCATAAAAGGGAAAACAACATTGATGAGTGTGTAGTAATAACCCACATCTCACTCAAAAATGGAAAAAATGTATGAACTCATGTGTCTGTAACATCAAGATAGTAAAATCATGATAAATGGTAAAAGGAAAGTAAAGTAAGTCTAGAAAATGTAAAATCATGATGTAAAGAAAGGAGAAATCCATAGTTATTCAAACATGTTGTTTCATTCTAAGGATAGATAAAAATGAAACAAAGTAGTGCTAACATGTTTTTAAGAGATGAAGAAGAAAGAATTAGAAGAAGAGGGAAAACAAATTTGGAATCATAATTTGTCTATCAAGGGGGGAAATGAAATGGGTGGAGGGGAGAATGAAGGAAAAATCAAGGAAGAGGAACTCTTTATTGAAGTCAAAACACTCATATTAGGTTTTTGTAGTCATATAAAATGTCAAAATTGGTAGCTTGAGTGTGGCTTATGACACCCAAGCCATAGGTTTTTCTTTCATGCTCTCATGACCCTTATAAACACCTTTTTGCTTATTCTTAGTCTTCCCAAGATTTTAAAATGATCATTCCACCTCACCTGAGCAACATTTCCTAGGCCAATCCTATCCCCCTAGGTCATGCACATGTAGGATAGGAGCACCCAACTTAGACTATAGTGCCAGACCCTAGGGTGTCTTATTTTGGTACTTTTATCTAATTGTATTTTGATCTCTAATAGTTATTTCCTTTCAATTCCTATCCTTCATCTTATCATCCTAATGTGAATACATTTAACTCATGACCAATAGATATCTATAAAATCCCATTCAAAGTTCATTTAGAAGGAGGTTAGAAAAGATTACAAAGAAATCAAGAATACAAGCAAAATCACTGAGGCAAATTTCCCTATTCTCTAAATACAACCATCTAATACAACTACAAGCATATGCAAATCCTCAAATCAATCCCTAACTACCTCAAACACATCCAATTTAGTATTTTTGAATCTAAATTACACTATTTCATAAAACACATTAAGTGGGAAAACTAAATTTGGCTTGATCACTCTTCAAAGTATTGGTATGTAGGCAATTCACCCACACAAGGGGTGTGGATATATGTTTAGTGCATCTTACATACACTAACCTCCCTTCTTTCTCAAGTTTTATCAAAGCACAATGATGTCTAGGGTTTTCATATTAAATTAGACCTAAAATGAGTTTTTTAGACTTTCAATATTCAATATTTCATAGGAAGGCTCACACAAGGATAGTAAACAAAACCCAAAAAACTTAGGTCTCTGCAAGCATTTTGGATAATAGCGGTAGAAGAGGACAATATCACCAGACTCTAGGGTGTCCTATTTTAGCACTCCTATCCTTTCACAAAATGAAATCCAAATCATGATTTTCTACTCTATCCTAGTCTTTCATAGCCAATATCAGACCCTAGAATAGTCATTTCAATTTGTTTTAAGCTAAGTCTTATTTTCTCCATATATATTGCTATTTATTGAAAGGTTAAACATATAAATAAATTATAAAAATCAATGGTTAAATTATTGAAATATTATTTAATAATTTAGTTAACCTAGACCCTTAAGTAAATTAGGAATAAGACTCCAATATTTACAAAATTGTTAACTCATTTGGTGAACTCGACTTACTTTGTTTGCACATAAAAAACCTAGAAACCCTAGGGAAAATTCCTTTCTAATTTTTTCAATATTTTTTTGATTTTTTACCTACATATTTAAATTATAAATTCACATTAATTTTTAAAATTTCATAGTAATTTTAAAAAATCATTTTCTTCCAAACCCTAGTTGCATATACTAGGTCCCTTTAAATCAAGAATTTCTCCAATATTTTTTTGATTTTTTACTTGCATGTTTGAACCAAAAATTCACATTAATTTTAAAAATTCCTTAGTAATTTTAAAAATATCTTTTTTTTCACAAACCATAGTTGCACATACTAGGTCCCATTAGTTTTGATGTATCACCTTACATCTAAAATCAGATTTCACATAAAAACAAAAATGGATCTCATTTATTTAAAAAAATTTCTTGCATTTCTTACAAATAATGAGACCATACTCAGTCCTATCATGTACATGAGTGATGAATTTTACCATATGTTAATGTAAAGCTTCATTATTTACTTTTTATGCTTACTTTTTCTATTATGGGATGATATTATCACATTCATTGATAAACATATTAAGATACCTCTTGCTTCACCACCCTTGGAGCCTCTATCCTATGTTGAGTCATGTTGCATAGTGTATTTCACCCTTCCCCAGGTCACTTCCCATTGCTAGAGATCCCAATTGACACCATTTATCCCTCCACCATCTTGACCTATCGATTATCTTTACTCTCCTCTCATAGCTACTACTAGTCCTATAAGGCTACTAGATAATGCAATTAGAGCTATTACTCGATGTGACACCATGCCTCCCTTGCCTAGTCAGAATCCCCACCACCCTCCTATTCCAACCTGTCCCAGGTCCAACCCACCTGCATAGGTATATTTTCACAAGGCATATTTTATTGTTGACTAGTTAAAAAACACCAACTAAGATTTCCATGTTAGAATTGCTTTAGAAAGCTAATGTGTTCAAGGACATTCTTTATCAAGTACTCACTCAGACTTCTATGGTCATTGATTCAGAACCTTTTTATTTTTCATCGGTGGTCAACACATTAAAAACTATAGAGGATGTTATTTATTTTGATCATGAGGACATACCATCCATATAGTTATTGATAAAAATTTACCACTATTCATACAAGCTCAAGTCAAAACCAACGTAGTTAAGAGAGTTCTAGTTTATAGTGGTTTTGGACTTAATATATGTAATATTAAATTCTTAAAAACCATGGGCATAGATATGTCATCTATGTAAAAATCATATAATAATATTAGAGGGTTTGATGATATACCATAACAAACATTAGGCACCATTGCTTTGGATATCATGGTAGGTCCTAAAACCCTCTCTACATAGTTTTAGGTCATGCTAGGTCCTCTTCATTATAATATTTTACTTGGATGACCTTGAATACACACTATGAGGGTATTTCCTTTTACTCTTCATCGATGTGTTAAGTTTCTCCATGAAATATAACTATACACATGCCTAGTAGATAACCAACCATTCAAATATTATCAAATTATAGAGTCATCTTCAACTATTTTTATAGATGGAACATCTCATATCATAGTTCAGTCACCACCTCATCATATTTATCTTGATCATATACATACATATGAGCTAGGAGAGACTAACACATCTCACACTCCTCCACTTATAGTTGTGTCCTCAGCTTTAGATACTCAACTAGTCATAGTAGCATCAGCTATTCTAGCTACTCCATTAGTCATGGTTCCTACACTTATTACAATTATACAATCATTGATAATATTTTTAGTAGTAATAACTAATTCTATAGAGATAACTCATATAATAGTTACAATTACTCTGATAGTTATAAATACTCTCATAACACTTCCATCTTCTACTACTATAGTTGATGAGACTCCCATATCATAATTAAACCTTATGGTAAATTTTGAGTTACCATATGTACATGATGTTGATATAGATTCCCAAGATACTTTAGATAATGATAAGACACCCACACTCATAAATGACTATTTGTGTGGATTGTGATTTACACTAGTTAGCCTAAGAGAGTACTGAGTTGACTCTAAGTCTCTCATTACACATCATACATCACTCTTAGCATGTTGCACTACACTCTCAGGATATACTCCACATTCATGGCCACATATAGATCACTTGGCACATATATTTCACATGGTTACCTCTATAGATATAAATCCAGTCATTCATATTCAAGCAAGGAGCACACAACATCAACCACATATTATACTATACATGTCACTTGATCATGGATTAATCACACTAGCTAAAGTAGGACACATATCTATTAGCAAGTTATCATGACAAGATGGTCACCCATTTTATCTCTTTCATAGGATCACAGGCCATGATACAAACTCATGTACAGCTTTACAACATAAATTAGATAAACTATAGGTTCAGGGTACTATTTAGATTACATCACCACCAACACTAACTGTGCCACTTCTATTGAAACTATCTACTACTAGATCTAAACATCTTAGAGGAGACTCAACATCTTCACCATCAGAGTAGCCTTTAATTCATCATTAATAGGATGACACCATTACCAGTGATAAATCTCTGACTCCACAAAGAACACATATCTTATTGACAACTAAGGAGATAGACACCATGTATACATAATCTATGACATATGATGACACTTATGATGATGATCTTGAGGCATTTGATGATGGCCATGATTCCTTCCTCCATCTCTTCCCCAACAGGCTCCATCCTTGAACCTTTTACCCCTTCCACCCTAGTCTTTTATGTCATTTTGTACATATGCTTGTACATAGTTTCCTTTCAACTTACTTGTACATAATTTTTCAAAATTAATTGTATATATCTTCCTTTCAAATACTTGTACATAGTTTTTTTTCTTACTTGTACATAGCTTCTTAGTATTTATTTTACATAGTCTCCTCATGATTGATTGTACATAACTTATTTTCAAAATACCAAAAACATTCAAATATATCAAAAATACAAAAAAAATTCAAATAATTAAATATAAAAAATCATTCAAATAATTCAAAAATAGAAAAACATTTCAATTGTATGCATTATCCATGCTTTACATTTCTACTACCATGTTAGACTTACATTTGCTATTCTATGGTAGTGTTTGTTGATTTATCTACATTACCATGCTCCACTTGATCTTATTTGAGTGTGTGTAGTGACTTCTAGATCCATGATTGCTTCACTCTACCCATTGATGGGGTATCCTACTTCATACATTCAAGACATGCATCGATATATCTACCCCATAGGGGCATCTTCTACATGACTACACCATCCAGGTTATGTCATTCCTACACCACACACTCTAGTTATCATGTTGATGTACATTATTTACTAGCTTACACAGAATACTTTATTGGCATTCACTAGTATATAACACTTATGTATTTCTTAGCATATACCTAGTCTTGTACTCCATGTCCTACATACTTTCACTTCTTACTATGACTAGTTAGATGCAATTGTACATTCAACATTTACATGCTTTCCTTTCTTTCTTTACATAGATAGATGTGATTGCATTTCTTAGTTCCTATTTTGTCTCCTTTATGTGCCTTAGGACATTTTCCAATCTCGTTTGCTTATATTCTTGTGTGTGACTTAGGAAATTTACCAATGTCATTTTCTTGTACTCTTTTATGCACTTGTGGCCCTCATATCAACTTTGCTTATTTCAATTGTATGTGTATGTGGCATTTGAACGTGCCTTGTATGCTTAATTCCTAGTTTGAGTGACATGTGCCCATGTCCCTTGTTTACTTGGCCCCTTGGCCACCCTTGTATGCTTCTTGTTTCTTGCCTTATATGCTTGTTGCTTGATTACTTATTAGTTTTTTGCAATGCCATGATCCACATCATACATTCTCTTACTTTCTTGGATACCATGATGGACCTCATACTCCATCCCTTATTAACAACTAACAACTAACAACTAATAACTAACAACTAACAACTAACTAGACTTCCAGTTCTAGTTCACTATATTTCACATGTTATTACTTTATTACATCTATCTAGGCATACCCCTATTGATCTAACAATCTCTATTAGATACTATGATAAATCTTAAGATAGATTTTTGATTATCATTGCTATATCATATATTTTCATAGCATAACACACTTGTAGGGATATTTATTCTAAATATATTCATTGTAGGGTCTTCATTACTACCCTTAAAAGAAGGGGAAATAAATAGGGGTTTTTATCATAGAGATCAGAGCCTCTAACCAGTCAAAAATGAACTTTCAGAATACTTAGAATAGTATTTAAACTTCAAACTAGGTAGAATGGACTAGATAGATAGTGATAATTACAAAACAATATTTAGAATTAGGATAATAAAAGAGCACCAAATTTGGACTACAGCTCTGGATAGTAGGGTGTCCTATTTTAGTGCTCCTATCCAAAAAAAAATATATTTTATAGAAATAGATAGAAAGGTAAGACCAGTTATAGTTTTGTTAGTAATAGTTTAGTTTAGAATTAGTAGTTTTAATATAATTTTTCTCAAAGAATCTAGATATAAGGGGCATCATGCATGGAATGATGGATCTCATGTCTAGTTTTAGATATGGTAGTTAGTATAAATTATAGATCAACATCCATGTTATAGACACCAGTGATTGGGGCAAAGTGTGTAACATATTTAATTTTTATTTAAAGTTTATAGTATTACTCAAGAATTCTTAATAGTTACATACCTTATTCCATTTGAAAATGGTTGGCATCATTCCCAAGTGGCTTATGCATAAGCATATTGCCTAGTTTTGGAGTGGCTTTCATACAAGCCTAATATCCACCTTTTTTTGAGTGGCCTAATTTATATCACACATTTGGATATCCATGCCACATTGTTAGATTATAGAACATTCATGGGATTTAAGAGTCATCTCATACTACATACATTCATACCAGTATTAGTTCATAACTTCACTTCACAGGGCAATAATGGAGCTAAAGGACTAGCTAGTCTTTGTATTCTTAAGCCACTTACTTAGAAGGATTGGACACACAGTCTAAACATTAATTAACACACACATTATCACATAGCTTCACTTAGTGGGTGATAATGGAGCCAAAGGGTCAACCTTTACATTTTTGAGCCACTCTAAAGGAATTTATCACTCATCTACATTCACAATATAACTTTTGGTACATCATCATTCAACACATACCCAACATCACTCAACATCACTCAACATCATAACAAGTTTTGTATTAGTTCACATACCCAGTGAGGTATATTCATTGCTTTCTCTTCCTCTCTTTTACCTAAATTTTTGTACATTTTTACTTTAGACATAGTGTGTTTAGAAGAATTGATCGACTCTTAATTTTCTTTCACATATTTACACTTCAAAACATGATCTTTCTATGTGCACCCAATATCACCCAGCTTCATGAGCTTTACCCTTACAGGTAAGTTCAGGTATGCTTTCTACTTTTCCTTTATCCTAATATTTCTCTTTTTTTCATTAATAGAATAAAGGGGGGGAAATGTATTCATATAAAATGTTAAAATTGGTAGCTTGAGTTTGGCTTGTAACACCCAACCAATAGGTATTTCTTACATGATCTAATGACCCTTCTAGACACCTTTTTACTTATTCCCAGTCATCTCAAGCTTTTTGAATGGTCATTCCACCTCATCCAGGTAGCATTTTTTATGCCAATCCTATCCCCTTAGATCTCATACCTATAGGACAGGAGCACCCAACTTGGACTATAACACTAAACCCTAGGGTGTCCTATTTTGGTGCTCCTATCTAATTAAATTTTAAGCTCTAATACTTATTTATTTATGCTTTCTATCCTTCATCTTGTTAGTCTAGTACAAATACATTTGACCAATGACCAATAGATCTCTATAAAATACCATTCAAAGTTCATTTAAAAGGAGGTTCATAAATATTACAAAGCAATCAAAAATACAAGCAAAACCACTGAGGTAAATTTCCCTATTCTCTGCATACAACTATCCAATACATATACAAGCATATCTAAATCCTCACAACAATCCCTAACCACCTCAAGCATACCTAATTTATCATTTTTACATATGTATTACACTATTTCACAAAGCACATTAAGTGGGAGAACTAATATGGCTTGATCATTCTTTAAAATATTAGTGTGTAGGCAATGTGCCCACATAAAGGGTGTGGATACATGTTCAGTGCATCGTACACACACTAACCTCCCCTTCTTTCTAAATTTTTATCAAATCATAATGATGTCTAGGGTTTTAAGATTAAATCAACTCTACAAGGAGTTTTTTAGATCTTCAATAGTTGATATTTCATGGGTAGGCTGACATAGGGATGACAAACAAAACCCAAAAAAATGTCTCTATGAGTAGCTCAGATAATAGCGGTGGAAGAGGACAATAGTACCAAACTCTAGGGTATCCTATTTGAACACTGCTATCCTTTCACAAAATGAAAGTTAAATACTTATTTGTGACACTGTCCTAGTTCTACATAACCAATATCAGACCCTTCAATAGTTATTTTAATTCATTTTAAGCTAAGTCTTATTTTTTTAATATTTATTTTTATTAATAGAAAGGTTAAAATTACAAATAAATTATACAAAGTAGTGGTTAAATTATTTAAATATTATTTATTTATTTAGTCAACCTAGACCCTTAACTAAATTAGGAATAATACTCCAATATTCTCAAAATAGTTAAATCATTTTGTCAAAATAAAAGGACTTTCAACCTTAAGAAATATGAACTTCTCTTAGCAACACAAGTCTTATGTAAACAAATGGAGTATATATATCATCTCATGAAGGCTATATTTATGAAAATTTAAATGAACCTACCTCCCCATGATGTGTTTATCATTCTTTAAATGCACTTATAGAGCTATCAGTCTACTAAAAAGATTGGTTACTTATGTGAGAAATTAGGTAGCACCATAGAGTTTTTTTGAAGTCCCCTATTCCAATCTATTAGCCTACCACACCCCAAAGGAATTCAACTCTATGTGAAGCTGATTGTGGAGTTTGAGATTTGATTGGAGATAGGAGATGTGCTTGTAATCATGTATTTTGGTGTGATTTTGACATTTGAGATTTGTATATTTCCTTTTAGATATCATTACCTTTTGTTTTAAAATGATTTAGATTTTAACTTTCTTGATGGATTTTTCTATTCCTCCTCCATATGGATTTGGAAAATGAAACATGGGTGCTAAAGATGAATTTCATTTAAAAACTTGGGATAAGGTTGTTAAGAGAGAGAAAATTCAAATAGTATGGGGTCTAAGAGTCTTGTAAATCTAGGTGAAATAAAAGTGTTATCTTGACTTTGACCTTGTTTTATCCAATGTGAAAATGAAAGGAAAGAGAAATCAAGAGGAATGACACATGAAAAAATTTGAACTAATTCAAATAATTTTTTTTTGGCAAAGGATGAAGAGGGATACAATGATAGTAAATTGTGAATCCTTATCATAAGAAAGAGGGAAATGGAGGAAAATATGATAACATATATTATTTGTAAATTCCATCTAGCAAAAGAATCAAAAGCTAAAGTTTGAGGACAAAGATGAATAACATGAAAATATGATAATTTTATGAGGGTCAAGTCCTATCCATGGTCTTACAAAGCAACTCATAAAAGAGAGACCCATGAGGGTGATGATAAGCAAAGTGAGGGAACTTATTTAGAAAGCAACTCACAAAATAAAAACCTAAAGGATGACAAAATGACATTGGAAAGCAACAAAATGAGAAAGAAAAATAGATACAATATGGTGGTTTTGTGAGGAATGTCAAGTCCTATCCATGGTCTTACAAATCAAATCACAAAGTAAAGACCCAAGGGGTGTGAAAAAATAAGAGAAAATACAAGAAGATAAGGAAGACTATGGTACATCAAGAAAATAAAAAACCAAAAGGGACGACTAAAGGTTTATGAAAAGAGGGAACTACTACAAAGGGAGAGACCCATGATTAAGTTACCTATAAAAATATGTTAGAAAAATATAGATAGAAAATATGACAAGAAGGAAATGTTTAGGCAAAGTGATTTTTAAGGAATTGGGAATTGATGGGCTCTTTAAAAAAATGGCCTTCGTTAGTTTGAAGGCAATAAGTGCTTAGACCAAGAATGTCTTTGACTAAATATGGGCCCAACCATTTTTGGGCATATTTGCCTTTTTTGTCATGGATGTAGTCTAGTTAAGGATACGATCACCAACATTAAAAGTGTGGATTTTAACACATTTGTTATGTTGTTGGGTGATGATATCCTTGTATTGATGGTTATGTTGTAATTCAAAAAGATGACATTCATTAAAAAGATCAAGGGGATGAAGGTAGCTTCATTTAATTATTCATTATGAATAATACCATGAAGAGATATACAAAAAGAGGGAATCTCAACTTCTAATGGAAGAACCAACTTAGAATCATAGACTAGTGAAAATATAATTTCCCTAGTGGTAGTGCATATGCTAGTTTGATAGGCCCAAATTATAGGGTAAAGATGAATATGCCAATCCATGTGGGTTTCATGAATTGTCTTTTGGATAATTTTTTTGAGAATTTTATTAGTGGCCTAAACTTGACCATTACATTATAGATGGAAAGGCATGTAAAACTTATGATTGATCTTAAATTTGGTACAAATTTGTTTAACATGTTTATTTTTTAAACTACCACCATTGTCTAAAATGATGGTATGGGGAACACCAAAGTAAAAAATAATTAGGTTAACAATGAACTTGGATATGATAGGACTGGTAACATTAACAAAGGGAATGGATTTTAACCACTTCGTAAAGTACTCAATAAGGATGATGATAAAGACATGATAATCTTGGGAGTGAGGAAGTTTACCAATGAGATCAAATCCCCATATGGAAAATGTCCAAGGAGATTTGAGAGTTTGAAGCTTGACAGGAGGTGGATGGATAAGATCATTATGAAGCTGATAAGGATTGCACTTCTTGGCATAATAAATTACATCCTTTTCAAGAGTAGGCCAAAAGTAACCAATACATAGGAATTTGCATGTTATAACATGTCTACTACAGTAACCACCACAAACACCCCCATGTGTTTGCTTGAGTAGAGGAGGAACCTCATCTTTCATAACACAATAGAATAGGGTACCTTTACTATTTTGATAGTAAAGGATTTTATGTCAAAATGCATACTTGAAATCTTATTTATGAATGCATGTCTTTTCATGAGAATCTAGATCAAGAGGATAAGTTTTATGTTTTAGGAATTGAATGATACTTGATACCAAGGGCTTTGTCAAATAGTTATAGCCTTGATGTGATAGATAAGTGAATCAAGTGGTTAGATAGATGATGTATATTTTTTGATTTGTTTAATAAAGGAAGTATTAGAGAGAAATTGATGAGGATGAAAGAGAGAAGATGAAAAGGTAAGAGAATCAAAAATGGAATTTTGGTTTCAAGGACTAGGCTTGATAGTGAAAGAGATAAAGTCCTTATCAAGAGTGGTTACAATGTGATAATTTTCTCACTTTTACATTAATAATCACCATTAAATTGAAGATAAATGAATTGAGAATCTCCTAAATCATAAATATATTCGGTGTCTAGATCAAGAGCAACTCTCATACCTAAGATAAGAGATTCTTGTTCAGATATATTGTTGGTGACATCAAAGGTAAAACAAAAAGCCAAAGGAATGATCTTACCAAGAGGACTAGTGAGAATTCAACCTATCATAGCTCCTTTAAGGCATTTATAACCATAAAAGTGAAGGGTCCAAGTATCCTCATGCAATTCAACATTAATTTTAGGGAGCTCCTCGATAACTACCTTTGGTTTAGTAGTACTAAAGGGAGGGGAAGATTCTTCAAGATCAGAAGTAAAGATATGAAAATAGTCTTTAAGGGATATATATTGATTAAGATCTTAAATTTAAAGGCTATCATCATCAAGAAGATCATATTGAAGTGAATAAGTGGTTGGAATGGGAGCTGAAGCAAGTTTGTTAGTTGTGACTTGCCCTTTAATAGATTTTTGAGTGGTGAAAGGCTTAGACCATCCATTTGCCAATTATATCTCTAGGAAGAAAGGCTTTGGAGAATAAATAATGAAGGGGTTTTGAATGAATGATGACATAAGTAGTTTGGTATAGCATATAATGATGAAGCTTTTTAGTTTCAAAATAGATAGCGAGGCAATCACACTCAACATTATTATAACATGTTTCATAATCAATGAGGCCTCATCTAATATAGTAAATAACATACTCTCTTTCTATATCATCTTATTGGGAAAGAATTTCCCCGACTTAAATAGGTGTGGAAGAAGTATATAGAATCAAATTTTTATCATTGGAAGGTAGATGAAGTGTAGGTGGTTGAAGTAATGACTCTTTCATATTATCGAAGGCTTTTTGACATAGATCTATCCATTCTAAATATGTACCTTTCTTGAGAAGGGAATCGATGGAGTGAATACGATAAGCCATTTTGGGGACAAATCATCTAATTGACCCAAGTTTACCTAAATAAGTATGAATATCAAGAATATATGGAGGAATGGGCATGTTAACAATATCACTAATTTTGTTTGGGTCAACATTGATGCCATGGAGAGAGACTAAGAATCCTAATAATTTATTGGATGTGACTCTAAAAACACATTTTAAAGGATTAAGTCTAACTTTGTATTTAAGTAGATAGTAAAAAATGATAATGAGATCAAAAATATGGTTCTTACGATGTTTGGATTTAGCAACAAGATCATCCACATAAATTTCAGAAATTTTGTGGATGAGATCATGAAAGATGTGAGTCATAGCATGTTGGTAGGTAGCTCCAACATTTTTAAGGTTGAAGGAAATTTTGACATAACAATAGGTGCACCATTCCATGGTGAAAGTACTCTTATGTTGGTTTTTAGGAGCAATGTGAATCTAATTATATCTTGAGAAGCCATCCATAAGAGACAACATTTCATAACCAACCATGGAATGGATGATGGCATCCATTAAAGGTAAGGGGAATTTGTCCTTAGGATAAGAAATATTAAGGTTATGTAAATCAATACAAATGTGGATGACCATAATAAAATTCTTTAGAATGGGAACAATGTGAGAAACCCATTCAAAATAATCCACTAGTTTAATGAATTTAGAATCAAGTAGTTTAAGATTTCCTTATGACATAGATTAATGACTTCAAGTGGGAATTTTCATTACTTTTGAGAAATTGGATTAACATTAGGATAAGTGATGATGTTATGAACCACAATACTAGGGTCAATGTCAGGCATGTCTTGGTAGGACCAAGAAAATACCTCTTGATATTTATCAAAGAATAAATGAAAGTTATCATGCTCAGATGGTGAGAGTTCTAAAAAAACCATGATTGGTTGAGGAGAAGATGGGGTACCATATTTGATATGAGTTATTTCTTTTATAAGCATGGCATTACCATCTTGAAAATGGTAAGGTGAATTAGGTAAGGCTGAAATTAGATTTGTTTTAGGATCAATGCTAGAGACAAAGTTGTTAATGTAAGGAGTTTTATTATTGAAATTTTCAAGTTTATGATGCTACCTAGGAAGTTGAGGTTATTGAGTATGAAGTAACTCAAGAATAGCTTTGTCACTAGGCAAGGTAAGAAGAGAACCATAATATTAAACATATAATTTAAGGTTTAGAATTTGATTACCATGGATATCATATTCAGAATGAATCTAACAGGCATCTGTTGCCTTGGCATCTAGTGTAATTTTGAAAGTAGATGAAGAGGATGGATCCAAAGAGATGGGAGTGTTGATAGATTAAATCAGGGATAAACAATTGGAGAAATGATAGGATCCATAGGATATAGAGAAGATTTAGGAGTGACCATAGGTTCATAAGGTGTAATTTATTCTAGCACATAAGGAGTATCAATAAGTGGAGAAATGGTGGGAGGTACATGACCCTTAGGATCTAAGTCATGATGTGTAGATATGATATGTACATCCCAATTTAAGGCATGAGTTTGGGATAAAATATTTTTATATTACAAGACATCCAAGTACCTGGAGTGAGCTTGGGCCATGATATAATTGTCATTGTATGTTGGATAAATCATAGATGCTTAGGAATCGAGAGAGTTTCAGAAGGTGAAATCCCAAGGTTGCTAAATGTATGAGGGGACATAGTGAGAGGATCTTGGAATAATTTATCCACTATAAAATCATTGCAAGTGAAGGCATATTTAGGTAAAGATGGCTCTTGAGCATTGCATGGAGTGGGAAAATTGGTAATCTCATCCATGATAGGAATAATATGATCTCTAGATAAGAGAGAATGAGGAATCTAATTTACAATATATGGAGGTAGCACTGGGCTCATCATCATCAAAATCCACAAGAGTAACTTAGAGATTAGGATTCATGTTGATGAAATCAAGTAAAGGAGCAATATTGATTTTATAAATTATAGGAATTTGATATTGAGGTTTGGGATTAATAATCCAAATACTCCATGGATTGGGATCAACTTCATGCTTGTATTATTTTCCATTATGTAATAATTTAATGCATTGACTACCAGAAGAAGAAATGGCTCTCATCCAATGAGTCCATGGATGAACAAGAATAATGTTATAGGATAAAGGAAGATCAAGGATCATAAGCTTGGTTCTAACAGTCTTAGGTCTAATAGTCAATGGAAGCTAAATGCAACCAAGAGGCTTTTGATTAATCTTGTCAAAGCCATGAAAAGTAAGATGGGTTTGTTTAAGATGATCTTTATTATAACCAAGTTGTTGAATGAGCCACAAGGATGTGACATTAATACCATAAACTTCATCAACTATAAATTTTTGGATAAGGGTGGTATTAATGGCTAATTTGATAAAGAGAGGTAGATCATCGATGCAAAAAATAATTTCATCATTGATCATGTCCTCTTCAAGAAATTCAATGGAAGGCTTGGAAGAAAGACACATAGTCTCAATGGTATTGACATTAGTTGGTTAAGAATCGATAAAATGTGGTTCTTCATCTATGGAAGATGGATCTTCAATTTATTGAAGTTTTTATATAAGAAATTTATGATGATAGGGTGAAGTGCGAACCAACTCCATAAGAGGAATCTTCCAAGGCATAGAGTTGAGTTCTTCAAGAAAACTGCAATGTGATTTATAAGAAATAGCATGAGGTTTAGAAGGAAAATTATATTTAGGAGGTATAGATGTGGTGGGAATATCAGAAGGAGGAAGTTATTTCTTAGGTGCTTCCTAATCATTATGAGTGGTAGTAGTATCTTTAAGCAATTGTTCTTCTAAAGATGGTTTCTTAGGTTTCGTAACAATGTCTTTGTGAGCCAATTTATGATGATAATTATCCTTAGTAGTGTTGACATATTGATATTTGTTATAATATAGGTCATAATCAACATTGACAACACAAACATCATTGAAATTTGATTGATTATTGTTTGAAGAAGATTTTTGATTATGAGAAGTACAAGCTTTAAAGGGTTGTCATTTTTGAGATGCAAAAACATACTATTGATGATCAAATTTGATCATAGCCTCATGGACAAATGAATCACCAAGCATATAAGAAAAAACATACTTAGTGATCCCTTTTAAATATTCATGAGAGAGCTAAATTTTGGCATGGAACCAACATAATAGATACCACTTAGGAAGAACATTGGGATAAATGAAATGTTTTGAGGGTGGTAAAAAATATTTAATTTTTTAAACCCAAAGAGGTGTGTGAGATGGTAAAAGAACATCAGATTTGGCAACTCCAAGTTTGGTTTGGGGAGTATTACTAGTGATAGCATTAGATGTTTGAAAATATCCTTTAAGAATTTTATGATTGGATTCAAATTGCTTCATAAAAAAGTCTTGACGATTAGCTTAGTCAAGAGCTTCATTAAGAGTATGAGGAAAAAAGGTTTAAACCTTGTATTGAAAAGTGGAATTCAAAGAAATAATAAAGAGTTTGAATAAATTATCATCAGTCATATTATGATTAGATTTACAAGATAAATATTTCCATCTTTTAATAAAGTCATGAGCCGATTCATTAGGAGATTGTTTAGCATTTATAAAGTGACTAAGATAATTTTTAGGATGATCATTGTGTTGAAAATCTTTAACCAAAGGATTGAAAAAATCTTCAAGTTTCCAAATAGAATGTTGAGGAAGTTTATTATACCATTCTAATACATCACTAGTGAAAGTTTTGACTAAGAGTTTAGTTGTGGAAAATGTATTAGTTTGGATCCACTCTTTGTAAAGGTTGCCAAAGGCTTTGAGAAATGAAGTAGGGTCTTTAGTCCCATCATATTTGGTAGTTAGAGTTGTGTTACCAATATCAATAGATATAATAAAGGGAACTAAAGGCTCATTTTGAAGGGTTTAAAGCATCCTGTTATTCATTATGGGTTGAGGAATAATATTTCCTAAGGCATCCCTAAGAGGTGGAGGAATATAATTAGGATTAGTTGAAGGATGAATAGTTGGAGGTTGATTAGTCACATTGATTAAATGTTGTTGAATTTGCATCATTTGGTTGGTATTAGAGTTTTTCATGATGATCATTTATTAAATGACTTGAGCTAAGAGTTGGGTTGTATCGGGAGGTGAGTTAGTGATGGTTGGAATACTTATTAAATTAATGTTAGGGGGAGGAATATTAAGAGGGTTATTAGTGGAATAATTAAAGAGATTTATATCAATTACTACCACATTGGTTTGGAGAGTTTGAGAAGTGTCTTGATAAGTATGGAAAGGATTGGATCCATCAACTTCATCTTGATGTGTTATTTGCACCATGTTATAATTCATAGATGAAGGAGGAGAGGAAGTTCCCCAAGAATGACGGTTGTCTTAGGAGGAAAAGAGAGGAATGAATGAACATCCCATATAGTATCTAAATGGATTTAGGTTATCTAAAAAGATACTGATAGAATACCTCATTATGACTTAAGAGAGATGAACAAAATGCAAAATTGGAGAAATGGGAAACTAGATTGAAAAATAGGAAAGGTAGGAAATAGTAGTAGGTCAACCAGATCAACCTAGTATAGGAAATAGGGCTTGTAGATTGTACTAGGTCGACTAGGTCGATCTAATATAGTGTATTAAAGCCAATAGAATTATAGGTTTGACCAGGTCAACCTAGTATAGTGAACAAAAAAGAGGAAAATATTGATAACAAGCTTGGAAATGAAACAAGACAATTTGGAGCTAATCTAATAAAGTAAGTGTAGAAAGGAAACACATAATCAATTAAATTGATGTTGGACAATCCAATTGATGCACATAAAGCAAAATCTTGTACTAACACTAACTAATGCAAGATTTTACACATAATTAATTAAAGAGAAAGTAAACAGCTTGAAAGTAAAGATAGCTACTTGTTCAACCTATAATTTTGATTAGATTATTAAGAATGATTTTAAATGTGAAGGAGATTGGATATAAGTAAGGTAATAGATAACATTCTATAGATAGTTTCAAGTAAGTTTAAGATGAAAGGGAATATAGTGGTAATGATATAAGATTGGTATTAGAGCCTACTCCCTCACCTCACACACCACAACAATAAGGGTAATGGGTGCTTATCCAAAATATACCATTAACCATGATTTATACTTGACCATAGCATCAAGTTAGCTTCCCCCTTGGTAATGAAATCCAAGTAGGTTGGCCTAGGTAGTCAAATGTTTAAATGTTTGTTGATTTTTATGTGATTTGTCCATGAGTGCAAAAGAATAGAAATAGTGAAACTAAGTGATTAATTGAAAATCCCCTAATTAGACTATATGAACTATTCAAAGCATGCAAAAAACTTAAAATAAATATGTGATTAACATATATGGTTCATTCTAACTTTAAAACAAGGTATAGTTGAGAAACTATATGGATAATCATATAAAATAGGGTTGATAGGGTCAAACCTATACTATGGAAGTAAAGTCTAAAAGTGAACTAGGTCAGTCAGATCGACCTACTAATTTTAGAAAACACAAAACATATAACTAGGTCCATAGGGTCAACCTAGTTGACTATGTGGAGACAGTTTTAAAAATTGCAAACTTGAAAGGAAAGTATAGAAAAAGAAAGATACAAAGAAATAGAAATTGACCTAAATGGTTTAGAGATGAAAAGGAGAAGATTTTTTATCTGATACCTTGGAGAAAACTAGCAAAAACCTATAAACTAGGTTGAGTTGATTGATCAAGTTATACAAAAACCTACTGAAAAAGCACTAAAAATGCACTAGGTTGACCCAGTCGACTGTTGATGACAAAAATTGCACTTGATTCTAATAAATCAACAATGGGAAGTTTCAAGCTATGGGACATTATGGCTTGAAAAAACCTCCAAATTTTAGAGAATCTGGTCTCTTCTTTTGTGTCAAGGGTTGGGGGAAAAGGGATAGGAAACTAGATAGAAATTCAAATGTAGGAAATGAAACCTAACTATGGAGATGCACCTAAGTGTAATCCTAATCCTAACTTGAGCACAGTGAGGCTATCTATATGATTTAATTACATTTAAGAGCAGACAAGTGCATGACCAATGTAAAAGATTGAAATAATAGAAATAGAGGCTCACAACAGGGACTTCTTTTGCTGAGATACAAAAAATGTCAACAAAGGCATAGGGTTCAATCTTCTTATAAGAATCTTCCAATCACATAAGAGGTGAAAAAACATGTACAGTTATGTAGAACTTCTGATTCAAGAAAATGAGACAAAAGCAAATGACATTCCTAATCACAACTCTAAAAAATCTATAGTATAGACTACTTTGCAAATGACACAGATAACATCAACCAAGGCATAGAGTTCAATCTTCTTAATTCATTCAGCCACATAAAAGGCATAGAAACATGCACAGTTACATCAAGTTTACAATTCAAGAAAATGAGACAAAAGCAAATGATATTACTAGTCAAAAACTCTAGAAAGTCTAAACTCTAGAAAAGTCCCCCCTCCCCCTTTCTTTGATACTGATCCTCTTCTTTTATAGCCTCAGATGTCTCCTTCCATCATCCCCTTTCCCACGTAATTATACTCTATCCTTAACTCACAGGGAACAAATAGACGAGACTTTCAATGTTTGCCAGCCCCAAAAATCTACCCAGTGAACTATTCCATCTACTCGAATTAACTCCAGCCAAGTTTCCCTCTATTTTGCTTTGCAGCAACAGATACACAAAACACTCTATTATGTTGAAATGGGAGAGGACACTTAGTCAATTTCCTAAAAATACTCTTATTACTTAGAAGGCACTAGAGAATGACACTTAGCACTTTCCACCTGATTCATCAAAGACACGCGGCTCTCCCCGCTTCTCTTTAGCTATGCTGTAGAAACATTCAGGGAACATATTAGACTCTTTATAGATGGTGACACTTGGAAACTTCTATAAACTTTTGAAGTAACACCTAAGGCCCACCATAATCTTTATTTGGCAATGAAACTCAAAGATGATCTCTCAGTCATTGACACGTGGAGGCTTCCACAGCTTCAGGGAAGATACATGGTGTCCTCCACTGTTTCTAGGGATGAAGTAGAAAGGGGATCAAAGAGTGACACTTGGCAGCCTCCAATACTCTTTGGTATTTAAAAAAAATGGAATGATGCTTCTCTACCTTCTATAAGGGTACTAACCCCTTTGGTTTTTGGGACACTCCCTTGAACTGCCTGATGAACCAAAATGGTTCAATGGTTCAACACTGTGTGCCATTTACATGTTAATTGAGGCATTGAACCAAAACATTTAAACCATTACATTGAACCCTGGCATTGAACTGACATTTTTCCTTAGATTTTGACATGTGGTGACCTCCGCTATTCTCTAAAAAAGTATCCGCCTTCTGTGACTACCACCTGGCACCTTCTGCATGATCTTGCTACTTAGCTTGTTGAAAACCTTTGCCAAGAAATAGAATGAATGCGGGTGCTGATACAAGACATGGATGCCAACACATGGTGACTTCTATTGAGTTGCTATTAGATACATGGCATGATCCATGGCTCTCTGGAAAGTTATGAAAAGAGTCTCAGACGATGCCAGTTGGCCAGTTCTGTGTTTCATAAAGCGACACTTGGTGGCTTCCGCTCGAATCCAACATTTAGGCAAAATGAAATGAAGGAAATAGAAAAGGGGAAAAGAGAACCCATTCTAGGATAGTGAAACTTGGCAGCCTCCACTACACTTCGATACTTAGATGGAAAATGAACCCGCGCTCTACTCCAACTCTACCACTATGACCAAGGTATGTGGGAACTAAAACTATAGTGCTCGACTAAAAATTTGAATGCAACGTAGAGTAAAAATTTACTCTACATTTACTGGTGACCCTCAAGAATTTTGAGCCTGCTCAAAAAGAAAACTCCACCTCTTACTAGATCAAAATTTCAAAAATCACAACTTCAAAAGAGCCATCGACATGTGTTTAAAACACTTATTTAAAGAAAAGAGGGAAAACAACAAAAAAAACAATGCGAGAAAAGGAAATTATTTAACTATAATACATGAAAGACCCAAGTCAATTGAAATGTTTCAAATAGATTTCATTTATAAGAATATCTTTAGGTTCTCCTTCCATTGACTCTAGCTTGAAATAATTCTTCTGCTTGCACGTGCAAATTTTATACGGGCTAGTCCATAGCGCTTCGAATTTGGTATGCTGACCCGGCTTGGCGGCCCTTGCATCCCATTTCAAAACAATTGATCCTACTTCAAAATTAGGATTTGAAGTCCTTTTATCAAAATAGTTTTTAACCATTCCCTGATGCTTAATCAATGAATCATGGGCTATATCCCTCTTTTCTTGAACTTCGAGTTTGACCTACATGGGGCCATTTTCTTCAATTTCAATTTGTTTGATTAGTTAGAGAGCAGGGATTTACAAACTTAGGGGAATCACAATAGACTTTCCATATACTAATTTATATGGGGACATTTTGATCACCTGCTTAGGTGTGATTCAATCAGCCCATAATGTTAGATTAAGCACTTTATGCCAGTCTTTGTGATGATTAGACCCTACTCTTTTAATGAGTCTTATCAGGTTCTTGTTGGTTGATTCTATTAGACCATTACCTTAAGGGTAATAGTTAGATGAAGTTTTCAGATATATTCCATGTCTCAAGGAAAAGTTAGATAATTTAGACCCCAAGAATGCTTTAGCATTATCTAAAATGATGGTGCGAGGAGCTCCAAAGCAAGTAGTGATACCCCCTAGAAAATCTAGGATCACATTCTCTGTTGCTTCCTTAAGTGGGACCACCTCAGTCCATCTGGTGAAATAATATGTGGCAGTTAAAATCCATTTGTGACCCATACTGGACACTAGATTTATCATTCCAATGAAGTCAAGACCCCATTGAGCAAAAGGTTCATCCACAATTATAGGACTAAGGGGCATGGATGCATTCCTCCTCATCCCCATATAATATTGACAGGATTGACATTTTCTGACCAGCTGATAATAATCTACAAATAAAGTAGGCCAAAAATATCTTGCCTCACTTATCTTTATGGCTGTGGTCATTGCAAAAAAATGCCCTCCTGAGATTCCATGATGCATTTCATGTAGTATTCTCTTAGCTTCAGCCTGTTCTACACATCTTAACAATTTTCCATCAAAATTTCTTCTAAAAAAGACTTGTTCAATTAAAACAAAATGAACTCCCTGTATCCTATAATATCTCCTCTTGTTTCAAGGGAGTTCTCTCAGATAAATCCCATTTTTCATAAATTGAATCCTGCTTGTGACCCAGGATTCCTAATCAACCTCTTGTAATTTTAGCACCATCTCCATCTCTCCTTCTAAATCTGCTTCCTCAGGTAACATCCTTTCTAGCTCTTGGGTTATATATTGGCACAGCCCCCTGCCTCTGACCAACTTGGTGAGTCTGACCTCTACATCATATTTAAGGATCTTGGTGATCCAATTGGCTCTTTTCTCAGTAATTTCCCCCTCCATGATGTATTCCCTGATACTTGGGTGAGCTACAAGTATAAAATTTTTGTTCCTTGATATCAGATGCCTGAATTTATTGAGGGATTTTACCATGGCATAGGATTGTCTTTCCATAAAATTGTACCTAGTCTAATAATCTCTAAAAGTTCTTGAGAAAATAGCTATTGGGTGTTCCCCCTCTAGCCTATTGTTCTTTTGAGTCAAGACAACAACAATACTTGACTCTCCTCCATAGACATACATTATGAAGGGCTTGGAAAAATCTAGGTTTTTGAGCACTAGCACTATTGAGATAGCCCTTTTGACCTCTTCAAAGGCTTACCTTCCTTATGTAGTCCACTTGAAGACTAGGTTTTTATTTAGCAAGAGTGTCATTGGTCTAACCAAGCTTGCAAAATCAGATATGAATTTACTAACAAAATTGATCTTCCCTAAAAAGGACTGGACTACCTTTTTATTTATTGGAAGAGGTAGGTTTATTATAGCTGCGATTCTCTTGAGATCTATAGAAACTCCTTCTTTAGATACTATGTGCCCCAATAGTTTTCCCTAAGGTATGGCAAAAATTCATTTCTTGGGATTCAATGATATCCCAAAATCTTGACATTTCTTGAAGACAGATTCTAAATGATCAAAATGATCATCAATTTTTTTTGAAAATATGGTGAGATTGTCTAGATAGACTAGGATGATCCTATTTATAAACTCACCAAAGGCTATATCCATATCTCTTTGGAAGGTGGCTCCTGCATTTGATAAGCCGGATGACATCTTCACATAGGTAAATGTTCTCCATTTGGTAGTGAAAGCAGTTTTGTACTAGTCTTCCTCAGCTAGCCAAATTTGATTATATCCAGAGAAACCATCAAGTAAAGAAAACCTCTCTGATCTAGCCACAATTTGTAGAATTTGTTCCATAGAGGGCAAGGGATAGTGGTCTTCTAAAGATGCTCTATTTAGATCTCTGAAATCTACACACAACCTTACATCTCCATTCTTTTTCATAACTGGAACTAGATTTGATACCCAGGTTGAGTGCTTGATTGGAAATATTATTTTGGAGTCTAAAAGCTTCTACAACTCATCTACCATTAGAGGCTCAATCCTTGGATTTACTAGCCTCTATTTCTATTTGATGGGCTTAGACCCTTTAGTCAATTCTATTTTGTGCTAGATAATGTCTCTATTGTATCCATGAAGGTCTTCATAGCTCCAAGCTATGACTCTGTCATATCTCTGGCACAATTCAATTAGCCTTTCCTTCTCCTCTTAAGTTGTAGAATTCCCAAATTTTAGCCTTTTCCCATCACTCACCTCTATTTTAGAATAATCTGCTTTATCTACCTAGAACCTTTTCTTTTCTAGGCTTACATCCTCTAGGTCAAACAAGTTTTCTAGGGTGATCAATCCCTTGGGGAGCTTATTAGTCCTCAATTGTATAATCTGATCACCATATGCCTCTTCAATTTTAGTTTGAAATTGATCAGCAAACTCATCTGATTGTTGTAAGAAAGAGACTACCTGAGCATCATTTTCAAATACTTGCCAATTCTCATCATTGTCTGGGATGGTCAGCCTCACTATAATTTTTACTGACTCATTGTTAACCAATAGGCCAATTATTGGGTTAAACTGTGAGCTAATCTGGGCCATCCTATCAGCCTTAGAGTTTTTACTTCTAGGGATCATCTCAATATTGAAAGCTTCAAAATATTCTATCAAATCCTAAATCTTATGCCTATAGGATCTCATTCTCACATTCTTAGCTACTGCCTTTTCCCATATTTGCTTTACTACTAATTCTAAATCTCCCTTTAATTTTAGGTTCTTTATTCCCTTTTTCTTGGCTAACAAGAGCCCATGTACTAAAGATTCATACTCAACATCATTATTAGTGTAAGAAAATTGGAATCGGATAGCCCTTAAAATTTTATCACCATTTGGAGCAGTAAGACAAATTCCTGCTCCAGCACCATGTTTACTTCTAGCCCCATCAAAATTCAAAGTCCAAACCTCTGAATCTTGAGCATTAGGTGCCTCTTTCCTTATAACATTTGGGATTGCTTGGTCCTCATTAAAAATGACATATGTGCCCAAACCAGTAGAGTCATAGTTCCCATATGGGTCACTATGCATCATAGCCACCAACTGGCTATTTTCTTCTTCTTGATCATGCTCAGTCTAGTCGCCTAGTTCTTCAACAAAAATCCTTTCTTCTTTATTTAACATGGCATGATCCGCTTCTAATCTTGTTGTTGGTTCATTGGTGATATGGTCTTTGGATAGTGGTTTAGATAAAATTTTCATCTTCAAACTGTATCTAGTTCTCAGGGTGAGGTGGGACCAGTCAAGAGACACATACCCTCCTATTTTTACTGTAAAGTCTCTAGATAAACATAAACCAAAAATAGGAGGTATATCTATGACAACTATATCTTGGTTGACAATTATGTTGGGACGTGTATAATTGCAATGGGAGCTATTTAATTCTCCCTATGGTTTGTACTATTTTTCCATCTAATTGCATAACTCCTTTTGCAAGGGGTTCATATTTTATTTTCAAAGCATTAGCTATTTACTTGGGCATCATAGTTGTACTAGCTCCTAAATCTATTAATGCATTATGCAAGAGTTTCTTTCCAACTATCAGATTCAAATAGAAAGGCTCTAGCTTGGATTTACTTACTTATGCTGCATCATTCACAAAGGCTGTTGTCTTTGGAGGAACCATATCTTTGAACTTTTCCTTTCCAGCAGGTCCTTCCTTGGTAACATCACCTTTGGGCACTGCTTTCCCTTGCAGAGCTTCTTGCAGTAGTGTCTTTTGTTCAGGAATAGCCAAAATATCCCATATAGATACTTGTGCTGGAGTCTTCTTTAATTGGTCCACTATATTGATCGGTCCCAAAGACTAAGTTTTTTGGTAATAAAGATACCTCATTTTTTCTTGAATCTGGGTAGGAATCCCTTGATCTTGTACTGACTGAGGCACTCCTTGTCTAACAGTAACATTCCTTTTCCCTTGAGATGGAGGATTATTCTCGACTTGACCACTTACAATCTTGGGCTGCTCCACCATTCTCCTCTTTGATCTGGTGTAATAATCAGATTGCACTACTGGCCTTTGGGAGGTAGATGCTTCATTCAATAAAACTGCTTCTTCATCCTTAACCCATGAGAACAAAGCATGTTCTAGGGCTATTTCTTCCTCTTGTTGCAAGGACATTCCTTGCATCTGAGCCACTAGAACTAAATTTTGCATACTAGGAGACTGGTAGGCTTGATTTTTACTGGTACTGGAAAACTAACAATCCATCCTCCTCAGCTCTACCACCCTTTGTTGTAGATTACCCCTAGGACAATCTCTAGGTGTATGAGCATCGTTGCAAGGAAAACACCAAGAATTAGTATCATCCACATAATTATTCTGACTTGGAACCATCTCTCTATTTGAGTTGGGAGGAATGGTATGTGAGGGTGTGGGAATTGAAACTAATTGATTTGCTGGCTGATGGTTAGTTTGTTTTGGAACACCTTGATACTGGTTTGGTTGGGACAAAAACATGTTTCCTTGATAGCCTTGATAAGGGGGCTTAGGGAAAGTATTCTACTACCTCTTTATATTAATTAGCTCATTGGAAAACATCCTCAAGATATTCTTAATATCATCCATCTTAGATGATTGAGTAGGGACCGGTTGCCTCGCAGATGATGGAGGGTAAGTGTACATAGACACAGGTGGGATTATAAATTTAAGAAATTCCTAAGGTAATGGTAATGAAATTTCTAGAAACATGGGCATGGGAGGCCTTGGAGGTAACTTTCCAACATCTATTAAATGATTCTCAGCTCTGACCACATAGTCATAAGCTGTTGGCAAAGTGTGTCCTCCCAGTGACTGAATCATAATAGATATATCTAAATTTAAAGCTTTGAGATAAAAAACTATGGCCATACCAGGTGGTGGTTTAGCTGTAGCAGGGATTCTATCCCAAGTTTTCTAGAATCTGGTGTTGAAGTCAGTCATGTCCTCCTATGGTCCCCTTTGAATGGTGATTAACTATTATAACAAAGAAGACTTATCACCCTTCTCTACAAATTTTTAAAAGAATAGATCTCTGAGTTGGTCCCATGTAGATATGGTATTTGGAGTCAAAGACTGATACCATTCTAAATCCTTCCCTTTAAATGAGGCTGCTAACAACCTTATGGCCACATTTTGCTGTGTGACAACATGTATGGCACAAACATCTGATACATCTTGGAGATGTTTCGTAGGTGTCTTTGAGTCTTTCCCACTAAATTTGGGTAGAGATTTTAGAGCATTTACTGGGATAGGATCCTAAATAGTTGGTGGTGTTGGGAGGATTAAGGGGCTACCAGTGTTCTAGCTTACATAATTTCTTGGGGGTATAGGGGCTCCCATATTTGGTACTGGTAAAAACTAGCTAGCTCTTCTTCTTGGAATAATTACCAGAGGTGGCAAAAGAATACCTAGATTTGTAGTAGATTGCGATCTAGTGACTGGTCCATAGCTCTAACTCCTCATAGCTCTTTGGTTCATACGGTCTTGAAAGAAACTTTAAGATGGTCCCATCAGGCATGCCAAAAATTATTGATGACAAAAATTGTGCTTGATTCTAATCAATCAACAATGGGAAGTTTCAAGCTATGGGACATTACGGCTTGAAACAACCTCTAGATTTTAGAGAAGCTGGTCTCTTCTTTTGTATCAAGGGTTGGGGGAAAAGGGATAGGAAACTAGACAAAAATGCAAATGCAATAAATGAAACCTAATGATGGAGATGTGCCTGAGTGTAATCCTAATCCTAACTTGAGCATAGTGAGACTATATATAGGATTTAATTACATTTAAGAGCAGAAAAGTGCATGATCAATGTAAAAGATTGAAATAATAGAAATAGAGGCTCACAACAGGGACTTCTTTTGCTGAGATACAAAAAATGTCAACAAAGGCATAGGGTTCAATCTTCTTATAAGAATCTTCCAATCACATAAGAGGCACAGAAACACATATAGTTATGTATAACTTCTGATTCAAGAAAATGAGACAAAAGCAAATGACATTCCTAATCACAACTCTAAAAAATCTATAGTATAGACTACTTTGTAAATGACACAGATAACATCAACCAAGGCATAGAGTTCAATCTTCTTAATTCATTCAGCCACATAAAAGGCACAGAAACATGCACAGTTACATCAAGTTTACAATTCAAGAAAATGAGACAAAAGCAAATGATATTACTGGTCAAAAACTCTAGAAAGTCTAAACTCTAGAAAAGTCCCCCTCCCCCTTTCTTTGATACTAATCCTCCTCTTTTATAGCCTCAGATATCTCCTTCCATCATCCCCTTTCCCATGCAATTCTACTCTATCGTTAACTCACAGGGGACAAACATATGGTGCTTTCAATGTTTTCCAGCCCCAAAAATCTACCCAGTGAACTATTCCATCTACTTGAATTAACTCCAGCTGAGTTTCCCTCTATTTTGCTTTGTGGCAATAGATACATGGAACACTCTATTATGTTGAAATAGGAGAGGACACTTAGTCAATTTCCTTAAAATCCTCTTATTACTTAGAAGGCACTAGAGAATAACACTTAGCGCTTTCCACCTGATTCTCAAAGACACACGGCTCTCCCCGCTTCTCTTTAGCTATGTTGTAGAAACATTCAAGGCACATATTAGAATCTTACAAATGGTGACACTTGGTAGCTTATATTGACTTTTGAAGTAACACCTGGGGCCCACCACAATCTTTATTTGGAAATGAAACTCAAAGATGATCTCTCAGTCGTTGACACGTGGAGGCTTCCGCAGCTTCGAGGAAGATACGTGGTGTCCTCCAGTGTTTTTGGTGATGAAGTAGAAAGGGGATCAGAGAGTGACACTTATAATCCTCCACTACTCTTTGGTATTTAAACAAAATGGAATGATACTTCTCTACCTTCTATAAGGGTACCGACCCCTTTGGTTTTTTGGACACTCCCTTAAATTCCCTGATGAACCAAAATGTTTCAATGGTTCAACACTGCGCACCATTTACACGTTAACTGAGGCATTGAACCAAAACATTTGAACCATTACATTAAACCCTCACATTGAACTGACATTGTTCCTTGGATGCCAACACATGGTGACCTCCACCATTCTCTAAAAAAGTAGCCCAGGGCCTTATGCGATTGCCACCTGGTGCCTTCCGCATGATCCTACTACTTAGCTTATTGAAAACCTTTGCCAAGAAATAGAATGAATGTGGGTGCCAATACAAGACATGGATGCTGACACATGGTGCCTTCCCCTAAGTTTCTATTAGATATGTGGAATGATTTGTAGCTCTCTAAAAAGTTATGAAAAGAGTCTCGAACGATGCCAGTTGGCTAGCTCTGTGTTTCAGAAAGTGATACTTGGCGGCTTCTGCTCAAATCCAATATTTAGGCAAAATGAAACAAAGGAAATAGAAAAGGGGAAAAGAGAACCCACACTAGGATAGTGACACTTGGTAGCCTTTACTACACTTTGATACTTAGATGGAAAATGAACCTATGCTCTGCTCCAACTCTGCTGCTACGACCAAGGTATGTGGGAACCAAAACTACAGTGCTCGACTGAAAATTTGAATGCAACGTAGAGTAAAAATTTACTCTACATCGACCTATTAGGTTGAACATGAATTATAAAGTCCTTAAAAATTGTCATAGGTTGAGCTGGTCAATCTAGTTGTTTGAATAAAATTCTATAAGTTTTAGAAACTTGTACTAGGTCAAGCTAGTCGATCAAGTTGTTTGTTCCTAGAAACCTACGCATAGAGATAAATAATTGGGTCAATAAGGTTGATCTAGCATAGTAAATATGTGATAAAAAAATGATGAATAGAAATTAAATAAGTGAAAGAAATATTTTAAAGGTTAATTTCATGTCAAGTTCACTAGAATGTATACAATAAAAAATGTATCATGTCCATAAATCAATCTTAGATTAGATGGGACAGAGCATACCTATACTTCTAATTGGGTAGCATATAATTGTTGATTAGGAACATGACCAATGTGAGGATCCACTAGAATTGATTAGGTGATCACTTATCATAGCACACTATGTGAGGTAGGGTTCCAAATCCTACAGTCTAACACAATCACATGATAACCCTAAAAGAGTCCTATGATTTAATATTTCACTAATCTAATAACAAGAAAAGTAAATCTAATCTAGTGTGGACCAAAGCTTGTGGCACAAAGTGGGGGTTAGTAAATAGATCAATCAAAAAATGTATATGGAACTTAAAATAAAGTAAGTATGAATAACACCCTAATACATAGAATATGAAGAGTAATATTATTTAAGATAACATTTATGCTACTTCTATTTACTAAAAGAGAGGAGAACAACGTTAGAATATACTTACCTAAATGTGAACATGTCGAGACTCAATCTCTCCCTTGGACAATGGGGATTCACAAGAGGTTGGTTTGGTACATAAGGATAAATTTGTTAGGCTAAAATATCTAAGACCTATCCACAAGACTAGATTCTCCAAAATAAGAAACCTAAGCTAAGTCTCCTCAAGTGGAATGGTAGAAGAGCAGATTGTGAAGAAACACGAGTGAATAATAACTCTTGATTTCATATCATAATAATGATTGAAATGACCTTGTGTTTATAGGTATAACTTACCTTAAAATAATTTGGATATGTTAGTTGTGCTAGGTCAACCCGGTTGACCAAGCATATTTTTAGGCTAAATCACTAGGTCTGTGTTAGGTTGGCTAGGAGGCAAACAAACCAAAAGAGAGAAAAGGGTCCCTAAATTGTACTATGTCAACCATGTCAATCTAGAATGTTGAATAGGTCAAAAGGGTGACAAGAAAGGAAATGAAGGATGAAAAGAGGAAAAAAACTAGAAAACTATGCAAGGGAGGAGAAACAACTTAGGAAAAGGTTTTAGGAACTAGTTAGATTGGTAATAATATGGTAAAAAGGGACATAAATCTTAAAAAGAACCAAAGGTCTACCCACCCCTTTTTTGGTACACCCCTTAGCACATGCACTTAGAGAGATTGAGTCTTGATGGGTTTAAGTAAGATGTAAAGCATCAGTATTTGATAAAAGTTTGAAAATATTGTGTATACAATAGGTAAGGCCTTGTATTTATAGCCTCTAAAATTAATTCTCACCCAAGGTGAGTTAAGGTTGAGTTTAAACGTGAAATGGATTCAAAATAACCTTAGGTGAGTCAAGGCTAGCTCCAATTGAGTTAAAAATTTGTCATGTAATTATGATTTTTAATTAATAGGCATGGCTCTCAAAGTAGATGTTTTGAGATGTTTTGGGAGAGCTTGACAAATCATAAAGGTAATGATGAAAAGGATTGATATTTATAATTTTGGAATTTACATTTTTAGATATTCACTAATTAAAAATGGATAATCTAGCTAAGAATTTAATATAGTTCAATTAGTTGATTTATTTTGATTAGCATTTTAACTCTTTTAAGAATTATTCAAGTGCCCCACCTAATGGGTCCATAAGCCAAACTACCATTTGTTATATCATAAGGTGATTAGGGATGAATTTGTGAGAGGTTACTATTGAATACAAGCTAGTACCCTAAATAGGGATGCCTTAACATGATTCTAAGCATTGATGAATATGCATGAATGAAATTAGGATGTTTAATGATTCTTAGGTTTAATTTGTACTATTTGGTAGAAATCAATTTAAGGTTCAGTCTGAAGCTAGTTGTGGTCAAAATGGGGTGTCTATAATTTACCTTTATTTAGAAAGGCATTGAAAGATATAGGCATAGTAACATCTTCTCAAATAATGAAAATGTCATGTATGCCTAATGTCCCAAAATGTAATGGATGGGCCATGGATGCCCCCTCGAGGGAGTGGTCAACAAAGAAGGTCGGCGATCAGTTCCTCAAAAGAAGGAAAATGATGGGACCAAAAGGTAAAGGGAGTGGAAAATACTAATTTTCACAAAGTTAGTTAAAATTAGTGGTATAGTGAGATGCCCCAGTTGGGTAGATAAAAAAGGATGAATTGACAAAAGGTAGTTATAATCATTAGCAAGATGAAAATAGGCCCTAGTAAGATAGATAAAGACAATGATTTGCCTAAAGGTGGTGGTAATAATTAGTATAATAAAAACATGCCCTAATTAGGTGGATAGAGATAATGATTTGACCAAAGGTGGTTATAATAATTATCTTAATGAAAACATGCCCCAATAGGGCAAGAAAAAGATAATTATTTTCCCAAAGGTAGTTATAATCATTAGGACTATGATTTGGGACAATATTTCAAATTGGAAAAGGGGGCTTATGGACTGAACTCATACTCACTGAGTAAGATTAAGCTAGTACAGAGGAGAAATATGAATTTGGGCAACCTACTAATATGGATATGTATGCCCTAACTATCAAGGATTAAAATTATTTAATGATTTAATTACTCTGTATTTGGGAAATGATTTGGATAGATTGTGATTTTTTTAGGTGGTATAGGAAAATTATCATGGCATCATTGATTGTACCAAGCTAATTTTTGCTATAGAAAATAATGGTAAACACTGTGATATAAAACACCATGATAACTTATCCAAAATATGCATAAGGACTGACATGTGATCCAATAAACATTTAAAAATAATGAACCAATGATAAAAACCATGATGAAAAATTTGACATATGAATATGGAGGGACTTAAGTATAATGCATAAGGAATCACCCAATGAACACATTGATATAAAGTCAAGGCACAACAATGAAATAAAATAAGCAAATAAATATGAAGACAAAACATCAATAAATAAGATACACAACAAAACACTAAGAAATAAAAAGAAAGACAAAACAAGATAAAAATGAGAACAAAAATGAAAAAAACACAAATAATGGTTAATCATAATGTTAACGCAAACAAAAAATAAATTATTCATGCATGTGTAATAGAGGTGTTACTCTTGGTGATAAGGTGACTTGTAAGCTAGACAATAATGTTTCAAGTATAAAAATACAATAATAATGGAATAAGGTTTCCCCTAGGATATAGGGAAATAGTGACACACAATATGAAAAACATTGCCCCTAGGCTACAAGAGACAATGAAATAAATAAATGATATGGGGGGAGAATAGAAGAAAAGGAAGGGGTAGTCAAGCTGACTCTAGATGCAAAAGGCTAGTGGACTTTGCGTACATAGTCCTATAGATGAAAGATATAACATGAACCTCAGGCCAAATGTAGTTCTCTAGGGATATGGGATAGAAGAAAATAATGAGAAAGAAAATTGATTGATGTGGTAGAGGGGATAGGGGAATGCTCTCAAAAAATAATGAGAGCATAGATTTTAAGGTGATTACAAAACAACAAGAGCATAAGGCAAAGGTCAAATAAGGATGGGGAAACCAAAGGACAAGTGGTTACTTATGAAATAGGTAGGGGTTATATAATACTTAAGGCAAAGAAGTGGTTAAAAAGAAAGGAAGGTGTGATCAAGCTAACCTAAGATACCTCATGTATCCAAGTGTTGCCTACATAGTCCATGCAAACCTTAGGCCAATGTAATTATCCCATAAATTAGAGGAAAAAGACCAAGGTGGTTTATAAATAAACTAAATAAATAAGATGTTCCATATTTAAAAAATTGATATATTTATATCTCATGTGGGGAGTCTAAGCCAATTTTCATGATTTTGTGATTTTTAGGATTTTGTGTATCTTTTATAAATGTTTTTGTAATTTTTAAATCATCTCAACTTGATTGAGAATTATGATATACTAAATGGTCCAACTCATAAAATAGTTAGAGCATGGTAAAAGGGTGACTAAGCTAACCTCAAAGTGAATTGAGTGATACTTACATAGTACCATTATGACCTCAAGTCAATATAGTTCTTCCTTATAGCAGAGGAATTTGACTAGGTAGCAACAATTTATTGAATTGGGAAAATGATATAGTACAACATAATAATGGCAAGGTGATATAATAATGGGTGGTAAAGGTGTTGTTCCTAATTTTCCCATAGGTAGTTATAATTAGGAAATAACAACATATGTCAATGATATTAATTTTCCTAAAGGTGATTATAATTAGTGGTACAGAGTGGGATATTGATTATCCCAAAGGTGGTTATAATCAAGAACAATCACAATGAAATGAAAGAATAAATGAAGGATGCAACTACCAAGCCACTTTTATGCTGGTCCTAGATACTACCTTTGTCTAAGATACTAAATCAACTTCTAAAATTTAATCTAAATGCCCTTGCTAAAAGTGCCTAAAGAACTAATGGATCAGAACCAAGGTTAAAGGGGGTTGGATAGGGAGGATGAAAACAATTATGTTTGATAGTGAGGATATGGTATAGGGTATGGTATAAAGAAGATGGCAATATGATAAAACATAAATGAGACTCAAAGGCAATATGTTAGGTATTTCAAGTGAAATAGTGCTTGAGGTGTATAATGTTCATCAACTCATCAAGTTCATCTCCATATAATCTAGTGAGCTTGTATGCTCCAGAGCCATAATTTTTAATATTGTCATATGATCCTATCCAATTGGGTTTGAACTTTCCCTTATTATTCTTCTCAATCATGTTATTATTTTGGTTTTATTTGAGAATAAAATCCCTATTGGAAATTTGGCCTGTCAAGGCCAAATGCCAACCCCTATACTAATTTTTTTTTCATGTCTTAGTTGTCCTTAGTCCTTAGATGATGTGATTGATCATCAAGTTGTATTTAATTGTCATATAAAGGGAGTGAGTTTCAATGTCTTGTCATGGTCTTATCTTAGTCTCAACTTGTCATGAGATTCTCTAGCATAATTCAATGTATGAAAGGTATGGAGATGATTATAAGATTTAGAGTGTGGTAAAAAAACATAAATTCTATTTTAAACCTTCTATGAGGCTATAATATTCTTTTTATGACATTCAGTGACAAATCTCCTTTGAGAAGCTGTGTATTTTGACTAAAAGAGAGGGTTTTGAGCCTTTAAATGATAAATTTGGAGTAAAAATTCACCAAATCATCCATAAATACCTTTATTCACCTTCATATTCATGTCATTTATCCAATTCAAATGTTTAATACTTTGGAATTATCTCTTCATGCAAGTCTAAGCATAATTTTGCTCTCTAAAGGCTCCCACGTGTGAAATTTGGCCCCATAAAGATATCAAAATACTTAATTCCTATTTTAACATGTAATTTGACTTTTAGTTTTCATTATATTTCCCTAAATTATTGGTTTAAGGCTTTAAGTTTGGATAATATGTAAAAGAAAGGCTATTTTCATTAGTTTCATGCAGGAAGTATGGATTTATATGAACTTTTCCATACAACAGAGGTCAAGAGATTGAAGATAAAGTTATTATAGGTTTTTTTTAATAATATTAAATTGAAAATACCTCATACAGGCTAAAAAATAGTTATCTTCATCCACCTAACTCCGTTGCACATCAAGAGAGCTCTTTATGTTTGTAGATGGTATAGCCATGAGAGAGAAAATCAAGGTCTAGAATTTTAGGTAGAGGAAGGGGTTTGAGAGAGCTTCCATCTTTGGTAATTGGTTCTCATTTTATCTCTCTCTCCTTCATGAACCATCCTTAACAAGCTAATGCACCCACTATGCCTTCTTTATTCAAGCAAACAACTAGTTTTCTAAGATTTCTCCTCATCTAGACATTGTGATGGAAAAATGAAAGTTTGTAGAGATTTTTAGGAATATGGACCACCTTTCCATGATAGTATTTAGATTATTTACACAAATGTGAGGTAATATGTATCTCAATATGGAATACACTACTAAATATATAGTCTACAAGTAAATAAAGAGAGATTGTATGATTCATGAGAGAGAAAGGACATCAAGATTTGTTGGAATTTTGTTTGTAAGGGTTTCATTTATGTCATATTTCCTTCATTCAAGTGAAACTAATATTTATCAAGGTCAATCCATCTAAAAAAACATAAATCATCCTCAAACCTCATCTTATTCATAGTTTAGCATATGTTAAGGTATTTTAGCATATGTTAAGGTTATTAGCAGAATCCTAGGTTTATTTTACATAGTGTATATGTCATTTAAGAACCTCCAAAGTGGTATGTGTTATTAAGGATTATGCCTATGATTCACTCATGGTATTCATGAATTTAAAGGTTATGTATTAATTCTCATTTCACCTCTATTTTGTGTCATCCCATCTCACAATCTTCTCATTGCCATTTACTATTGTAAAATCTCCATCTCCATCTCCATCTCCATTCAGTGTTTCCCATCATCCATCACCTATCAATACCTATACACTCAGTTCCACCTCATTAATACAATATAATAAAGGAGTAAAAAATGTTTAGGACCATCATGGATATCACATTAGGTATGCAATCTTAAAACCCTTCTAAGACTGAAATGTGATCACCTACAACCAATGATAACATAGTTAAGAGTTTTCATGGAAATTTGTAGGAAAAAGAGACTAGAGGATATCTCCTTGAAGGTATTTGTTTAAAATATATCCTAAATTTGGAATTAATTAAGGAGAGGCTCATAATTTTTTTTTTGACCTTATCAATGTCTAACTCCACTTTTGCATATACAAAATAACCCTACACAGTCACCTACAACCATGTTAAGCAAAGAGGTGAGATTAAAGATGCAAACAAAGAGAGATTTGGATGTTTGAAGAAAGAGTTGAGATAATAAGAATTTAAAGTAAGGTGAGAGAATTATAGTGAATTTTTGGAGGTCCATGGTGTTATTTCAAGACCTAAAACTATGCTTAGTCCATATAATTATCAAATTCTCATACACAGTCAAGTTTATAGTGAAGAAAATTCTATGTCTAGAAGGTAGATTAATGATCATGGAGAACACAATATTTCAAAGTGATGGATATAATACTTGGATACAATGAAAACCTTAATTATGGATCACTCTCAAATTAGGACATGTTTTCATGAAAATATTCACCTACTATAGTGGTTGAATCCCTCTTGAAGCATACCCATACTATATCAAACCAAGACTATGAGGGACAGTTGCTATGCCTTTAAATTAAATAATTTTTTTTGCCCAATGTTGAGAGTCACTTAATATTATAAATAATTACAAGTCATTAGGTCCAAATTTCAAAAGGTTGTCTTCATCCATACACACAATCAAATAAAATATAAAACCTTGCTAAGATAAGCCCATCTCCAAGATTATGAAGAAGATGGGAGTAGAGAGGTCTAATGGAAGATTACCATGATAAAATGGAAGGTTAATAAGAACAATGAAGATTTTAATAAGGTCACAGTCTGAATAATATTGTCTTAAACAAGTTTTCTCTCCAAGATCAACCTTGAAAATTTCACCTATATCCATACTAGTGTAAATTGTATTGACACATTCACATACCATAGATAGGTGCAGTTTAAGATACATTCATTCAAGGAGGAAAATTTTGAAGTCACATATGCATTAAAATGGTTAATGAATATATTCAAACCTTCACTAAGATCATGGCCTCTACTACCAACTCATGAAAGTACAATACACAAGCCTGCATATGAAATAGAGATTGAAGAGCTTGAGAACACCATTGAAGAGAAAATATACCAAATAAAGAGTTAAAAGGAGGGTTTTAAATAAATTTAGAGGTCTAAAAGTGAAAATTTATGGTGAAATGGATATCAAACACTTCCATTTACCTAACCATAATCTACAATAGTGTTAGTAAGACAATCACATTGAGGTTTTTGAAGAGATATGGTATGATGATGGGTTGTATAGGTTCAAGAGGTGAATAGTGGAGCATATGTATCATTCAAATAAGGATTTTTATAGCCTAATAAATCATTATAAATATTCCTAGACCTAAATACAAATATGATATGAAGACTTGGTAATAGACCTATTGGAAACACAGGCAACCCATTGGCTAATTTTGAGAAAAATGAGTTTTAAAGCCTCTATAAACATAATCCAGATATGAAACTTGGTAAAAGTGATGGTCATGAGTGGTTATAACTGATAGTGGTCTTGGTTAGGTCATATTAGTAGAGGAACCATCCATTATTTTGTCACATTTATATGCTTATCTGTTGATAGTCAGAGATGGAGCTAGGAGACCTTCTTAGAGGGATATAAGGTTTGAACTTAATGAGAGGTTTTATTAGGAAATATAAGGTGATGTATAAGTCTTAAAACACCTATTTAGAGTGATCATACTCATTTTTTCATACAAATATGCCTTTGAGGGCTAGAACATGCAGATAAACCATAAACCCTTATGAAACCCTATCACCATGTTCAACTGATGTTGCCTTTCATTTTCACTTGATGATCATTAGAATGAGGTGGAGGGTAATTAAAAACCTTAAATGAGGTGATGGAGAGGATTTAATATATAAGACTTGTCTTTTTTGACTCTTAAACCTTCCTTTCTTGTTGCACAGTCTAAGACAACTTGTCAAAGCACCACTTCACCATGTACACATCTTCATGGTTATTTTTCATGGGAGATCATGATTTTCATGGTTATTATAGGGGAAATTTACTTCATATATATGGTAAAATGTTTTATATCAAGGATCTATATGCTATGAACTATTTCTAAGAAGTTCAAACCCCTAAAACCCTTGCAAAACCTTGAAACATACTTGATAGAGTAAAATAGACTAAATGTGAATTATAATTATGTGTTTGAGCCATGAAATGGTGTTTTGTTTCCTCTAAAATTTCCTGAGCCTCTCCATAGCTTAGTGGTTAGCACGTGTATGATACATATTTTACAAATAGTCTATAAAGGCTATTTTGAGCATGTAAGCAAAGAAATGAATGGTAATTACACATTAAATGAGTTGGATAAGGAATATGAGGTCTTAAAATTCATAAATAATAATACAAAAACCATATACAGGGGTCTTTGTGATCATTTCCATAGGTAGATAGGTCTAGTTTTTCAAATAGAGAGTTGTGTGCATGTAAATATAGAGTGAATGGCTTAATCAAGCCAATACTATGAATATAAAGGGTATTATAAATGTTATTCATGTATTATAAACTATATAAGATTCTTTAAACTCATCATAATTTCAAAATACTGAAGAACCTTGCAAACACATATGCCTAGCTATTGACTTCATGAGATAGTGCCATAAAGAAGGGGTAACAAGAGATAACGTAAGGTCATGAGAGAACTCCAAGTCTTCATGAACATAATCATAATGTTATAATATATGTGTATGTTATATTTTAGCTATAATAAAAGTGGCATGACTAATATTTTTGGCCTCAAGATACTAAACACTGCCTATAAAGCTTATTTCTTACCAAAGAGGTGACTTCACATGCTTACCTTGGTAAAAATATTTTAAATGTGAGGTTGAGGACTTTGGGAGAGGTATAAGTCACAATAAACTAATATTTTATGGCATTGGTTTAGAAATTCAATTCCCAAGATTTATGAATCATCATTAAGAGCCTTGAGCACTCTAAAACCCTTATAAAACCCTACTACAGACTTGATGGAGAAGAATTGAAAGAAAATGAACCCAAATAGATTGAAATAACTTTACTACCACCTATATCATCTAGTACACTCTGAGATATTCATGTCCATAGCATTTTTTTATATGGATGGTGTATGAGCATGGTATAAAATAGGATTTTGAGGGGGAAAAGTATAGAAAGAGAGGTACAAGGCAATTTAAGAATGTTTAAATCATTAGAGAGTGAAGATTTAAATTTTTTATACCTCCTAAAGTAATTATATGATCATAAGCATGATTTTAATTTCCCTTGGGAGTTCATTCAAATTAGCTAGTCTATAGGATTGAAGGACAAGTTGACCTAGTCACTTGGTTTGACCAAGTTTCAGGTGTTTCTTGCCCAAGAGGACATATTTCATGATATGATAGGTTTTTCAAGGCCTAAAAAGAACTATTTTTGTATTTTTTTAAATTTCATGTAGGTTATTATGGACATCAAGTATAAATAGTTAGGCTACTAGGCATAATTGGCCTAGTAGACCTACTTGATTAATCAAACTAAGTTGAGGACGGTGTAGAAGACTTTTGAGAGGCTTAACTCAAGTGATAATCAAGGCATACCTAATCCTCACATAAAATTACTACCTTTCAACTAAAAACCACATGCATAATTTGTCTTCAAGTGGTAAATTCCATGCATAATTGGTCTTAAGTGTCAATGAATGAGTTCACTAATCTTAAGTGATAATCAATTTAAATAATTGATCCTTAACTAAAATCAATGCATAGTCCATAGTCTATATGTAGGAAAGAGTCATTAAATTAACTTTATCTTGTGTTCAAATATGGATAAGTTGTTATATGCCTATGATGGACTACCACCTTATTTTCAACACCAAACAACTCATGTAAAGATCATGCAACACCATCAAACATGGAGATATTCTTAGAGGACCATTTACAATGAGTGATAAAAAAAGTATTAATTAAGTTTATGGTCATATATGACTCTTTATTATCTTCTCTATGCCATTATCTTGGCTATTTTTCTTATCATGTTCTATATATTTAGGCTTTCAAGCCTTATTTCAGGATCCCTCTCTTGGGCATGAAAAAAATCTGCCAAGATTGAGCTTTATAACCTCTTAAGTGAATAATATGAATATTTTTAGATGCATTGATATAGGTTTAGTGTGTTTATATTAGTTTTATTTACATATGTGGTCATGTTTTCTCCCTTGGTAGGTCTTAATCTCACTTAGTTACTAGTTTATCATCTTATGCAGTTCACATATAGTGTTTGATGTTGAGTGACTGAGCTAACATTGGAGATATTAACTAATTATTTCCTTGAATTAGGAATCCCATTATTTCCCTCATGATTTTATCACTTGATGGAACCTTTATATGAAACACTTTTTCTAAGAGTCCCTTAGAGCTTTAAAATTTAGTGATTTACATTGATTATTAGAGTTAGTTTGAGTTCAAATGGAGTGGATGAATGATTAGATTAGGTGCATCACCATCACTAGCATAAGATTTCCCTTTCAGTTATCTTTCTAACTCTTTTCACCCTCAAAGCATAGTATATTTTATTAAACTGATCAAAATTGATTTATAAGAGGAGTTAGCCTCATAATCTAGAGGTTTGGTCTAAGTATAGGTATCCCATAGCCTATATACCAATATAATGTTAATCTAGGTTTAAATGAGATATAAGTAATCTAATTTAGTATGGTGAAACTTGGGTTGCTAACATTTTTGGTATGCTCAGTGGGATATAGATCTAGTCATTAGAGTATTCATTTTTAACTTTTTGGTCTTGACAAGAATTTTCGATCATTTCTCTTGGTCATCATTTCATAGGAAATAATAGTTCATGTTCATAAGTTCTTTGATATTCATGTGCATTGTATTGAGTGATGGTTGCATATGGCTTAGATTCCTATCATTTTACTCTTTATCAATATCCCTATGATCCATCCCAATTCTAATATAATCCGTATCCATCTCATTATGACCCCTATCAACCCTACATTTACCCTAATCAACAATATGAGAGTCATTATCAGGCCTATGATCCATTTCAACACCAAGGATACCACTTTATCCATCCTTTTGAACCTAATTCACTTATTTGACAACCTAATTATCAATTTAATCAGTTATGACAATCTCATGACATTCTTGATAAGATCAACCAAGTTCCAAGACAATCCATAACAAGATTTAAACAAACCTTACTTGGATATGTGAAACACATGGTGATCATTGACACATAAAATAGATATGGATAGGATATCACTAAGCATGAGATTGAGATCATGAGAGCTTCATTGAAACATGCCAAAGAAGAGTTGGCATCTTTCATAAGACAAGGCCATTCAAAATTTAGTGGTGATATCCTTGACATAGGTGGTCTAATTATAGGCATTGAAGAGAAGTTGGTAGTCTATGAGAGACACCGATTTCACCATAACCAACAACATGCTACCTCCTTCATTTCACATCATCCCTCTATTAAATTCCATTTTCCTTCTCAAGAGTGTCAAACAAATGTGTGTCATAGCCCTCAAAATTCCTCACAAGCCTTGCTAAGATTTCCTACTTGGAAGTATATCCAAGATAGACCTAAAAAGTTACAAGAAGTGTTTTTTGAGAAGGATAAATCACATATTTCATAGTAGATCATGAAAGGGCCTTCATCTTCTGAATAATAAGGAGAGATATCCAATGATATGGCTCATTATTTTGAGGCTTACCTTGCTAAACAAACTGAGATTACAAACCAACATCTACATAAGTTTATGGTAGTTTCAAAAGTAATCCCATCTTAGCAAAAGGTTCATCCATTCATTCCCATGGCTAAAATGAGTGCAAACTACGAAGTCCCTATTTTGAGGCTTACCTTACTAAACAAGCTGAGATTGCAAACCAACATCTACATAAGTTGATGGTAGTTTCAAAAGTAATCCCATCTTAGCAAAAGGTTCATCCATTCATTCCCATAGCTAAAACAAGTGCAAACTAAGAAGTCCCTAAACCCAAGTTTATGACTTGGAAACAAATGCAATAATTAAGGGAGAAAGATGAGAAGTCAAGTATAAGCTCACGTGTTAAAGTTAAGGACAAACCTACAATTATTTAGCCTACACTCCTCTCTCCTAAAAATTTAAAGGCCTTCCCATCATGAAAGTCTATTCAAGGACAGATACATCAGAGAGAGGAGATGATGGTTGTTAAAGTTGAGAAACACCATAAGCAAAATCAAGTATCCATGGAAACACCTTTAAATTTGTCTCATATTATTTGATTATTTTTAGGGATCCACCATGCCAGTTATTGAGAAAGATCCTCTCCTTTGTGATGTAAATGAATAATATTAATCTTATTTAATAGAATATGAAAGTAACTTGAGTGATCAATAAGAATAAATCACCATTGAAATACCCATTGGCAAGGATATATGTGATTAAATCTTTCTTAATGTAAAAGAGGATGATCTCTAAGAGGTTACTAAGATGTATGATGAGATACAAGTAAAATATGAGACATAATAATAAGAGGTTTTAGTTGAGAAATAAAATTTTATTTCTCAAGAACTCCTTGGTCACATGATAGCCATCTTCCATCAAGATGTTTCTTAAAAACTTGCAATAGTTACCATAGATAAATATAGGCCAACCAATGAAGATGAGTGTCAAAGTGAAAATGGTGACCTTTAGAAGTAATACATGATCATTTGAAATGAATATCAAGCTTTTAAATGACTCATAATTCCTATGGAACATGTTGAAGACTAATCAATTGTTGACCCTATCAAGATTTGTCCACAAGAAGAGTAAACACAAGATGATGAAATGTTTATTGAGGTAGTACCCTAAGTTGATAATATTAATAAAAAACCAAGTGAATATTTATTTTCCTTTATTTTTCATAAATAAGTTCAATATTTCCATCATGAAAGTCTTGACAAGTCACCATTCCACGTGAAGCAAAGTGAAACCATTAATCAAGACATAGTAGACCATTGGCAGCCCTTGAATGAGGCAGAATTAACATTTTTCATTCAAAGTAGAAGGATATGGGAGGAGTATGACTAGGTATTAAAATAACATGTACAATCCATGCACCTAATAATGCAAATAAAAGTCCCAACTCCTTCCCTAAGAGGCCATGAACATGCTAATACTCATAGCTATAAGAAGGAGCTATCAGATGTGGTAATCATAATTCAAGGTGCCATAGTGGACAATAAAGTTTTCCATTTGATCTTAGAGGAAGTATTTTGAATTTAGGTTAGTTTTTTATTTTTTTTGTCTTGTTTCAATAATTTATTATCACAAGATGTAGTCTATTTCCTTGTTGTGTTTGTTTGGTTTTTTTGTTTCTTTAGGTTATCTGTGCTTCTTAGTTTAGGTTATGTTATTTTTATTATTTATGTTTGTGTTTTTTTGTTTTTTACAGTCAAAGAGAGGATTTTAAAAGTAAAAAATATGTTTGGTAGTACAAGGGAGTCATCAAAATCATGTTGTCATATTCCAGACTGTCATTGTCCTATGAAAATATATTGAGTTCTTTTGACTAGTAGGTTGGTCAACCCCTATGAGTCACCATAAATGTTGGTACTTTGGCTTGTAAAGGCCAAATTCCAACCCATATACTAAATTTTTTTTCACTTCCTAGGTTTCCTTGGTCCTCAGATGACATGCTTGATCATCAAGATGTATTTGATTGTCATATGAATGGAGTGAGTTTCAATGTCTTGTCATGGTCTTGTCTCAATCTCAACTTGTCATGAGATTCTATATCAAAATTTGGTGTAGGAAATATATGGATATGATTATAAGATTTTAATTTTGGTAAAAATACATATAAGTCTATTTCAAATATTTTAGGAGGCTATAATATACTTTTTATGACATTCAGTGACAAGTCTCCTTTGAGAAGTTGTGTATTTTACCTAAAAGAGAGGTTTTTGAGCCTTTAAATGATAAATTTCGAGTAAAAATACACAAAATCATCCATAAATACCTTTATTCACCTTCATATTGATGTCATTTCTCCAAATCAAAAGTTTCATACTTTGTAATTATCTCTTCATGAAAGTTTAAGCATAATTTTGCTCTCTAAAGGCTCCCACATGTGAAATTTTGGCCACATAAAGATCTAAAAAGACTAAATTATTGTTTTTACATGTCATTTGACTCTTTATTTTCATTAATTTTCCACAAATTTTTGGTTCAAGGCTTTAAGTTTGGAGAATATGCAAAAGAAAGGCTATTTTCATTAGTTTCATGTAGGGAGTATAGATTTGTATGGACTTTTCTGTATACTAGAGGTCAAGAGATTGAATTTGAAGTTATTATAGGTGTTTATAAGAATATTAAATTTAAAAATACATTATACAATCTCAAAATTGGTTCTCTTCATCCACCTAGCTCTTTTGCACATCAAGAGGGCTCTTCAGGTTTGTAGATGGTATGTTCATGAGAGAGAAAATCAAGGTCTAGAACCTTGGGTAGGGGAAGGGGTCTGAGAGACATTTAATATTTGTAAATTGGTTCTCATTTTCTCTATATATCCTTCATGAACCATCCTTAACAATATAAGGTACTCACTATGTCTTCTTTCAGGAAAACAACCAGTTTTCTAAGATATCTCCTCATCTGGGCATCATGATATAAAAATGAAAGTTTATGGATCTTGTCAAGAATATGAACCAACTTTCCATGATATTATTTATCTTATTTACACATGTGTGAGGTCATATGGATCTCAATAATTAATACATAACTAAATCTACAAGTAAATAAAGAGATATTGTACAGTTCATGAGAGAGAAAGAATATCAAGATTTGTTGGAATTTTGTTTACAAGGATTTCATTCATGTCATATATCCTTCATTCAAGTGAAAAAAAGATTATTCAAGGTCAATCCCAATAAAAAACCATAAATCATCCTCAAACCTCATCTTAGTCATGTTTTAACATATGTTAAGGTATTTTAGCATATGTTAAGGTTTTTAACAGAATCCTAGGTTTCTTTTACATAGTGTATACCTTATTTAAGAGCCTCCAAAGTGGTATGTATAATTGAGGATTATGATTATGATTCACTCATGGTGTTCATGAATATTAAGGTTGTGTATTAATTCTAATTTCACCTCCATCTTGTGTCATTCCATCTCATATTCTTCTCATTGCCATTTACCATTGTAAAATCTCCATCTCCATCTCCATTCAATGTTTCCCATCATCCATCTTCTATCACTACCTATACACTCAATGATCCACTATCATAAAGGATTAAAAATATCTTAGGAACCATAATGAATATTAAATTAGGTATGAAATATTAAAAATGTGCTAATAGTGAGATGTGATCACCTATAGCCAATGAAAACATAGTCAAGAGTTTTCATGGAAAGTTGTAAGAAATGAGGGACTAGAGAATATCTCCTTGAAGGTCTTTGTTTAAAATATCTCATCAAGTTTAAATGAATGAAGGAGAGGATCATAAACACTATTTTATGACATTTTCAAGGTCTAAATCCACCTCTATTCATATAAAATAACCCTACATAGTCACCTAGAGCCATGCTAAGCAAAGAGGTGAGATTAAAGATGCAAACAAGCAGAGATTTGGATGTTTAAAGGGAGAGTTGAGATAATAAGAAATTAAAACATGGTGAGAGAATTAGAGTTATTTTTTGGAGGTTTTGGTTTTGTTTCAACACCTAAAACTATGCTCAGTCTGTACAATGATCAAATTCTCATACACAGTCAAGTCTATGATGAATAAAGTTGTATGTCTAGAAGGTAGAGTGGTGAGTATAGAGAAAAAAATATTAAAAAGTGATGGATATAAGACTTAGATATAAGTTAAACCTTGATTATGTATCACTCTAAAATTAGGACATGTTTTCATGAAAATATTCACTTAAAGTAATGGTTGAATCCCTCTTGAAGCATGTCCATACTGTATCAAACCAAGACTATGAGGGACAATTACTATGACTTTAAGTTCAATAAAGTTTTTTAAACAAGGTTGAGAGTAACTTAAGATGATATATAATGACAAGTCATCAGGTTCAAATTTAAATTTTTTGTCTTAGTCTATACACACAATCAAAGGGCATCTAAAGCCTTGCTAAGATAAGCCTATCTCTAAGATTGTGAAGAAGATGGGAGAAAAGTGGTATAATGGGAGGTTCATAAGGAAAATGAATATGTGAATAAAGTTAGGGTATGAATAATAATTTCCTAAGCAAGTTTTCTCTCCAAGATCAACCTTGAATATTCACCTATAGCCATCCTCAGGTAAATTATATTGACACATTCATATACCCTAGGTAGGTGCAACTTAAGATACATTAAATCAAAGAGGAAAATTGTGAAGTCACCTATTAATTAAAATGGTGAATGTATATATTCATACCTTCTATAAGATCATGACCTCTATTTCCAACTCATGAAAGTACAATACATAGGCTTGTGTATGGAATAGAGATTGTAGGAGCCTAAGAACACCCTTTAAGATAAAATATACCAAATAAAGAGTTTAAAGGAGGGTTTAAAATAATTTATAGGTCTCAAAGTGATAAGTCATGGTGAAATAAATATAAAATACTTTCATTTTCCCAAATATCATCTACAATAGTGTTAGCAAGATAGTCACATTGAGGTCTTTGAAGAGATATGGTATGATGATGGGTTGCATAGGTTCAAAAGGTGACTATTGGAAGATATATATTATTGAAATAAGGATTTTATATCCTAATAAATCATTATCAACATTACTAAACCCAAATAAAAACATGATATGAAGACTCAGTCATAGACCTATTGGAAACACAAGCAACCCACTAGCTAATTTTGAGAAAAATGAGTTTTAAGGCCTCTATAGGAAAAATCAAGCTATGAAACTTGGTATAAGTTATGGTCATGAGTGGTCATAAATTACCATTGTATTTTTTAGGTGACACTAATAGTGTAATAATCCACTATTTTGTCACAGTCATATGCTTGTCTATTGACAGTCAGAGATAGAGCTAGGAGACCTTCTTAGAGGGATATAAGGTTTGATAGAGGATTTGAACTTCATGAGAGGTTTTATGAGTCAATGGAAGGTGATTTATAATTATTCACACACTAGGTGAGATTTATCATACTAATGGTTTCATACAAATATGCCCTTAAGGGTTAGAACATGCAGATAGGCCATAAACCCTTATGAGACCCAACACCATGTTTAACTAATTCTTGTGTTTTAATTTTACTTAATGATCATTATAATGAGGTGGAGGGTCATTTAAAACATTTAAAGAGGTGTTATAGTGGATGGAATACATAAAAATTATCTTTTTTACTCTTTGACCTTCCTTTCTTCTTGCACAGTCTAAGATAACCAATTGAGGCACCACTTCACCACGTATACATCTTCATGGAAATTTATCATGGGATATCTTGCTTGTCATAGTTATTTGAGGATAAAATTTACTTCACATCTATGGTAAGATGTTTTATATCATGGGCCATACACTATGAAATATTGATAAAAAGTTTAGACCCCTAAAACCCTTGTAAAACCTTGAAACATACCTGATTGAGTAAAGAATACTAAATGTGAATTATAATGTTGTATTTTATCCATGAAATGGTTTTAGGGGTCCTATAAAATCTCCTAATCCTATCTAAAACTTGGTGGTTAGCACATGTATGATCCATAATATATGAACTAGTCTAATTAAGGTTGTTTTAAGGCTGTAATCAAAGAAATGAAGGGTAATTATACATTAAATGATTTGGATAAGGAATATAAGGTATTAAAATTCCTAAATAACCAAACAAAAACCATATACATGGGTATTTGTGATCATTTACATAGGTAGATATGTTAGGTTATTCAAATAGAGATTTGTGTACATGAAAACAAAGAGTGAATGGCTTGATCAAGCCAATACTATGGCTCCAAAGGACCATATATATGTTATTAAGGTATTATACACTATATAAGAGACTTTAATTAAACTCATCATGAGGTCAAAATATTGAATAAACTTTCATACACATATTCCTAGCTATTAACTTCATGAGATAGTGCCAACAAGAAGGGTAACAAGAGATATTAAGGTCATGAGGGCACTCCAAGTATTCATTAAAATCATCATTATTTTTTAAGAGAGGTGTATGTTATATTTTATATTTAGGAAAAGGATAATGACTGATCATTTTGGCCTCAAGATACCAAACACTACCTAGAAATCTTACTTTTTACTAGAGAGGTGACTTCACATTCTCACCATGGTACATATATTTTGCATGAGAGGATAAGGAATTTGGGAGAGGTAGAGGGACTAATAAAATAATTTTTTATTGATTTTTTTTAGAAATTCAACACCCAATCTTTTTGAATCATCATTAAGAGACCTTATCACTCTAAAACCCTTGTAAAACCCTACTACAAACCTGATGGAGAAGAAGTAAATTAAAAGGCACCCAAATAGATTTAAATCACTTGAATACCACTTAGATAATATATTAAACTTTTATAAATTCATTTCCATGGAATTTTGTTGTATGGATGGTGTATGAACATGGCAAAAAACATGATTTTGAGGGGAAAAAGTGCATAAAGAGAGGTAAAATGTAGTTTAAGAAAGTTAAAATCATTGGAGAGTGAATATTGACACTTTTTATACCTCTTCAAGTAATTATATAATTGTAAACATGCCTTTAAGTGTTCTTTTGAGTTCATTCAAATCAACTAGTCTGCAAAATTGAAGGACAAGGTGACCTAGTCACCTAGTTTAACCAAGTTTCAAGTGTTTCTTTCCTAAGAAGACCTATTTCATGATATGAAAGGTTGTTAAAGGCCTAAAAATAACTATATTTATAGGTTTTAAAAGTTCATGTAGGTTATTATGGCCATAAAGTATAAATAGTTAGGCTACTAGGCATAATTGGCCTAATAGACCTACTTGGTTAATCAAATGAAGTTTAGGATGTTGTAGAAGACTATTGAAAGGGTTAAATAAAGTGACAATAAAGGAATAACTGGGATTCAAGTCAAATAACTAGACTTAAAATACCAACCACATGCATATATAGTCTTCAAGTGGCAAATTCCATGCACAACTAGTCTTAAGTGTCAATGAATGAGTTGGCTGATCTTAAGTGACAATCACTCTAAATAAATGATATTTAACTAAAATCAATGCATATTCCATATTATTCATGAATTAAATAGTAATTAAATTAAATTTGTATTATTTTTAAATAAGTATAAGTTGTTATATGCCTATGATGGCCCATTACCTTGTTTTCAATGCCAAACAACTCATGCAAAGATCATGTAACACCATCAAACATGGGGATATTATTAGAGGACTATTTAAAATGAGTGATAATAAAAGTAGTACTTGGGTTTATGTTCATATATGAATATTTATTCTCTCCTCTATTCCATTCTCTTAGCTATTTCTCTTCTCATGTTCTATATATTCAGGCTTTCAAGCCTTCTTTTAGGATCCCTCTCTTGGGAATGAGAAAACTCTATCAAAATTGAGCTTTGTAACCTCTTAAGTGAATAAAATGATTAATTTTAGATTCATTGATATAGGTTTAGTGTTTTTATATTAGTTTTATTTGTACATGTGGTAGTGTTTTATCCTTTATAAAGTCCTAATCTCACCTAGTTACTAGTATATCATCTTATGTAGGTCACATATAGTGTTTGATGTTGAGTGACTAAACTAAGAATGAAGATATTGACTAGTTAGTTCCTTGAATAAGGAATCCCATCATTAAACTCATGCTTTTATCACTTGATGGAAACTTTATGTGAAACACTTTTTCATAGGATTACCTTGGAGTTTTAAGATTCAGTGATTTATGTAGATATCCAATTCTTAGCACCATTTATGTTGAAATTGTCAATATTACTTGAATTTCACTCAAATTCCCAAATTAGGCCAAAATCACTAAAAACATGCTAAATGTTTCAATATTGTTGTATATAAGTTCTAATTTAGGCCAATGTATCCCTAAATGGGGTAATGCATTTTATGTGATACCTAACTTTGATGAATTCATTTTGAGTCAAAATGATGATTTCACCTTTTTGTACTCTAGGACACTCTTTTATTCTAATATGTTAGTACACATCACATAGCTTTGTTATTTTATTTTGAAAACATCCTAAATGGGAATATGGTTCTAACACATCTGACATCACCTTCTAATTCTTATCAAGTTAAATAATAACCTAGTAATATGACTTTTTAACTATTTTGATTAATTGAGCACTAATTTCCAAATAATTGCACAAATATTGATTAATCTTGTTTAAGGATAATTAATTATAATCAAGAGCTTAAGTGGATTTTATATAGAGGTTATTGATTAATTCCATATTAGAAATTGATTCTTAATATCTGCATCACCTAGTGACATCATCTATGGGGTGGCATCCATAAGCCATAAATGTATAAAATATCTAGATTATGGGTCACCCATGCCTAGTTAATGCCTTTCCCTCCAAATCATCATAGAGATATTTATGGATTTAATTAGAAATATTTTCTTAATCCATGGACACACATCTCAATCTTGAGATGGATGGTCATGGTTGATCTTAGCCCATTTTAAAAATCTATAAATATAAGGCCTCTTATCACTATTTTAAGCTAAATTATTGTAAACTTATAATGTAGAATTATCTCCACATCCTTTTGTGTTGATAATTGTGATTTATTTTAAATATTTATTTGATAAGATATATTAGATATTTATTATATTAAGCCTATGTTATGCCTAGTGTTCTTGAGACAATAGAGGAGCAAATAAGCCATTGTTGACAAAGATAAGAGAATTAGATCAAGGGAAGAACATGCTTGGAGCTGATCTTCAGTGGTAGAATCTATTTGGGAAGGTAATAAGTATTTATTTCTTTCAATTTGTTCTTCATTATCATTATCAACCCCCATTAGAATAGGTTGTCTTAGTTTGTTAAGGTCATTATTCATTTTCATGGATTTATTGACTAATGCTTAACTAAAAACCTTTGTAATCTAATCATATAATTTGCATTTCTTATTAGTTTTAGTTGGAGTTAAAATGGAGTGTATGAATGATTAAATTAGGTGTATCACTATCACTAGTATAAAATTTCCCTTTCAGTTATCTTTCTAACTCTTTTCACTCCCAAAGCATAGTAGAATCTAGTAAAATGAACAAAGTTGATATATCAGAGGATCTAACCTCATAATATAGAGGTTTGGTCTAATTAAAAGTATCCCATAGCCTATAAACCAATCTAATGTTAGTCCAAGTTTGAAGGAGATCTAGGCAATCTAATTTATCAGGGTGTAACTAGGGTTACTAACAATCCCTAAGCTTGAACTCTTTGTGTTTGACCCACTAGTTATATTAGCCACATAGTCTATTTTGGCATGTTTAAAGGTTGTTGATAGAAACCATGAATTTTTGATGAGGTAAATCTAGCTATTATAAATGAGATAATCTATAATCTTCATTATCTAGGACATGTTTCAATTAGATTCACAAATAAGGTAACTTAACCTCAATGGGAAGATTGGCCTCAGTTCCATAGACTAGGGAATATGGAGTGGCTCTAGTTAGAGTATGGTAATTAGTGTGATATGCCCAAATGGAATGAAATATTTGAAGGTTCCATTCATGTCCAACATCATTGATAATATTTTTAAGGATGTTGACAATGGTTTTATTAGATGCCTCTACTTGGCCGTTACCTTATGGGTAATATACAGTATAAAATTGTTGGGTGATATTATACTTGACACAAAGCATTTTAACATCCTTATTTTTAAAAAATATATCATTATTATATATAATGTTATATGGGATACCATATAAAAAAATGAGATGATTAAAGATGAACTTGGAAATCTATTTTCTAGTCATGTAAGTGAGGGGTATAACTTCAATCCATTTAGTGAAATATTTGGTAGTGGCAAAGATGCATTTATGGCCATGAAATAAGGTTTAGTTAATATTCCCAATGAGATCAAGTCCCAATGTTTCAATTTTTCATGGTGTAGTCATTGATTTTAGTGTTTTGGCTAGGGCATGAATCAAATTGGAATACCTTTGACACTTGTCACACCTTTTGACAGAATAAATTGTATTTGCTTCTATAGTTGGCCAATAGGAATTAGTACATAGGAGATTTTTAGATAGGATGAACTTGATAGTGTGGGATCAACATAATCCTTCATGAAATTATCATAATTATAATTTTGTTTCTACTAAATTTAAATAATGAAGTAGAGTTCCATCAAAACTTTGGTGTTAAAGGGTTGGGCTAAGTAAGGTATAAAATGAGGCTTGGTGAGTAAAAGGCCTTTTATTTTTTGTGTGATACATTTGGTGGAATTATATGGTCATAAAGATAGTAAAATAGGTCTAATTACCATATAGAGTTGGGACCAAAAATATCACATATCATTACAATAGTCAAAATTTCATGAGCAGACACTAAAATATTTTCCATAAGGAATTGATATTATTTTGCATTATCTATGTGAAGGATCAAAGAACCAATGGTGTCCATAGCATCCATTATCCTGTTATTAACCTAAGTTATGTGTTTAAACTATATATCATTGATCTACTATTTAATAATTTTGACCATGGCCTTATATGGGACTAACTTGTCACTTTGGTCTGAAAGTGATTTGTAACCTGATTGATCATTAAGTAAGAATCACCATAAAACTTAAGATGTTAAATATTCCATTATATTTCCTAACTAATCCCTAAAATTCATGCTTCATATTTGGTGATGTTTTTAGTATAATTAAAGTTAATACATAATTATTTAGGGATAATATCCCCTTATGGTGTAATAAACAATATGTTTTCCCCTGATCCATGTGATGTAAATTACCCATTAGAATATAGCTTCCATTACTACTCCTCAGGAGGTGTTTATATGATGGTCATTATGGAATCATCTAGGAATTAAAATTTTTGAGGTTTAGTATCTACAAGAGGAGCTTCAAAATTTTTATCTACAAGTACTTGTCCCTTTATAGCTTTTTAGTTGACATACTCGATCTCAAAATTGCTCAAGAGCATGATCCATTTAGCCATGCAACCTTATAAATATATCTTAGTAGTAGATAATTGAGTGGATATACTTTGGAAATAGCTATGCTCTTGTTATTTATCATATAATTCTAAAAATTTTGGGTTACAAAGAACATGCCTAAACAAGCATTTTGTATTGGCATATAGTTGTGTTTATATGTAACTAGTGTTTAATTTAGATATTACACATGTTATTTTCCTTTATCATCATGCTAAGATAGAATTGCCCCCATGGATTTATCTATGGAAAATATGTATAGTATAAATGGATTTCTTGGAATTGGTGGTAATATAATAGGTGATTAGCAAGATATTCCTTCACGTGCTGAAAGGATTTATGATGGTCTTAATCCCAAAGAAATGTGACACACTTATTCATTGAGTAAAGGGGTGGCATTTTTTTGGTCAACTATAAAATGAAACATCTTATAGATTGAATATTTCCTTGTAAACTATGGATTTTATTAAATTAGAAGGTGGTGACATCTTAGTAATGGCTTATACTTTGGTAGGATCAACTTCAATTCCCTAGAGAGAGATGATGATGCCTAGAAATCTTCCTAAAGTGACACCAAAAATGCACTTCTTAGGATTGATTTTGAACTTGTATTTAGGAATCTATTTAAATATTCTTGTAGTGTGGCTAGATGATCTACATGGGTCTTTGATTTACCCCATATGTCATTGACATAGTCTTCAACAATATCATGCATCATATCATGAAATATGATAGCCATGGCTCTTTGGTATGTGGCCCCAACATTCATGAGACCTAAAGGCATAAAATAATAACAAAATATTCCCTATGGAGTGGTGAAAATTATATTGTGTTGTTCTTCTAGTGCAATCTTGATCTGGTTATATCCTAAAAATCCATCCATAAGTGAAAGCATTTTGTACCCTATTATGGAGTCAACTATCATGTCGATATTTGGTAGAGGAAAGTCATCCTTAGGGAATACCTTGTTAATGTCTCTAAATTAAATGTAGATTTTTATTCCTTTAGGTTTCTTACTAATAGGAAAAAAATTTGAGATCCACTCTAAATAGTCAATTAATTGGATGCATCTTAATTCTAAGAGTTTTTCCAACTCTTTCTTTACCAATACAACAATACAAGGATGCATCTTGTAAAATTTATACATCATAGGTTTGGAATCAAGTGCACAAAATGGTGGTGTAAAACCAAGGTGGGATCTAAACCTAGCATGTCTAAATAGGCCCAATAAAAGATGCAAACAAATTCCCTCAGAAGGGCTATAAATACTCCACATTCCTCCTCAATAAGGGACACACCTAATTTGATCCATTTTGGGTCATCTTAGGTCTCAATGTTGAATTTTATAGTATTTTATATGGGGAAAGTTGAGACATATTCCAGAATAGTTGATAATGATGTGAATTAGCCTATAAATGCAAAGTCCTCTAGTTGGACTAGTTCTTCAAGTTCTCTTAAACAAGATGAATCTGAATCTCCTAATGGTAATTATGGCCAAGTTATAAATACTATTGGAAATTATTGGGCAATTGGATCAAAGACATGTTATTTTTATGAACTAAACTTAGACCCAAAATCAAGTTCATCATTGGTGGTCTCCTAAGATTCATTCAAGGAAAGGTGAACAACCCTATCTAATAGCACTTGAAACATGTTTTCACCAAGAGATTGGCCTTTCTCGATTCATTCAAGGAAAGGTGAACAACCCTATCCAATAGCACTTGAAACATGTTTTCACCAAGAGATTGGCCTTTCTCTTTACTTTTACCTTGGTTCAAAATCACCTCAAAGAGGTTTTCACTTTGGGACCTCAATGTTTTAATCTTTTTTTTTTGGCTAAGGGTGTTCACCCATTCTTTAAAATAAGTGGTAGGATCTATTTTGATATATAACCCTTATTTGTGGTCTCCTAACACAAAATTGTCTCTTAGGCATATAAAATTGAAAAAGACCTCATCATTCTCAAACTCATCTATAGGAACTATGGTTTCTTGTTGGTCCTAGGATATGAGTTGAGGGTGATATAAAAGAAGTGGGTTATGTCAGATAATTGGGGTAATGGTACAAATGGTGTGTAGGTCAAACATGTTAGTAGTGGTAAGGTATTCATAAATTTTGTGATTGGAATTTTCTTCACTATTGACATTGTCATCTCTAGACATTAGTGTTAGGACATGAATAAGATATGTAGGGTAACCCCCATGTGGTTTAAATTTGAGGCAATAAGTTCTTTTGTATCAAGTTGCAGAAATTGACTCAAGAGTACCCTATTGATTTGGCCTAAGTCTTCCACCTTCATAGGTTTGATTATCCATGGTCTTATTAAGAATGGGATATTTATAATTTTTTAACCAATCAACCAACTTGTCATTGTCCAAATAGGTTTCATCATTAGCAAGTGGGTCCTCTTCTTGGCTAGTGGCTGATGTGAAAATGATAAGAGCTGGACTAAGAATTTTACCTTTTCCTTTTCATTAGAATTCCATATAAGGTGGCCTAAGTTTAGGTCTTCCATAAGACTTATGGTTATATGTAATCTTGTAAATGTGAAAAATGTCATGGGTCAAATACTCTCTTGGGCCACAGGCAAATATGGTAAAATTATTAAACATTTCCATAAGAGGCATATGTGAAGATGAGTCAAGGCTATCTGGGTCTATATAATTATCCTTTGGTAATTGTACAAGTATTTATTTATCTTTATCTATTTTAGGAATTGGATCTAGGATAAAATGATAGTTATAGATTTCATACTTAGCCTCCAAATGTTTGTAATGTTCATAGCATTGCAAATATCCATTTATGGTGACCTTCATGCCTAAGTTAGATAACTTGAGACATAGGTCCAATGTCAAAGGGATTGCATAAATTTCATGTATCCAAGGTCTACCTGAAAGCAAATTTTAAGATAGGTTGAGGTTTAACACATGGTAAAGTGTATCATGGGTTAAGGGACCAATGATAAGTGGTAAACTTATGGTGGCTTGTGATTCCCTTTCTTCATTGTCATAAGCTTTGATAGCTATTATTTATAGCTATAGATAGACTATCGTATATATGAGATGATTGATGATATTAAAATACATAATATTTAGGCCTGATCCATTGTTAATGAGGACACATTTAAATTTGTGCCATGTTATGAAAACTTAAATGTAAAGGGGATTGCTATAGAGAGGGCCAAGAGATGACATATCACTTTGGTTAAAGGTCAAATGTTGGCCTAAGGCTAGATGTTTAAATAAATCTTGGAATTTTTCTTGGGTTATGTCATTTGGAATTTGGGATTGGCCTAAGAGCTTTGTTAGTATATTCTTTTGGATAGTAGACATATGTAACAAATCTAGAATGGAGATTTGTGTGGGTGTCTTCTAGAGTTGTTTCACAATGTCATATCTTCACATTAAAAGTGGTAGATGGCTTATGTTCTCACCAAATATTGAACCTTAGAGGAGGGTGTTGAATCCCCCTCTATATTTTGGCAACATGGTAATACTTATAGGTATGTGGGTGTACCTAGAACAAAAGTAGACCTCTAGGTTTATGGAATAGCTCCTTGAATATGCCTTGAAGTTATTATCACCTAAATAACTCTTTAATTTTGGGAAAATGGATATAAATTTTCATTAAAACAAAATAATCTAAGGGGGTGATACAACATAAGGGTTTCCACAATACCATCATACTTATTTCACTAAGAGACAAGGTCTACAATCCTAGTTTAAAAGTCCTAGAATGATCTAGGATTAGTATTTAAATATGAAGGTGATATGCACAAAGTTTATGTAAGGTAATTGAAACCATATATAAATTTAAGATACTAAGGTTCATTATACACTTGATAATATATCGATAAATTTAAAAACACTTTATATGACCTTCTAAGGATTGAGAGAAAATAAGTATAGATAAATATCTCTTAACTATTCACTATACATCTATTCACACACTTTGAAAATATGAGATATGAACTCAAAATAGATTGAATTTGTTTTTATAAGTTAAATTAAAATGTTAAAACTAGTAGATATTCACCACACATTATGTGGTATTATTTTTACAAGAGCCAAAATGGCTACTACTTATAGAATTTGAAAGAGAAGAGAATGAATTATAACAGTCACTAGAATATGTGTCATGTTGAGAAAATGAGTTAAAAATATAGGAGAGAGGAATATTTAACAAACCATGCAAGTTATACATGGATAAATGTCCCTCAAAACATGAAACTCATGAAATGTGGTGTAGAATGCCTCATTTGTTTGCTCAAAAAATTGTCTTCATCATTTGGCCTTCTTAGAAACATAATATATTAGGGACAGATGTGATGATTTAAATGAGAGTGAGGGGTTGAATAAATTATCCAAAATGTATTTTTTGCATCCCTAATCATCAGGATTCTTTTGGACATGAATTATCACTGCTTGTAGTCAAAATAACTCCTCTTTCACTCACCTTGCACACTTAGCACAAAATTTACCTTAATTTTCCCAAACCATTACATAAAAAAAAGTATATGACACCTTTAAAGACCCATCATTCCATTATATTCCTTAGGTACACCTTAGAAGGCCTCCTACTTAGAGTTTTTACCCTCTCATTAGTTTGTTCACTATGCCAGTTTGGACTGGATGAGATGAAGGTACTTGAAAAAGCACTTATGTGTTTTCCTAGAGAAATAAATGTATATTATAGGATATATTAGGTCCCAATGTACCCCCAAAAGTGATTTTTATCTCTTTAAAACCTTCCATAACTACACAACACACAAAACTATCAAAGAAATCAAATTTGTACCCTATCCATACAAGTAGGGTGAGATTTAAATTGATTGGAAGGATCTCTTGGGAGTCATATAAAATTTAAAATTAATTTAATAGTCAAAATATACATCTTAGGTGATTTTAAAACTTTATCTTCTCCATTGGGTCATTAACCAGGGTTTTGGAGGGTTTTACACAATTTTAGCCTCTAATGATTGTTCATGAAGTTGTGATGTTCAATCCTTAAAAAAATTTAACTAAATATATTCTAAGGACCATATATAACATTACCCTATTATTTATATTCCCATGCTAATCCTCCAAGTAGGTGTGAGTTCTCAAAATTGCCTACTCGAGCTCATTTCTTCATTTTATGTAGGCCTAAATTGGATTTGATCCAAAATGAGGATTCTCTATGATACTACCTACATTACAAAATTTGTAACACACCTTATATCTCCCTATAAATTTATTCCAATTACTTGGAATGTTCATCTAATGTTTAAGGTGATAACAAACCCCCTTGAGGGCTTTAGGCCTAGATTAGACCTAATGGGTTTGCCTACATACTTGTGAATTTGGATCAATGTGACCTATTTCTACACCCTATTCATGGTTTTTCATGTTTTTCCATGTGTGACACACTTTCCACATCATTCTACAAGGTCTCACCAACCCTGAACTCACCTTGTCATCTCATTTTCTTAAAACTTACTAGTTTACACCTGTGGGAAGTACCCTCTATCTAAGACAAAACATATGAGAGGATTCTAAAGTGGTGGGGATAATTTGTGTTGAATTTTAATGCCTTTTTTCATCCTTATCACCTCCAAATATCTCAAAACCTAAGCAAGACTCAAGGGGAATTTCACTGTGTAGGTTTTATACATGTGTGTGGATTATGGGTTGTCCTTGGGACCTTTCTTGCTCTATTCCCTTGTTTTTAGAATAGAATATTATAGAAAACACATTTAATAAGCCATAAAACATACCAAAACATATTTTTTCCTTTCCAACTCCCTCATTACATACCTTGCATTTGACTTGATAGAGGTGATGACTGTCTGTAACTATATTATATGTTTCATCATGCTTGTAGGTGTATATTAGTCTTAGATATTATAGGAAATGACTAGAGGAATTATTGGATTCATTAATAACCTCCCATAGTCATTTATCTCACCTCTAATCATGTATTTTTAAGGACAAACACCAAGATAATCCTACCTTTAGGCACTATCAACTGCAATCAACTGTAGTTGACCTTTATTGAATCAAAAGGGAATCCTATAGGTGGGTATCCACTTTGAAAATAGTGATTCACACCTTGTGGCTATTTATAATATTGGATTAATCTCTAATGAGAGGAATTTTCATGTTTTTAGGCCTAGTATTTCTCTAATGTATAAGTCACTTCATGAACTTATGAGCACCTATAGTCAGGATATAGGTGGATATTTTGAGGACAAGGCACCTGTAGGTGATGGTCAAGTCATAACCTTGTATTTCAACTCCTTATTGATGAAATTTGTGCTCTCTCAACTCAATAATACCACTCAAAAATGAATATATGCCTACATACTACATCTTTAGGTGTAAAGGTTACTTGGAGTTCAAATCTTATAGATAATCACTGAAAAGTTGTAGTGACCAAGTATCAAAATTAGAGTCCTCTAAAAACCATGTACCTTAGGTCACACATCCATTATATTTTGTAAGGTTTACCCATAGGATATGGATACAAGATAGGAAACTTATGATTCATCTAAACCTATTTTTACACTTTTCCATGACATCACCAAAAGTTTTTAGACCTTTGTTTCAAGGTTTAAGGGAAACAAGTCTTTGAAACTCAATTCTCTTCCCCTGAAGTGGTTTCTCACTCTTGCTTACAAGTCCAATGTTTAAACAAGGTTCTCATGATATTTTCCATCTCCACAACCTCATGAAGGTCTCAAAACATGTTAGCAATATTCCATAAAAACTTCTTAAGTCTCTATGGGAACCACCTGTATGTGGACATTTAGTTATAGGCAAGGTAGTGACAATGAGATAGTTAATGTGCATAGTGTATGGGAGTGTACTTAGTTCCAACCTTGAAAAAGTTACTCCTATTAATCTTATCCTTTTTTAAAAGTTTCAAACTAGTCTTCATGTCTTCAAATTACATGATCAGCTCTTAAAGACACATGTAGGTGCACTTGCAATAACAAGCAAGGGTAGTAGAAGTATGATGTATTATCGTGTACCTTATAAACTAATTTCATGATCAATATTAGGGCTCCCATAAATATAATTTAAACTTTTCCACCTAGTGAAACCTCAAACAAATCATATACCTTCTATTACAACATGTTAAATTATTTATAAGGCACCTGAAGGTGGATGTGTAATACACAAGTTAGTGAGAAGGGAATATAGACTTATGCATATTTAATGGTCTTATGGTTCACTTGGACCTTTTAAAATTCTCTAAATGGATCCTCTCCACTTTGAACTCCTATTAGAGGTATATATTTCACCCTATTTGAGAAGGGGGATTGTTTGGGTTCTCTTTCTTAAATCTATTCCAATATAGGACTAACTCTAGGCTATGGTTATCCTATAGTAGGGTCAAACCTCTTGGATTTTTAACAAGGCTAGCTCCTTAGATGCATCATTTAGCTCATTTACACTAAAACCTACTAATCCCTAGGAAAAGAGAGAGATATATAGTAAAAAGGGAAATCTATACTAAAAATGGTGATGCACCTAAATGATGTTTATCCACTCTATTTGAACTATTAAAAAACTAATAAATTAAGCAAAAGGCTAGATCTACAATTCTAAACATTTGATATGCATTAGTATTTCATGTAGAGGTTCACTGAATGATCAAAAACTGAGGGAGGTGGTGGAGAGGTCTAATTCAAAACATAATCCAACCAATGTATCCATATGATAGATTTAATCAAATATAATTTGAACACTAAACATTATTTTCATAGCAAGATAACTAATAACTGGGTGAGATCAAGACTTGACAAGGGAAAAAAATCTAACACATATGCAAATTGATTGACATGAACACACTAGATAAGCATAATGAAATTTGAATATAGTCTTTTATTAATTTCAAGAGGTTACAAGATCAATATTGGTAGAGTCTTGTCATGACCAAGAGAAGGATTCATTTTAAGGCTCAAAAGCCCATATATATAGCAGAATGGGAATGAGAGAGATGGGGAACATGCATGGAAGGGTGGAAAAGGTCTCATAATGATAAAAAAATGTGGTGGAAATTCATTTATTCCCTTATTTATGCATGTCTTCTCCAAATAGAGTTGATCCTTATCAATAAACTAACCTTTAATTTCTATAATAGCCTTCAACCTCCTTTCATTAGTTGAGAGATTCACTAGAATCTAAGGGTTTGTTTTTTCATGATGAGTCACGACTAATTCTATTTGAATGGAATCAATTCTCCAACTACTTCTCCAACCACATGTTCTCCATCTTGTGAATCTAAGCCCACTTGAATTGATTATGAAGACAAAATCCTCATATCTTGAATATGATAGTGACATGCCATGAATGGTGGTACTACTCACTTTATCGATGATAGAGCCATGTCGATAGATGATACACATTTTATATAACCATTCATATTTTCCCTATGATCATAAGTCCACTATAGATGGAAAACCAATCCATATTATTGGTTTTCCTATATTAATTTTGTCAATGTAGACCTATAGACTACATAACCTTATTATGGAATACAATAGGTCTAAATAGACCCATTTTATCTTTGTAGGAACTAAGAATTCACCATATACATATATATTTATTTTAAGAATGGTGAACATAGTCATAAGATAATATTTCAACCTTCAAAAGATAAACTTTGTATATTATAAATTTACAAACCAGAGGTCCATATTGATCTTTAATGGTGACCCTTTATGTCTTCTAACCTAATTGTATGCCTATGTCTATTCCATGGTGTTCAGTCAAGTCATAATGGCAATGAGATGGTGTTTTTCAAGACTTGCTTACTTTGGTCAAAAACTATTCCTTCAACATCCAATGGAAAAGCTCCTAGGTTTGACTTTAGCCATCAAAAATTGACTTGGGCCAATCAAATAGTTTCAAATTATCTTTTTTTCTATTGGTCCTATAGATCCCTACTATCAAATCCTTGACTTTTTGACTTCTTGTGCATCATGGATCTACTTGATATGAATAAATGTGATTCATTGATCTAGATCCTTTGACTCTTTGACTTTAACTCACACTATTGGATCTACTTATAATAATCAATGAGAGCCTTTGATTTACTTGGACCCACTTTCTTGTCAGTAGAGCTCACACCATTAGATCTTCAGTATGACTAAATGTTGCCCATATATATTTAGATTATTTAAATCCTAACAACTATTTTCCTTAGATGAAAATTTATGTTTATGTTCCTTTTATTTGATGTCTTCATGATTATCATTGATGTCTATGTGATCATCAATATTTGAGCACCAAACAATAAATTTTTGAGCTTTACATTGATGTTTTTGTGATTTTTTGACACTGCAAGTTCAAATTTGGAGATTTATAACTTGAGATAGAAATCTCATCAAGACTTCAAACTTTAAAGAAATGAAATTAGCATAAATAAATTTATGGAAATGTAATCTTTTGGCTCATGGGGGATTCCTAGTTGCATTTATTAAATACACATCAATATTAATCTATTCATTTTTGCATGATGTCTTGGTGATGGTCTGGTCCTTTAAAATTACCTAGTTCATCCTTGGTTCAATCTTTCAAGGTTATGATGAATTTATAATATTTGTGAAACCTTCTTGATGTTCCTACATGCTATGACTACTTGATCTTTTACTTCATCAAGGACTCAACTCACCCTTTCTCTCTAGGCAAGAAGTTTGGTATGTGGTCCAAAATGGCTAACATTTCTTGTGACTTGCATGGAAGCATGCTTGCTATGCTTGAGAACCCATACTTAGTTGATTTGAATAGTCCATTAGGCATGGAGTCTCTCTAATTCAACCTATATTGTACTGAAGCTAGAACTAGCTACCAATCCTTGGATAACTCATCTTGAAACAAATAAGGACTGGAAAAGGAACAAAATAAAATAGAGTGATCAAAGTAATTTATTAAAGGGAAACACAAAATAGAAAGGAAACTAACCTAAATAAAGTAAGGATAATAAATAAATGTGCCAAGATAAAACTTAGAGGAAATTATAAAAACTACCCTAATTATGTATTATATATAGACACACACACACACACACACACACACACACACACACACACACACACACACACACACACACACACACACACACACACACACACACACACACACACACACACACACACACACCCACACACACACACACACACACACACACACACACACACACACACACCTTTCATCCTGGATCAAAAAGAAAGTTTGAAAAACTTCCTACATCATGGGATGAGGGGTTGAATGGGGCATGTATATTTTTGACCCTTGGCCTTGATGTCTCATTATTTGTTGCATCTGCAGAATTTATGATTGGCATGGTGTTTAGTGAGAACTAAGTAGCTCCAACTAGGTCAGCTATGAAAATTAACTTGTGTTACATTTAGACAGTCTCAAATTTCTCATATGGATCCTCAAATATAACCTCCAATGATGGCTCAAAAATACATACCTTCTTGATTTCCATGGTGTCCTCAATAAGACTAGGCTTCTTCTTGGATGCAAGATCTTTAATCTCATCCACGAGTTCTACATATGCTAATCAATTTTAGTTGTTGTATTTAATGGAAATCCTCTTCTCTACCTTCTTAAGTACTCAACCCTTAATCTGAAAGATTGAAAATATGGTAGCCTTTTAAACCTTAGATAGAGATCCTAGCTATCTTTAAGGAACCTCAACCTCTACCTTGGCCTCAACTTCTATGTTCACAACTTCTTGGGTAGAAAGTACATTAAACTCTTTCATGACTTCAAGATCATGATTAGTAGAAAGATATTCACCTTCATGTTCTAATTTGTCAAATTCCTTGCATATGACATCAAACATTTGCCATAATCCATATTCCTCATGAATGTCACCTTCAAGAGCCACATCATTATGGATAGTAGGTAAGACTTTTTTATCAAGTACATCCTCTTCCACATCATATTCTATACTGGTAACTATAGTAGGATCCTTAATGTGCTTCTCTTAATTTAGGAAGGTAGAGTTGCACTTGTATTCACCAAGGGGAGTCCCTATGCTGATTTCTTCTTCACAGTCACTCATGACATCCTCTTAATTAGTTATAGCTTGAGTTATTTCTTCCTCACTTGCTTCCATAAAAATGGTCTCCTTCCCAAGAAAGGGTGGGGTGGAAGGTTGATGGATAGACTCATGGGTTTGAGGTGAATGGTAAGATGTGATTGGGGGATGATAAGTTTGAGATAGAGTGAGGTATGATGGATGGTTCATGGATAGGTTTGGGAATGGAGGGAAATTTATTGTAGCTTGAAACCTTAAGAATGTTTGACTCTTGAAAAAACTCTTGCAAAGAAAATAAATTGATTTGGGAAATGGAAAGAACACATTCTTCCACAAGGAATTCATTTTCTTGATAGCTTCCTTGAGACTCTTCAATAGTTACAAACTGCCCTTCAGCCTTCACCATTGAAGTCTATCTCTTGTTCTGAGAACATCTTTGATAAATATCTAGTATGGAAAAACTAGAGGTTCTTCTTTACCTTTTTGATTTTGATTCCCCTCCTCCTTCCTCATCTTTATCTCTAACTCTTTGATATACCTATCTATATTCTCTTTGAATAGCTTAGTGGCTTCCTAAACATAAGGAACACAAGAGGATTCTGGATGAGGGATGAGAGGGACTTGTATAGGTTTAGATTCTTTTTTAACTTGGGCTCCCCAATCTAGATTTGTCTCACCCTACCTACTCTATGACTTCACCACTTGATTCCATCTTGGAAAATTGAAGGACTTCTTAGGGGGTTCTTGAGGAAGAATGGAGTATTGGATCTCAATAGCAGGTTGTTCCACAACAATCTCCTCCTTTCTTTGATAGTTATTTTGGATAGATCTCAAAAAAGGGAAGATATGAGGAACACATGAAGAACTTAGAACACTTGAAGGATCACTTGGAAAGGTCTCTTGGGGAAGAATGGATGTCACATATGAAGGATAAGGTGGTGTATGTGAAGATACATAAAGTTTATGGAGTTGTACCTACTCTTTTTCAAGACTTCTTAGCTTATCCTTAATGTCTTGAATGTAACCACTTACATCCATCATCTCACTTGTGAATTTTTTTTCAATTTTCTCTCTCAAAAGGTGCCCATTCTTCCTTCACCCACTAGAATAACTCCCTCACATGATGAGTCAGGTGAGTAGGGACATCTCGGCTATGATATCTTTGTGAGTATAACCTTAGTGCATGATTTTTAAGGCTCACTAAAGTTTGCTTAAGTGCTAGTATGGATGTATCATGATAGGGATGGTAATGGGTAATATCATGATGGGATTGATATTCATAGGGAGGATCAGGCCAAAAATCTTGCATGTATGACTAATATAGGTCCTCATACTATTAGTGAGGATCATAATGTGGTTGATCATATTCATCATAAGGTTGATATAGGTCATGGTAGGGTTGAAAGGGGTCATGAGGAAGGTAAGATCCATACTCTTGATAATGAGGATCATGAGAAACTTGAGAAAGCTCATCATAGCTTTGATATGACTCTTGGTAAGCTTGGTTAGGCTCATATGGATCATATTGGGACTACTGGTAAGGAGGTTTATGATATGGGTATTTACCATAACTATTCATCTCAACCTCATATTTCAAATGAGATGTAAAAAGCAATTAAAATATTCAATGAGACATACCTAGGCTGCTTACAACTAGGAACTTTGATTGGAGTCACCATTTGTACTAACTTGCTTGCTTCTAAAAGCTAATTAGAGGAAAGACACACCAACAATCCTTCCAATCTTTTAGATCTTGTCCCACTAAGCATGCCATAACTATTTGTGGCCTAGATTACACCTTAGTTGAGAAGGGGGATTGTTCAGGTCCTCTTTCTCAAATCTAGTCTAATATGGGACTGACCCTAGGTTATGGGTATCCTATAATAGGGTCAAACCTCTAGGATTTTTAATGAGGCTAGCTTATCTGATGCATCATTTATATCATTTACACTAAAACCTACTAATCCTTGGGAAAAGAGAGAGAGATAAAAGAAAAGGGAAATATAAGATAAAAAATGGTGATGCACCTAAATGATGTTGATCCAATATGTTTAAACTCTTAAAACACTAATAAAATGATAAAAGATTAGATCTAAAATTCTAAATGTCTATTATGCATCAGTATTTCATGTAGAAGTTCACTGAATGATAAAAAACTAATGGATATGGTTGAGAGGTCTAATTCAAGATACAATCCAACCAATGTATCCACATTCTAACTTTAATAAAATGGAATTTTAACACTAAACATGACCTGCATAACAAGATAACTCCTAACTAGGTGAGATCAAGATTTGACAAGGGAGAAATCTCTACCACATATGTAAATAAATTGACATGAACTCACTAGATAAGAATAATGAAATATGAATACAATATTCTATTCATTTCAAGAGGTTACAATCTCAATCTTGGCAGAGTCTAGTCATACCCAAGAGAGGGATTCATTTTAAGGCTCAAAAGCCCATATATATAGTAGAATGGGAATGAGAGAGATGGGTAACATGCAAGGGAGGGTGGAGAAGGGGTCATAATGATCAAGAAATGTGGTGGAAGTTCATTGATTCCTTTCTTTATGCTTACCTTCTCTAAATAAAGTCAATCTTTATCAATAAACTAACCTTTAATTACTCTAATAGCCTTCGATATCCTTTAATTGGTTGAGAGAACCACTAAAAGATAAGGGTTTATTTTTTCATGATGAGTCATGAATAAGTCTATTTAAATAGAATCAATGCTCTAACTAATTCTCTAACCACCTATTCTCCATCTTGGGACTCTAATCCCACTTGACTTGCTTATGAGGACAAAATCACCATATCTTGAATCTAATAGTGTCATGCCATGAATGGTGGTAGGTACCTTCTTTATCAATGATAGATCTATGTTGACAAATGAGACACCTTTTTCATAATCATTCATATCTGCCCTATGATTATAGGTCGACTATAGATAGAAAACCAATCCATATTATTGGTTTTCCTATATTCATTATGTTGATGCAAACCTATTAAATATATAGCCTTATTTTAGACTACATTAGGTCTAAATAGACCCATTATATCTTTTTAGGAATAGATAATTCACCATATGCATGGATATTTCTTTTAAGAATGGTGAACATAGTCATAAGACAATATTATAACCTTCAAAATATGGACCCTGTACATTATAAATCTACAAACTAGAGGTACATATTGATCTTTAATGGTGCCCCTTTATGTATTTTAACTTGATTACATGATTATGTCTACTCCATGACATTAAATAAATCCATAATGGTGATGGGATGATTTTTTAAAGAGCTTTCTTACTTTGGTAAAAAACTTTTCCTTTGACATATGATGGAAAATCTCCTGGGTTTGAATTTGGCAATCAAAAATTGACTTGGGCCAATCAAATTATTCCAAACTATCTTTATTCCTATTGGTCCCATAAATACCTACTATTAGATCCTTAACTTTTTTTATTTTTTCATGTTGTGGATCTACTTGGTATGAATGGATGTAGTCTATTGATCTAGATCCTTTGACTCTTTGAATTTAACTCGCACGATCGGATCTATTTTTACAAATCAACATGAGCCTTTAGTTTTCCTAGACCCACTTTCTTATTAGTAGAGATCACACCATTATATATTTGGTATGATTGAACACTGAAAATATATCTTTAGATTATTTAAATCCCAATGTCTATTTTCCATGGCTTAAAATTGACATCTGTGCATCCATCATTTAACATCCACATGACTATCATTGACATCTAACTAATCATCAATATTTGAACACCAAATGATTAATTGTTGAGATTTACTTTAAAATCTACATGAATTTTTAACACTACAAGTTCAAATTTGGATATTTATAACTTGAGCTCGAAATCTCATCAAGACTTCAAATTTGTAGGAGATGACCTTGGCACAAAGAAATTTATGAAGATGCAATCTTTTGGCTCGTAGGGGCTTCTCAGGTGAATTTATTAAATGAACAACTAGATTGATATATTCATTTTTTCATGATGTCCTGATGATGGTCTGGTCCTTTAAACTTACTCAGTTCATCCTTGGTTCAATCTTTCAAGGTTTTGATGAATTTCTAAGTTTTGTGAAACTTGCTTGATGTTCTTGCATGCTATGCCTACTTGATATTTTGCTCCATTAGGGACTAATCTCACCATTTATCTCTAGGAAAAAAGTTTGATATGTGGCCAAAAATGTCCAATAACTCCTTCAAACAAGATCAAATTTCCTCACTTCATGTGGTTATTTTGTTGAAGGCACCTATATATGTTCATTAATGGTAGAGGACTGTGTATGTTGGAGAAATGGCTATCACATGAAAATCCATATCCTTGGAGTGGTTTATTTTTATTTATTTAGTGAAATCATATGTTCATCACCTATAAAATTTCACTACACCTCCATGAATGTGCTATATAATATTCATACATGTTACTCAACATGACTATGAGTGCACACTTATAGGGAACTTGACTGTGTTGGAGGTTGACTATAACTAAATTGGTGGTATCCCTTAAGGATAAGATTGGTAATAGAGAATTGGATTTAAATACATGAGAAACATAAAATTAAACCTATCACCATCCTCTAAAACCATCACCAAGGCATGCAAACTTTGAAAGTGGTGAAAACCTGCCTATAACACAACAAGATGCTCTTATCTATTACCTAAGATGTTTAACCTATCTAAACACTTTCAAACATTAAAAAAAATGTTTGAATCATGAGATAAGTATGTCTACTCCCTTTATAATCAATTTAATCATATAGATTATACGTACCTACCCATATAAGAAGAAAACCTATAGGGTGTGGAAAATAATATGTAGAAAAGACTAGTTAACTTTTAAAGGATGGTTCATAAAGCAAAAGTGATATATAATAGAAATATTTACTTGAAGATGAATTATACTAAGTATATTAACTCCCCATATAATAATTTGACTTGAAACCTCTCTTAATGGTCGTACCAAGAAGAAACCTACTAACTAGTTTTGCATGTCTAGAAGGGCAATGAAGGAATATAATGGTTTTTAACTATTTTCAAGACTTAAAAATAATTTAAAATGTCAATATGAGTCCATGGAAGTTAAATATCCACTTTATAATCTTTCCACACATGTCATCTTCTTTTAGAGGCTGTATAACTTCCAAAACTACCCAAACTACCACCTTTTTTCTTGTTTAAATGGGGTTACCTACAAGTTTCAGTTAGGGACTAAAATTATTAACATATACCTAACATATACACAATGATAAATACTTTTTAATACTTGTATTTCTTGTAAAACCATACCGCCTTCATAAATGGCCCAAATATGCACTTTAAGTAATAAATAATGACTTAAGAAGGAAAATGACTATGACCAAGGTGATGACACATTAAATGACATCAAATAACACCATGACACACCTTATGACATTATATTAGACCCATATATCCTTTTTTTACTATAGGAGGTTGAATCATTTTGAATTTTGGTTAAAATGCTCAACATTCTTAGCAATTTTTAGGCATGGTATGTTTGCTATGTCCAAGACCAGTAGTCTTTTCCTATTCAAAGGGTTGTGGAGTCACCTATGCATAGACATGACACTAAAATTTGCTTTGAAACAAACTATAATACAATAAAACCAACAAGAGACAACACATAAGAAATGAAACTAATCAAAAACACACTTGTGTTTCATGAGACCTTATGGAACACATACACAAAAACCAAACTAACTCAAATGCAAACTAACCTAAAAGAAAAACTTCCTCCTAGATCAAATGGGAATTTTTAAACCTCTCTTACTTTATGAAATGAAGGAATAAGTGAGACACGTTGTCTTTTTATCCTTGGTATTGATGCCTCTATATTCTTCATAGTGTTTTCCAACTTCATTAACATGATGTTAAATGAAAAAAAAGTAGCTACAACTAGGTCAGCTATGGAAATGAACTCCTTTTGCATCTCAATAGCCTCAAATCTCTTATAGGACTCCTCAACTACAAAATCTAATTATTGTTCAATAAGTCATACCTTCTTAGTTTCTATGGTACTCTTAATAAGATTATGTTTCCTTTCAGCTACAAGTTCTTCAATCTCATCAAGGAGCTCTACATAGTCCACCCAATCTTGGTCTTTGTCCTCCATAAAAAAAATATTCTCCACCTTCTCAATTAATTGACCCTCAACTTGGAAAAACTCTTCAAGCTCTTGGAAAAGTTCTATTTTCTTCTACCAATCATCCTTACTCTCCTTGTCATTTAGAACCACTATCTCTTTAACCTTCTCTCCTTGATGTATGAAGTCATCAAGTTGATCTTCTTTATGCCAAAGTATTTGACGGTGGTTTATAATTAGGCTAAGTTATTGAGTGCTCTTAAAGGACTACATCTTCTACCTTGGTCTCATGAGACTCTTATAGGAATGTAAATTCTTGGGGAATGACTCAAAGTTCACCTTCATCCTTGATACCACACTCAACTATAGGTTTGTTAGAATCATCAAAAACCTCATAATTAGATATAAAGTCTTCTTCAAATACCCCTCTCTTAAATCCTTGGCCACATTCCTCATGGATAGCTTCAAAATAATCTTCAATATGTTTCTCTTCTTTCAAGAAGGTAGAATTTCCCTTATGTTCACCAAGGGGAGTCACTATGGGTATTTATTATTCATAGTCACTTATGACATCTTCTTGATTAGCCATGACTTAAAATATTTCCCCTTGATTTGATTGCCTTAAAAAATGGGTTATTTTTAATAAGGGGTGAGGTGAAAGGTTGATGGATAGGCCCATGAATTTGAAGTGAAGGATGAGGTATTATGGAAGGATTATGAATATATTTAGGAAAGATCACTTCACTATTAAGCTCATGGGGAAGTGATAATTTGGTTTTTCTAAAAGGAGAAACACCTACTTAAACAAAAGTTACACCTTACCAATAGCCTCCTTGAGGCTCTTTAAAAACAACATGTGCATTCTTAATTTATTTATCTTCCTGCATCCTTAGCCTATCTATTAATCACTGAAGGCACTTCTTTACCAAGTCTAGCTATTCTTTGATACCCCATTGAATTCCCTCTTGCCCTTAAACTATATCTAACACATGCTTATAAATTTGGGAAATACCTCTTAATGATTCCATGAGATGATTAAGAAGTACATCAAAATCATTATCGCATGCCCCCATATTATCTTCATTATCTATTAGATTTTTTAGGAATGCCAAGAAGTATTTGACATGACATGAGGCTGATGAAGGAGGAGGGTAATGGTGGGGATTGAGGCTAGCTCTATGGAGTTATATTTTAGTTTCTAAGAATTCATACCTTGTATTGTAGTATCTTTATGTAAAATCAATGAGATTATCTAATTCCTCATTAGAAGACTCATAGGAATCCTCTTGAGGTTGATAGGTATCATGGTATTATTGGTAGGGATCATATTGGGGTTGATAGGGAGGCATTTCTTGATAGGTTTCTTGGTATCCTTCCTCATATGGTTATCCAACAACATGATGTCCATATGGAGAGGGAAATGGAGGAGTATAGGTATACCATAGATTATAAGATTGATAACCATTTTGATAGGACTATTGAGGAGGATAATGTGGTTCATAGTAAGGCTAATAGGAAGGTTCATAGTAGGGATATTCACCATAGCTATTCATATCAACCTCATATGTAAAAAAGAACATAATAAATGATTAAAATATTCAATAAGAGACACTTGGGTTTCTTATAAATAGAATATTTCATTTAGAGTCACCATTGGTGTTATATTACTTAATTCCAAAAGCTAATTAGAGGAAAGACACACCAAAAATCTTTCCACTCTCTTGGACCTATCCCATCATGCATGCTAGAAATATTGTCACCAAATATCCTCTTATATATTTGGGCAACCTGGGAATACTTCTAGGTATGTGGGTGTACCTATATTATAATTACACCTCTAGGTTTAAGGGCTAGCTCCCTAAAAATGCCTTGAAGTGTTTATCACCTAAATAACTCTTTGATTGTGGGAAAAGGGATATAATTTGGTATGAGAATAAAATAATCTAAGGGGGTGATATACTAGAAGGGTTTTCACAAGACAATCATACATCTTTCACTAAGAGACAAGGTCGATAATACTAGTTTAAAAGTCCTATAATGCTCTAACATTAGTATTTCAATATGAAGGTGATATTCATGAAGGCTATCTAAGGTAAGTGAAACCATAAATTAATTTTAGACATTAAGGTTCATTTTACACTTGAGAATAGATCCATACACTTAATAACACTTAGCTTGTTCACTATGCCAATTTGGATTGGCTGAGATGAAGATATGTGCAAAATAACTTGTGTGTTTTCATAGAATAATAAATTTATATGATAGGCTAGATTAGGTCCCAATTTACCCCCTCAAGTGATTTTCATCTCTTGAAAACCTTCCATACCTGAACAACACACAAAACTATCAAAGAAACCAATTTTGAGCCTTGTCCATACAAGTATGGTGAGAGTCAAATTGATGGGAAGGAGATATTGGGATTCCTATACAAGCTTAAAGTAATTTCATATTTAAACTCTCCCTTTTAGGTGCTTTTCCAACTTCATATTCTCCATCAGGTCATTAACTAAGGTTTTGGATGGTTTTATGTAATTTTAGCCTCTAATGATTGTTCATGAAGATGTGATGTTCAATCCTTCAATAAATTTCATAAAATATTTGTTAAGGACCCTCTCTAACATTCCCCAACTCCTTTTACTCCCATGATAATCCTCCAAGTAGGTGTGAGATCTCAAAATTGTCTACTCAAGCTTCTTCATTTTATACAAGCCTAAATTGGGTTTTAGCCAAAATAAGGCTTCCCTATGATCTCCCTTGCATTCCAAAAGTTTTAACACACCTCATATCTTCATGTAAAAATATTATAATGGCTTGGAATGTTCATGTAATGTCCAAGGTGATAACAAACCCCACTGATTTAGGCCTAGACTAGACCTAATGGGCCAACCTACAGACTTGTGAATTTGGATCAACTTGACCTATTTATATCACATATTCATGTTTTTTCATGTTTTTCCATGTGTGACAAAACTTTCCAGATCATTATACAATGTCTCACCAGCCCTCAACTCACCTTATCATCTCCTTTTCTTAAAACTTATAAGTTTGCACCCTTGGAAAGTGCCCTCTATTTGAGACAAAATAAAGGGAACTTACCTTATTGTATCATCAAAAATAAACATATTATAGACATATCCAAGTGGTGGGGACCCTTTGTGTTGAATTTAAAGGCTTGGTTTCATCTAACAAATATCAAAATTGGATCCCTCTAAACACCATGTTCCTTAAGTCACACATATAATCTCTTTTGCAAGGTTCTACCCCTAAGATGGGGATACAATATAGGACACTTAATTATTCATCTAAAAATATTGTTACACTATTCCATGACATCACCAAAAGTGCTTAGGCCTCTATTCTGGGGTTTAAGGGAAGTAAGTCTTTGAAAGTTAGTTTTCTTCCCTTAAAGTGGTTTCTCACTCTTACCTGCCAATCCAATTTTTTAAACAAGGTTCTCATGATATTTAACAACTCCAAAACATAATAGAGGTCTCAAAAAATGTTATCAATCTTTGATGAAACCTTCTCAAGTCTCTATGGGAAGCACCTGTAGGTGGACATTTAGTTGTAGGTAAGGTAGTGAAAATGAGATAGCTAATGTGCATAGTGTATGGGCTTGCACTTAGTTATAACATTCACAAAGGTACTCAAATTTATATTATAATTTTTGTGAAAATGTTCAAAATAGTATTGATTTCTTAAAATCACATGATCAACTCTTAAGGACTCCTGCAGGTACACTTGCAGTAGCAAACAAGGGTAGTAGAAGTATGATGCATTACTATGTAACTTATGAACTACTTTCATGATAAATATTATGGATCCCATTAGTCTAATTTGAAATTATCCACCTATTGAAACCTCAAACCTATCCTATACCTTCCATTACAACATGTTCAATTCTTTATGAGGCACCTGAAGGTGGATGCATAATACACAAGTCAATGAGAAGGGAATATGGACTTATGCATAGTGAATGGTCTTATGGTTTACTTAAATATTTTTAAATTATCTAAATGTATACTCTACACTTTGAGATACTTCAAACAAGATCAAATTATTTCACTTCATGTGGTTATTCTATTTTAGGCACATGTATGTGGTCATTAATGGTAGAGAATTGAGTATGTTAGAGAAATAGCTATCACATGTAAACCCATGTCCTTGGAATAGTTTGTCTTGATTGATTTATTGAAATAGTATTTTAATCACCTTAAAAACTTCACTACACCTCCATGAAAATTATATAAAATATTCGTACATGTGACTCAACATGACAATGAGTGCACACTTGCATAAAACTTGACTGTGTTGAAGGTTGACTACAAATCCATTGATGATCTCCCTTGAGGATGAGCTTGTGACTAGATAAGTGGATGTAAAGACATGAGATACATAAAATAAAACCTATAACCATCTTCTAAAACCATCACCAAGGAATGAAAACTTTGAAAGTGGTTAAAAACTACCTGCAATAGAACAAGGTGCTCTTATCTACAACCTAAGATGTTTGACCTATAAAAACACTTTAAAACATGAAACCAAAGGTGGTAATCATGAGATAAGGATGTATAATCCATGTATAGTCAATTTCATCATCTATATTATATGAATATGCCCATATAAGAAAAAAACAATAGCGTGTGGGAAATAACATGTAGAAAAGACCAATTAACTTATAAAGGATGGTTCATAAAGCACAAGTGATCAATCCTAGAAATTTTACCATAAAAATGAAGTATACTAAGTTTAATAACTCCCCTAGAGGTTTTTGAATTTAAACCTCTCCTATCAGCCGTACCAAGAAGAAACTTACTGACCAATTTTGCATGTCTAGAAGGGAAATGAAAGAGCATAATGGTTTTTGACTATTCTCATGACTTCCAAAGTAGTTAAAACATTAGGATGAGTTTGTGGAAGATGAATAGCCAATTTATAATCTTTCCACATGTGCCACCTTATTTTAGAGGTCATACAACTTCTAAAACTACCCAAACTACCACCTTTCTTATTGTTTCATTATAGTACCTGTAAGTTTCAATTAGGGACTAAAATTACTAATGTATACCTAACACATACACATTGACAAATACTTTGGAATAATTATCTTGCTTGTAAAACCATACCACATTCATAAATGTCCCAAATATGTACTTTAAGTAATAAAGAATGACTTAGGAAGGAAAATGACTATGACCAAGGTGATGACACATTAAATGACATAAAATAACACCATTACACATGATGAAAATAGATCTTACACAGCTCTGATACCAAATGATGAAAATTGACCTTATACTACTCTAATAAAAATGGTTCAATTATATATTGGAATTGCAAATACTTTAGCAAAGAATAGCCTCAAGCTACTGCCAGCAACTCTGCATTATTAACAGACTCCAGATCCAAGATTAATTTTTTTTCAAAAAATGGTAGTGAGCTCCAACAGCTTCCAGATCATCATCAGTTATCCTTACACATGTTGCAATGCCAAGGGCTTTCAATGTTCTCCCACAACCAATAGCTATTGATATCACACCTCTGTCAGTCATCCCCTCACAAAACCTCAAACTGGTCACTACAGGGCTCCACACTAAACTCAGCTTCTCCAATCTCTGTCATCCTTTGCCAAGAACACTCAGACCAAGACCAGAAAGATTGCGCCATTCCAGTTCATCTTCTTCAATTCTAAATTTACCCATAGAGTAATTTCGCTTCAATCCTCATCTTGATGATGAACTTCCAGTAGCAACAGTTTTGCTTGAGTTAAGTCTAAAGCCAAGATGAAAACTAGAGTGAAGTTATGCAGACACTGGCAGCCTTTCATCCATGTACACACAGCACGGATCAGTAAAATGTTGTACTAGCAAACTTAGACACACATCAGGGCCATCAGAAGTTCCTATTCGAATTTTGTGTTGGCTTGCACGTTCCAGCTGATATTGTTAGTTGACATGCCACGTACTACTATTTGCCTTCAATCATTCATAATTTTGACTGTCTCATAACTGACTGGAGTCCTCAGTGAAGCATATTACAAATTCAACCAAATATGCTTTGTGTATAAAAATGGTGTCCAAATGTCTCGGGGCTACTATGTTTCCATCAACGAGCTCGTGAATGACAATGGGACTATGGTTACACTCATGCCTATTAATTTTTTTAATAGACGTAAGTCGATTCTTTTCCTTGACTCAACTTTGCCAACAGGCGTAAGTCACCTATTCTTTTCCCCTGGCTCGGTGAAGATTTTGATTTATAGGACCCCTGTTAACTAATAAGATCTTCTTGTAATTCTCCAACCCCAAAATAGACTTCACTACCTCCTTTATTTTATGTGAAGGCAAGTCTAAGTCATCAAAAATTATTAACTATCTCACAGCCAACACTTTTGTATAGCTAAGTGAAACAACACTCTATCTTCCTATCAAGGGGACCTCTAAAAGAATGGTTTTCACTATATGTGTGTCGAATAACATCTCCCATAACATACAGTTTATATTGTACACTTTCAATAGACATCTTTGGAATCAAGGAACCAAATCAAGGCATTGCAAGCTTTTAAAAAGTACATTATCAATTTGTGCAAGAAAAGTAATAAACAGACATGGTGCACCAAATGTTACAGCACAGACCAGAACTATCACAGGTCTTAAGCAAGGAGCAACGCTTAATGAGAAACTTGGAGTTTTCTTTAGGTGAAAACAACTCACAAACATTAATGAGATTCAATTTTCAATTGATAAATTTCTATTCTAATCTGCTGCTAAATCCACATTCTTTAAAATTAATTTCATAGGATAGCTCAAAACTCATTTAGCAATACCTGTACCAATATTTTGCTCAACATTTTCAAGTGTTTTATTTTTTTGTTTAATAGCTTCAACCTTAGCCGCAAACCTCAAGAACAATGCCTTCCTCGACAGCTACTTTTGTTGCGTTCAATGCATCCTCCACTCTTAACTCTATCTCTATTTGTGTTTATTAAAAACAACCTTAATAGAAAACATTTGAGGCCATCCTCCTCTCCCTGAGGAGATCCTCCTTCTTCTTAGTTCTATGTACTTCTCATGCCACACTTGCATATCTTATTTTGTTTGTAAATAATCTCTTCTAAACTTCCACGCCAAACTTGGGCTTAGGCAAAACAAATTGCAATTTTTAATTTGTAACAATTTACCAAGGTTGAAAATATTTCAACCACTCCTCCATTATTCCCTCAACAACCCACAATTACCTTTTTACTTTTACTAATTATAATTACTCCTCCTTAGATAACATTTTGGAGGGAAAATATAATAATTGAATTTGAATTCAATCATGGCTTGCATCCCAACATCTTGCCTGAGGCTGTATGTAGATGCTCTTGCATCATACTCTCCCTCTAGAAACAATTTTAACTTTAGTTCAAATAAACTACTGCCTCCATGCACTAGTCTTCATTATATTCCTGGATTCCACGGTCTTGTTGTCAATGCCAATTATTGTCTTTGATAGTCTTTGTCTTTCATCTTGATTTTCTTCCTCTTCTAGTATGTTCTTCTTCTCATCTCTTTCTCAGCTGCAATCTCCCGCTTCCATGCTTCATCATCTTCATATATGTCTCCTAGATCTTCTTGTTGTTCTTCTTGTTTCGGGAGCTTCTTCAATGACTCATGTATGTCATTCACTTCAGCAACCTTCATACCTGCATACAAAACATTCAAAGCCACCTTAGAAGAAAAATATTGAGGCCATGAAGCCTCTTAGCTACCTCCATGCTCTTGTTTCTTGACCAAAACTGCCTTGGTCTCATTGCATTGCTCTTGTCTTGTTCCACTCTTCCCAATGCTGCCTTCACCATGGCTTGTACCTTCCTTCATCTCTCTTGAATTACCAAATAGCTCCTCTATCATTCTCAACTCTACCTTTAGTGAGATCTCATCTATCTCACAATCTTCATCAAACTTGGGCTTATCAACCTGAAGGATTGCTTGTTCCTTACTAGCCTTACTCTTCATCTCACCACCCAACACAAACTCATCCAAATATTCATGTCCGATATCAAACTTAGGACCAGATTGTCTTTCATCCTCTATAATTACATTCATCCACTTTATAGTTTCTTCATACAAATCAGCTTCTTCATCAACATCAATATATCCATCAAAAACAATTGCAATATTCATACCTTCTGTCTCCTTGCTTTCTTCAATCTCTGCTTGAAGCCATCTTGTTTGTTTTGATGCATACTTTCTCCTTTTCTCATCATCCATCCCTTTGGAATTCTCTCCTTGCTGCACATTAGTTTTCATAGCCACTTTCCATTCTTCATTTTCCGTAAAAAGATTATTAAATGATTCAAAAACATCATTATCCCATTTATTGCAAGCAATTGACTTACCTTTCCATGTACTTGTGTCATCCTTCACTTTTTTCCATTGATTTCTTGGTGTTGTTACCTCAACACTCACATCTTCTTCACTCTTAGCCTTCTTAGGCACCCATACTTGTTTCTTTTTCTTATCAATTGACTTCCCAAGCCATTTAGGCATCCTATAACCATGATCTTGTGACACTACTAAAAAACCAAATTTGTTTGTCCTTTTATTTTCTTGCACACTTACATTCATATTAGGAATATGATAAAAATCAATCTTATAAGATAAACTTGCCTGCTTGCTTACTTGTTGCTTGCTTGTGTGCTTCACCATCCACTTAGGCATTATGTAGCCATGATTGACTGCTTTGTGTGAGGACTTCATCTTCCTCTTGCCTCTTCTAACCTATGTATTAATATCTTCACACTCACAATAACAATCAAAATCAGCACTTAACACTTCATTTACCTCTTTGATAGCTTGTTCCACGGAGCAATCTTTCTCTTCCTTTGTGCTTGGCTGTCCTCTTTCTTCTTCCTGGCTTTCAATGGCATCATGGAATTCAGCTTCATCTTCTAATTCTCCTCTCTCATGCATTAACCAATACATCTCTTTTTATTCCTTATACATAGCAGAAAACTTACTTCTCTCTCCTGTACATTCACTTGTGCACTTGGTGTCTTCTCCTGCACCAATCTCTTCACTCTCCAAGGCCCTTCTCTTGACCTTCATAAGGCTGCTCATACCTGCATTTACCCACTCAAAAACAGCATTAAATACAAAAACAAGAGACCACAAGGTCCTTATGAGTGCTTTCTTCATCAACACTCTCATCTTCTCAAGTGCTCTTCCTGGCACTTCCTCTTTTCTTTCTTCTCCTCTCTTGTTCTCCACAATGAGAACCTTCTTCTCAACTTCTTTCTCTTGCTGCTCACTTGCAACCTTCTTATCTTCTTGCCTCTTTGGGCTTCCCTCTTCATGGCAATCTTCTTTTGCCTTTTTCTCCTTTTCACTAGGAGATCTATTGGCAACTTTATCCTCTTCTTTATTGGCCATACCCATGCTTTCTTATTCAGTTGCATCCAAGACTCATACTCATCTTTAATCTTAGCTAACTCTTTCTTCAAACTAGCAATTTCTTTATCAAAATCAACATTAGTCATACCTTTGATGCTTGCTTTCCTCTTGCTGCCCTCATATACCTTGCTACTCTGTAGTGCTTTTAACAATCCTTCCATCTCTGAGATCTTCACCCAAGTCTTTTCCACCTTGGTCTCTTGATCCCTTGTCTCACCCAAGCCTTTCTCCTTGACTGGTCTTTTGACAATCCCCTTGATCTCACCTAGGCCTTTTGCAAGTCTTTTGGCAACAACTTGTTATACATACTTAAATCACAAATCCAAGCTTACCTTGCTTTGGATCTTCTTCTTGAGCATTCACTATGATCTTCTTCTAGAGCTTCTCTAAGCTTTACCTTGACCCTGCAACTCCTTCACTTGATTGCTTCTCAACACAATAATCAAATCAAATAGTAAAATTATTCATACTCTCCAGCAGAGTCTTTTAGTGATGTCTCCTGTTGATCCCTTTGCCAAATCCCAAGAGCTTCAAGCTCTGATACCAAATGATGAAAATAGATCTTACACAGCTCTGATACCAAATGATCTGACCACTGCTCATAAAAATGGTTCAATTATATAATGCATACAAATATTATCAAGCTACTGCCAGCAATGCATTATTAACAGATGATCCAAGATTAATTTTTTTTAGAAAATGGCATGAGCTCCAATAGCTTCCAAGCATCATCAGTTATCCTTACACATGTTGCAATGTCAAGGGCTTTCAATGTTCTCCCACAACCAATGGATATCACACCTCTATAGTCATCCCCTCACAAAATACCCTGCAGGGCACCACACTAAACTCAGCTTCTCCAATCTCTACCATCCTTTGCCAAGAACACTCAGACCAAGACCAGAAAGATTGCACCATTCCAGTTCATCTTCTTCAATTCTAAATTTACCCGCAGAGTAATTTTGCTTCAATCCTCATCTTGATGATGAACTTCCAGTAGCAGTAGTTCTACTTGAGTTAAGTTTTGAAAACTATAGTGAAGTTGTATGGAAGCCTTTCATCCTAGATCAGTAAAATGTTGTACTAGCAAACCTAGACACAATCAACATAGTTCCTATTCAAATTTTGTTCAGCTTGCATGTTCCAACCGATACCATGCCACGATTTTCCTTCAACATTCATAATGACTATCTCATAACTGACTGGAGTCAGTGAAGCATATTACAAATTCGACCAACTCTACTTTGTGTATAAAAATGGTGTCCAAATGTCTCGGGGCTTTGTTTCCATCAATGAGCTCGTGAATGACAACAGGACTATGGTTACACTCATGCCTATTATTTTTTTAATAGACGTAAGTTGATTCTTTTCCTTGACTCGACTTTGCCAACAGGCATAAGTCGCCTATTCTTTTCCCCTAGCTCGGTGAAGATTTTGATTTATAGGACCCCTGTCAACTATCTTCTTGCAATTCTCCAACCCTAAAATAGACTTACTACCTCCTTTTTTTAAAGGCAACTAGTCGTCAAAAATCATTAACTCTCACGGCCAACACTTTTGTATAGCTAGGTGAAACAACACTCTATCTTCCTATCAAGGGGACCTCTTGGTTTTCACTGTATGTGTGTCGAGTTTACATTGTACACTTTCAATACATTTATCAGAACCAAATCAAGGTGCAAGGTTCATGCAAGAAAAGTAATAAACAGACATGCACCAAATGTTACAGCACATACCAGAACTATCACATGTCTTAAGCAAGGAGCAATGCTTAATGAGAAACCTGGAGTTTTATTTAGGTGAAAACAACTCATATACATTAATGAGATTCAATTTTCAATCGACAAATTTCTATTTAATCTGCTACTAAATCCACATTCTTTACAATTAATTTCACAGGATAGCTCAAAACTCGTTTAACAATACCTGTACTAATCTTCTACTCAACATTTTCAAGTGTTTTATTTTTTTGTTTAGTAGCTTCAACCTTAGCCGCAAACCTCAAGAATAATTCCTTCCTCGACAACTGCTTTTTTTGCATTATGCATCCTCCACTCTTAGCTTTGTCTCTGTTTGTGTTTATTAAAAACAACCTTAATAGAAAACATTTGAGGCCATCCTCCTCTCCCTGAGGAGATCCTCCTTCTTCTTAGTTCTATGTACTTCTCATGCCACACTTGCATATCTTATTTTGTTTGTAAATAATCTCTTCTAAACTTCCACGCCAAACTTGGGCTTAGGCAAAACAAATTACAGTTTTTAATTTGTAACAATTTACCAAGGTTGAAAATATTTCAGCCACTCCTCCATTATTCCCTCAACAACCCAAAATTACCTTTTTACTTTTACTAATTACAATTACTCCTCCTTAGATAACATTTTGGAGGGAAAATATAATAATTGAATTTGAATTCAATCATGGCTTGCATCCCAACATCTTGCCTGAGGCTGTATGTAGATGTTCCTGCATCAACACACCATATGACATTATATTAGACCCCTATATCATGTTTTATATTTAGGGGGTTAAATCATTTTTAATTATGGTCAAAATGGTCAACAACTTATTTTTAGCCAACATAATGGGTTATATTAGTTTGTTGGGAGGAGGTTATAGGCCTAGAATGGTAATTTTAAACCACTGAGTTTTGATTGCATAATCAAGATTGGATATAGGATTATTGTAACTTTATGATGATATAGATGGGATATATAGGATAATTCTCAATTTCTAGTGCACTTGGCTATGGTCATGAGGTAATGATGAGTTATCAGTATAAGGTCCTAAAATAGTAATCCTTGGTTATTATTGCACCTTTTTTCAATCCCTGGTCAAAGAAGGATTACTAGCAGAGGTGGGTTTATTGGAATTGTTTGGAAATAGTTTTGGTCTATTAGCACTTAGTCTAGGATTAATGGTGATGGTTTAATCATGAACTCTCATAATATGACCTACAACTATGGTGTAGTTGTGTGCAACTATGTGGTAAGTCTTTTGGTTGTTGAAATAATTTTGGCCTTAGTTCCTCCCATTTCGTTGATGTTGTTATTTATACTAATATCATCATCATCATCATCATCATCATCATCATCATAATCATCATCATCATCATCATCATCATTATTATTATTTTTATTATGCTATAGAAAAGGGTTTTGGTAGATACCCAGGTTCTGATTAGACATATATGCTTCATTATCTAGTGTAATCTCCCCATTGTTCACCATAATTTTTATGAGGTGTTTTATCTACACATAATGACATCTATTATTTCCATGAACATGATGGTATTCATAGAACTCATGCTTGTTTACCAGTCTGGATATAGAATACCCTTAAGATAGTGCTTCAAAATTGGCCAACTAATCATATTAACTATGGCTAGCTTATGAAACACTACTCAGTTAAGTTCACCAAGATCACTAAATAATTTAAGAGTGGGTTTTACTATTGTAGGAGGGGTTTGAAAAGTTGGTGGTTGATTTTTATATGGAGTTGTTCTAGGTTACTACAAAGACTAGGCTTATTGAATATGCTATTGATGAGGATTAAGTTGCATTTATAGCGTAGGTTATAGAGATATTGTTTACACTTTTTGGACATGACAAGAATTAGTTATTACATTTCCAACAACATTATTATTATGGTTTTAGTGCTTATATTTATCATAGTTATTGGCTTGGGTTGGTGCCAATGCTTGCACTTGGACTTGGTTATGGTTTTAATTTGGGCCTACACCTTGGTTTTGGTTTTGATTTTGGCCCATGCCTTAGTTTATGTTATGATTTTGGTTTGAATATATTATCTTGATAATCCCTTTGTTAATAATGTAATTTTCAATCTATAAACCTTTGTCGATGATCTCATTTAAAATATGTTCACACTAAATCTTCATATGATAGGATATCTCACTGTGAAATTTTTTAGTAAATATAGTGGCCAATTATCCATCTGGAAAACTATGGGTAAAGCAACTAATAAGTAACCTCCATCTTTGTAGATAGTTTAAAAATCTTTCACCTAACTTTTGCTTGGCCTAAGTCAAATCTATTAATGAAATCTAATGCTTGAGATTATAGGAGAAATGCTACACAAATTTGTTTGAGAGGTCATCAAAATCAGATACATAATTCTTTGGTAATTTGAGGAAGAACTCCAAAGCTTGTCTTGCAAGAATTTGAGGAAACAAAAGAGCCTATAATTGGTTTTGATTCTAATTTGGGCTTACACCTTGGTTTTGGTTCTGATTTGGGCCTGCACCTTAGTTTTGGTTTTGATTTTGGTTTGAAGAGGTTAGCTTGATATTCCCTATTTTTATAAGGGCCTTTTCAATCTGCAAACCTTTGTTGATGATATATTTTAAAGTATGCACACAATGAATCTCCATATTATAGGATACTAACTATGCAAATTTTTAGTAAACAAAATAACCAATTGTTTATCTGGTAAACTATGGGTGAAGCGACTAGAAATCACTCTCCATCTATGTAGATAACTTATAAAACTTTCATCAACCTTTTTCTTGGCCTGAGTCAAATATACTAATGAAATATCATGCTAAATATTATAGGATAAGTGATACACAATTTTTTCTAAGTGGTCATCAAAATAAGATACAAAATTCTTTGGCAATTTGAGGAACCACTCCAAATCCTGTCTTATTAGACTTCAATGAAACAAAAGGAGTAAGTATATGTCACTATAGGACACTAGTTGGAAAGCAAAAAATAATTATGTCAATTGGGATTTAGGGTCTCCTTTACCCTTGTATTTATTATATTTTAGTGGTTCATAGCCTAGAGGAAAAGGTATATGAAGATACTAAATGTTGAATGGGTATGAACACACATCATATAATTTAAATTTCTTGGTTTACTTCCCTACTTGAATGGTAAAAATCACATCCTTCATTTATTATAGTTCTTATGCTAATAAAATGGATGGTAAATTTGGTTGAGATGGTGGTTGGGTGGTTAAAGGTGGATTAACTTAACCAAAATATAATGGAGGTATGGTTTGTTATAGAATTTTAGTTTGATGAGTGAGATGACCAAGAATATGTATTCATAGATGGGGATGTGATTGTTGAAATTGTGCATGTTTTTATGCTATATTCTAGTTCAAATTTGGTATATAACAAGTTTTGAGGGAATTAAGGTTGAGATGGAAGGATATGGATTTGGGTAAAATACTATGCCTACTGAGGTTGAGTAGGGACTTGTTACCAACCACTCAAACATGGCTGAATAAGGGGAACTTATTATAGACCAAGGTCCTATCTTTGGATTTGTGGCACATGTTAAGTAAATGATAATTACTACCTAATTAGTATTTGTTAGATAGTGGTACCTCTTGGTTGCACAAATATGGTTTGTGAATTAGATGCTTCTAGGGTGTTCAACATTTGTCTTTGACTAATAGACACACTTTGTTGATTAAACAATGTTTGTTATTATAATGATATATTGGTCTATAATTATAGAGGTACATTTGTCACTACCTGTCAAGGTGAAACATTTTTTACCCCCTATTGAGGTGGCATAGTGTTATACCTCTATTACCGTGGTATATTAGACTATGATTATTTTTTTGGAATGTTAGTCATCACCTATTGAGGTGGAATATCATTTTTCACTTATTTTTGAGGCAAATCACTAGTCGAAGCTTGATTACTCATTCCCTTTGGTTGCATGCTTAAAGAAGCAACTGGTTGAGGATTGGAAGTAGCCTATTATGGTCAAGATGTAGGAGTTCCTTCCCCTACTATTGTTAACCACTCATGGTGTTGACTACAGTAGATTATTATTATGGACTATTTGTTGGTGCATTTAAACCACTTTGTCCTAGATTGGAAGACACTTGCATGTTATCCACCATGTTTAGCACATTTTTTTATGTAGAAGCTATAGTCACCTATTAAATATATGAGACATTGTACATGTCACTTAATAAATTTATTTGTGTAAATGGGTCTATACCCAAATTATGTTAACATATCAAATCAATTAGCACACCTATTGAAGGAGCTAGCTCTATGAGTGGAGTGTTAGACATGGATATGGCATTAAATTTGCATGATATATTCAAATATGTTTGATATTATTATTGAATTTGTATGAAGTGGTCCTCCATGAGGTCCTTTCCTTTTAAAAACATATTTGGGTCTTGATATGACATTGACATGAGTGTTTTAGGATGCATAAGAGAGGTATGTTCAATGGTTTGGTTATATGGCATGTTTAAAGGCACTCTAACTAGACTAGGTAAATTTTCATGGGGGAAGTATACTGGAAACTTGGACCCTAACTCCATGGATATAACTAAAAATTCATCCTTATTTTCAAGCAAGTGATGATAAAAAAAAATAAGGATCATATGTTAATGGCATAGTAATGTAATATAGTTGTTTTTGAGCATGTTCTATAACCAATGGTATACTATTAAGGTATTAAATGATTTTATATTGGTGTTGCTCTAAATATGGAGGTGTATTAACCAAATAATTGGTTAATGGATATTGAATTTGTTCCCCATATTGAGTAGTGTAAGGAGGATAAGGATCTGTTGCATAAACCACATCATCACCATAGGGGTCTTGAAAAAAGTTATCATTCATGACTATGTTATCATAACCTAGATTGTGCATGGCTTTACTACGAGTGTATTGAGACATATCCAAATCAATGATTAATATTATTTGAAGAAGGTCTAGAGTTATACAAACTCTTAAAAAAAAGGTTTAAAAGACAAATGGTCCAAACTTGGGAAAACTTGTTTGAAAACTTGGTCTAATTTCAAATGTCTTACATAAATTATCAAGGTAAATGGATAAATATGAATTCCAAAATCGATAAAGAAGTGTGTCAAATAATTATAATATATGTCTAAGAATGAAAAAAAGGCTGCTAGGTCTTTGGTAATAAGGCACAAAGTTAGGCTCAAAATAATTATGTCTAGGATAGAAGGTAAGAATTCTAGGTGTTTTGGAAACAAGGAACAAAAGCTAGACTTTGAAATAAAATAGAAGGGAATTGATAAGTCTTTTGGACTTGGCACAAACTAGGTCTAAAAGAAAAGATAATTAATATAATTTTTTGGAAACATTTTAACTCAAACTAAACATTATGATTTAAACATAAACTTGACCTTTGGTAAAAGACATTGGAATTTAGGTACATGGAAGGTAAACCACTTCCCAAATCTAGGCACAAAAATAGTCTTTAGATTGAGCAAGGAATTAGTCTAAGTTACACAACCCAAAAGCGAAAGATAAATGTCTAACACAAAATTATGTGAGGTATAGACATAAATAAATCAATGTTTGAATATGGACTTATTAAAATCAATTTTTAAATCAATCGAGAAGGCTTGGTATTTAAATGGAAAATAAGCTAGACCAAAATGGATGACAAAATGATATTATGCCTAGGCCAAGAAGGTACACATGGTTTTTAAATTACAATTGGAAACAAGTTAACAAGTCTTTAAAACAATGTGAGTAGTGTAATGATGTTATCATGCTTTATAGGTATGACAAATTATTTGTTTCAAAAACTATAAAGCAAAAAACTTGGAATGAAATGGGTAACATAACGATGCCCCTTTCAAACAAGTGATACACACACATAAAAGTTTTGATAAATGACTAAGGAAAAGTGTGGTGTCAAATAAACAACATAACACCTCTTCAAACAAGATAGTGATGTATAAACATGACTTGTTTTGGATGTGGTCTAAAAAAGTATTTTTGACTAAATATAATGCAAGTAAAAAGGACAAACAACAAAAATGCCTAAGTGTATAATCCTAATACTAAAATTTGACAAGGTGAATTTGTAATATCAAATTCCATCTATATACTTGCTCTTGAGAGGAGATTATGTTGTTAATTAAAAAATTAAAATGTGCATGAAAATTAGGGTTTTTAGGCCCCCTATTATTTAAAGAGTTCATATGACAACATGGAGCTTTGGGCTACTTGCCCTGTATTAAAAATATATCCATGGTAAGTGGGGTTGTTTAAATTATTATTTTTTGTATATTTTAAGTGATCACATATTTATGGTTACAGTAGGGCAAAAAACATCATTTAGATCCATATTAATTGGATTATTTTGAAAAGGTCTTGTCTTTTTCACAACCAATACATCCATCAATTACTTAGTGTAGTGTGATGTAAAAGTTAAACATAAATTTTGAGGTAGTCTCTTACTAATAGATCTTGTTTAACCACTAAAATAAGCATCCTAATAAATCAACCTCAATTTATATACCCATACCATGGAGTGGGGTTTAAATGATGTCATAAAAGGAATTCCTAGGTCAACACTTCCCTAGAAAACTTTTGGGGAGGTGATGAACTCCCATCCACAATCTAAAATGCATGAAATAGAAAATGTGGAAGGACTTTAGGGTCATTTTGGGATCACCCAAATCACTCAAGTTTTAGGGAGGGCCTTAGCAAATTTATTTTCATGCTTTTGGAAAAAGTGATAAATAAAAAAAGTGAAGCATTTTTTATCACCCAAGTTCCCTAAAGGGGATGGGGAGATAACATACACACTATACTTGGCTTGCAAAATAAAACACACAATAACAATCATAAAAATAAAAAACTCTTATGAAAATTTAACCAGAGTGTGAGTTCATTTTTATATCACCAAATTAAATATGACATGAAGTTTACCCCATTGGAATTTCCTTGAGGAATTTAGACAAAACAAAAATAATTCAAGTAAAATATTTTAAAACACCAAATGTAGATGTGAGTTTTGAATCTTAGAGTGTTAAAAATGTCTTTTATTTGTTTTTGTATCCTGTAAAAGATGTTAGGAGGTCCTTGTGCTTATAATCAAAAATCAAGTGAGCAAATGAATTTTGGAATTTATCTTTTGGGTTCCAAATTTTCTTCACATAGTGTAAAATCAAATAAACACAGAGAAATACCACAACTTTCCATGAAAAATTGTAACTTTGTAGCACAAAACTACAATTTCCTACAAAGCAAAGTGTTAGGGAAAAATAGTGAGTCTAAAGAGAAATATCACAAATTTACAAAGCAATATCATAACTATATAGAGCAAAAATGCAATTGCATAGTGAAATAATGCAAATAATGAAGGCAATATCACAAATTTCAAGGCAATATCACAAGTCTTAAAGGTAATACCACAAGTTTTGAAGGCAATATCACAACTCTCAAAGGAAATATCACAAGTCTATAGGGAAATATCATAACTCTCCTAAAACATAAAAGGTTAATGTAATATTATTATTCTATAGTACAAAACTATAGATTTAAATGGTAATACTACGAATTATATAGTGCAAGATTGCAAATGTCTAAGTAATATCATAGATCTATACATAAAATCATGACTATAATAATAATTCAGCTCCTTAAGAAAAATCATTACTTATCAAATAATATTTCTACTTATCAAATAACTATCATTAATTATCAAGGAAAAACCACAAATTTAAATTCATGATATTATAGTGAAATATCTCAATTCCTTCGTGCAATACCATAATTATTTGTAAAGAGAAAAATGATGATTACATAGAACAAAAATATGATTTTATGTAGGATGTCTGCGGGCTTCCACTTTCCATTTTTTGGTCATCAATTTAGGATTTTGACATGAAAATTGTTAGAAAAAGGTCCCAAAATTCCATGGGAAAAACTTTGTGTGGTGTGATTCCTACCAAGCATGCCATCATGTAAAAAAAGAATCCATAGAGGGGAGATTAGTATAGTGTTAGTTAATAAAATATAATTAAAACAAACAAACTAAATACTAACACCTCTAGCCTAAACACTAGGGAGAACATATGTAACAAACATACAATGAAAATATAACTAGAAAATAAAGTAAATTATCCTTTTACCTTATAGCTCCAAAATGGCTTGTTGAATTGGCTTGCTTAGCTATGTGCTCAAGAAATATTTATTAATGAAACTCAATTGATCCAACTCTCCTTGGCACCTTGTTAATGTTGGTTGGCTTATTTTGGATTATGAATTTGGCATGATAACACTACTAGAATAAATTTTTGGAGGTATTTTGGCATAATAAAATTTCAATATAAAAACTCATTGATCAATAGGTAAGGCCTTGTATTTATAGCCTCCAAAATTAACTCTCACCTAAGGTGAGTTAAGGTTGAGTTTAAACATGGAATGAGTTCAAATTAACCCTAGGTGAGTTGAGGATAACTCCAGTTGAGTTAAAAAGTTGTCATGTAATTATGATTTTAAATTAATAGGCATGGCTCTCAAATTAGATATTTTGAGATATTTTAGGAGAGCTTGAAAACTCATAAAGGAAATAGAATATAATTTGGAAATAAAAGGGAAGTTTTGATTAGTGTGAAATAGTATAAGTGTTACTTGAATAATTAAACCTTTAAGTTGTAGAACAAGTAGCTTATATGTGCATTTATATCAATCCAGATGGGTGAAACCTCACACTACATATCCTAAAAATATGGACAAACCTATAAGGAAGGGTTAAATTTTGAAAAATTATTATTTATGGGTAAATTTCAAGAATGACCTATAAATGTTGGGATTGATTGGAGATCTTGATATGTGAAGGTTGATTTTAACTTGGAAAATGTGACATTCTTCTTAATAATTTAAAATGTCTATATAGATTATTATAGGGATTTGTATCAATTAATATTATTTTTGTAGTGTAAAACAACAAATTATAAAGGGATGAACATGTATAAGTACTTAGGATAAAATGATTTGGCCAAATAGGACAAATTGAAAGGCTCAAGTCAAGTAAGGTAAATTTGGGACAAAACTAAAATTAAAAATAATTCATGACCAAATTTGATAATCTCTATTCCCCCACCCCCATTAATATATAAATGAAACTATATTAAAAATAAATATACTTCAGTGTGTAAAACACACTTTACCTTTCGTAGGAAGCTCCAATATTTCAAGGTGTTCCATACTAAATCTTGCAATGATGTATAAGTATTTAATGTCCATATGTGAAACTAAAAATTGAAATCTGAATTGAATTTGAAAATATTTTAAAGAACAAAGGAGTACATTTTATGTGTAAAACCAATGTTGTTCTTATAACTTTACGTAAATATGATGCTTCCTTGAAGCATTGGAGAATCAGTCCTCACCATGAAGCACTTGAAGAGATTGGTTCCTTTATTGAACCATGGAAAATTGAGGGTGATCAAGCCCCAATTTCAAGTTAACATATATAGAAACTAGAACCCATTGAGGGATGTAAAAACCTAAATTTGAATTATTGATATTTTAAAACCCAAGATAGAAATAGGCAAGAATCCACAATGGATTTATAGGGTATAATTTTGGAGGATGATAAATCTCTAATATGCATTATGAACTTAATTAAATCAACAACTACATATGGAATAAATATTATGTTGTTACTTTGTTCCTAGTTCCTATGATACTTTTAATAGAAGTTTGAAATTACAAAGGCTCGTAGAAAAAGGGAAAGGTATCCTTACCTTTATCATTAATTTTTACTTATTAAAAAAAAAGTGTGAATGCATTAGTAACATTCCACTTGAATTGAAAACAAAACATTATAATATGCATGAATTTGTTTCATCCTCACATGTGATAAATGTAAAATATTTAGTTGTATGTAGATGTAAACTTTGTAATTTATGTTTGAATCTTATGTGAATATTCCCATGCTTATGCACCCAAAATTTATGAATCTATAATCTATTCCTATAATGTGAATATATATTCCACCATAATATATACTAATAACTAATTTTTAAACCATTCTAAATTCTCTAAAATTATATTATATACCCAAAACTAATTTCTTCTCATAGAGGATTATCTTTGTATAACATACCAATTTAAATGCCTCCCTTTTTAGGTGATGGATGTGTCATAAAAGTCTCTCATCTCAAAATAATATTTTTCTGTATCATGTGTATCAAGATATAATAATTGAATATCATAGCATATATGAAAGGGTATGCCATCATAATAATATAGGCGTCATTGAAACCAAGTATGTAACATATGAGGCAAGTCCTAAAGCTTCAAATCTATATAAATGTATCTTTGAATCTCAAAGTTGTAGTTGTAATATAAGAATATGGCATAATAGTTAGTGCATGATATGGATCATGGCCTTCATAAAATGCAACAAACACACAAACATAACAAGTACAATGTCCTTCAAAAGGCTAAGGGTCAACACACAAATGGAAAAATATTATCTCACACTCAAAGAAGGTCAAGCACCACACATAATAAGGATGAATACCATACATGTAAGGGACATTAATAAGTTACAATCACATATAAGGATCAATGGTCATTTAGTCAATGAGTATGAATATATCAAAATCACACATAATGACTCAGGGCCACACAATAGAAAATAAAAGTCTAATTTACTATGTACAAGTAATAACATCAATGGAGCATAGAACTAAAAATATAGTCTACACCATATATTATGTAATGCAATCATATCCTAGAAAATAACATATCCATGACCACAATGTAGGATAGAGATGTTAATAATTCATTTTAAAATAGTATATAACTTAACATAATACAGTGATTATAAAATGGTAACACCTATAAATACTATAACATTTGGATAAGATGCCCCCAACATGGCATGAACATTAAGTAGAGAAACTTATAACATCTAATTCCATGCAAAATTTGTATGTCATGCATAATAGTCATAAATACCAATGAAATACATGTGTAATATATAAATGTTATACTATATACCAATAATGAGATAAATAAAACATGAAAATGATGTAGATTAGATGTCTAATCATGTTCAACCCCTAATTTTGGATGTTTTTTTTAATTTTTTACATATTTTTTAAAAAAATTTGTAATTTTTTTATATTGAAACAAGAAAAATAGATACCAGTAGATAAAATATGGGTTTAGAAGTAGAAGAAAGGTAATGAATATGAATTATTTGCAATAGTGTCTAGGTATATTAAACATCGAATATGATGGCATGGACATGTATGAGCAAGATGACCTTAATGTATATGTGAATTTTATATAAAAGGCATATGGGGGATAAAATATGATTGTGAAAGAATGATTGTACACCTTCATCTTATAAAATATACACTTGTTAATGTATGTAAATTTCATGTCTGATAAATATAATAAATAAAGGAAGATTTTGCATGAATAATGGTTTTATGTAAACTAAAACTATCGTATTAAAAAATTACATGTGTTGAGTTTCTATTTATTTATTTTTATTATTTGACTATGAAAAATATATAGTTCATTATTTTCATGTTTAAGATAATAGTGCCAGTTGATCTTCATTATTTTTGGTTGATACTATTTGTGATGGAAAATATAGTCTTATCTATTCAAACTTTCAAACAATATGCTAAATGGAAGAAAATGGTAGTATTAGATCAATGTATTGGATTGTTCAAATTATAATATTTGAAAAATAATATTTAAGAGGATAAAAATACATAAAGGGCTAAGAGCTAGAATATTGATTGAATCAAGAAATATGTATAAAAGTCTAAGAAAAGAAATCAGAAGTAACTAAGGAGATATGTACAGTAAATGATGATTTTACAAGCCAAGGATCTCATAGATGGGATTCCAACATTATGTTATGTTTCATCGAGAGTATCATATTAATATTTTACATAATCATAATCATAGTCATCCACTTGGTCTTTAAATTATGGTATGCCACTCTTATCATATTTTGTATATGTATATGTAAAACCAATTGGACTATATATGTAAATTATCTTCTTTAATGTTTTTTTAATTTTGAGTATATTCACCATTGTAATAATCTTATATCTCATTATTTAGTAGATATGAATCAGGTATCATTATTTGAATACTAGGATACAATTAGCTTCTACTTTGACTTCTTGAATTGAAGATGTAACCATATATTTTGTAGTATTTGCTTTATATTTGTATTATATACATGAATTATATATAGTATTTATATCCTTAAAAACTAAAAGTACACCATTAATATTTTTAAGAATATATATATTTTTAAATTCCTTCATGAGAAACCCTTTTAAGGATGTTTTCTTTCTTTTTTTGAGTTTTTTGTTACAACTTCTCTTTTTATGAATGTTCTTTAAGTAACTTATCCTTATTGATTTATTCCTTTTGATGATTTAACTTTTGTATTTGTAATTTTTGTTTTTATAGCCTTTATTTTTAATATTTTTCACTTTTTAACTTGTATCTCTCTAATGTTTCCTTTTGAAACCTTTATTCCTCTAGTTTTTCCATTCAAAGACTTTCTTGCTCTAATTTTGCTTCTTTTTATTTTTAATTTTTCCTTAGTAAATTAACTTTGAGTGAGAGTGATTAATAGATTTCTCTATTATTGTATCACCACTATTAATTATATTTTATATTTTATTCTTAAAAGCCCAAGCATTATATGTATGATGCATAATTCTATATTATATACAATAGTATTTTGATCTCCTTGATGGGTGCATAGGAGGTAATGAGACCAACTTGTTTTGAAGCATTTATCATAGAATATCATTTAAAATATTATTGTATTTTTGTATAATTTTTGAATTACTAGTTGTAGATGTATATTTATCTTCAACCCATACTTGATATTATATGTTTTGAGCTATAAAATATCTGAATGTATATGCAAATATATGATTAACACTAGAAATCTCTACATTATTTGTATATGTGATGTTATTTTTAAGTGATGTGATCATTAAACTAAACATTTGATTTTTATTTTCCAACTCTTCCAAGGATGCTCTCAAAGTGATTATTTGATCTTCAATGACTTCACATGCACAAGCCTTAGTCTTGATTGAATATGCATACAAACACCATAAAAATGGGTTTGTGAGAGGTGGATTGGGATGAAGAGAATTTTTTATAGTATAATAAATTATCCATTTTCTTTGTGTTAATACATTCATACATGCACTTTTCTAATTATAGAAATAAACTAAAAGGTCTTGAAATTGTTCATTGGTTGTTAGATTCTTCCTAGATTTGATTCATTTTATTAGATGATTGTTAATGATGTTCATCATAAGGTGAAAAAAATATGCAATGAAAAGTAAGAAATCTTGGATTAAAAAATAAATAGTGTTCTCATCCATTATATCCATATGTTATTTATAAATTGAAAAACAAGCACCATAAAGCTAAAATTTGGGTCCTCACAAAAGGATAATTTTTGTATATAAAGATTAGTAAATTCCCATAAAATCCAAGGTTTAATAATGTGATTTTAGTTTTAGATATCAAATCCAAGGATAAAATAAAATTATTTCAATGTAATATATTAAATCCAAGGTCAAAATAAAGTTGTTTTAGTGTCAGATGTTGAATCCAAGGTTGAAATAAATATTTTTTTATCATTAGATATTTAGGAATTCATGGAAAACCAAATACAAAAAAGTTAAGTAATGCTTAAATAAAATATAGTGGTTCCCCAATATAGTTTATCAAATTTTTAAATTAATTGGGATATTAAATCTAATTAAGTTAAAAATAAATTGAAGGGTAACAAATGCTATAAATGAGTTTTAACTATCATAATGAAAGTAAATTACTAAAATGTACAAAGCTCAAATGAATGAAATAAGTTAGCTATGAATTTTTTTTGAAAAATAAGACTTAGATAATTATTTCATGTTAGGTTGACCATGTGTGACTAAAATATGGATAGAAATGATAAACCCATACTTGATAATTCACATGCAATTTAAATATTAATTATCATTTTTCTAGGTTAGAATTGTCTTAAAATAGTCAGGATCAACTATCTCTCTTGGCTCCTATGGTTCAATATTGACATATACATGGAAATATTAAACTAATGGTACAATCACTTGTAGTTTTTTAAATTATTAATGTATGTGGAATTTATACCTTTGATTATGTGCAAATGCCTTGTAGATGACCTCTTCAAGGTTGAAACCCCACTAGGGATTGTGATAGTTGAATAATTGTAAAAATAGAGGGGTGAGTATAATGGGATGCACTAACCCTAATCACCACCATGATGATTGAATAATTCACATGTATTTTGATGTAACCAGATTGGGATACATAAATATTGCTTAATATTTTTATTTATAAATCCATATATTATTTATAACATCACTATATTCCCTTGTTTGACTAATAAATGTATTTAGAGTAGTAAATTGGCAAATATAATTAACCCACTGGTTAAAATATAATCTATTTAGTTTTCAAATAGTCTCAAACATAATATTAGATGTGTATTTCCCATGAATTGAATAATAAAAAGAGACATGTACATCAATAAATTGGAATAATCCTAAATTATGGCTACAAATAAGCATACAACCACTACTATTACAATATTAAGAATTATTTATAAGTCTCACAACCATTGCTATGCTCAATAGTCATCAATGATAGTGTACTACATATCACATTTCAAATATACAAGAAATAATGTACAATAATAAAATTAAGCCTCATAAACAACTTAATAATCCATAAAAATAGTCATGATTGTAATTCCCAAATGTTTGACTAGTTGAAGAGAGGGAGAGCATCATTAGGGTGATTTTGTTCTAGCCATAGACCATCAATCTCCTACACACCTCTGCATTGGGAGTGGACATTCCCTTAGTGGATGGGTAGATAAAATTAATGTGGATATTGAGAATCCATTCACAACCTATGTGTGTACAATCACTAATACATGCAACAATCACATAGACCATAAAAAAATTGTCTATCTAATATGACATCACATATACACATCTAAACTAGAAAGTATAGTGGAATGACAATGTCTTAGCTATAACATTACTTTGGTCAAAGTTTTCATTATACATATCAAATCTCTCATGGATATAAGTCAGTTCCATTCACACATACTCTCTCATAATAAATCATAATCTATCATATGATATATGGGCTAGATATATGTATTTATTGATAACACGCTCATATACTTATCACTTGCTATCAAATGAAACATGCCTACTTATTTCTCAAAAATAATTAAAGGAATACTAAATATAGATTTTAGAATACTATCAAATTTGAAAAAATTATTACATGATCTATTCAATACAAAGTAAAAGCAATCATATTTGTCAATAAATCACATTTTTTCCAATAATTCAACCAACAATTTCATATATATAGTTTTCAGGTTCTTTTCAATGAATTACATTCAAAAAATAAATTATGTTTATAAGCGTAGGAGATAAAAATCAAGGTAATAAATACATTATTTCAATTCCTCAAATTCATATATATTTTTAACACAAACTATATAAGATATGATGGTATACATCTAATTCATTTATATGAATCAAATATATATCAAGATGGCTTATAAACATAGAATCAAGTCTCCTCCTAGTTTTAGTCAAGCCTCCAAACTACCTAAAAAGTTATAACTTTTAATGTCTATTTAATAAATTCCTTAATTCATATAAATCTAATATTTTATATGATATAATATACATTCAACCATATTGGATTATAAATTCCAAAATAATCATTATAATGAAATATAAAGACCTTAAGATTCATTTTTAATGTATAGAAATTTATCACCGATTCTTAATGTTAAGTTTATTTAAAAATAAAGGAATAAATTATGAATAATTTATTAATTTTAATGATATTGACCCATATATATATATATATATATATATATATATATATATAGTAAGAATTTAAGTTATACCCCTACAACTTAGGTCACAAGGTTTTAAAACTAATCATATATTTATACATAGTTAGGTGAATACGTGTGTGTGTGTGTGTGTGTGTGTGTGTGTGTGTGTGTGTGTGTGTGTGTGTGTGTGTGTGTGTGTGTGTGTGTGTGTGTGTGTGTGTGTGTGTGTGTGTGTGTGTGTGTGTGTGTGTGTGTGTGTGTGTGTGTGTGTGTGTGTGTGTGCGCGCGTGCATGCGTGCGTGTGTGTGTGCATGTGCATGTTCATATTCATGTGCATGTGCATGTTCATGTGCAAATGTGTATGTACACACACACATTTATATATACATATAACTTTAGTTAAAAATAACAATTCAAACATAATCTACCTTGTAAGTCAAATACCATGGCATGAGGTTGTGTTACATAATAGGATATAACTACATGTTTCACATTGATATATATGAGAGTAAAACATCCCAAAATAATTTTAACATAAATTTAATAACTATATTATGTGTTTTCCTCACAAATGTATATTTTTTTATTTCCATTCTATACCTCATGACAATTATCACAAAATTTAAAATTAACCACTATTCAAATATACTTAGATCTTGTTTACTTCAATTTGAAATCATCATACAAAACCTATATAAATATTTTTTCAAGTATTCATTTAAAGTTTCAATGTGAATAATATTACTATATTTAATGACTTAAGAAGAAATTCCCAAGTCTATAACATTTTTTTTATCATCTAAAGAAGACAAATACCCATTCTATATTCACTCTAGGTTTTTAACCAATGATAGAACTCACCCATATTTCCAATCAACAAAGAAAAATCAAGGGAACAAAGTTTCCATAATAATTTCAATAAGGTTTCATAATAAATAGTAATACACAAATATTAGCTATCTATATCATAGGATCAAAAATATTGAATACATTCATATTTATTTTCAAAAAGGGCTTGACATCATATTTATAGGCTTATGGATGGAACCGATTGTTAGGTTGTGGAGATAAAAGCTTCAACCTAAACTAGGAACAGATGGTTGCTGAGTTCTACAGGAACCGGCGTCGGCAGCATGACCGACGTCGGCAGAATCCAGTGCAGAAGGCAACCGGCGACGGCAAGAAGTCGGCTGACGTCGGCAAAACCAGACTAGCAGGGACCGACGTCGGTCGCCTGTGTGTTCCCGAAGTGTTCGTTTCACAGACAGTCAGTTAAGTGAATGATGAGTTTGCATGTCAAGACCAGCCAGAGTCTTGGGCTGCGAGGATAATTATCTAAATTAAGAGTCTTAGTTATTGTTTGAGTTGGGGATCTATTTATAGACCCATTGGCATGTATTGTTAAAAAAGGCATGAGATAGAAAGGAAGAGTTCCTTCTAGTTGTAAGATCTATGAGTTTCAGGTTGTTACAAGCTCATTGGAGATCTACATGTAAGTTTGGTCTTTGAATTGCAGGTTGTAGGTTCATGAGAGATCAGCTTGAAGTGCTATAGAGTGCTTGGTGTACCGACAAGGTTATTACTGACTGGTTGGTGAGGTGAACACCAATTCTGTGTGTGAGTTGGTTTTTGGGACCGTTTTTGTGTAGGAGAGTGTGTGTGAGAAGAATTACTGTACACTTGAGGTGTGGCGAATATCTGTAAGGTGAAAGAGTGTGGCAGCTCTTTGATGTATTCTTTTCTGTATAGTGTTAATACAAGATAGTGTATTGTCTCTCATATTCTGTGCTATTGGTGAATTCTAGTTACTTGTGTTTCTGGTTATTTCCGCATATTCAATTGCTTATATATTTGGTAATCATACTGTGTTTTTTTTGAGGAGCAAGATCCTAACGAGTGGTGTCAGAGCATGTTGTTGTTCTAGATTCCTGACAAGTGGTATCAGAGCCTTGGTTGTAGGTTCTTGAGCTTGATACCAACAAGTGGTATCAGAGAAAGGTTGTTAGCTCATAGCTTGATACCACTGACAAGTGGTATCAGAGCTTTTGGTTGGGATACTAACAGATTGGTGTAGATCTGGGTAGTGTGTTTTGATTATAGGTTACTCACAGGGTTTCTGTTTGAGTGGGAGTTGAGCAATGACAGAAAGCAGTCAACTATGAATGGAAAATTTTAATGGCAAGAACTACCAATTATGGAGGATGCAGATTGAGGACTATCTGTATCAGAAAGATTTGTACTTACCGTTGGGTGGGGTTGCTAGCAAACCCTTGGATATGAAAGATGAAGAATGGGAGGTTCTTGATCGGAAGGCTTTGGGATCTGTTAGATTGAGTCTTGATTCATCTGTGATTTCCAGCTTATCACAGTGTAAGACAACGGTGGAGTTGATGAAATCTTTGGCAAATTTATATGAAAAACCCTCGGCTTCAAACAAGGTATTTCTTATGAAGCGTTTATTTAATTTGCAAATGTTGGAAGGTGGATCTATTCATAGCCATCTTAGTGATTTCCATGGTTTGGTAAACCAGTTAAGTTCAGTGAATATTGTATTTATTGATGAACTTAGAGCTCTCTTAATCTTGTGTTCATTACCTGAAAGTTGGGAAGGTTTGGTAATGGCAGTTTCTAATACTGTGTCTCCTTCAAAAGTCTTAAAAGTGGATGATGTTGTGAGTGTAATCTTGAATGAAGAGATACGCAGGAAAAGCACAGGTGAATTATCTAGAAATGCTTTGAGTGTTGAAGGAAGAGGAAGGCCAAGAGAGAGGACAGAGCGTGGGAGATCAAGGTCGAAGACAGGCAAAAGATCCAAGTCCAGGTATGGCAGAATAACCTGCTGGAAATGTGGAAAGCAAGGGCACTTAAAGAGAGATTGCAGATCGGGTGAAGATCATCATGAAGAACATAGAGAAGAAGCAGATGTTGCGGGTTACGTTGCACAGGATGCTCTGGTATGTTCTTTGGATAAAGTAGAATCTTGGGTATTAGATTCTGGTGCCTCTTTTCATGCATCTCCACATAGAGAATTTTTTCATGAGTATGTCCAGGGAGACTTTGGAGAAATTTGTGTAGGGGATGGTAAGTCTTGTCAGATTGTTGGCAAAGGCAAAGTGAAGCTGAAATTGTAGACAGGTGACACATGGGTGTTAAAGGAGGTCATGCATGTCCCAGTTCTGAAGCGGAATCTGATTTCTGTTAGAAGTTTGGGTGAAGAGGGTTGCACAGTAACTCTCACAGCGGACTCTTGGAAGGTTACCAAGGGTACACTTGTTATAGCTAGAGGTAAGAAAGTAGGTACGCTTTATCTATCTACTTGTTTTACTGATTCTCTTTCTGGGTTATCTACTTCAGCGGTAGATTCAGAGATGTGGCTTGATAGGCTTGGTCACATAGATAAGAAGGAGATGCTTGTTCTTGAGTCAAAGAGTATGCTTTCAGATTTGGAAGGCATGGATCATGGTTTCTGTATGCAGAAGAAGAAGGTAATGTTTCTTGAGGAATCCAATGTTAGTGACAAGAACAGGAAAGCCTTGGTTTTCAAGGAGAAAGTGACGGACAGAGTTCAGCATAAGGTGCAGAGGAATTCTTAGCAAAGCAAGGGTGATTTGGACAAGGTTTTGATCCAAAAAGAGCTCGCGGGAAAAAGTCAGGTCTCACAAGAAAAACACAGAGACCGACGTCGGTAGGAAAACCGGTGTCGGTGTCCAGACAGGGACCGACGTCGGCTATGTGCAGCTCGACATCGGTGACTCAGGGCAGACAGAGATCGGTGTCAGCCAGGGGAAACCGACGTCGGCAGGGAGGCAGTCGCAGGGAACCGACATCGGTCGGCTGTAGACTGAGATGTGACCGGCATCGATTACTGAGACAAATTTTGGGTGGACAGCGAGTTGTCATGGAGTCTCAAGCGCCCATTTGAAGGACTGAAGGTGTAAGTAAGTTCTTAAATTCGTCATTTCCCTTCTTTACACTACTTGTTGCTCACTTATGGCATAGAACCAGGAAGTTATTGAAGAAGCAGAACAGGTAGATCCAGGAAACAGTGGGAGCTTGGCATGGATGAGGATGTGATTCCTTGGAGGAGAACCAAACAGGTGTTTTGGGTAGTGTTGCCAGCTGGAAGTAAGCACTGAAAGACGAATGGATGTTGAGGATGAAGAAGAGCGGAAATGGATATGTGAGATGGAAGATCAGGGTATATGATCTTGTATTAGCTGCAGGGCAATGGAGGTTTGATCATTATGTTTCTCTTTACCAGGTTGGATAGTATTAGCTACACTATTCTATTTTCTGTATGATGTGCTTGTTGCAGGATTACATATATAGGTATTTCTGAACTAAAGGTAAAGCTAGTTCAGGTGTTTGTCATGGAGAATCTGGGAGCATCAAGATTCTTTGGCATGAGTGTGTTCTAGAGACATGGAAGTCTTGTTGACTTTGTTTCAGGATGATTGTGTGAAGCCGGTTAGCACGCCGATGGTTAGACAGTTCATAGAACAGGTGTCTTGATTCACATAATGAGGTTGAGTGCATGGTATGTACTAAACCTGAGTTTTCCCAAGCAGTGGGAGTTGTCACAAGTTTGGAGTCAATCCGGGAGAGTAATACTGAAGGGCAGTTCAGTGGGACCAGCAGTAGGTGCACATGCTATGCAGGGTCAAGTTCTTTTTCTACATGGTTGTAGATGCGGATGTGGCAGGTAATTTGGATGATAGATTTTGCACCACGGATTTTTTGGTGGTTGGTCTTCAAGAGTGATCTTGAGGAGGGATACAAAGCCAAGGAAACAAACTAGACGGTGTACAAGTACAGGTACAGGTTGCAGCTATTTATCTCTAAGTGGGAGATTGTTAGGTTGTGGAGCTAAAAGCTTCAACCTTTGCAAACTAGGAACAGATGGTTGCTGAGTTCTACAAGAACCGGCATCGGCAGCATGACCGACGTCGGCAGAATCTAGTGCAGAAGGCAACCGGCGATGGCAGGAAGTCGGCCGACGTCGGCAGAACCAGACCAGCAGGGACCGACGTCGGTCGCCTGTGTGTTCCCGAAGTGTTCGTTTCATGGACAGTCAGTTAAGTGAATGATGAGTTTGCATGTCAAGACCAGCCAGAGTCTTGGGCTGCGAGGATAATTGTCTAAATTAAGAGTCTTAGTTATTGTTTGAGTTGGGGATCTATTTATAGACCCATTGGCATGTATTGTTAAAAAAGGCATGAGATAGAAAGGAAGAGTTCCTTCTAGTTGTAAGATCTATGAGTTGCAGGTTGTTGCAAGCTCATTGGAGATCTACATGTAAGTTTGGTCTTTGAATTGCAGGTTGCAGGTTCATGAGAGATCAGCTTGAAGTGCTATAGAGTGCTTGGTGTACCGGCAGGGTTATTACTGACTGGTTGGTGAGGTGAACACCAATTCTGTGTGTGAGTTGGTTGTTGGGACTGTTTTTGTGTAGGAGAGTGTGTGTGAGAAGAATTACTGTACACTTGAGGTGTGGCGAATCTCTGTAAGGTGAAAGAGTGTGGCGGCTCTTTGATGTATTCTTTTCTGTATAGTGTTAATACAAGATAGTGTATTGTCTCTCATATTCTGTGCTATTGGTGAATTCTAGTTACTTGTGTTTCTGGTTATTTCCGCATATTCAATTGCTTATATATTTGGTAATCATACTGTGCTCTTTCTGAGGAGCAAGATCCTAACGAGTGGTGTCAGAGCATGTTGTTGTTCTAGATTCCTGACACCGAGTTCCATTCACAAGTCTATAAATATGAAACCATAGGTTTTATTAAAATATTCTAACATTATATAAATTCAAATGAGATACATTTTTAAACCCAAATTAAGGAAACATTTATTATTTTGTCCCTTATCAAGACTCAATCTTCAAGTAAAAACCAAGATTACAAATTCAAAAACTTAACCAACCTTGTTATATAAAATATGCCTATTGAATGTATTTGATGATAACTTATTGTACATTCATGTTAAAATTTATTCTCATGATACCATGTCCCCCCCATTCTCCTCTTTTTCTTCCTCTTATTATTTTTCCACTCCACATACATGTGTACATGGCCATTCAACTCTCTTGCTATATTATCAGTTATTCATTATGAAATCCCATTCATTAAAGCCTAATATATGTATATGGCCCATTTACTTGCAATCCATTACCCTATTTTTGAGAATGGATAGCACATTTAAAACCTTCTCATCATAGAATATGTAGAAGTCAACCAAAAGCATAGTAACTAAAACCAAATTTCATTATACCCTGATTTCTTTTCATTCCTAAAAAGTATGTGGTAACTTGATTATTAAAACTTTTACAAATTCAAAACCCATTTAATATAATTTCTTTGGGTGATTTTTATCATATTACATATCCTATGTCACCAAAGGGGTAATAAAAGTGTACAAACTTACACAAGATACATAAAAACCCAATATTCTTATAAGTTTAAAATGTATAAATGGTTTATCACAACATAGTTTAGTTCATATTGAGGTTTCATGGAAAAATAAATATTCAATACATAGAATTAACACATTGTGTAACTAAAAATAATATAATACAATTAATTAACTCATAACGAATGCAAACATGATTTACTAACCACAAGGATAGACAATGCAAAGTAAACACTCAACATTTTTGTAAAATTCTATTATTATTTATTTCATCTTAGCAATGAAAAGTGTAGTGTGCATGTGTGTGTTTAGTTCCATTCTCTCTATCCACAAAGTTTATATCTACATCCTCCTCTCCTATGATAATCTCCATCCATTCCACTCTATGAGGGTAAGATGGTCTTGTAACCAGCTCGGTCAAACAAAAAGGTATTTAGTTCAAGATTACAACAAAATAATCAGGTACTTAGAATATATAAATATATCAATAAACTATTATAATGTAAATCATATCTATAAATTAAATAATAGTCAAACTTAGCTACAATACATATAAACATATTACATTCATAATCATACGTAAATGTCATCCAACATAACTGATTATGAAACTAAATAGTATAGCTATCAACTATACAACATAAATATATGGATATACTATGAAAATAAAATACTATTAATCATTAGTTCCACTTCCCTTACTAATACTAATTTAGTTTTTTAAGAGTGGGACATTATGTGACATCCTCCCCCCATAAAATAGGTTGTCATCCTAATGAATTTTATTTCAAACAATAGTTTTGTAAATAAAAAATAATGTTCAATATAAAATTAACTAAATATATGAGTGTAATCACCTAAAATTGGTAATTAGATGTTAAGAATGTTGCTTAAGTTAACCTATTCCTAGCTTATCCCTAGACCTATCCTAGATCCTTTTCCACACCTTTTTAGTCATTGAACAAACCACATACAACTATAGTCAACAAAAACATAGTCCCAAGACATATTTCTTAGATCCCAACCCAACTTGCTCAATAGTCTTCCAAGTGGACATTAGCACCACATTTGGGACACTATAACCACACGGTGCTAGTATCCTCAACTAGGTACTGCTATCCTTAGCCCTAACTCTCCTAAAAAGATACTTTTTCAAAAAAATTCCCCTCTTAATGTTAGCCTAAAAACATTTTCTTATCTACAAAAGCTATAAATCTCTATAAATACAAGTTTATTTGACCCTTATTGACTAGATGGAAAATAGATGCAAAATCATAGTCAAACAAAAGGCAAGTTGAGAAAAATTAAGGTATTTGATCCCTATTCTTCCCTACTTCTTCATAATACCATCTATCATAGCCCTAAACCCAATTTTCAAATATTTCAAACCTCAAGAAAATTCAAGGCATCCAAGTCCACTCTCATTCTAACATTCACTTGCACTTGCATCAAGTACTAGGTGGGAGAACTACATCGAGATTGATCCCTCTTCAAATTATTTTTATGTAGGTAACTCTCTTCATAGTGGGGTGCTAAGGATGTACATACTATCTTACTAAAAAACACATAATTATTATCATACCATACTTTCAAGGAGGATTAGGGTTTCCACACTAAATCAGGTTTTCTTGGCATAACATATAACTATAGATTTTATGCACAGAGGAACAAAACCTAAAAGCATAGACATAAGTGATCCCATAAAATAGGAATATTCCTACAAAGGGGACACTAACACCACTTTGAGGAAACACTAGCAACATGGTGTTGCTATCCATATGGGGTGCTACTATCTAGTGAGTAAACAGATTATAGAATCTTATTAATGACACTCAAAACTATCCAAAACTTAGTCTTCATAACCTAGATCATTTATAATGGACACTTTCTAGATAGGTCTATATTTATTACTATTTTTAGAAAGTTAAATAAGGTCAAAACAAATAACTAATCAATACTTAATTATTGCATATTATTTGATTAATTTAGACATATCATCCCTTTAATCTAAACACAAATTTTACATAGTTAAACCTTAAAAGGTTAAATCATTTGGTGAACCCATCTTACTTTAAATATTGCTTCAAACCCTAGTTTGCATTAATCTAGTTTTTTGTGTAAAATTTAGGGATGCATACTTTTGATTTTATGTTTTTTTAGACAACCTAGATAACTTAAATCAATTTCATATTAAGGTTTCAATTTATTTTACATATAATTTAAATTGGTGTAAATAAACCCTAGATTTAAAAACCCTAAACCTATACACACTTAGGGTTTATATCCTTTTATATATATACTCATATTTTACTTCTAAAATATCAAATTTGTTACAATATTTGTATTTTTTAATGTTCCATAGATTCTTGTTCTTATAAGGTTCAAAATATACAAAACTTGTTTTTCTACCTTATAACCTATAATAATAGAATTTAATAACATATTTGATGAAAATGATAAGCAATAGTTATAATAATTTATGTCTAAACATACAGATATACAAGATGATTTCAAAAACATTCTTCAAGAATAAATCCAAAAGATAAATGATGGGAAATATTCAACCCCTCCAGTTAATAATGTCGTTACACCTCTAGTAGGGCTAACTCAACCAACTCAGATAGCACAACCCAAGATTGTTATTCAACATCAGTGACAACTACACCACTTGTGGCTAGTTCCTTAAATCCATATGTACAATCCCTTATGCATGAGATTCATACTTTATAGTCTAAGGTGTTACATCTTGAGAAGGGATCAAATAGACCATCACATGCCTTGGTTTCCAACATTCTCTTACATACACCTTTAGCACATCACATAGAAGAAACTCCTTTGCCATATGGTTTTATGCCACCCAAGATCACATTATATGATGTCAAGGGTGACCTAGATAATCACCTTAGATCCTTTCATGCAACATGCTTAGACTATGTGTCAAATAATTATCTTTTTATGAATCTATTTTCATGCAGTCTCAAGGATTATTCCCTATAGTGGTTTGATTATTTTCCAAATCATTCGATCATGCCATTTAATACATTAGCTGACATGTTTCTAACACACTTTTATATCAATATGAGTGATAGGATATCATATGCACAAGTGGCATAATTAAATAAAAATTTAAGTGAGCCTATCGTTAATTATATCTTACGATATAAGAAAATATTATCCAAATTAACTATCCCCATGGTAGACATAGAGATTCAAGATATATTTAAACAAAGTCTATTACCATCACTGCATGAAGCTATTTTATTTGATAAGTTTCCTAAATTTATCAATATGTGCCACATATTCAAAGGAAGATAAGTTAACCTTTTATCAATGGGAAAACTCAAGTGCACAAATGGATCATAATCAACTATTAATAATTCAAACAAACCCCCATACAAGGTAAGGGCCATAGAAAACAAAAGTGATCAAAAGGCCATATCAATGCAACTTCTAATCCTTTTCCCATATTGGTTTTATCTACTCCTCAATGCAAAGTCTTCACTAATCATCTAGAGTCACCAACACAAGTTATATAAAAACTATTGGAATGCAATTTCATATATCTCCATCCATTTAAGAGGTTGATATAACACAGACTCTTCCAAAGAGTTATGACTCAAATGCATTCTATGAGTATCACAAGGCACCAGGCCAAATCACAAATACATGAATCAGCCTAAATCAAAAGATACAAGATCTCATTGAGGGTAACGTTATTGAAGTGGGTACACCCATAGAGGCACTAAAACAACAAAAAATATAGGCTAATGCACTAAAAATATTTTTAGGTGATTTCTTAAAGCATATAACAAATGAGGTAGGGGGAACATCAGGTGTTCACTATACATACCAGGTACATCCACCACCAGATTCATATCACACAATTATAGAGGAGACACATCCATTACATAAAATTATTTGAATGTATCACCTTATAGTGCCACCTAGACCACTTATCACATTTTCATATCAGGAGATTATGGATGATGACATATATTTACATGTGCTCTTCATATGAGCATACATAGACCACCATCGAATTCATAGTGTTATGGTTGATAATGATTCAAGCATAAGTATGTATACCATGACACTCTTATAATACTTAGGATACATAGAGTGGGATATATTCCCTATAGACAAAGTAATTAGTGGTTTTAGTGGCCACATTTAGATTTCAATTAGGGAGATTATGCTTCCATTATAGGTGGGATGAGTACACATAGCCACTTGGTTCTTAGTAGTACTTAGTATAGGTATCTTTAATTTATTATTGGGTATTATGGTTATAGTAGATCTAGACCATCCCATATATAATCAACTAATGATTAAAGTATATACATGATAATCATGTGGTTAAGGTTGAGGGTGTCCCATATGAGTATCTTATATGCATCCCAAAAGAAGTTTCAATAAGATTTAGATCTATAGTTTTAGCATAGACACTAGTTATAATTCTAACACCATTACCAGATATTACACAATTATTAGTTATAGTATAAAGTATAGATCTTATGAATACATCATAGTTTTTAGTAGAGTCATTAGTGTAGGATAGGTTTACTCCTATGGTATATACAAGTATGCATACTCTCCCATGGAGACCATTACTAGAGAGATCCCTACATCAGAGATATGTCATAAATTCTAGATGACCCTCTTCTCCTTAGTTTATACTGAGATTAGTTTTATTTGGTTTTAAGGGTTCTTAGAATAGGGCACCTACATCACCTATAGCTTATTATTCTATTAGATGGGTACCTAAGATCCCTATAGTTCACAAGGATCACAATCAGAGCCACAACATCATAGCATCACTACATAGGCAACTTTAGACTCAGATTATACAACACATCAAATTATGGACTTGTTGACCAAATTTTGCCCCCTAGAAAAAGTTTGGTCACCTTCCTCACCAGTTATTTTGTGCCAGTCTCCTCGGGTTCAGTGAGTTTAAAAAGTTTAGATTATGGCCTGGTTCAAATGGTTCATCTTTTGGTTTAGTTCCTGTTTCAATATAGTTGAACCAAACCATTGGAACCAATGCTTAATATTGGTTCAATGAGTTTGGTTCAAGTTTAGGAGTTCATTGTTTGAACGCTTCAAATTTAGATACGTTGAACCTCCGTACCGTTGAACCATTGAACCAAATTTCTTGGTTCAACGGACTTGGTTCAACATACTCAGTTTAACATTTTCAAGTTCAAAAGTGGCAAGTTCAACACCTTTGGTTCAAAGGCTAAAGTTCGATGCTTTGAGTTCAACGGTTCAGTTCAGTGCTTTGGTTCAAAGCCTAAGGTTCGAGTCAAAGTTCAATGGCAAAGTCCAAGAGGTTCAAAGGCTTCCATGGTTCATCGACGCGCTCCTTTGAACCTTGAACCATTGAACCAAAATTGGTTCAATGGATTCTGGTTCAAAGGGGTGCCTTTTGTCTAAGAGGCAGTCGACAGCAAAAAAGTGCCCTAGCAGAGGGCATGTGGACTTTTCCAAATTTGTAGCCCAATCTTTGAAATTTGAATAAGTAAAAAAGCCCTTTTAGAGGGCAGGCTTAATAAAGGCAGCAAAAAAAAGAATTTTCATGGACTTTTTGCCTGCAAGAAATGTCCACAGACAAAAGTTTGTGGGTTATAAACAGTCAGGCAAAATTTTTGCAGACAAATTGCCCATGGGAATTTCCTGTGGATAATTTGTCTGTAGAAATTCAAAAGCCCACGGGAGCTATTGATAGCCCACGTGGAAACGACCAAGCCAAGGCCCGACACAAAACACAAAGGCCGCCGGACATACAAAGCAAACTATAGGGGGACTAAGGCAAGCCATGAAGAGAATAAGGTAAGCCGAAGGAGGCTAGCGTGGACCTGACTGCTAGCATGGATCCATTGATGGCCACGGGCACGTCAAATTTGGCAAAGTCGTATAGCCTTTTGCCTTCAATATAAAGAACATGCCGCAAGGTAGTTTGCAAGCGACCAGAAGCTAGCAAAGCACAAGGACATCAAGGAGGACATCGAAGCTGGAAAAAAAGAAGTAACTATTTATTTTAAAGGCACAGAGAGAGCTAAATCAACTGGAAAGAGCAAGAATTGTAGCGACCTGCCAGGAAGTTAGCAAAAGTGGCCAAGTAAGCAAATGAGACAAAACAAGGAAAAAGTCAAGCGACAGGAATGGTTCCACCAAGTAGATGATGCACCAACAGTGTTTTTCTCCTTCCTAATGAAGATGTGACATGCCCACTTGCAAGCAAAGAGCGCCAAAATGAGTCTCCTTATCTTTTTCCATATAAGTTGTAGACTTGGTCATTTTTGTAATCATCTTTTCATGGTTTTAGCTAGGCACAGCCCTGCTAAAAGTTTTGCTTGGATTGAATAAAATGCAATTTTTACCTCTATTTGGATAGATTGTGTAGAGTATGCCTTAAATGTTGGTCTGTGTCCAGTCATTGTCTCTTGATGCTCTCACAGGTTCAACACCAACAAACCTGTGATCTACAAAGTGCCACTGTCTGCTACTACCAGGAGTAGAGTTCTATTTTGGAGGTATAGAATAGGAGAGGTCACTTACAGTGTGTATTTCCCAGCACCTTGGTGAGTCCCTATTTCCTGTGTTTTCCATAAGAACCTCCCTGTCATTTCTAGCGACCTGGTCTTTTCTACCAAATCTAAGTGTATGTATGTTTTATTTAATCCTGAGTGTGGAGGTGGGAAGGTCATTTCATTTTTGGTGTATCACCTCTTTAGAGTAGGCTGTTTGTTTTCCTATATTTTCTTCTCCCTTTTCATTCCCCCCAGTTTATATAGCTGTATATAGCTGTATATACTCATGTTTTTTTGCTCTGCTGGAACAAACAAGATACATCAAAGGGAGCTAGCCCTTATCTAGAGACTTTCCTCTCCTGCTTTTCCATCCCACAGGTGAGAGAGGAGTTTCCATGTTGTGGGGAGAGGGTAGGAACCTATTTTCCTACCACCGGGTGCAATCTCCAGTGTCAATAGTTTTGGCACACCTTGTGGGACCCAAGTTTTCAATGAAGTAAAGTTTCAGGATTGATACTGGTCTTGTTATGGTAATTCAAGTTTATTCAACATCTGGCGACTCTGATTTATATCCGCTAGTTAAGTAGCTTGGTACCTCAAGAAGTGCATTTTTTTGGTATGTGTAATTTCCATCATTTTAATTCATGGACTCTGTTTTCTTTGGCCAGCATGGCTATAATCCTTATCAGCCTTATGGCAATCCTTATCATGCCCAATATGGCCAGTCTCAACCCTACTATGAGCAATATCAGCCTTGTGCTAAATCTTCTTAGTATGTCACTTCTTCCACTTAGCCCAATCTCTTTGCTAATCAACCCGTTTCTGCTTTCAAGTAAGCACTACTAGGATACAACAAATATGTAATTGATCTTAACACCAAAAAGGGGTACAGCCAAGAAATTCTTAATCATATCATCCATCAAGTGAGGAATGCACTAGATCAGGTTAAGAAAGAATGAGCTCCTATTGAAAGAGCAAATTGGCACATGCTTTCAAATGAGATGTTGGATGTGAGCAGTTTAATTGCATCTATGGAGGAGAAGCCAAGTGTGCATGAGAGGTAGCCTTACCAAGTCTATCAACCTACATACTCACTACCCAAAGCATCATATCAGTCATATACAGCCCCTGCTCTTGAGCCAAGTCGACCTTGTCAAAGTCAGTTCCTCAATCGTGTTGAGGAAAATTTTAAAACAACGAACCTTATGTTTAATGCTAATCTTGATAGACAAATTAAATTAGCAAATCTTTAGATGCAACAGTCCATTCTGGCAGCAAGGGAAGTGGAATCAAAATCTTTGTTGTCCTCTCACATTGACACCCCATCAGCCCCAAAGGAAATGCCCAGCCCAAATTGCTTGAGCTGGAACAAAGTGGTCGAGTCATGGGACAACAAAGAGAAGAAAGACATCATCCAAAATGAAGAAATGCAAAGTGAGGATGCTCTAGCTAAGTAGATTGAGGAACTAGAGAAGAAGATGACGTTGTTGAAAGAGAAAGAGGTGGAGCTTTCAAACACTATAGACCAGCCAATGCCAAAAGGTATTCCTTTCACTGATCCACAAGCTAATTTCAATATTGATGAAGCATTGGTGAAGTGGAGGGATGAAAATAAAGAAGTTTTGGCCCAAGGTCTTCCCCCTCCTACTTTAGAAAAAGCTCCCCTTTGTGTGCCAAATCCTTTCTATGAGATGGCACTTGCTCATTCTAGCTCATCCAATGCACTAATCAGTTCTACCCTCAATCCCATGTACCTAGCTTTCTAGCATGCCTCTCTTCAGGCAGATTTCCCTATGCATGAGCAGACCCTCCCAATTATTTCCCAGCCTCCTCAAGTCTTTTGACATGATCTCCAAATTCCAAGATGGAAAGAGGAGCATCATGAGTCAGCCCAGGAACTTGAAAATGATAAAATTGTTGCCTGCTCACAAAAGCAAGAGTCCAATCCTAGGATCATGATCTAGGCACAAATAGTTAAATCTTGGAACAACAAGGAGGAAGAGGAGGAAGATTTTAGTCTAATTATTGAAGAAGAAGAGGCCACTCCTACCCCTGATAATGATTATGACTTTTGGGAAAGGCTTTTCCAGGAAGATTTGGATAGGCAAATTGCAAAATTGGAGTCCAAAGAGAAAATCCTCAGTGAATGTGTGATGGACGGTTCAGACCAAATAGCACATTCTATGTCTAAACACACCCCACCTACACATTTCAAAGAAAGCTATCAAGCCTTGCCTGATATGGATTATGCTTAGTTTGTGACTAATGTGGGAGACTTCATGATTACAAACGAGGATGAAATCAAATAGAGTGATATGGAAGAGCATGGACAACCTTTGTTCATGATTTGAATGATTTGTTTGAAGTCTTCAGAGCAGGCTATATTATTCTCTAAATAGGGTGTGAGCTGATTAAAAATGATGAGGATAGCATTGGATTTCCAACAAGCATGCAAAGAGGCTATAGTTTTTTAGATTTGCCCCTTCAAGAGGTTGGTGAATCTAAAGATTTATTATTTAAAGTCATCAAGGAAGATGGCCATACCATGGAACCCAAGCATGAGGCAGAGGAGAATGAGCCAATCCATGATGCATATGAGGAAGCTTCTGGTGATGAGCCGACAACATTTGAATTCTTGATGGGGTATACCAATCTGAAGGATTAGCATTCAGCAGGCTTCCAAAAATAATTAGAATACATATATGTTGGAGGCATGTTTGATTTCGATCCACTTGATTTCCAGCCAACTCAAGTGACAAGCAAGAAGAACAAGTCACCAACTCTCTTCTTCATTCAGCTATTTGCTTGGTGCCATAAGTCTTCTTACCAGGAAGGGGACTTAAGAAGTTTTCCATTTGATCCAGGTGGGAATCAAAAATGCCTGGTTAGCTATACATAATAGTTTTTTTCAGTTTCTTCTCCTGCTTTCCCTAAGTGCAGTTGCACAGGTAGTGTTTTTAGTCTTGTGTGTTTCCCTTTGCGTGTGGGGGTAAATTTTATGTATTTGATCCTAGGATCTTTTAGGCTCTTATTAATTCTTTTCGAGCTGCATCCAACTCCGCACCCAATGGATATTCAGAGGCAACTAGATTCTAAGCATAGCAGGCATGCTTCCCCTGGGAGTCGCCAATTTGTTGACCAAATTTTGCCCCTTGGCAAAATTTTGGTCACCTTCTTCACCAGTTGTTTTGTGCCAATCTCCTCAGGTTTAGTGAGTTTAGAAAGTTCAGATTATGGCCTGGTTTGAATGGTTCATCTTTTGGTTCAGTTCTTGGTTCAATATAGTTGAACCAAACCATTGGAACCAATGCTCAATATTGGTTCAACGAGTTTGGTTCGAGTTCAGGAGTTCATTGTTTGAACACTTCAAATTTAGATACGTTGAACCTCCGTACCGTTGAACCATTGAACCAAATTTCTTGGTTCAACAGACTTGGTTCAACATACTCAGTTCAACATTTTCAAGTTCAAAAGTGGCAAGTTCAATGCCTTTGGTTCAAAGGCTAAAATTCGATGCTTTGAGTTCAACAGTTCAGTTCAGCGCTTTGGTTCAAAGCCTAAGGTTTGAGTCAAAGTTCAACGGAATAGTCTAAGAGGTTCAAAGGCTTCCATGGTTCATTGACGCACTCCTTTGAACCTTAAACCGTTGAACCAAAATTGGTTCAACAGATTTTGGTTCAAAGGGGTGCCTTTTGTCTAGGAGGCAATCGGCAGCAAAAAAGTTCCCTAGCGGAGGGCAGGTGGACCTTTCCAAATTCACAGCCCAATCTTTGAAATTTGGCTAAGTAAAAAAGCTCTTTTAGAGGGCAGGCTTAACAAAGGTAGAAAAAAAGAATTTTCACAAACTTTTTGCTCACAGGAAATGTCCGCGGATACAAGTCTGCATGTTATACATAGTCGGGTGGAATTTCCACAGACAAATTACCTGCAGGAATTTCCCGTGGACAAGTTTTTTGTAGAAATTCAAAAGCCCATGGGAGCCATTGAAAGCTTACCTAGAAATGACCAAGCCAAGGCCCAATGCAAAACACAAAGGCCACGGGACATACAAAGCAAACCACAGGGGGACTAAGGCAAGCTGCAAAGAGAATAAGGTAAGCCAAAGGAGGCCAGCGTGGACCTGACTGCCAGCATGGATCCATTGATGTCCATGGGCACGTCAAATTTGGCAAAGCCGTATAGCCGTTTGCCTTCAATATAAAGAACAGGCCGTGAGGTAGTTTGCAAGCGGCCAGAAGCCAGCAAAGCACAAGGACATCAAGGAGGACATCGAAGCTGGAAAAAAAGAAGTAACTATTTATTTTAAAGGCATAGAGAGAGCTAAATCAACCAGAAAGAGCTAAAATTGTAGCGACCTACTAGGAAGTTAGAAAAAGGGGCCAAGTAAGCAAATGAGACAAAACAAGGAAAAAGTCAAGTGATAGGAATGGTTCCAGTATGTAGATGATGCACCAATAATGTTTTTCTCCTTCCTAATGAAGATGTGACATGCCCACTTGCAAGCAAAGAGAACCAAAATGATTCTCCTTGTATTTTTCCATATAAGTTGCAAACTTGGTCATTTTTGTAATCATCTTTTCACAGTTTTAGCCAGGCACAGCCCTGCTAAAATTTCTGCCTGGATTGAATAAAATGCAGTTTTTACCTCTATTTGGATAGATTGTACAGAGTATGCCTTGAATGTTGGTCTGTGTCCAGTCATTGTCTCTTGATGCTCTCACAGGTTCAACACCAGCAAACCTGTGATCTACAAAGTGCCACTGTCTGCTGCTGCCAGGAGTAGAGTTCTGTTTTGGAGGTATAGAATAGGAGAGGTCACTTATAGTGTGTATTTCCCATCACCTTGGTGAGTCCCTATTTCCTATGTTTTCCATAAGAACCTCCCTGTCATTTCCAGTGACCTTGTATTTTTTGCCAAATTTGAGTGTATGTATGTTTTGTTTGATCCTGAGTGTGGAGGTGGGAAGGTCATTTCATTTTTGGTGTATCACCTCTTTAGAGTAGGCTATTTTTTTTCTTGTATTTTCTTCTCCCTTTTCATTCCCCCCAATTTATATAGCTATATATAACTATATATACTCGTGTTTTTTTGCCCTGATGGAACAAATAAGATACATCAAAGGGAGCTAGCCCTTATCTAGAGACTCTCCTCTCCTGCATCGCCATCCCATAGGTGAGAGAGGAGTTTCCATGTTGCGGGGAGAGGGTAGGAACCTGTTTTCCTGCCATCGGGTGCAATCTCCAGCATCAACAGGACTCATAGTTTGCCTTTCACACCACACGCATGATCATAGTTACCCTCTTAGACATAGGTCATGGTGATAGTGAATCTCCCATGAGACTCATTAGTTAGTATGGTTATTACTCTTATACATACTTCCTCTTCTCTCTCATTCCTTATAAATAGTTTATTTTAATTTGCTTGTACATAGCTTATACTCAGAAAAAACAATATAACATGTCAAGATAAAATAAAAATATTTAAACATTTCATAAATATAAAATTTACAGATTGTATGCATTATTATGATTACATTTATACAACTTTCTAGATATTTCATATTGTCAACTATCTTAGTATAGTCAATTTTATCATACACATATGCTTCACTTGTTCTTTTTGAATGATTGTATATTCCACATAGGTCTTTATTCCACTACACAGATTCATACCAGCTATCATCTACCCACTGGGGTTATATACACTAACCTAGGTTTATATATTTGATACATCATCCCAATCAGGGGCATATCATACATAGTTTCTACTACTAGGTTATATCCTTACATACTATATATTCTATTTTATGAATTGATTTATATTTATATTGATCATTACTTATATTTTTTACCAACTCTCACTAGTTAGACTTAGTATATATGCATCCTAGAAATTACATAGACTTTTACCACATAGTTATACATACTTTAATTTCTTGTTTTTCCTAGATTAGACTTGATTGTATTTCCTATACTTCTTCCATATTCAAGGGAATTTGAATATTCACTCCACTTCTATATTTATATGCCTTGGACATGTACCCATTTCCCTTGTGTGTGATTTATTGCTTCTATATGTGGACATTTGAACATGTCCTTTTATGTGTCTCTAAGCCAAATTTCTTGTTGCTTGTATATATGTATATTTGAACATCCTTATATGTATTCATTCTCATATTTAGTGACATGTGCCCATGTACCTTGTATTATGGCCCCTTTTCCACTTTTACGTGCCTCATATTCTTGTATGTATGTTTATTTGTATGATTTTACACCATGACACTTGTATTTTCTTGTTACACACACACACAAACCAATGTTTGATGTTGTGAGGGACCCCTCATGCATCTACCCTTCCTACTTGGGTATAGTGATGAACATCATGCCAATCCCCCTAGGTAGTAACTTAGATTTTATTTTATACACATTGATTACATATATCTTGATACCCTTATGTAATGATATATTAAAAATACGTCTTACATTACCTACTTATGCTCAGATTCATTTACATTCTAATGTTATATTTGTATATTATACTAGAATATCATGCACATGCTCTAGCTAACACATTATATAGAGTTAATTATTTTGAGGATAATTCTTACATAGATTTTATAACTACCCTCAAAATATGGTGCATTCATAGGGGTCTATCACAAAAATAAGGCTCCTAGTTTGATATTCATAGATAAATTTCATCACATAGGCTTAGTTTCAAAAATCAAACATAGGGCAAACATAGGAAAAAATAGAGATTTAGACAACAAGTCAGATCACCCAAATTTTAAACCAGGTAGACATTAGTACCAATATTACAACACTAGCACCACAGGACACTATTATCCACTATAGGACACTACTTTCTATTAGCCTTAGCTTTAGGACAAAGTAGATTATTTAGACTAGTACACTAGGTACAATATAGTTTTGAACATATATAATCATAGGTTTGATAATTTTTTAATATTTTAATTAGATACATTCATTAAAACTCATATTCATACCAATTTCTCAGGTTTGGGGGAATCATGTGCAAAATTATAACTCCCATATTCAATTCATTTACATATATTTAGTTATTACATACTCAGATTAGATTTAATATAGTCAAATCCTAGATTGGGGGCATGTGAATGGCACACAGTTTCCATATAATCAGCCAAAAATATGTTGATTAGATGGAATGGAAAAATCCATGTCATTATTTATTTATATACACTTGATATCATATTATAGGTTGTCATTAGATTCATGTATTACTCTATCTACAATGGTTGGTATTCCCAAGTGGACTAGATCCACCTAATATACTTGAGTGACATGGAGCTAACATACCCAGTTATATTTACTTAGATACTTTCATCACTTTATGCAGCCAATTATAGAGGCATCTAATTCACACAGGTGGGAAATTATGGAGTCAAAATTGGATTGAGTTCTTGAGACACCCATATGAGGATTGAGCAAGTCATTATCTTAGTCCAAGCTATTACATGATATGATCACTATGTACACTCACACACACGGGTCATCACCAAGTTCATGCATTGGTTTACATACTCAATGAAGTGTATTCATTCCTTTCTTCTTTCTTTACCTAAATTTACTTAGTTACTTCATTTTCAACATAGTCTTTTGATTTTGATCATCTATTAAGTAAGGACTAATTTTTTCCTATTTCATTATAAGTCATTTCTTTGGATCATGTTATACATATGTAGACCAAGATTCACATACTTAGACCTAACTACACGATATTCACTTCCAAGATAAGTCCAGGTATCTTATTTTTCCTTTATACTAGTCATTTTTATTTCTTGCATTTCTAGTATAAAGGGGTTTCAAATGTAATCACATAAAAGTGGTAATTAGATGCTAAGAGTGTCACTTGAGTTAACCTATTCCTAGTTTAGACATAGACCTATCCTAGAGCCTTTGCCACACATTTTAAATCATTTATCAGGCCATATACATATACAATAAATTAAAACATAGTATTAGGATATATTTCTTATATCCCAACCCAATATGCCCATCAGTCTTCTAGGTGGACATTAGCATAACATTTGGGACACTACAACCACATGTCACTAGTGTCCCCAAGTAGGCACTACTATCCTTAGCCCTAACTCTCCTAAATGGATAATTTTTCAAACTTTTTCCCCTCCTAAGGTTGGCTTAAGCACATTTTATTATCCTCACAAGGTACAAATCTCTATAAATACAAGTCTTTTTTACCCTTATTGACTAGATGGAAAATAAATGCAGAAACACTTTCAAATAAAAGACAAGTTGAGAAAAATTAAGTTATTTGATCTCTATTCTTCCATAATTTTGCATACTACCATCTACATCATCCCTAATTATAGTTTTTAAATATTTAAAATCTCAAGAACATTTATGGAATCCAAGTCCACTCTCATTATAGCATTCACTTGAACTTACATCAAGCACTAGGTGGGAAAACAACATCGGCCTTGATCCCTCTTCAGAGTATTGGTATATAGGAAACTCTCTTCATAATATGGTATTAAGGATGTCTATCCTATAATAATAATAAACTCATAATTATTGTTCATTCCATACTTGTAAGGATGATTAGGGTTTATACATTAAATTAGGTTTTCCAAGTACAACGCAAATCTCTAGATTTTATGCACACATGAATATGACCTAAAAACTTAGGTGTAGGTATTTCTAAAAAATATTAATAGTCCTAAAAAGGGACACTATCACCACTTTGAGGACATTACAGTAACATGTCATTACTATCCATATGGAGTGCTACTATTCTAGAATCATGATGACGACACTCATAACTATGCAGAACTTAGTTTTTAGAACCCAAATCATCCATGATAGTCACTTTCCAAATAATTACTATTTTATTCATATTTATTACTATTTTTATAAATTCAAATAAGGTAAAAATTTATAAATATCCATTACTTAATTATTGCATATTGTTTCACTAATCTAGACAACCCATCCCTTTAATCTAAACATGTGTTTTACATAGTTAAACCCTCAAAGGTTAAATCAATGAGGAAATAAATTAAAGAATTCCTCATAATCCTCCCATGTAGCACTATATTCAAAAAAAATTTCCCATTGGACCTTGAATTATGATACTTCCGTGCTATGCAAGCTAAGCTTGTGGGTATCAATTATTCTAATTAATTCTACTGTGACCATCCTTCGATCTAGAATATGTAATGCATTCAAGTCTAACATATGTGAAGGATCAACTGTATATTTATTAATATAAGATACATGAAAAACATTATGTATTATAACTAAATATGGTGGTAAAATAAGTTCATATGCTACAATATTGATCATTTATATAACCTATAAGGGTGTGATATATCTTAGTGATAATTTCACTAATTTCCCAAATATAATAACACTATTTTTAGGGTTTTACTCATAGAAAAACCTTATCTCCAACTGATAATTACCTTGTTGTTCTTTTTAGATCAGCATAACATTTCTTCCTTTCATTGTATTCAACAAATTTTTGCATTATTAAATTTAGTTGCTCCTCTATTTCAACAAGGATATCAAGTCCAAAGACCATTTTATCTTATAACTTATCCCAAATGATTAGTGTTATACCCCTCCTACCTTTAAACACTTCAAAATGAGCCATTTTCAATATTGATTGAAATTAATTGTTATAAAGAAACTCAACCAATGGTAGGTATTCCTCCTATTTGTATTGCTATTATAAGTAATAAATCCTCAAGAGATCCTCTAAAATTTGATTTAATCTTTGTATTTAACAATTTATTTATAGATGGTAAGTAGTACTGAAGTTTAATTATGTACCCAATGTTGTATTAAGAGTTTTCCAAAACTTTAAGGTTATTCTAGGGTCCCTATCTAAAATGATATTTTATAAAAACCCATGTAATATATATACCTCTTTTATGAACCTTTTGGCAATCATGGGTGCATTATCTATCAAACTACCTAGATTACAGTGTGCTACTTTGGTGAGTTTATCCACAACTACTAATATCATGTCATGATGATTTTATAGACATATGAAATACATGGACAAAGTCCATGATACTAACTTTCCACTTCCATTATGGTATGGAATGTGTGTATAAAAATTTAATGGGATGCATATGTTTAACCTTATCTCACTAATGTTCTAAGCATCTAGATACAAAGTTTGTGCATCCTTTTTGATTCACTTCTAGAAATATAATGGTCTTGGTTCTAATAAGATATTATTCACTCTAGGTTATCCTGAATATGGAACATTGTGCAATTATTTAAGCACGCATGTCTCAAAATTTTTCTATCAAGTACATAAATTCTACCATTATATCTCAAAAGCCCATCATTCTTAAATTTAAATCCTTTGTATCTACAATCCTATGAATTCCTAGCTAATGCTTTCTTTACCTATTTGGAGAATTCATCTCTAGGTGATAATTTACTGCATGATCTAAGAAAGTACTCTTTATAATGGTTGATTCCACAATGTACCTTCTATGAGTAAGGGCATATATAACCCTTTATTATTTTCCCTTAATGTAACTAATGTAGAAATCATAGTCTGATAAAAAAATTTAACCATTTACTTTGATGATCATTAAGGTTAGATTGAGTAAATATATACTTGAGCCCCAAATTATTAGTTTTAAGCTCAAAAGGCTTTCCCAAAAAATAATACCTCCAAAATTGTAAATCATGCACTATGGAAACTAATTATAGGTCACATGGAGCATAATTTGCTCATAAGGATTTAAAATCATTGACTCACAAGCTACAAATAAACCATATTGTATAAGAACTCCTCCTAAACTATCTCCTAAAGCATAAGTTATAACTATAAAATGACCATTTGGATCTAGAATCCACAACATTGGTGTTGAAGTAAGCCTCATTTTTAGAACATGAAAGGTTTATTCACACTTATTATACCAAACAAAACATTAATCTTTCCACTAAAGAGAGGTAATTATATTTTATATTTTAGATAAATTTGGCACAAAATTCCCATGGTATCCTACTAAACCCATAAATATACATACCTCATGACATTTTTGGGTGATGGCCAATCCATAATGGATCTAATCTTGGTTGGATCCTTAAAAATTCCTTCTACATAGATAATATATCCTAAATATTTTACTCTTATTTATAATAAGGCACACTTAGACAATTTCCCATATATTTTATGTTTTTAAAACTACTGCAAGACCAGATTAAAATACTCAATATGTTCTTCAGTTTTTGAATAGATGAGGATATCATTAAGGATGACTAACACAAAATAATTAAGGTAATATTTGAACACATTGTTCATGAGTTTCATGAATGTTTTAGGTGCATTCATTAGTCTAAAATGAAGCACTAAAAACATGTAATACCTATATTGAGTCATGAAATCTATTTTTGGAATATATTATTTTGTAATTCTCAATTGATAGTACCTAGTAATGAAAATCAATATTTGAAAATACTATTACACCACATATCTAATCAAAAGGATCATTAATGTGGGGTAAAGGATATCTGTTCTTAATTGTTTCCTTGTTTAGAATTTGGTAATTTGTGCATAGGTAAAGGGTTTTATCCTTATTTTAAATAAAGACTAGAGATTTAACCCATGGTGAAATACTTTGGTAAATCAACCCTTTAGCCAACATATCCTAAAGTTGGGATTTTAAATCAACTAATTTAGTTGTTTTCATTCTGTAGGGGACCCTAGATTGAGGTTCTAATCATGGAATGATATCGACACTAAATTCAAATTCCCTCTTTGGAGGTAATCTTGATAATTATTTTTGAGGTCAACATAACCCCATTTCTAAAAAATGGGGACCCTTATTTCAAATTATACAAATTTGTATCTTAAAATTGAAAATTCACTTGATCAGAGTACCAATAGAATGTTTGCACATTATCTTTATTTTAATAACATTCACACCTAATTTGTTTGGCATATTTATTCATAATTTTGATTTAATCTTGCCTAAATTTTCTAACATTGGATCTTCATATTTTAGGTTACAACTCCAATAGACTCCATTTGAAATGGGAAATACTTGGGTTTCATGATTTTTTATATCAATTTGGACTTTTACTAACCTTTGGTCTATCAAGGATCAAATTAAATTCATGATTAAGCATCTTGAAACCCTTATTCAAATTACCCTAACTCAGATTCTATTAAATCAAATTCAAATTTGTGTACAAGCAATTTACATAGGAATGATTAATTAAGTGATAAACCTAGTTTATTTTTTACCCTAAGACTTAATCATGTTTATCAACATGACCAAACCATAGTATAAAAATTTATGTTTGGTCCCTTCATATCCCAAACCCCCATTGGTTCCTTTTATTTCCACATGTTGTAACTAAACTAAGGGTCCTTTTTACTATAGACTCAACCTAAAAGCTTTACCCTAAAGTTTTTGGTATTTATTAATACAACAAACCATAGGATAATGGGGTCCCCTTTATCATGTTTAAAACTTAGATTAAAATGTTTATCCTAAGGTTTTACCCATTTTTATTAAGATGAAATAAAACCATAGTCCAAAAAATTTATGATAAGTTCTTTATTTTTCCAAGCATCAACTTAAATATCATTTTAATCCACATGATCAATGGTCCATGTTTGCTCAGGTGATCAGGATCCAATGGTATAAGATTAAAGTTTAAAATTCAAATACCTGACCTTAAGCTAAAGTTTGAACATCTTCCAAAGATCAATGATACATGTATGCTTGAGTAAGATTTATCTAATGAAACATATTGAGTCAAGACTTTAATAAATCCCTAGGACAAGTAAGAGGGTGACAAGTGTTACACTTATAGCCAAATAACACTCAATAACTAATGGCATTTGACCTTGTAGATCAAGATCCAATGGAGAATGTTTATTTAACTGAAGAATGATTAGACGGTGCATATCAAATGTTAAAAAGTTAAAAATCCAAAGGATGAACATAAAGATGACATGTGGCATAGCTACAAGCCATAATTTAAATCTTGAGCATCTTTCAAAGATCGATGGTATGTATATAAGCATACATATTCCAATCAATGGTCTGTAGAGAATGAGGGATAATTAAGTAGATCAAGATTTATGGAGCATGATTGATCCATGAAAATGAGATCAACAGTATAAGATTAACATTGACATTTCAACAAAGCTCAGTATGAATGTAGAAGTGATAAGTGTCATAACCATAGGTAACATAACAAATAGCCAATAGAGTCTGATCTTTCAGATTGAGATCAATAGTCCACACTATTATAAGTAGATATATCCAATGGTATGAGATTAAGTGGAATTTTTAAAATACAATGATTACTTTTTAAATATTAAGAAGAAAAATTATATGAAAATGACATAGGGATGCTATGGTAATGCCACATCAGAGACACGTAAGTATAATATGCTAAGTCAATGATTTTATAGACCTAGGAAATACAAGGGTATAAGTATGCAATCCAATTAGAATCTAAGTCATGAAGCTCACACAATTTCAAATACCTGCTACCATTAAAGCACTATAAACACCTTTAAGAAAGCCTTGGCAATTATAGAAACCTTGATTTGACCCTGTGCTCATTATAATCAAGCCAAAGAAGTTGAATTATCACTTATGCAAGGATATTTTAATCTAGAATTAAACTAAATACAACTAAAAAGCATTCTAGATAAGCCCACAGCCATGGAAGCCCAAAAAGGTGTTTCAAGGGAAGATGTGGATATCTATCTAACTTTAGATATAGAAGGAAGGGTTTTTAAAAACACCCAATTTAGTGCCTCAACTCTAAATATAGGGAACAACAATTGGTCAAGATTGTTTTGAACCATTAAGAACCAAAAACCCATCATAAGAGAATAGGAGAAAAACATGTTTTCAAAGAGGTTAATATTTAAATCAGTGCTCAGGAAAATAAAGTACTTAGCATAAAGGTTTTGGACTATGGTTTTATTTCATGTTAATAAACATGGGTAAGACCTTAGGATAAACATTTAAATATAAGTTTTAAACATGATAAAGTGGACCCTATGAATAATAAAAGACATATAATATAGTTTGATCCTAATGTTTATTATATTAATAAATACAACAAACTTTAGGGTAAAGCTTTTAGGTTGAGTCTATAGTAAAAGGGATCCTTCATTTAGTTAGACCATGTGGAAATAAAAGGGACCAATGGGGGCTTGGGACATCAAGGGACCAAATGCTGGAGAGTTATCAATGATTTCATGGTGATGTCATATAGGTGTCTATGGGAATGGATGAAGTGCCTTGGTATTCTAAGTGATAATGACAAAGTGTGCAATGTGCTTGTCTTAGTGTGCTTGAAGTTGGCTTGGTTGATCTTTAGAGTTTGTCTATTTAGAGATGATTAGGGATGAGTAAAAAGTATTGATCATATGAAAGAGATCATATCAAAGTTAAAGGGTGATTATAGAGCTTGTGTACATAATTTGAATTCATCTGGTAGTCCATAGTTTTCATCTAGACATTTGGGGTCCAGTGGTAGAAAATTTGAGTAGGCAGTTTTATGACATCATAATTAATACATGTCGATGAGTCAAGAGGACTTGGTCATATGGTTATGATCAAATTAGTCTAAAGTTACTACATTCCAAGTCTTAATTCATGTAATAAATCACATTCAAATATATGTGGGTGAAAATTTGGACTCTCAGGCATTTTGACAGTGTTTTCTATGTTCAAATAAAGCCAAGTAAGTAGTTTGGTGATGTCATATCTCGCATGTATGAAATTATCAAGAGAAATTTGATATATGGATGAATTAACATATGAGAGAATATATTATTAATTAAATCTTAGGTCATGTGACTAAGTACAGTAAAATATATGCAAGTGAAAATTTGGGCTCTAAGGAATTTTGATAGTGTTTTCCCATACTTAGAAAAATTTGCATATGACAAGAAAAGTTGAGTAGGCATTTTGATGTAGTCATATTTTGCATGTGTGGTAGTTTAAAAATGATTTGATCATATGGGTTTGTTAATTTTTGTGCCTAATTTATATGTGATAAATTTAATATCATTCATCTAAGTGAAACAAAAGTTATTGAGCTCCAAAGTTGGTCTTTTAGGTAGATTGCAATGGTTCCCATGCTTAGTTGATTTGGCAAGAGATAAAGATCAGGACCAAATGAAGATCTAATGGTTCATAAGAGATCATATAGATTGATCTAATGACATGTATTGAGTCAAATGGGTAAATTTTTTTGATGGTTAATAAAGGTAAATATAAATCTTCTTAAATAAGATCAATGGAGCATGTCTATTCTAAGATGTCAGGTGTCAGGATGCAGCGAGATGGTGCCAAGTGTTTGATGTTTAACATTAAGCAGAGATAAAGATCAAGATTATTAAAAGGATAAATAGTGAGTGGGAATTAGTAATGATTGAGATCAATGGTGTGTATTAAAGTGAAGAGGTTAAAGTGATAGTTGTCTAGCATTGTTAAAGTAAGAATAATTACAAAGAGATCAACATAGTGAATGTGGTCAAGATTACAAGATTGCATGAGATGAGGTCAGCTATTCAAAGTTTAACATCTAGGTAGTGGCACATTATGATTTAAATTTAAAATAATATCAATGGTGTGTGGTTAATCTAAGATGAGAGGACATGAGATGATATCAAAATGATCAATTTTTAAATGTGACTATTTGAATTTGAATATTCAAAATAACAAAGGAAAAAACCAATGCTTAGTTTTGGTGCTATATCTTTCAATCTATGAAGAATATTCTCATGGTGTAAAAAGATAATTTTAGAGGAATCCAATATGAATATATAAAAGTGTGTATAGTCAAATAATTGAGGTTAAAAGTTAACTATGTGTTTGATTGTCCTACAAGTGACCTGAGAAGATTGTTTGATCTTATTTTGATGTTATTTAAATATTTCATGATGAATTATATATTTGGGAGTGGTTTAAACTTTATTAGGATGATATGTTTGGTATTTTTAGGTGTGATAAATCTATATTGAGTATGAATAATTTATAATAAGTTACATGTGTGTTCATTTATGGTGTTCTTATGTACAAGGCTATTTTGTGAGTAGATTGAGCATACACAAAGATGAGCAGAGATGATTGAAATAATTTGAGGATGTTTTTAATGAGACATGAGGAGTGGATAAATTTATTTTAAAGTGTTATTATATTATTTTTTGCTTGATGAAGTGATAAATGGGTGAATAGGTCTCCATGAGACCTATAAGGGCTATAAGGGCCTAATTGAAAGGTGTAGCTACTTAAGGGTGACTCATGGATGATATAGCCAATATTTGAGGATGGTATTGAGATGTGTATCAATGTGATATAATCCTTAAGGTATAAATCATGTCTAATTTCTGACCAATATATTTATGTTCATAAATTCTGTATAAATAGTGAAACCAAAGGTGATGGTTTCTAGACTTGGAAGAGGTGTGTGCATGTGAAAGTTGTGGAGCAAAGGAAAGGGAGAGTGCCTATTAAATGAGTTTATGAGAAGATAATATTTATTAATATGTGTATGACCTATGGGTCATTTTTTTAATGTTATAATAGTGCTCTTTTAGGTTAAGGATGAGTGAAGAGGTCTAGGGTGATCCAAAAGGTGGCTTTGGATGCATTAAGTGTGCAGAGTTGAAGAGAGCCAATATACTTTATATATCCATCAGATTGGTAGAAAATAAATGTTAAATATATGTTATATTATTTGAAATTTTTATGGTTTCTCAACATCTAGGGGGTTATAGCCTCCTTTCAAGGTAAAACTTACTAAAGTTTTAGTTGTTGTGGTTGCTCAGCTAGACATGTTTAATAACATCTTGTGGGATTGTAGTCTCACTAAATAAGGGATAGTAGTTCCTTGATTAATTATATCTGGTCTAAATTAGTTCTTTTTATTATATGATATTAGTCCAATTTTAAGTTATAGTGAGTTTTCTCCCCGAATAGGGTTTCCCACATATGTCATGTGCTATGTGTTTGATCTTACATTGTCTCTCTTGTTCATTGATATGAATGATATGTATGTTTCATAAAATGGTTGTGGTAATTGATTAAGAGTTTTAAAGGATTTAAATTAAATTTGGATTATTTGGGATAGCTAATTCACCTCCCTCTCAATTATTGTACCTCTAACATTTGGTATCAGAGTAGGTCTTTTGGTAAAGGCTTGATAGCTTGAAGGTGATCCAAGGTATAATATGGGTAGTCATCAAGGAGGTCTATATATTAATCAAGCAATGATGTTTAATGGATCCAATTATTATTTTTAGATTACAAGTGTGAGGACTAAATCATGTCCCTAGGGTTTGAAATTTGGCAATATGTTGTGGATGGTTATTTTATACCTATTATTCCTCCATATAGTGTTGCAGATAAGAATTTGTTTGAGAATGATTCTAAGGAAATGAACACTATCAATTATGGTATTTTGGAGACTAATTACACTAAGGTAATCCATTATACATGTGCTAAGGAAATGTGGGATAAATTTAAGACTATTTATTAAGGAGACTCAAAGTCTAAGTTGGCAAAGTTGCTGACTCACTGAAGATAATTTGAGAGTCTCAAGATGAAGGAAGAAGATACTATGGAATATTTTATAAAAAGAGTTGATGAGATTTTGAACATCATCAGAGGTCTTAGAGAGAACCTTAAAGAGGATACTATAGTTTAAAAGTATTAAGGTCTATTTCTATCAAGTTTGATTCAAAAGTGTTTACTATAAAAGAAAGTCATGATCTTATGAAGTTTAAGATGGATGAATTTCATGGCATACTTAATACCTATAAGATGAGGAATAATGATGATATAAAACCTAAAGGGGAAGTAGAATTCAAGACATAAATGAATCCAAATAATAAATTCCAAGGTAAGAAACCCAAAGAGGATGACATTTCTAATATTGATGAGGATGAACTAATTGCTTTGTTTACAAGGAAATTAAAAATAGGTTTAGGAAAGTATAATGGTAAACTACCTTTCAAATGATTCAATTATGGAGAGATAGGACATTTTAATAGAAAATTCCCTCATAAGCATGATGATGAAGAATACGGTGAAGACCGAGATGAAGACAAGAAGGCATATAAGAATAAAGAATTTAGAAAGTATAACAATAAGAAGTCCTTCAAGAATAAGAAGAGTCTCTAAACCAATAAATATTGTAGCTCATCATATGAGAGTGAAGACAATTACTCAAAGTATGATTATGAAGATGATGTTCCTATTGAAGATGAATTCCCTTATCATGGCTGAGGAAGGAAGTTTCTCATATCAAAAGGAGTCTACTTGGAGTGATTCAGATGTTGATAGAGATGAGGTGAACAGTGAGATTGAATTGATGAATTCCCTTGAAGAAATAAAGATTGAGAAGAAGATTAAAAGGAATATGAAGTCACAAATCAAGGAATATGAGGATCAATTTAGTGTATATGAATCAAGAATAAATGAAGACACCAAGGAGCATGAATATATATTCAAGTATATTAGTTATCAATTTGAAATCCTATCTAAAAGCCTAAAATATAAAGAAGATGAATGTTTAAGGTATGTTTCTAAAAATAAGTCTTTGAAAGATGAGTTAGAGAATTTTGCAAGTGAGGTGAAATAATTTGTCAAATTTGATAAGAGTTCTAATGATATGGATACTATTATGCATATTCAAAAATATGTTAGTGACAGATCAAGATTAGGTTTTAATGAAGAGTCCAAAGTTGTTTCTCAAGTTAACATGAAGGTTAATGAGAGCAAGGTGGTTTAGCCCTTGAAGTTCACCAATCATTCAAGAGATGATGGTGTAAATGGATTGAATATAAACCAAATCAAATAATCTAATTCCATGAGGTATGTAAGATTCAATGGTTATTGTTACACATGTAATCAATTTGGTCATAGGGATAGAGAATGAAAGATACCTATTAGAAATGAGTTTGCATGGAACTATGATGGGGGTCATCAATCAAAAAGTGTGAACAAATTTAAGTTCTTTAATTATATTGATGTGGGACACTTTGAAAACCATTGTCCACTTAAGGTTAGACAAGGTGAGTCCTCTTAAAAAAGAGGAGGTTTTTTTGTTTGTCATGACATAAGAAACATTGCAAGTTTCTATCTAAAAAATGTAAGAAAATTTTTATTTCCATCAAGGATTATTATTTGATACAAATATGAGAAGATTGGACACATTGATAGGCTATGAAAGTAAAGGTCATTAAGTCAAAATAAGTTCAATCAGGATCCCAGAGTACAAGGAAGAAGACAAGTTAACTCATGGAAACCAAAGGTGGTAAGTGTGATTTATGATGAATTTTTAGGTCCAAGTAATCTATTTACTATGGTTGAGAATTATTCAAAAGTTGAAGAGTGTCAAGGGCTCTCATTATCTTCTCGTATTGTGAATGAAGAGACCAAGTTCAAGAAGAAGACTAAAGTATTAGTTGAGGCTAGTTATGAGATGTGTATAGATCCAAGTGAACATATTGCCATGGTTGAGAATGTATCATGAAAATAACATCAATTGGCAGTGCCTAGTGATGAGGTTTCTAATTGCAAAGAAGATTCTTTATGTGAAAAGGTATGTCTGAATCTTTGTTGTCTCCATGTATTTTCAATCCAATATTAGAAGAAAAGAAGAATGGTGTAGTGGTTGATCATGTTTCTTATCTTAAGCCTAAGAAGAAGAAGAAGAAGAGATACAAGTATCAGATGGCCAAGGAGGAGAAGGAATATGAGGAATTGTGGGTAACTCTTGGTTTCACACTATTCTAGGACATTGTGAAGTAGGGTGTCTCTATCTATTCATCTTAAGAGACTCCTTTTAGTGGAGAAGCAAGTGTTGTTGTATATGCATTGTCTACAGGGCCAAAATGAGTGTTTATAGGCAACCTAATGAGATTTATTCAATGTCAATAATATTTTTATACTCATAAAGGTTTATGCACTTAAATGTGATGTGTTCCAGGTAGTTTTGTGTCTTGATGATCCTATTTTTGCTAATTGAAGATTTTTGAGTGCTCTCAATTTTCTCAATTTTGGCTTAAGGGAAAGTAGGCATAAAATGGGTTATAGGAAATTAAATTTCCCAAAGGCATGGAGGTTAAAATTTTGTTCTATAAGTGTGTGATGGTTGTCTCTAGGTGTGTAAGAAGTTTTAGAGGAGGGTGTTGACTAGAAGGAGGTTTTTTGACCTTGTTTGTTTTGAGATTCTAGGGTTTTGGGCTCTACTAGAAAAGTGGTTTGAATTATGATTTAAGATATAATAATTATTAATAGGTTTAATGGATCAAATGGATTTTCAAATCAAGCCTCACATATATTTGAACATTTATAGTTTTCCAATCATTCATGTTTTTATCAAGATGGAGGCCTAATGGCAAGTTAGTTTGTGAAGAAAGTATATTTCAAAGGATGAGATAGGTGTTAAAAATTGGTTTTATTTAACAAGAATATGAGAGTGATCCATATATAAAATTTTAGGTCTTGAAGGTGTGTATGCTGAAATGTTTGGGCTCTGTAAGTTCTATGTAGGGCTATAAGGAGTCTAGATAGGCCTAGTATGAAGATTTGATGTTTTTTCTTAGTATTTACAAAAGAGAAAGGTATGTATGTTTCAAGGAGAGTTCTAAAGTTGTTTTAAATAATTTTTCCTATTTGGTGAGTGGTATGAAGTTTTCTTGGTGGTCCTTGAGGTAGCTTGAGAGAGAAGGCTAGTAAGCATGTGTGGTGGTTCTTTATGGTGATTTGAGATATATAGATGCTCAAAAGGTGAAATGGATCAAATTTATTATGGGGAGTCCCTCTAAAATGTTTATTGGAGTGTTCCATTATATTTTAGTGTTTTTTGAGTTCTTTCTTCATTAATTACATTTCTTGGTTGAAGAGGGTGTTGGCATGAAACAAGAGGAAGTTATCAAGACAAGAAAAGGTTGGCTCAAGGTAAGGGGGAGTTTGTATCATATTTATAAGGTGTTATTATCATATTGATGGTATTTTAAATTCATTAAGATTATTTAATGCCCACTTTGTCATTGTGTCAAAGGGGGAAAAATTCCTATTGTGAGAATACCTGAAGAGAGAGAAGGAAGGTGAGCTATATAATGTTTCATGATAGGTGTTGACATCAATGACAAAGGGGGAGATTGTTGGAGAGATATCAATGATGTCATGGTGATGTCCATGGGAGTGGATTAATTTCATTTATATTCTAAGTGACAATGACAAAGTTTGCAATGTGTTTATCCTAGTGTGCTTGAAGTTAGATTGGTTGATCTTTAGAGTTTATCTATTTAGATATGATTAGGGATGAGTTTTAAGTATTGATCATATTGAAGAGATCATATCATAGGTCAAGGGTGATTAGATATCTTGTGTGTATAAGTGGAATTCATTTGGTATTCCATAGTTTTCATCTAGAAATTTTGGGTCCAATGGTAGAAAATATGAGTAGGTAGTTTGATGATGTCATAATTGCCACATGTGGATGAATTAGGAGGAGTTGGTCATATAGTTATGATAAAATTAGTCCCAATTTTCTATGTTCCAATTCTAAATTAATGTGATGAATTGAAATCAAAGATATGTGGGTGCAAATTTGGGCTCTCAAGTATTTTGACAATATTTTTTATGTTCAAATAGAGTTGAGTAAGCAGTTTGGTGACATCATATCTCACATGTATGAAATTTTTAGGAGAATATTGGTATATGGATTAATTATCCTATGAGATAATATCTTATTTAATAAATATCAAGTCATGTGACTAAGCGTGAAAAAATATATGCAAGTTCAAAGTTGGATTCCCAGGAAGTTTGATAGTGTTTTCCCATACTTAGCCAAATTTGCATATGAAAAGAAAAGCTAAGTAGGCATTTTAATGTAGTCATATTTCTCATGTGTGGTAGCTACAAAATGAGTTTATCATATGGATTTTTTTAGTTATGTTCCTAGTTACTATGCACTAAATTTCATATCATGCGTCTAATCACAATAAATGTTATTGAGGTATAAAGTTGATATTTTAGGCAGATTACAATGGTTCCTATACTTAGTCAATTTTGTAAGAGATAAATATTAAGACCAAATGAATACCAAAAGTTTTATGAGAGATAATATAGATTGATATAAAAACATGTATAAATTCAAATGGGTCAAATTTTTTATGGTTAAAAAATCTAAAGATCGAGCTTCTTGCATAAGATTGACGAAGCATGTTTATTCTAAGATGTCAGGATGCAACGAGATGGTGCCAAATGTTTGATGTTTAACATTGAGAAGATATAAAGATCAAGCTTATTATAAGGATAAATATTGAGTGCTTTTTTATACTGATCAAGATCAATATTTCATATGAAATTCAAGAGGTCAAAGTGATAATTATCTAGCATTGTTAAAGCAAGAATAATCTTGAAGAGATCAACAAAGCGTATGTGGTCAAGATTGCACAAGATGAGGTCAACTATTCAAAATTAATGTTTGGGAAGTTGTGAACTTTGAGTTAAAGTTTTAATAAGATATACGGTGTGTGTTTAATCTAAGATGCAAGGATACAATATGATATTAAGATGATCAATGCTTAACTGTAACCGTTTGAATTTGAATATTCATGGTGTTCTTGTGTACAAGGCTAATGTGTGAGTAGATTGAGCATAATCAATAAAGGAAAAAATTAGTGCTTAGTTTTTTATGCTATATATTTTGATGAGTGAAGAGGTCTAGGGTGATCCAAAAGGTGGCTTTAGATGCATTGAGTGTGCAGAATTGAATAGAGTTGATATACTTTGTATCTCCATCAGAATAGTAGGAAATTGGTGTTAAGGAGATGTTATTCTATTATATATTTTTGTGGTTACTTTACATCTAGGGGTTTTAGGCTCCTTGTAAGGTGAAACTTGCTAAAATTCTAGTTTTTGTGGTTACTTAATTAGATAGGTGTTGTATCACCTTATGGGATTATAGTCTCACTAAATAAGGGATAGTAGTTTCTTGATCATTTGTAGCTAATATAAATTGGTTATTGTTATCATAGGACAATAGACCAATTGTAGGTTCTAGTGGGTTTTCTCCACTAAGAGGGTTTCCCACATATGTCATTTGTTATGTGATTGATCTTAAATTGTCTCTCTTGTTCATTAATATGAATGATATGTATGTTTCATGAAATGCTTGTGGTAATTGATCAAGAGTTTAAAAGGATTGAAATTAAAGTTGGATTGTCTGAGATCACTGATTCACACCTCCCTTCTTAGTGATTATACCTCTAACACCAAACATAAATTTTTAAATTAAGGCTTAGTTATGTTGATAAACATGATTAAGTCTTAGTGTAAAAATTAAAATAGGTTTATGACTTAGTTAATCATTCCTGCATAAATTTCTCTGATGTAAATTTGATTTTGATTTAATAAGATCTAAGCTAGGGTAATTTAAATAAGGGTTTCGAGATGCTCAATCATGAATTTAATTTGATCCTTGATAGACCAAAGGCTAGTAAAAGGCAAAATTGATATAAAAAATCATGAAACCCAAGCATTGCCCATTCCAAATGGACTCCAATAGAACTATAGCCTAAAACATGAAGATCCAATGTTAGTAAATTTAGGCAAGAATAAATCATAATTATGAATAAATATGCCAACTAAATAAGGTGTGAATGATCTTCAAATGAAGACAATGTGAAAACATGCTAGTAGTACTCTAATCAAGTGAATTTTCAATTTTAAGGTACAAATTTTCACAATTTGAAACAAGGGTCCCCATTTTTTAGAAATGGGGGTTTGTTGACCTCAAAAAATGGTAAATTTTATGGGAGACATAGCAATATATTAGAATTTAGAGACTTTGGTTTAAACTAATAACTAATTTATTCATTCCATTTTATCAAGTACCATTGAGATCAATTCATGGTTGAAACAAGTCTTACACATGTAGAATTAGGGTCAAACATCAAGACAAAGTCATGTTGTGTGTGTGATTTGATTCCACTTACTATTTTCCATGTGATTTTGGGAAGAAACTTCTATATTTCATGACTTTAATCCTTAACACTAAATTTTAGCATTTTTGGATATTCATTAAGAACCATACTTTAGCTCAGGGAAGTCTTGGGCATTGCTCTAATTTTAGCTAGGAATCCATATCCCCAATAAAGATACCTTTGGCTCCACTAAATGCCTTGATACACTATCATTCAGACATCCATTACCTTGGTGGAGGTTACCAGAATCACTTCTACTTAAAAAGCTCTTTGATTTTTCATTAAGCTCTTGTTTTTGTAAATTTTTAGATCATTTTAACTTTTTATCAAAGGTTGGGAGCTAATTTATCCAATTTTAGGGATTTGGTCAAGTGTTTTATCTTCAAATAATCATCTTTGGTTTTATATTTGCCCCAAGAAATAATGCTTATTAAGTGAAAACATGACTATATCCTAATAACTCAATATTTCACCCTAATTGTGCGACCCTTCTTAAAACCAAGATTAGATCAGAACAATGCTCAAAACCCTATGGAACAATTATCCTAACCATCAGTCTTTACTAGTTTATCCAGAATATAACATTAAACTTATATTCCAATAATCCATGATCGACCAATGTTGAGAAAATCTACCTGCATTCTTGAATTATGGATTTCCTTTTGAGTATCCAAATGTATTTTTCACTAAGGATTGTCTAAAAGGACTCATTGAAAGAAAGAAATAAAGCATGGAAAATAAAAAAACAAAACACAAATAAAATAAGCAAACAAATATGTACAAACCCTATGTATAGATAAGGGATAAGAAGGAAAGAATGAGAAGGAAACTAAACTACACCCTACCTATACTAACTTTAACTAGTCTTACAGTTTACTCCATGAAGACATCTGGTAGAACAATTGAGAAATAGTACTTGAGGTATTTACCATTGGTTGGCAATGTAAAATTTGATCTTTGCAAGTCTTTAAATTTGGAGGTGTTGTCTCCTAGGGTCTCAACAATTTGATATGTCCCAATCCATAAAGGTGTGAACTTCCCATATTTTAATTTTGGTTTCAAGGCTTTGTCACAAAGAAGAACTAGGTCTCCTTATCTAAACACCTTTATCTTTGAACATTTGTCAAACCACCTCTTGACTATGGTTTGGTGTCTATTAAAGTTGGAAAAATATTCCTCTCTTACATATTCCATTTGTATGGTGTCAAGTAGCCTTGAACTTGAAAATTCTTGGTCCTCCTCTATGTACTCTTGCATGACCCTGTATGTTGGCAGCTTGAGTGTTATGGTAAATATAGGTTCTTAACCATATACCAAAAATAATGGTGATGCCCTAAGAGCTTGTTTGAATCTTGTTCTATCTGCCTAAAGGGAATACTTAAGTAACTTGTTCCATGTTCTTGGTTTATCAACATAACACTTCTTTATGGCTTTCATCAAGTTCTTATTTGTTGATTCAAACACCCCATTGCCTTGAGGGTAATGGTTTGATGATAAATTGAGAATTATGTTATTTTCATATGCCCATTTCATCATCTCAATGAATAAATAGGTATATCTATTATCATAGACAAGAGATACTAGTGTTCCAAACCTTATGCATATGTTTTCTTCTAAGAATCTGATCACATCTTCAGTCTTGAACTGGTTGATTGCCACTAATTTAGTCCATCTTATGTAGTAATTAGTAGTAGTTAGGACATACTTTTGACCATTAAAGGAATTGGGGTTAATGACCCCCAAAAAATCTAGTCCCCATTGGGAAAAGGGTTTATCAATCATTATTGGCTTTAATGACATGGCTACCTTGGGATATTTAGTGTTGAATATTTGACATGAGTGGCATTATCTCACATGCTTGTGAGCATATTTAAAGATAGTGGGATAGTAGTAACCAACCCTAAGGATATTATGAGTTTTCCTTATATATGGATATTCACTTCTTAGTTTTTCATGGAAAGTTTTGAATATCTCAGCCACCTCTTCCTTGGAAACACACCCTAGGTAAATACCTTCAATGTTATTCTTGTACAATACTCCACATTTGATCAGAAAATGAGTTGATTTGAGCCTTAAATCTCTCTTTTTCTCTCTACTTAACCCTATAATACAATATCCATTGATTAGAAAATGAACAATAGGATCATACCAATTATTTGGCTGAAAATTTTGTTGTTTTACCTACATGACACTAAGTTTGGGATTAGTCTTGGCAATTAATTGAATTAAACCTTGGAACCTTACCAAATTTGAAATATTCATCTCTAAATCATATTATTGGAGAAAAAACATCCACTTACCTCTCATTTTTAAAATTTTTCATTGACTAAGAATGAACTTAGTGGTAGGGTCTGGTAGTATTGCATGTACCTTATTTCTATGGATATAATGCCTAAATTTCTTCACTGCCTTGACCAAATCACATGATTGTTTTTAAATAAGAGAATAATTCAATTAAAAAAATTTAAAATTAGTACTCATGAAATAAATAGGATGATCAAATCCATCTATCTTCTAAATTAAGATAGCTATAATTGTATGGTCAAAAGCAAAAGAGTAAAGATATAAGTCTTCAGTAAAGTCTAGACTTATTAGCACAGGGGATTGTCTAATTGCTTCTTTGATGTTTTTGAAAGATTATTGGTCTCCTCATTCTAAGTGATCTTATCATATTTCTTCAACATTTCATTCAAATGTCCCACTATTTATGCAAAACTAGAAATAAACTTTTTCATAAAGTTGATTTTACCAAAGAAAGGCTTTAGTTCCTTCCTATTATTAGGTGGTTCTATCTTTAATATTGCATTTATTATATATGGGTCTATAGAGATCCCCTAATTATTTATAACATGTCCCAATAAGTTTCCTTTAGTTACATAAAAATGCTCTTCTTTGGGTTGAGAGAAATTCTATACCTTATAAACCTTTCAATAACTTATTGCAAGTGCATGATGTGATCTTCCCTATTTTTTGAAAAGACAGTCAGGTCATCCATTTAAATAATAATTCACTTACCTATGAGGCCTTATAATTCATGATCCATTTATATTTTAAAGGTTACACCTACATTTATCAATCCAAATGGAATTCTCTTGTAGGTAAAAGTGCCCCACTTGGTAGTAAAAGTAGTCTTCATCATATCTTCCTTATTCACTAGCACCTATTTATACCTTGAAAATCCATCAAGAAAAGACATCATAGTAGAACTATAAATAGTTTGGATTTCTTGGTCAAGATAAGGTAGGGGTAATTATGCTTTTAAAATTCTCTATTTATATTTCTAAAATCAATGCACAATCTGATTTCACCATTTTTCTTCCTGACTAGTACTAGGTTATCTACCCAAGTGGAGTGTCTAATGGGAAACACTATATTATCATCTAGAAACTTATTAACCTATTTATATATCATTGGTTCTAGGATAAGGTTGACTATCCTTTATTTTTTCCTAAATGGCTTGCAATATTCCATTAAATTTATGGTATGGGTTATGACCCTATGATCAAATATCTTTAAGTCATCATAGGACCATGATATTACATCCTTATACATGGTCAAAAAATATTTGGTTCTATCAATTTTAATTCTTGTGAAGGTTTTACTAATGTTCACCAATTGAGGTTGACCTATGGAGCCTAGGTCCATTACATTGTAGTCCTTCCCATTCACTTTAGTAATCTTGATAGTCTCAAGAAGTTTGTTTGAATCAAATAATCTCTCTAAGGATATCATCCCTTTGGGGATCGTATTATCACTCAATTGAATGACCTTGTCATCAATTTTTCTTTCAAATTTGTCATCACCAAGGGTATTTTCACTAGCTTCATCAATTATGTGAGCCTCAAAAAATCTTGATATAGTTATGAAGTCTATGATCTATTAATCAATATTGAATACTTGTAAGTGGTTGACATTGTCTAGTACTGAGGGACATGGGACTAATTCAATGGTAAGGCTTTGTAACTTGGAACTTTTATTAGGCATAAGGTTGGTTGAAGTTGAATCTAGTTCATCAATAACCTTATTTTCTTCCCTATGGATTGCCACAATGTTGAAAGCATCAAAACATTTAATTAAGTCTCACACTCTAAATTTATATTTATTGAGATATGATAGCTTGCATTGGTATTTAATTTTGACCTGATTAACTACTAGTTCTGAATCACCGAAAACTAATAGTTCCTTAAAATTATGTTTAATTTCAAACTGTAATCTAAGAATAAGAGACTCATAATCAGTTAGGTTATTGGTGCATTGGAATTAGAGTTTGTAAGAGGCATTGTATTCTTTCCCAAAGTGATTGATTAATACCACTCCTACGCTAAAACCTAATTTTCATCTAGCACCATCAAAATATAGAATCCACAATCCATGCATATCATGATAAGTTTTGGAGTTACATACCTTTTTGGTGTGAAGAGTGTAAACACCTAGATCTGAGTTAACCAAGTTGACCCCCCTCATTGTATTCATTATACTCAGTAATCATATGCTTCATTTTAGGCTCCTTTTCTATCCTAGTCTAATTTGGAACTCCTTTCTAAGGTAACCACATGTGTGAATAGTCAATTGACTTATAAACATTTAATGATTTAGTCTAGTCCCTACATAGCAACATTCCATATGCATTAGGAATATCCACCACCTGAATGTCAAAGAATTGTTGGATCCTTAGTTCAAAATCAATTTGCATCTGAACATTTAACAATTCACCAATCACTTTGACTCTTGATTTATGTAATTATGTCACAACCCTATTAGATTTAATTAGATTCAAACCTAATTGTTCACAAATACCCTTAAGTAAAATATTTGTAGATGCACCAGAGTCTACCAAGTAATTATGTAAATTCTTACCAAATATCCTAACTATGAGAAGGAAAGGTAGAATGCCTACCTTATTTTTGTGTATTATAATGTTAGCAGGTGCAGCCTTTTGAGACTTACTAAGATTCTTGGATAAAGACATGCAAGGTAATGTTAGCTTTGATCTTTTTTATGTCCCTTAATATATTATATCTAGTCTTATTGGAATAATTAGATGTATCAACATTAGGTTTATAGTTAATTCATTTAGGAGGATCTAGATTATTATTTGATGTAGTATCAATAGGAGTATAAAAATTATTTGGTGGAGTTGAGGTAGTTAAAGGTTATTTGTACTCCCTATTCCTCAAAGGATAGGTCTTATTTAGATATTTATAAAAAGCACGAATCTCTCTAGGGATATCCTTAGCCTCATTTTCTTCTTGAAATGGGAAATCAAATGTCTCCACCATGAGAGTTTGATCAAAATATTTAGATGACCTTGATAAACTTAAGGTACCTACACCATTGTCTTTATTAGGTATAACTTTAAAAGTGTCTAACTCTAGACAATCTAATTCATGATGCTTTGAAGTACATTAAACTCTACATAGTCTGGTGAAGAAACATCACTAAGATTTATATTAGGTGCATTATAATTAATAGATGACTCATTATTATTGATTTTGTTGTTGTTATTTTGAAATCTATTTGAAGGCTTATTGAACCTTTGGAAATAGAAGTTCTTATTAGAGCTTTCCCTAGTATGGCCAACTTGATTTTGTAATTAAAGAAAATCAATGCTTAACTTTTGAACCATCTTTAATATAGATTCATTCTTATTCTTGGGTGCCTTAGAATTATGTACTTGAGTATTTCTACTAGATATAGGCATCAAATCTCTTTGGTCTTGTGGATGAGATCCATTGGTGTAATTGTTCAATAATCTTAGGTTTTGAATAAGATATGCATGGCTCAAAGGCAATTGGTTCATAACTAGGAGCTGATTTAAGGTTGAAATATTTTGAATGGCATAGGGCATGATGTTCAAAATAGGAAAATTTAGATTAATGTTGGGAATACTATATGCCATCTAGCCTTATGGTTGCATCTAATCATTAATGATCACAACTTCAGCATAAGCTAAGGCTAAAGTGTTAATTAACTAAGAAGATATTTTGAGAAACACAAAAGTCATGGGATCTAAAGCATCCTTGTAAATCTCTAAGGATAAAGCCTCATTAGGTCTATAAAGAAATATGGTTCTACTAATTTTTTTTTGGAATCTAGTATTAAATGCTCTTATGGGCTCATTTGAGCCTCTTTTGTCTGTGGTAAACTGTTGGTACATGACACATAGACTAACAATTTTGCCAAACTGATCAATGAAGTGATTATTAAAATCATTCCAGTTAGCTATGTAGTTTTCAAGAAGGTTAAGGAACCATTCATATAAAGCATATTTGAAAGTAAATGGTAATAATTTGTGTACTACATATTCATAAACTACATTATAAAATCTTAAATCAATTTTGAAGGATTTAATTTATTATTCAATAGATATAACACCATTAGGACTAAAATTAGGTAAATAATTTTTAGGATTACAAGGAAGGTCATGTACCACACCTAGTACATTGATTGAAGAACCACCTAGCCAATCCATACATTGATAGGTATTAAACATAGGAGCACCATGAATTGGTGAAGCTGGTTGAGACTTTTAAAGTTTAATCTTACCTTTGTCTCACCTAAATCTCGTATGGACTTATAATGAAATAAAGGGAACCCTTGTCTCTGAACGTGACCTAGTCCTTAGCCTTGGTAATTCTAGCTTGAGACATTTGAACCCTATTTGAAATAAAATGTGTAAGCCTTATCTTTACAAAGAATATGGATCAGAATTGCACATTAAACCAATGTTGCACAAATATGTATAATAATGACAAAGGACATAAATCTTTAACTAAATTAGATCAAATATGTGTCCAAACATGTATATATGAATGATATTTACATATTTCAAGATTAAATAAACTCAAATTTGTAGAGATATAATCTATCTTTGAATAAAATAACTATTACTAACCTCAAACACCTTGGATTCATAGATCTTAATCTATCTTTACCATGATTAAACATAAAACTTCAAAGAACATCTTTTTTTATCTAAATGAGCACAAATATTGGTTTAAAACCATTAAGATCAATGATATTTACACAAATATGCAAATAATACATCAACCTTTGAATATAATTCACCAAATTTAGCAAATATGTTGTAAATTTTCAAAGATTTAACTTGCCCTCCTTATAGAACCAATTTTCCCCCTTGTTGATGCACCTAAATGCATAATCAGGTTCATATAGTGTTTAAGAAACACTTCTCATTTTTGGATTCACAAAATCCATTTCATGAGTTGTTGGTTGTGATAATCCTATTATCCTGAGTGGAATAGAGGAAGAATAGGTTGACTGTTTCACAAATTTATATTAGTTGGTGGTTGGGAGCCACCATGTCTTGATAGTTAATCTTTGATTTTGAAGATTAGCTATGCTATTTAAAGTGAATTATTCTCAAAGCCTAAGTCTAAAGCTATACTAAGATGAGTATTCACAATGAAGCTAATCTAAGGTGAATTGATAAAAGGAGAAAAACTAAGGTTAGGGGAGAAAAGAAAAATGTTGTTGATCTTTGTTTCAAACATTATGATAAAGTTCCAATTTCATATGAACATGTATTTAACCAATGTAAAACATGAAGTAGCATAAGCTAAAATCCTATCACATATCAGGTAGACATCTAATAAAAGTTGAAAATATACAAATAAGAACAAGATTTAATTTAATAACTTTACCCCTACAAGTAAATAGAATTAGCCCAGATGTAAGAAGAGAAAATAAAGTGAATTAAACCTAAGAACTTTCAAATAATCCAGCATTAGCACAAATTATCAACTTTGCATTTGAAGATGCACATCTAGAATTCACAATAACCATTAAAATATATAGATAAGATCAAATAAATGAGAGAGAATCCATGATAACAATTCACACAAGCAAATGTGGATAAACTTTGTAGAACTCCTTGCTTATATTAATTTTTTCAAAAGTTACAAATAGTTTTTTGGCTCCAAAAACTCTCTCCATTTACAATTGGCCATACCTCTTTATATAGATCATTCATGAGGTATGCTAGTTAGTAATGTCAAATTACATTTGTACATGTGTTTAGGATAGTTTTCCTTTATATTTCATTCTAGAACAAATGAAATATAATGACATATAGGTAATGTACATTAAAATCTATTCATGCCTTTTCAAAAAATAACATTCCTTTTCCAAAATATACGATACTGGTTACAAAACAAAATTCTTAATCCAACTAAATTAGGGACCCTAGTACTACTACAACCTTTTACCTACCTTATAGGATATTCATTCTATAATGTTGCTCATTGATCAATTGGAGGTCAATAATGGGTCTCATGAATAGCTCTTTTTTTATCTTCTAGGTTATTGAGATCTTTCTTAGCTCTCTCCAAAGCTTGTTTGATGCTCTTAGTATCTCATATCTTCTCCTAAGGTGATAACAGTAGGCCCATGATCTTTTTGTTATCAACCCCTATCTTCCCTAGACCTTGGTTCCTCACCTCATGCATGAATTAATAATTTTTATTCTTGAACTCCTCATCAGTGATAAGGCTCAAAGGTCTAAGTGAGGTGGGCTACTTGATTAATCTATCCAATATGTGTATCATATTGTCTTTATATTATTTTAGGTCCTTGGAAATGTCCTCCATCTAATTAGACCAACTACCCAAGGCTTTGATTTTGTACACCAATATAGCCATAGTCATATTTAAATGGGCTAAGATGACTATCCTAAATTTAAGGACTTGATTCTTGATCAAGTCTTTCACCTGATAGCTTAAAGCCTACCATTGGCCAACTTGGCCTATAATCATGAAATTTTGCTTACTTATTACCTCTTATTTGGTTCTTACTAACTTTAAGGAATTGAATAAGTCAATCATGGTTTCCTCATATAGCTTAAATTTGTCTTCTTGGATTGACAAGATTGAAATATGTCCCTGATAATTATAGTAGATACTCCTTGCAAACATGTTCTTATCCTCTTCTCTTATGATGCGTTATTCATCCTCGATGATTTAAAATAATCTTGTCCAATTTTTATTCCTTATTTTAGAGCTATGGCATCAAATTGGGTGTCTTTGAAACCCTTCCTTCTCTATCTAAAGTCAAATAGAGCTCTACATCTTCCCTTTAAACACATTTGAATATATCATGGCTATGGGCTTATTTAGATTGCTTACTAGTGGTATGTAGTTCAATTCTAGATCAAATTATCCTTACATAAGTGATAATTTAACTTCCTTGGCTCTATTATAATGAACACAGGGTTGAATCAAGATTTTTGTAATTGCCAAGGCTTTCTTAAAAGTTTTAACAATGTTTTAATGGTGGTAACTATTTAAACTTGTGTGAGCTTTATAACTTAGATCCTAATTATATTATGTACTTATACCCTTTCATTTCTTGAGTCTACAAAATCTTTAACTTGGCATATTATACTTGCATGGATCTGACATGGCATCACCATGGCATCCTTGTGGCATTTTCGTAACATTTTTCTCATTAATATTTAAAAAATGACTGTTATCTTTTGAAAATTCCACCTGAATATTTCAATACTAGATCTATCTACTTAGATTAGTACAGATCATTAATCTTAGCCAAAAATATCAAATGTTATTAGTTACTTGTTATGTTTACTATGGTTATGACACTTGTCACTTCTTCATTCACCCTAAGCTTTATTGCAATGTCAACGTTAATTTCACACAGTTAATCTTATTTTCAAAGATCAATCACACTTCATCGATGTTGATCCACTTAATTATACCTCCTACTCTATTTAACATTGATTGGAATGTGTCTACTCATCTACATACCATCGATATTTAAACTATGGTAGATCTTTAATTTGTGGCTTGCAGCTATGCCACATGTCATCTCTACATTCATCCTCAAGATTTTTGACTTTTTAACATTTTCTATGCACTATCTAATCATCTTTGTCTGAGCAAATATATTCCATTAGACATTGATCCACAAAATCAAATGCCATTGGTTGTTGAGTGTTCTTTGGTTATGAATGTGACACTTGTCACCTTCTCGCTTGTCCTAGGGCTCCATTTAAGTCTTGACTCAATACATGCCATTAGATCAATCTTGCCTAAGAATATATGTACTATTGATATTTGGAAGATGATCAAACTTAAGCTTAGGGTTAAGGCTTTAACTTTTCAAATTTAATCTTACTCCATTAGATCTTGATCACCTGATCAAATGTGAACCATTGATCCTATAGATGAAAATGATATTTAAGTTAGTACTCTAGAAAATAAAGAATTTAGCATAAATTTTTTGTATTTTGGTTTTATTTCATGTTAATAAACATAGGTAAGACCTTATGATAAACATTATAAGCTAACTTTTAAACATGATAAAGGGGACCTCATGAATAATGAAAGACATAGCATATAGTTTTAGCCTAACGTCTATTATATTAATAACTACAACAAACTTTAGGGTAAAGCTTTTGTGCTGATTCTATACTAAAAGGGACCCTTCATTTAGTTAGACCATATGGAAATAAAAGGGACTAATGTGGGCTTGAGAGATGAAGGGACCAAACATAATTTTTTAGACTAAGGTTTGGTTATGTTGATAAACATGATTAAATCTTAGTGTAAAAATTAAACTAGGTTTATGACTTCATTAATCATTCCCACATAAATTACTCCCACACAAATTTAAATTTAATTTAATAGGATTCAAGATAGGGTAATTTGAACAAGGGTTTCAAGATGCTCAATCATGAATTTAATTTGATCCTTGATAGACCAAAATATAGTAAAAGTCTAAATTGATATAAAAAATCATGAAACCAAAGCATTTCCCATTCCAAATGGACTCCATTAGAGTTGTAACCTAAAACATGAAGATCCAATGTTATCAAATTTAGGCAATATTAAATTATAATTATGAATAAATATGCCAACCAAATCAGGTGTGAATGATATTCAAATAAAGACAATGTGCAAACATGCTAGTGGTACTATGATCAAGTGAATTTTCAATTTTAAGGTATAAATTTGCACAATTTGAAACAAGGGTACCCAATTTTTAGAAATGGGGGTATGTTGACCTCAATAATTCATTTATAAAAACATTATGAAATTATTATGGAAAAGGATAGTCTTCTATCTAAGTTTACTTGGTTTCCCCAATTTCATCCATTTTGACTAAGAAAAATTGACATCCTTTTCATTGAACCTTTTTCAATTTAAAGGCTGAAATTTGACTTAATTTCAACTCTTTATTTTATCTTTGAATTTGGGTTTGATTTCCCAAATCATCTAAACACTCATCTTTTTTAAGAAAATAATCAACTCTAGATTTATGCTTAGAGAGCCAATTCACTCCTAGGATCACATCATATGATCCTAGTGGTGCTTCATAAATATCAACAATTGTAGTGAATTCTAATAAATTTTCATTATCCTCTATAATACATATGTCAACCTTGACCTTAGATTCATTCCCATATTTGAATAACCAAGCATTTTCCATAAAAATATCTTTCATGTATAATTTATTTAACATTCAAGGAGAGATAAAAATTTTTATGTCTATTGTATCTATAAAAATAGAAATAGGATGCCCAAACAAGGTACCTAATACTTCAATGTGATATCTTTAAAATTCTACTTGATTATTGTCAACTATTACATGAATTTAATAATGAAAGGTTAATTTTAATTATGTAGAGGTGGATGAATTCTTAATTATTCCATCCATATTCCAACGAGGACAATCCTTAGCATAATGGTATCCTCCACATGTAAACAATATACCAAGTGGTTTGTTCCTCTTGGATTTATTAACTCCATTGAATCCTTCTTTGAAACTAATTCTAGGTTTTTTATTCTTTTATTCATTATTGAACCTTGCACTTTGGCTATTGAATTGATTCTTGAAATTCATATTCTATTTTTATTTCTTTTTGTTGAAGGTTGCCTTTGAGATTAAAAACTTATTTTTGAATTTTTCTCTAACCTCAATAAGTGATTTCAACTTTTGCTCTTTATTAAATACTTTCTCAAAGACCTTATCCATGGTGTATGGCTCATGAACATCTACTTCACACCTAATTTTGAGGTTTTAAGCCCATGATGAACTTCTTGATCCAAAAATTTTCATCTTAATAATACTGTGAAACATAATTCAAGAGATTTTTGACTTTCTCCTAGTATTCATTTATTGACAAATCCCCTTGTTTTAGATTTTGGAAATCTATTTTTTTAAAATCAAAATACAATTGGGGTATCCATAATTCTCTAAAAATATTTAAAAACTACTTATAAGTAGTTTTGGTAAATTCAAGGCTCATCTCAATCTTCTTATTGGACCACCAAGTTGATGCTTCATCAATGAGTTGGTAAGCTCCCCAAATTTCCTTTGTTACCTCAAAATAATTTTGAATATTGAAATATTTTTCCATTTATATAATATATTCTTCATCTCCATCACCTAATACCATGCCATAAAATTTGGGTGGATTCACTTACTTGATATCTCAAACAAGTAATGTAGCTACTTGAGCTCTTGTTACTTATTATCCCTCACCATGCTCATGATCTTGAGTCTCTTCATAACTAGCTAGTTTTTCCTCTAGAACCTCTTGTTCATTTTCCTCCTCTAGTACATGAACTTATCATGTTAAGGATCTTATTATTTCTAAAGTTTCACTCATGATAATGAGTATTTGATCATGTTTTACAACTTATTTAGCTAGAAGTTGGTTAGGATTAGGATGAGGGTTTATACTTGAAATCCCCTCTACATTATATTTACCTTTTGACATTATCCTTACTAAAACTAAGATAATTGATTTAATATTAGTCCAAACTCATTAGGTTTGAGAATTGAATCTTTGCTCTGATACCACAATGTTATAACCCCACCAGGATACATAAAAGCTACTCAATTTTTTTAATAAATCCATAAATTACATATAACATTAATATATCCCATTGTTTGACTAATAAAAGTATCCAAAGTAGTAAATGTATAAATATAATTAACCCAATAGTTAAAATACAATCCATTTAGTTTTCAAATAGTCTCAAATAAAATATTAGATGTGTATTTTTCATGAAATGAATAATATAAAGAGATAAGTACATTAGTACACTAGAATAATCCTCAATTAAAACTATAAATAAGCATACAACCACTATTATTACAATATTTATAATTATTTACAAGTCTCATAACCACTAATGTGTT